>OZ034972.1:44024337-44622337 GCA_964030785.1 Siderastrea siderea
TGAAACTATCGCACGAATCCTACAATCCTACAACATCCGCGTTGCTCACAAACCTATCACTACTTTACGACAGCTACTGACGAACGTTAAAGACAAAGACGAACCGAGCGACAGACGAGGAGCAGTTTATAAAATCAAATGCTGCGACTGCCAGGCCACTTATATTGGTGAGACCGGCAGAAATCTGAACGTCCGACTGACTGAACACAAACGAGCGACTAGAAATGGTGATATCAACAATCACATTGCTGAGCACCATTTAAAAACAAACCACAGAATCGACTGGGACTCTGCTGAATGCGTTACCTACAGTACGGACTACTATCAACGAATCACTCTGGAAAGCTGGTTTACTAACTTAGAACAAACACCACTGAACCGTTGCCAACAGCTACCTGCACCTTACAAACGACTGATTGCCGACAATAACAAGACAGACAAACAATAGACAAACCGACTTATTTGACTAACAATAGACCAACGGACATTTGACTAACAAAAGACGGATCGAAACGCACCAATCACGTTTAACAGTCTTCACAGCCAATAACATCACGGCTTAACTGACAGACGACCAATAACATCACGAGATCGTCGACCAATCAGGACAACGACCAGAGACTTATAACATCTACTGACGATTCACAGTTCACTTGACTCTGATGATGACTTCCGCTCAGGTTGTCGAAACGACAGTCAATGTCACCTCAAACAGTCCTTCTCAGGACTACACTCACCCGGACGATCACAATTTACCGAATTATGATTATTATTATTATTATGATTATTATTATTATTATTATGATTATTATTATTATTATTATTATTATTATTACTATTATTATTATTATTATATTATTAAAATCCGACACCAGACTCTTTTAAGCCACTGGAACAGTTGTGATTTTCCAAAGCCAGAATAGAATGTTATGGGATTATTACCTACGTCAAAATGCCTTGGGATGTTGTTTCTCCGTGTGTTGTCTTGAAGATAACTGTTGAATTCTAAAAGGAACGCGTAAATATTAATAACCCTTTCAATCCTACAGTCAAAACTTGAGTCACTTAAGTGACATGGTGTGTGTGTGTGTGTAAAATTTCAGTGAGCAGTACTTTACTTGCAGCCTGCTTTTCTCTTTTCTAAAGTTATGACGAATAAGGCTGCAGCTGATCTGACTTCCTAAAGTTTGACCATTTTCAAAACGTAACCGACCCAGTGAGTCCTAGTTTCCTGTGGTGCGGGTGTTATGCTGTACAAGGTGGACCTAAGAAATTATTATATACCGTGTGGCATTAAATTTTTCTGGGCTTTAATTTTTGCGATTTTTGCGGGTTTTTTCGCCATCCGCAAAAAAAAGTTCCGCAAAATAAAATTACCGCAATTTTTTTCCGCAAAAATTTACTCCACTGTAGAAATTATATACCAAAATAATGGTTTGAAGGAGAAAATGCCATAGATAACTCGGTGGATAATACATTAAGTGGTACCCTAGTTATTGCCGATCTCTTGTAATAGAGTGACATTGGTTAATCTGTCTTACATTCGTATGTTGTTTTGTCTGTATTTCGATTGCATGTACTCAAATAAAAACGGAAATGTTGTCAGTTCCGTTTGAACGCAACTTCCAGAAAGCCCCAAAAATTAATCCCACCAACAAAGACCAGTCTTTTCCAATCGCAAAAAATTAGTTCCCGCAAAACAGAAAAAACCGCCAATCCGCAAAATTAAACTCCTGCAAAAATTTAGTGCCACACCGTACGTTGATTTGATCAGTCAAATGAAAGTTATTGCCTTGTACTTTCCTCTGATGTCTCTTTATCGCGCTGCACAAGGTGGTCTTAGATTTGAGTCTGTGGTTGAAATTCTGAAGCGTGACCATTCAAATTAAATCTACTGAGCATTACCTCTGAGCATTTGGTGCTGCTTCATGTTGTACAATGTAAATTTTGAGTCTGTGGGTGAAATCCAAGCTCGTTCCCAGGGTCTCTCCTATCTCTAGAGGACGGGGAGAGGAGAGACCCTGGGAACGAGGTTGGGTGAAATCCTAATGTGTGAGCCATTCAAATGAAAGCTATAGAGCAGTCCTTTCCTGTGGTGCTGTACAAGGTGGTTTTAATTTTGTGGTGCATCTGAGGAATCGTCACGTTTGACCATCAGTCAAACGAAAGTTGTTGACTTGAACTTTTCTCTGATGTTTGTTTATCGCACTGCACAACGTGGTCTAAGATTGGAGTCTTTGGGTGAAATTCTGAAATCTAATAAACATATGAAGATCTGTAATGAGCATTAGCTCTGAACATTTCTTTCCTGCTTATTATGTTGCACAAGACGGTTCTAACTTTTGAGTCTGAGGATGAAACCCTAAAGTGTGACCATTCAAATGAAAGCTACTGAGCAGTGCTCTCATGTGCATGTGCTCTTTGTTTTAACATGTGTTTTACGCTGTTTTGGAAAGTAAAGCTTACAATTTTTTTCCAGTTTTGAACGGTCTTTCAAGCCCATATTAGTTCCATGTTTGAAATCTCAATTCTTGTTCACACTGTCCGTGGCTGCATACATTTCCCTCATTCCAGTAAGCAGCAGCACATCGAAACAATAACTTTAATCCCTTTATTATACTTTTCTTATTTTGTTCACGTCTCCGCTTATCGTTCCCCCCCCCCCTCCCCCCTTCCCCTCTCAGGACATGAGTTAAGGGATGGGGCGAGTTGCTGCTCTTTATTCCCTGGAGTCAAAGCTTATCCCACAGGCCACTGAAACAAAAGTTGATTGATACTAATATTAGTACCATTCAAAATATATGTACATTCTTAATATTCAGCTAAAAATTGGAAGATAACTGATGCTTTACTTACTATTGAAAAGATGATTCACCTCTGCAAAAAAAGAGACAAAAATGGTTTATACTAATATACGAAGCCTATTTAAGATGTATGCATTTCCGCTGCTTGGAATTCGAAACTTACATTCAGAGAGGACCATAAAATCATTTGCCGAAACCCTAGGGCTCGGTCTTTTCTCGGAGAAAAGATTTCGCCATCAAATGGCACTTGTTCCCCCGACTGAAATGTGTGATTTCTGCCAGAACGTCATGGTAGCCCACATATAGGCCAAGAACGTCATGCTAGCCCACATATAAGGCACTAATGTGAAGGTAAGTGAGTAAAAGTGAAGGGAAGTGAGTACAAATGAAGGAAAGTGAGTACAAATGAAGGAAAGTGAGTACAAGTGAAGGAAAGTGTGTGTTAGTAGAGGTAGGTGCGTTAATCAGTTGGTGTATATATTCATATAGGATTGTAATGTTATTAGTGCCTTATATGTGGGCTAGCATAACTTTCTTGCCGTGATTTCGTCCACGTCTCTCTATCAAACCGGAAGTTTTTTCTTAATTAATGATTTGATCTTTCGTCCATCGACATAACTTAGCTCTTGCCTGAATAAAGAAGGCGAAGGTTTTAAGATTCATTTTGGAAATTAGTGTTTTATGTCTTTGTGTGGACCTAGTAGGATGTTTACGTTAAAACGTTTTATTTCCTGGTTCCACATTATAAACCAAAACATAACGAAACAAAACAAGATAAAGTAGTCCCTATATTGTGCCACACATTTCATTCCTATACGAAATCACAAATGAAAAACATCTTTTCTCCATTTTGCACATAAATCGTGTTATAATATGCGTGTGTTATGTACTAAAATTGACTAAAACCAACACTCTCGAAAGCAAGCTTTGAGACTAACAACTACAGTCTATGCATTCGCGAGTATAAGCCAGGGAGAATTACGAAGGATTAATTAACTAAAAATTGATTCGGTATATTAGCTGACATTTCGAACTAAGGTAAAACTTGGTGACTGTTTTCTCTAATTTCTGCAATTCCGCTCCTTTGAGGCTATCTCGCGATAATTAGAACCTTTTTCGATTTCTCATTAAGGTTTGAGTCACCGGGAAACAACTGTACCTTCTTCACTCTGAGGGTCAGTTGCAGCACCGAGGTCTGAAATTAAAACAAAGACAAATGAAAGGCATAGAAAAATGTTTTATCTATATATGCTTAATTCTTAAGGGTGGTCAAAAAGTTCTCTCTCTTTCTTACAATACTTAGTCCTGTAAAAACTACATAACTGGTCTGCGAATGAGGCTTAAATTCAAGCAGTGAATTTACTTAATGGCATAATTACTTGTTCACGAACATTTGAACCATTATAATGTATATAAAAACCTGTTATCAAGCCTGTCGTGTTGCCAGTAACAACAGGCCATTGAATTAAGTCAGTAGTTTATTTAAGGCAACACCTTCTAAATAGTACCCTGTTAAACTTAGAAACCTGACCTACGTACTCACCTTGCCATTCGTCGTCTTCGAGTTCTTTCTCTGTTTAAATCAGAATAATATTAAGATTGATTTGATCTCAGTAGGCTAACTTCATCATTAGGCAGGCTAACTTCATCACAAAGAAATGAAATATTAAAAGCGGCTGTGATAAAGGGAGTGTCATCTTAACAGGGTGGTTGTTAGGCGGATTTTCTCTGTACTTTGTTTCTTACTATAAAGATTACCCAGGATTTTTTTTCACCGGTTCGTCATTTTTTAAATCAGTGCAATGTTCACAGGCTTCAATCAGTGAGAACGGCTTGGAATTACACGGACCTAAAAGTTCAGTTGACCCTCCAAGACACCGTATTTGTCACATTTCTTCTAGTGTAGTTCATAAACTAAAACCCGTCAGTAATTCATCAAGAGTTGATATTTGATGGCAATACAGACAACAGTTAACATATGATATATTATTTTCTAATTGCAACCATGGTAATTAATTTCCAGCAACTTTCATGCTAGTATTAATTTGGCAAATATCTATTTCACCGCCTGGGGGTACTTCCATATAAAAATCACGGGGGTGCTCTTGGGACATTTTCAAGAAAAACCCCTAAACGGGTGTCTGAATCGTGTTTTGAGCGTGTTGAGAATTTTACATCTAAAAAGAACCAACTCTAACAATTTAATAGTAACACTTTCCGAGCTGTATTTGGGGCTGATAACCACAAATATAAAAGGTATGAAAGGTATCAGGTGACTACAGCTAAGGTTAAACGCCCTAAGCGACACCAAACTATGAATTTTGAATGTACCACGGTCAACCCCTCTCTTTTACATGGGAGTCTCCCCACCCCCCCCCCCCGTGTCTTACCCTCCTCACCCATCGAATCAAAAGAGCTGCTACTTACGAGTTATACCAAGCAGAGTTTCTCCGTCTGAAACAGAAAAAGAATTGATAAATTAATTAGGATTTGTGAGTGGGTAGTGGTGAAAAAATCACAATACAGGAGATATTCAACACAAAGTATGCGTGCAAATTGCTCGAGAAGACATGCTGAACAGCGTTCTATTTTTTGTTGGGTTTTTGAGTGCGCATCAAAAATTAAAACCATAAATGTTAAAAACTAAATGCTTGTAGGTCTAGTGGTACCGTGGTTAGCGGGTTGGGCTTTGTTAGGATTTTTGATCGAAAGATTGGAGGATGGCTGGCTCAACGCAGGGTCTCCGCAACATGCAGTGGTGTCTCTTTAGAGAAGATACTTTACCCCCCCCCCCCCCCCCCTGTTGTCTGTCTCCTAACTCAGTGGTAAAAATGGGTATCGGAGGCAAGCTACTTGGGGTAACCTGCGATGGACTAGGATCCCATCCAGGGGGGAGTAGAATTACTCCTAGTTGCTTCAGTGCATCAGAAACTGAAGTGAAGTGTCGGCCAAATGAACCACTTGCGTCACCAGTACATTTTTAACTTTTACTGATACAAAGATGTTATTACTAACCAACGATATCACTGCCGGGCCATGGCGGAAGACTGTCAGGAGCTGAAACAGAATATTTCTTAGATTTCCTATAATCTAGAAGTTTTTTTTTTTCAGCAAACACGTTGGAAAACAAACATTGAGTTATTTTAGACTACTATTACAGGGTTACCTGTCGCTTGAGTTGTACGACGTAGAGTCTTATGTAATAATAATTATTACTATACTAATGTATTTGTGTGGAGATGAATAAAGAAGAAGGAAGGAAATAGAGAAGAAGTCTTATATATTCATTTAAGCTCAATCACACAATACAAATTCCGCTAGAAAATCAACTAAACAGGGAAATTTTACCAAAAAGAAATTTTATATAAGTTTTATACAAAGAAAATTGTAGTTCTTATTGATTATCGACGGTCTTCGTTTCTAGAATTTTGTTTGGATATGAATGAAAGACGGCTCTAGTATAACCACTCTTTTGGTCGAAAGATTGGAGGGTGAGTGGCTCATCGCATGGTCTCTACAACATGTTGTGTTGTCTCCTACAGAAGAAATTGTATTCCGCATTGCATCCCTCTAAATCCAGGGGTAAAATTGGGTACCGGCGACAAGCTACTTGGAGTAACCCTGCGATGGTCTAGCACCACATGCTGGGGAGTAGAATTGCTCCGACTTGCTTCAGTGTTGCAGCTGAACTGGAATCAAGCGCCGGCCGTATGCATGAACCGTTTGCGTCACAAGTAGTCATTTTAACTACTGCAAATATAACTGAGTTGTAACTTACCATAGACAGTATGGCTGACCCCTACTGGAACACTCAAAGGAGCTAAAAGAACAAGATTTAATAGATTTCTTATAATTTAGGAGTTTTTTAATCAAACGCACTGGAAAGCAAACACTGACTTAAGAGTTATTTCAGACTACTATAACACGGTTACCTGCCCCATGAGTTGTATGAAATCAAGTCTTCTTAGTTTAAGTTCATTCGCACAATACAAATTCTGGGAAGACTAACTAAGTAGGAAAATTTTGGTAAGCAAGAACCTTCCTTCTTTCAAAGTTCTACAGCAAAAACTCTTCAAAGAACATGGTTTTCTTTGGTGATTTCAATGGTCTCCTTTCCTCGAATCGTGTTTGGTTATATGATTACAAGATTAAGAGTTAAACGTTACTCCACCGACCGCCGCTTAAGTAAAACCGATTCAGGACATGATCATATTAAACGGGATAGCTTATTGAGTGTCCGTACGATAGCTACAAGGGAGAGACCTTTTGCTCACACATGAAATTCTGATTTTAGGACGATTTTTATGCCGGAGAACCGCCGTGTCAATCTAGCTTGAAAGTAAAACCCTTTGTACCGGATAAAAAACGTCCCCTTCAACTGGTTGCGGACGACAAACGTTTTTACCGAAAGAAAAACAGAAGCAGAAAACAACTGTTTAGAAAATTCGCGAATTGGTTGAATTCAAACCAGTTAGATTCTCGAGCTACTTTTTTCTGACTTGCAAAACATGGTATACTGACAATATGCCAACATATTGACGGTTTTGTAACTCGCAAAAATCTTTGCTTAAACACAAAATTTAACCTAAACTGATTTAAAAGAAACAAATCTTTCCGCCGCGGGCGGAAAGGTAAATGGTTGTTTTATCTATAAGTAAAAAGCTGGAGTAAAAAGAGAGGATCGCACGCTATACAGAGTCTACGCCCTTTACGCGACAGATCGCTACAAATTAGCGGATACAGATTGCTGTGTCGACACGAGCAAGTAAGGGTGACGAGTCAACATAGCCTTAGACTGCTGTACCCACAGAAGTCTATAACTTTGAAACATTAACTAAAAAATTCTAATTAATAAATAGACAAATTGACTCAAACCTGAGTAAACAACAATGGCGTTAAGACCCAAAATTGCCACGATCAGACTCAACATCCTCAGTTCTCGATACTTGTGCTCAGATCTAAAATTTAAAGGAAAGAAACGTTTCGAGTTGTAAACGAATTTTACAAATTCATAAAGTTTTAAGATAATAAGTAATCTCCATCGAAAAGAAATCGTTACTAGATTTGTTTTTACAAATACTGAAAGCTTCGGCTGCACGCTCCAGACTAATGGTTAACATTTTTGCGCCAGCTGTTAATTTGCGTTGATTGCAGTAAATTTGTCGGATGGTCGAGGTCGAAAGATCAGCAAGTGCATTTTTTTGAAAAAGGCTGGGCGATGTTTTAAGATATCAGTCATGAAATAAGGACCAATAAGTTATATAAACCACCCGCTCATGAAATTCAACTGAAGGTGTTTTTTATCAGTCTTATCAGATTCACCACTTGAACTCGTCTAAGTCTTTCCACTATTTCTCCGGGGGTTCAATTCTGGGTTCTCCAATTTTCTCCCTCCACAGAGACAATACTTCTAGACCGCAGTTGAACCAGAGGGCTACTGTTTGCTTGGACGATTTTGTGTTACCCTCATAAAATAAATCAGATCCATTAGTATCAGACAGTGGTTTGTCGGGGGATAGTAAATGGTTGAGGATCGAGCATTTTAGGTCACAAAATTTAAAGCATGAATTCTCACCTTTATCGGACAGATGAAGGTAATAATGATTAGCGTCGAACAAAGGCTATCGCGTACATCAAAATACATGAACTGTGAAGAGACGAAATACTACTTTATGGATTCTTAAGTATCCGAACCATACCCCATCCCCACATTATACACTCTTTTACCGCACAATACATTGGGTAAAGGCTTTCGGCAGGAAAGGTTCACAAATTGGGCAGCAAAGCCAACTTTTCTTCTCGTTATATAACCGCATGTTCAATTTTCTAGGTAAACATACACAAGAATTTCTTCTTCTGTAAGCGGTAACGCTTCGAGGCAATAGTTGTAGTAACTTACCTTAGCCTTATAACTTGATGAAAGTGTTCAGGTCCTCATAAGGATAAGTGTAAATGGCTTGATAGAGGGACACTAAGACGTTTTTAATGGATACGATAGCCACATTATCGAACTACAATAGAAAACAACATGTTTTTCCCTTTTCAAAGGAAAAGTTACCCCTCTGCAATTAATTTAAGAACAGGTTTTCAAGCAATTTGTGCCAGTCAATCCTTAAGTTTAAAATTAAAACTATTTTTAACTTGTCAGCAGATGATCTTTCTTTGCGCGATCAATTTATTGTTCAAAAAGCAAGCAGGTAAAGAAGAGAAAGAAAAAATATCCAAGTACGTGTGTGGCAATTAAAACAATGAAAATAACATAACACAGTTAAATTACATTTTTGACAACGTGAGTGTTTCATTGGTGGGAAAGCATATCGCTTTCATCAGTTTTACTGGTCTAAAATTTATCCAAATTAGTTTATTTATCAGGTTAGGAATGCGTTGATAGTATGCACTGAAGGAATAACACATGCAGTGAAAATTACATTATGGCTACTTTTTGTACATTTAAACGCGCGTCATTTTTATAAAACTCTGCGGGAATAAAAATACTTTAATTAATATATTTATTCTGTAACAATTGCGCAACAATAAAAGATCTTCTGAACCTTAGAAACTAATATCTATTAATCTACTAATCGCAGGTGATTTTTGTACCCTGTGAGATAGCGAGGAAAGCACAGGGAAGATGGAGAAACTTCGAGTTGGTACGTCTCTATTTCAACTCTCACTGCATGTTCTAATTAAAAAATTACGGCTTTCTACTATGATTCAAACAAAAAATAAAGGTTTAAAGATTCGTATCCAAAGACCACCTTGAAGGTTCTTGCATGAGCTGCAAAACCGATGAGACCACCAGAGCCATAAAACTGACTACATTCAGTGCCGCAAAAATTTAGGATCAGACAGAGTGATCATTCTAATATAAGTTACCACAATGCACCTTGAATATTGACTAGCCCGTTAAAAGCCGGACCAAGGCCATTAATGATTTATTTAACGGTTTGTAGCAAACCGGCAAAAATTGAGATTTTATGAAATTATGTTACTTTTTCTTAGAGATCGCCATTGACTTTGAAAAAAAACCACCTTGAGCGAAACATTTAATAATATTTGATTTTGATATTTCAAAGGACTTTAAATAAAAAGTACAAAGATATGGCTTTCATTTTTCTTAATTTACGAAATCCTTTCCTTAAATCGTATTCTTTTGTTTGATCTTTTCCCATTCAGTTGGTGCCATCAAGCTCAGAAGAAATTAAGAAAACTAATGTGTTAAGTCTAGTGTTTTCTATGACCGTAAGCTTTCAGAAATAACCAGTTATTTATTTCTAGAATTAGTTTTACCTGTTGGTCATCTCAATCTTTCACCAGCTTCTAAAGAAATTATTTTTCAGTTTTCCTGTTTTCTTTCTTTCTTCAGAAAACGTTCATTTCAATAGTCGCTAATCTTTTTTGTTTTCTTCGTTGGGGATTTAATTAACAACTATAGTATTCCACGAGCATGTGTTGAACTTTAGCTAGGTTGCAAAAAACTGAAAGAGCGTGTAGCGCCGAGTTGGCTGCAATCACCCTCTATCCAAGAAGTAAGAGTGGAATAAGTGCCTTATTCAATCCTCAACTTCGGGAACCATTGCTGAATATTTCTGCCATATTTCTGGAAAAAACGTTTGCTTCTGGGCGGACACTTTTGAAAATGCGGCACTTTACGTGTCGTCCAATTTCCTTAAAAGGCAAAAAGCAGGATTATTAAGCTGATATATTACCTATGTGCGGTGAACCAATGACAGTGGTAGAAATTCAGTAACCAAGAGAATCGTTGTGAGTTTAGTAATCGCTAAAGGATCGCAAAACCCAACCCGAATAAAATGACCAAAAAAAGAAATGCGAAGTTGTTAGTGCCTTGCTTGCAATGAAACAAATGTAGGGCAATAAAATACTTTTTTGTCTTTCGGACTAGAGAATAGAAGCGCTGTTTTCATCTGTCATCGTTTAAATATCGAGAAAGTTTCACCCACCAAAACTTAACAGGCCAATTTTGCACGAATTTTGCGAATGAATCCTGCGATAATTAAAGGTATGGCAGTTGTATTCCTGAAAACTATGTTCTGCAAAAATTAAACGGGGAGCAGAAGGGCATTACAAAAACAGTAAACATGGAATGTAACAATCCATCCATTGACGGTTTAACAAAATGGATTTTTAAGTGGAAGAACGTTGTTAATGCGATCACCAACGCACCATAGAAAACGTGGTCGTATTTATTTAATCAACGGTACAACTTCGCTGTTCGTTCCTAATTCTTTTGCCATATTTTTGGACAAAACGCTTGCTTTACGGCGAATACTTTTCAGGAAGTTCGCGGCACTGACGTGACGTCCAAATTCCTTATAAGGCGAAAGGCAGGAGTATTCGCTGACAACCTGTGTGAAAGAGGTAGAAGTTCAATAACCGAGATTTGTATCGATAGGTTTTAAAAATGCTCAAGTATTTTAATAAGGTACTTTATTTTAATAATTTACATCAGAGTCATTTGCCCAAACTAATGCAGAAGCGATTACCAACTTACAGCTTTACATTTTCTTCACGTAGCAGCATATATCTGCTGACACAACATGAGGTTTCCTAATGACGTCAGCCTCCTTTGAAGTTGCCCAAACCTAACACCACACCCGTTTTCGAAACCCAATATTTCAAATCCTCGCAGCTTCGCGAAAAACAAGACACACCCAAAAGACGTCAAAACAAAATTGAAAGGACACCGGCTGTGGGTATAACAATCTGACAATTTATGTCATGAGTATTTCAACACAGCAGCAAAATGATGATCATGGCAACTTGTTTCTCGTGCTCGAGTGCAGCGAGTCCAAAGTCAATCTCAGAATTTGATTTTGGCGTTGTTTCCTCTGGTTCAAAACCGCCACGGGTTCTGTTTGCTCCATTTACTGGCGATCGAGTCCGAAGTGTGGTTTATTGTTTCCGTTGCTGTAAACCTCGTTGCATCTACGCCCAAAAGCAACTCTCGACGCGAGAGAGAATTCTCCTCGAGGAAATGACAACCCACAGTGTGTTTTCTTGCGGGTCACCGCTACTACCTCCTATACATCCGCTTAGTGAGCGAATCTCCATGAGAATATTTCGCTCCTGTGACGATCCCATAGAACTGGCATTTTACTCCAGTAATTTGGACTCAATTAACTTGAAAATTTGTTGTTATTGCGGCGATTCACAAAACAAACTTGACGAAGAGGTCGATACATCTCGACGCCATCGTGTGACCTTACCAGTATGTGAACAGTGCAAGCTGGCTGGCAGGCAAACCAAGTCTCTTTTACCAGTCAAAAGAAGTGATGAAGAAAGTACAGATTCAGACACATATCAAAACAGATTATGAAACCAAGTTTTTATTTTGGTGCGAATGTTTCCTGTTTTAGATCTGAAGCGAATACGAACTTATGAACTTGAGACGTAACCAACCATGGGCTCCTGACTTGACGAGTTGTATGCACCTTAGCACCTTAGACAGTCGCAGCAAACGAACTCTTGACAAATAATTCACTGTTTAATTCTGAAAATTCCTCTTATTCGCAATTCAAGAAAATAAATGTTTTAACTCTTTTCCGTCAAGAGTTGTATTTTTCCGACGTTGAAGTCGGGAACCATTGAGCCACTTGTAACGTCATCATTTTTGACGTCACCAGATTGTTTTGATAAGTAGCTAGCACAGCAAGGACAGCGGATCCATCCATACGTGTGTCCATTTTGAATATCGACCAAATTCTGGCAGAGCTATACCAGAAAAACGTGTCCAATTTTGGCTGCAAAGTTGGTGGTAAAATATGCCGAGTCACCTAGTTGATCAATGTTCCATTTCCAGGTTTTTAGAAGGTCTGAGGCCAAAACTTTTCCAGTGGATAGAAAGGCGATAAAGGGTAGAAGATAAAGAGAAAAGAAGGGGAGAGAAAAAGAAAAGCAAAAGAAGGGAGAAAAAATTAGAAATGAATCAGCAAAAAAAATAAAAATTAAAAAAAAACAAGCCGAATGCGCATAAGCCAAATTTTGGCTTATGCGCATGCGTGAAAACAAAATAATGTACAATTTACAACAGAAGCTGGCTCAAAATTGAGCTAAAATGTAAGAAAGCGCTTTTGTAGCAAAGTTTAGTGGCATTTGGCATCATAGCACTTCAAAAACCGCCTTAGCGGTAAAAAATGCGTTTTTCTAAGGGAAAAACGCTGACGGGAAAGGGTTAATAGACCAAAGAGAAAGATGTTCACCGACACTGAGGTGATTTATTGCTATATACTACACATGTGAATAGCTGGCTTTTCTGATGAATGAGCAAATCCTAGTGCCAGACGACCGCTGTTTTACTAGAAGCTTGATCCTGAGTATGTACAGACAATCAGAACACGTACGGAAAACGTAATATTTTGTTATTGCTTTTACAAACTTTTTCGTGACATTGTAGAAAACGGATTAAAAATTCGCAAAAAAAGCGCTCGTGACTCTGCGCTACCGCCTCCCCAATTCACTGGGAGATAGACCACTGGAGCAGAGCCTCTACAGAGCCCCCACCCGCACGGGGGTCCTATAGTTTACTATGGATTTCAGAATCCATGTAAATACAGATGGAACGCTTGTTTCCATATCATGTGAGAGTTTCTTTTGTATCAGTACGAGTCGGAGCCTTGTTTTGATCAGTGCCGGTGTCGAGTAATTTAGCGTCCTACGCAGTCTCAGAATAAGTAAAATTAGCCAAATCCATTCAAATGCTATCGTACACATGGTCATATGGATTTGTTCACTCTAAGTCCGAATGAGCGGTTCCCAAGCTCACACTGTTTTTCTTTGAGATAGGGCACGATGGGACACATTAGTAGTCACGTGATGTCTCCTCGAGCCTTACATTCGCAGGTCATTTGGCAGCCATTCACGTCAAACGGTGGCCAACCTCGAGTACGTCATCTCTAATGATACAGGGGGTGACAACTGCCAATCAGGCGGTGTTTAAAGTAAGTGTAATGAAAGGATTGATTAAAAGAAGAATGGAGAACGTCGGAAAATTCGTGAACCAAAATACTTTTTTGAACGCTTGGTAATTCCAAAGAATTATCAAATATACTCTCAGGAGTTTGAATTAGTCTTTTAATGGAAATTCGCCAAGAATTTCTGATTGCCGGACAGTTAGTTTTTTTCAGAACCTTGCCAGGCTGTTGGGCAGCTAGACACAGTGATAATGTAAACTCTTGGCCAGCTAACATTGCTTGTCGTCTTTGACAGATCCGAAGGTCGGTGATTCGAGGCCCACTCCCTGCCGTCGTGTTGTTTCCTTAGACAAGAAACTTTACTCAGGTTGTCTCCCTCCACCCAGGCGTATTTAAATGGGTAAGGGCGATATACCGCAGGGGGGTACCCCTGCGATGGACTAGCATCCCATCCAGTGGGGAGTAGCAATACTCTCAGCCCCTTCATGCTACAGAAACCGGGTTAAGCTCCGGCCGTGTGGGCCTCCTTGGCTCATGTGCGACTTGACCTTTACTTTTCTTATTACTTTAGAGGGCCACATTTAATTAGTTTACTTCCACCGTGAAGTCCCTCCCCCCTTCTTAAATAAAGATTGTAAATTTCAGCAGCACGGGATGAGCTGAGCACAGGGGTTTACAACATAAAAGAAAATGAAAGCACCAGTTTTTTGGTGCCAAGAAAAGTGGATATAATAATGAGGTGGCCATATTAATGCGTCTCCACCTTGACCCCCCCCCCCCCCCCCCCGTATCTCTACAAAAAAACAGAACTTGAGAACTTTTGCACCATGGGACGGCCTCTCGCACTGTGAACTATCTGATTTAAACAACTAATATTGGCATTAACATAAAACTGGAAGGCCATTTGAAAATAGGTCTGTGTGGCAGACAAACAACTTATTCTGTCATCATGGTTTTTACTAGCAATCTGTTAAAAGAATTTGACAGGACAAACTGTACATTGGTGTGATAACGTATGAATGCAGGGAATGCAAAGACAAAATCGTGAATTGAAAATATAATGTATTCCAATCCAAACTATTAATAACTTTTTCTGCTCAAATAACAAAGTTAAGGTGGCAAAAATTTGTCAAAGCATTTATTGGCAATAATTAAACCGTTTAATTTTTTCAACAAGCCTTAATAACCTGCATAAAATCGTCGATCAGCTCAAGAAATGAATACCATACTCAAATTCGTCAATTTAAACGAGCTGTGTCTTCTTAACATCATCCGGTATTCCTCAACACGGATAACATCTGAAATTTCATCGGTAGGCAACTGTGGAAACGTGTGTCCCCAGGGGGGTACTCCGAGTTTCAAGTGACGGGGATGATCGAATGGGGGCAAAAATCAAAACCCAAAAAAATCCCTGGGCCAAAAATTAACCCCAAAAAATCCCATGCCGAATTTCCAAGCCTTAAAAATTTCCAGAAAGGATTAAATGATATAACACGAAAAAAAACCACTAGAAATTGAACGTTTGTGTTTGTTTATATTCATCATACCAGTTGATTTTATCTTTTCCTCATCTGGTAGTCATTCTAACAACACTAGGGACACCCAAGAACATCTTCTGTTTCAACAATAAAATTATGAGTGAGAACTCTAAACAAGACCACCCGGGCAAGAACAAGTTTGGTTGTACTTTATTCGCAGAATTATGTGCCCGGGATACACGGGCACTACCACCAACCTTCAGATTGTTCTGAATACCCAAAAAAATCCCTACTTAAATCAAGCCACCCCAAAAAAATACTTGCCAAATTTTCCTACCCAAAAAAATCCTGGAATCAAAAATTTCAAACCCAGAAAAATCCTTCGATCATCCCAGTCACTTGAAATCCGGAGTACCCCCCCTGGGCGTGGGTCACTGTGAAAAGTTAAATATCTTGAAAACCGATTATCTTTTTTCTTAGAAGACCTGCTTTTGTTGCTGAGTTTATCAATGGATCCAGTTTGTCCTGAAAACTGTGCTTCAAAGTTAATTATCCAGGAAATACGTCACAAAAGCTGAAGTGTTTTCTCTCATTTCCAGTTCTTCTTCAGACATCTAGCTTCCCATCTATACGTGAGTGGGAGGTAAGGTTTTAAATATTGTTCATTTTTCACGCACGAGACATAATTGGGGTGTTTTGGAAGATAAAAAGGAATGATAAAGGTGTTTTCGTGTCAGGAAGGTTACCTATGTTTTCGTTGCAAATGTTGGTTCCCCGGCAGGTCCATGATAGGCTTTGCTGGTGCACGAAAGCCCCCGGAAAACTTTTTGACTCCGTAAAACGAGTTGTAAAAACATGAACCAGTTAATATTCTACAAAGCTGCTATTCAGTGACATGTCTTCAAGATAAAAAAAATGTTTAACTTGCAGCCCAGTTTTATGCTTGTTTTAAGTGCCATGAAACTTGTTTGTTTACGAGATACAATGTGAATTATCGTGCCCGAAATCGACCCAGAGCTTTCCAGAAACACACGCCTGGTATATGCTGGTCTGTGCACCATATATGTTTTGTTGGCAAGCAAACGCGTGTTTTTGTGTTTGACAGTTTTGGAAAACGCGAAAAGAAACGTTGAATTGTATTCCACCCATGCTATGACCTTGGAAGATCATCAAAGTATACTTTAATTACAACTTGACTAAGCCTGTTTCTTAACGCTCAGCTTGTTATGCACAAAACAAAATGCGAACAAAAATGAAGGAATATATATTTGAAAAATCAAATTAGGCACACGAAATGTCAATTTACCCATTAAAACTCCCAGCTTCATACAACTAAACGATATAATAAACTCTCAAATAGTCATTAAGTTCCTCAAAATTCATTTTCAACACAACAGCCAAAAGACACCGAACCGACATCACGTTATTAATTATAACGGACCTTAAGACCACCTTTACCCCCTGCAGCGGTTTTAGGTTGCGGCATTTCTCCTCAAAGGGTGAGCCGATTTTAATGGAAAATTCTTTAAATACACTGAGGCTGAAAAGTTAAGCTCAAAGATATTACGTTTAAAGCCCTAGCTGTGATAGCAAAATCTGACTAAATAATAAAACGAATAACAGCAAATGATGTCTTGCACAGCCAGTCATAGGAAAAGTAAGTTTGCCTTCGTTTTAGAATCAGATTTCAGCAATACCCCTCAACGTCCAAGAAATAAATTATCATGAATATCTCGGTTAGTAACTAACATTGGAAAACAACTGTACACCTTATGTTCTCACAATAAGTATAACAAGACCTAACAACGTTATCATCTTATCTTCTGCAGTCTGTTGCCCGGATCTAGTGCTAAAATACACTTGTATTTTGTCAGAATAATACAGTCAGTTATCTTGTAAGTTAAGAATCTTTTCCAATCACTATTTCGACTGTTTTTGACAAATTCTGAGGCCTTGTGTTCTCAACATCAAGATAGCTCAACGTTAAAAGTCTGGGAAATAATAAAAATATAGTTATATTGTTTAAAAGTTGCCCATTAAAAAAACATTTCGTCTTAATCAAAACTCCCAAGTTTACTTGCTAACTGCAGTTGTTATCTCCAACTCCTAAGTGTAGTTACAATAAACCTTATTGTACTTATACAGGATTAATATGTAAGTTCATTTTTTTTTTACACATAAAGGGCAAGTTTAATGGTCTTTTACCACCTTAGATCCACGCGCCATTTCCAAGTTTTCAGAAGCGATTGTCTTAAAATTAAAATGATACTAGATGTAAGAGATATTGCTGCCTTAGGAAAACGAGATGAATTTTCCTAAAAATTAATGGATAAGAATACGTTGTATATTAATTTTTCGTCCACTATCTATTCTCTGATATACCCAGTAGAAGAGGAACATGTGTTTGATCTCAGTAGAAGACGGCAACTTAATACAATTCGCCTAAGTTGTTGTTTAGTTGATATATTTTGAAATTGACGACAGTTTTTGTCTAAAATTGCACTTATCACAACCGCCATCTATAAATCCATATCGGAAAGAAAACGTTTTCATTGTTTCCTTTTTACTTACGCAAGACACTCGCAAGTCAATAGCTCAGAAGCTTCAGGAATTGACTGCCACATATACTTACGTGTATCCTAGTTACAAAAAATCATCCACTATGGCCGTAAACATCGATCAACCAAAATTTGCTAGGTCATGTTTTGGAAATTTGGGTGCGTGGTTTTTAACGTCTTATTAAGAATCGGTAAGAAAAATATTTCATATCCTTTCAGAGGCGGGTTATTTTCAAAACACAGCCATGGAAATGATAAAGATATTTATGCCTTCAAACAGAAAATCGTGACAAAACTACATGACAGATTCTTGGTTTATCACGAATTTTTTACGAAAAAGGACAAAACTGGATCAATACAAAAAGGAAATATAAAGTAGGCCTTAATTAATAACAAATGAAGCTGTCAAGCCAAATTTTAAATAAACTTATTAAAATCTTCAACTCTATATATAGCGGGTTATGTGGAGAAAAATTATAAACATCCGAATAAATCTCATAATTCTGTTTTTGATAATTAAATTTAATATATTCGTTTAATATTATGGTAAGCGGAATAGAGGCGTGGACAGGCTAAGCGTATCTGATTCATTTTAAGGAGTCTGTAAAATAACTATTGCGTACGAGCAGTCTTTCGTTTCGAAAGCAACGGAGGGAAAACGACTGTCAAATTACTGCTGGATTTTGCTTTTACAGCCGCTTAGCTTACGGCGAAGTGGTTTTGCTTGGAAAGTGTACGGTTACACCGAAACGAGTGAACTTAATAGCTTTCAATTTTGTTTAGAGAGGAGATAAGGCCGGAAAGCGCTTTGCCCCCAGCCAACGTTATTGGTACAAAACAGTAACAAAGATAATCACTTGAAAAGAATCAAAATGGATCTTTTTTTCTTTCAGATCAATTTGGAAAACAAATCGCTAATGAAGCGGCATCCAGCGTGCCCTGCGGGCGTATTCTTTTGCGCACGCAAAAGCCATAGTATTTTCAGTTTCCATATCTACAAACCATATCTCTGAATTCCACTTGAAAAGGTGCGGCGACAGCTTGTTTTTCTTATTAAGATTGGCAAAGCACGTCTCGAAAAATTAATTTGTTTGGACTGCTAATATATAGATTTTCTTATCTTATTGCCCGAAGAGTCCTTACATTTAGACTACACCTGCCTCCGTGTAAGTGCACTGTAGCAGGCCAATTTCCGATTAATTCGTATATTTCAACAAGATAGATAAATACTGGGATGACAAGCCTGCAAAACAAGCTTAAAACCGGTCGGTTACTTCAGCGGGGATCATAAGCGCTACCCACCTGGAAACATAAGGTGTTGGATATAAAACTAGACAGAGCTGAAAATTGCCGAGAGACAACCGACGAGACAGCGGCGAATCAAGAAACATATATCGCAGCCAAACACCCTACATATTTAGAACAAAAATGTATTTCAACGACACAGATTTTATGCTGGAAAATACCACGAAAGCTACCATGCACCTAACAAGAGGAAGTGGTCAACGCGAAATCATTTTCAAAGTTTACTTGACAAGAGGAGTGCTCGCTATTCCTCTCGCGCTAATCACATCTTTTTCGAATGGCCTCGTAATGTTCCTTTTTATTAAAGATCCAAAGAGAAATATCCGTCCCTCGCCAACAAGCCTTCTAGTAGCTAGCCTGGCTCTGGTAGACTTCCTGGTGGGATTTGCCTTGGAGCCAACTGATGCGTACTACAATTTGTCAATGGCGTTTAGAAGGAAGCCTTCGATACGAAGGAAGGACTTGCAAAGTGTCTCGGCCTATCTTCTTCTTTGCTCCATGCTCCTTCTGATGTTAATAACATTTGACCGTCACACAGCTGTGTCGCGACCCATCAAATACTCCCACAGAATCACCAAGAAAAGAGTTTACGCAAGTGTCATCTTCGTGTGTGTCTACTGTGCAGCGCTCATCTTTGTAATAAGACGGTGGGGGGAACAATACAGAAACGAACTCTTCTGTGGTCATATCGATCTGGTCTTAGTCATCACCACAGCGCTTTTCGGGGGCATTGTTTGCTCGCTACGAAAGCAAACTCAAAAGCTAAAAAGATTAAGTGTCAATTCTGATGATGTATTCGTTGTTCAAGCGAGCGAGCGCGAACGAAAGGTCACACTCACACTCGCTATCATGCTTGTGGTATTCTTAGCATGTACCATGCCGTGGTTTTTAATGATGCAAGTTTTTGACTACTGCGCAATTTGCCAGAAGAACTGGTGGGTCATGAAGCTGTTGTTTATTTTGTTTCAAGCTAATTGCGCTCTAAATCCATTCTTTTGCACACTTCGACTTCCTCGCTATAAAGTGGCACTAAAACTGACGTTGTCGCAAACAGCGTTTTGCCGCCGGTTTTGTCCCTCAGCGTGGGAAGGACCACAAGCCTACAGATTAAGAAGACGCAGTTCAAATAGTTACACGCCGAACGGCGCAATTGATAGAAAACGATCATTAAGCTCAAGCCTCGTTAAAGCTTCGCCCGTTTTGACTCAATATGTTTTTAAAGACTAAAACATTGCAACTGATTTACTGATTTGGGTTGAGAGCTTTTTGTTGTTTTGGTGTATTTTACTCCGAGAAATAAAAATTTGTTTTGTGGGACATTTAATGCCAATTGCCTAATTACTGAAATAGTTCTTATCAGCCAAAGAAAATAAGGAATATACATGACACAAAAGTTAATCTTATCTAATTTACAATTATTTTATTTATTTTTAGTGCTTATGACGCATTCTGGCGTATATATATATAGAATCTGATAGAGAAGACAGGACTGAGGGACCAGTGTAAAGTTTTAGTGCAAGTGATTCATGTTTTGGTAATTAAGCCTTAAAAAGTTGATTTGGTCGTTAAATGTGGGTATATTAGTTACTTCAAATAGGTGTTCCTTTCGTTCAAAAAAGAACGCATGTTTTGAATACATGTAACCAAAAATTGTCCGGAAATTACGTTGATTTTATATAAACAATTATAACTTGCCCTTGTCCGAGCGCAAAAACATACAAAGGAAACCGTAAACGCTTTGAAAAAAGAAAAGATAACTAAAAGATAGTTTTAATTTTCAGATAGAGTTTCGCAAAGGGGAAACCGTCAAATGAAAGCAATCGCACCATGTTTTAATTTGAATAATTATATAACAAGCCAGAAGGAGCATTTTTGAGTTAAAAACCCAATTTTTTTCGTCCGTCCAACAGCAACAAAAAGTGCAAAATATAAAAACACGAACAAGGAGTGGTTTAACATTACTACTGAGATATGCAGCGGACGAAATAAAAACATACAACTAGAAGTGAAAATTTCACGTTTTCCGCTTTTCAGCCCACGTGCACCGTCTTTTTTTCTTTCTTTAAACAAGGTCTGTGCTTGGCTTTTATCACCTGAGAGAACTGTCTATGAAAGAAAAAACTACTGAAACCGTATCAAATGAGTCATTGTTTGAAGCGTTGTCATTTTAGGAGGTAACAATTTTATGTGCAACCTTTCTCGTAAAACATTGATACACGGTTCAAGTAATCATGCAACTCAACGACCGAAAAACCTCAGCTGTAAGATAATAGGACTCATTCTATACATACGGTCAAATGTTTCGCACAATTTATCGCACCAAAACATTAGAACTGGGAGCTCGTTGGTCGTGCCGACTTGCCTCAAAAAAAGTTGTAAATTGAGCATGCACGCGTGCAATTTATCGGGCACAATAAGTAAAACGTTTACAGTGAAGAAATCTGCTGTAACCAACATATGAAACTGACCATGCTATGCTGCTTTTAGGTATTGGTTTGTTCATTCCTTCTAGATCTTCAAGTTTAAATTTTTTTTCTCTAGCTATCTCTCTTCGTCTCAGTCGAATTGTTGCAACAAATAAAAATGTTTGGCATCTCTTTCTACGTTTAAGTATTTTAACTTTGATGGATTAGTTTATGGCGGGAGACGTTGCAATTGGGTTTTCCTTGAAAACCTTTAGAAAATTCTACTTTTTCGTATAGGTAAAAAACAAACTACAACAGCTACGAGCAGAAACAGTCATGTAAATTTCTGATTTACTTCCTTTTCTTTCCGTGGCGAGACAAGTTGCACGAAAACTGATTGTTCCCGGATGTGGAGGCGTGCTTGTCAATTAGCAGCGGTATTAATTTTTACGGGCTTTGTGAAAGTGACTATAAATGGGAAGATGTTTTGGCGACTCAGTTCTCGTCATTTTCGCGACGAATTTATCCAAAGCACACAAAACGGCGTTTTTGCTGTTGTTGTTGGGTTGTTGTTTTTTTGTTCTGTTGCGTCGCTTTGTTAAGCTCTTTTTTATGCTCTTTTTTTTTCGAAGCACGCGAAACCAGTTATCAAGAAAAACCAGTTAGAAATCTGCTTTTCATAAACCGGGCATTTTATACCAGATCAGTGCAATTTTTTTTAAATTACAAAAAAAAAAGAAGACGAAAGGTCTATCTTACTGTGAGCAAGGTTATTTAAATATAAAGTCAAAAATCATCTATTTTATCAGTTCACACAATGATAAACTAGAAGGCAAAA
The DNA here is from genome assembly GCA_964030785.1 of Siderastrea siderea. Lineage (NCBI taxonomy): Eukaryota > Metazoa > Cnidaria > Anthozoa > Scleractinia > Rhizangiidae > Siderastrea > Siderastrea siderea. The sequence continues at coordinate 44,046,657 of OZ034972.1, forward strand.
AATTATAATAATAATAAGACAAGCTAAAAGCTTTTCGGTCAATCTTTTCCTATCAAAAATTTAAGTGGGCCACAACTTTGCCATAAGACTCAGATTTCTCAAGATATTAAGTTTGAAGTAGCTCTGTTAGTTCGCACATTGTTTTCTCTTAAGATCCTGGGCCGCCTGTATCAGTAAAAAAAACTAGTGACCGTCGTCTGCTCTGTGGTCTCGCAAACTCGCTTTCCACTGTTTGTGCATGCCCCAGTGCAATCAACATTTTCCGAGAAAATGAAAACTTGTTGAAAACCAAAATGCTCAAATTTTTAAATTTAAGCCTTCATCGTGATTTTAACTCGGCTTCAACTGCAAAATCATAGAAAAAAAATAATTAAATTTTCTTGCTTGGTGTGCCTCAAGAAACAGTGGGTGGAGATTTTCAACATTAACCGAATTTCTCTCGAAAGACAAAAGAAGACTGTTGAACACCGTTCGGTATGATGATGATACTGAAATAATTAGAGTTCCCAAGGTTAAAAGTTCAATAGGTCAATAGAAATGTATGCTTTTTTTTTCGAATGACATGTCGATTAAAATTTCTTTGTAATCTTCTTGGAGGGGCTCGTTATATTTTTTCGGGGAAATGAAAAGCAAAAGATGACGACTTTTTAAAAGTTAATCGAAATCTCTTTCTCCTCAACACATAATTGAGCGGTCCAGAAAATATCAAACAATGAATGAAGGAAAATACAATTCTAAAGGTTAGGTGCTGAGCTAAATTCACATTAACTTTATATGTCACTGTACATTATTGTCAAACACACACGTATGGCACAAATAACTTTTGAAACAACAGACGACGAAATTGTGATAGAACAAATTTAGAGAGAATTTGCAATTTATCTCAACTCCACATGCTAATAGAAATTAAAAATAGCAATCTATTCGTCATGAGACAGATGTTGTTATAGCGGCTGCATCAGCCCAAAAATCAGCCCTTCCAGCGACGCTCAAAATGTTGTCTCAAAATTCGACTCTGTGCTCCGAAAATGGCAGTGAGAGATTTGTTTTCGGTACTTTCCAAATAATTGCTAGTGTTTTTGGAAGTTTGGGAAACGCCCTTATTTTAGTTGCCGTTATCACTACACGAGAATTACAGAACAAGTGCGGCATTCTGATAGGCAACTTGAGCTTTGTAGATTTTCTGACAAACATTCTCGCCATACCACTTTTCGCAGCGTACGTTCTTCTAGCTACCAAAGGAGACTGCAAGGTGGAACTGCATCGTATTTCTCAACTGCTATCGTATATGGCGCGCCTTTCCAGTCAATATTCAAACAATTTAATATGTAATGCAACTATTTAATTTCTGTGCCACATTTTTTATTTCCTTTCTGTATGTTTTTATATTGCTGTTATATTTTTTACATATCTTCCTATTATTTTATATATAAATGCTAAGCCCATTGTGTTTTTCCTTTATCTTTATTTTATATATGCGTTGTATATTTTTTATATTTGTTCGATATATATATATATTTTTTTGCGTTCCAAGTTCGATTTTATATTTTTATTCTAATTAGTATGCAAACACGTGATCACATTACCGTGATTCATGAGGGTCACTATCCGCCATTTTGGATTCCGGTCACATGGAGCAAGAACTTTCTTCTGCATGTCGTGCGGCCGCGGATGCCTTGGAAGTTTTAAGTCATTTGAGACCTGGTTTTACAAGAAACGTTGTCCCTCGGTTGAATTCAACGTCAGTCTCTCCCAGACAGGCGAACAACGGGGAACGTCTAACTGTTAACAGCGAGGAACCTGGACAACGCCAGACAACGAGGAAAGTGCTGTTCAATCTACGTCTTCGCCAGTGTTTACAAACAGTTCTATTCAAACGCGGCTAACAACATTATTTCCAACACTTGGCTCGAACCGAGCTAGCAGGAAGAGTGGTATTAGTAGGAGAACAGCAAGGCCAAAGCAGCCCATAAAGTCCACCAGAGGTCGGCCATCCAAGACAGTCGTTTACAAGGATCTTGTTATCATTCCAAGTCCCAAGATAAACAAAGTGCCTACTCACAACACCCGTCTAAATTTAGAAGAAAGAGATCTTGTCTGCCACGAGTTTCCTTTTGACAAATGCTGGGATGCAAATTCCCTTAAAAGTGCCATTTTAAATCGCTTCCCAAAGCTTTTGCTTTTTGAATATGTCAAGGTATGTAGCTTGTCAAGTCAACTCATGTTAGCATCTTCTATTGTGATCATTTTAATACAAAAAATACATAAGCTTTTATTGTTGTTATTTCATTCGTGCACTTGCAATTTTCAAGAAGCCTTCAATTAATATCAGTGTTTTTCTCAACCTAGCCATGTTATGGAAAGCTGGTAACTCCTAAGTTGGCAGATGGTATAACTCTGGATGCAGAAAGAGTGACCAGGATGGCTGGTCAAGGAGCTGTTTATGTTAGGTCACTGACCCCTTTGGAATCTGAGGACGAGTGTGAAACCGACGAGGAACTAGAGAACCCAGTGTTAGATAGAAGTCCAAGGTATTTTTTCTTTTAAATTTTGCACTGGACGGCAAAAAATAAGACCTGTGGAGATCTCTGTGAGTGTTTTTGTATTCTTCTCTTGTCACAAAACCTCAGTATAAATAGATATGAAAGTTAATTTGACAGCATCCCAATGCTGTGGAATTAGTTCTTGTATATAGACTGACATCTCAGTTTGTGCTACTATTCTTGACAATGTCTTTTTGTTGTAAATATTCTCCAGTTTGTCTCAAAAGGGATCCATGCATCTATTGACTGACTGATTGATTGATTGATTGATTGATTGATTATTTATTGATTGATTGAAACCTTATGCGGCAGGATATTGTTTGTTATCGGTATACTGCTTCTTGTTCATATGATAATAAAATGAACACTTCAAAGTATTTTACATCAATTTTTCACTTGGTTTACTTTGTGTTTTAAGTTTTCTGTCAACTTTATTTCTTTTCAGTGTTAATGGAACACAAAGGAACCCTGTGTTGCTTGCATGTGAGGAGAGCGAGGAAAAGCAAGCCACAGCTGTGGATGAGTTTTTGCACCACCCCTTCCAGGCAGAGGCAGAGTTAAATAATGTAGAGAGCAGTAACTCTGATAGTGTTTTGGTAACACCTGAGTCACCTGTATCAGTAATTTCGCCTGTTTTTAGCAATAACTCTACATCATCTGATGTTTTGGGCAATAACTATGTAACATCTGAGTTGCCTGTACCAATAATTGAACCTGTACCTGAACCTCAACAAAAACGTACCATCTATGTCCATAGGTTAAACATTAAGAGAGATATGATTGACTTATTCCGAGATCCTTTAATCATGGGTCAAGACATAGAGATAATTGTTATTGATGCTAGGGGAGTCGAAGAAGTAGGCAGAGGTGTTGGGATACTTAGAGATGTTTTCTCTCTTTTCTGGAAAGAAACATATGATTCCCTGTTTATAGGAGAAAACGAGCGTGTACCATGTGTTAGGCATGAGTACCAAAGAGAAGAATGGGTTGCTGTTGGTAGAATTTTGGTAAAGGGATATTTAACTTGTCAATACCTACCAGTCCTTTTGTCTCAAATGTTCCTTGCCTGTCTTTTTTGGGGGGAATCTGCTGTAAGTAGCTACATGCTAACCCAATCCTTTAGAAATTACATTTCAGCTGATGAAAAACGTGTGATTGACCAGTGCCTAGCTGGTGATATGCAGTGGGATGATAAAGATGAAATGGACCAGCTTTTAGAAGTGCTGAGTAATTATGATTGTCGAAGTAAGGTTAATTCTGAAAATATTGTTCACATCATTGAAGAAATAGCCCATAAGGAGCTTCTGCAGAAGCCGCAATATATTGCGGACTGCTGGAAGGATATAGTTTGCACCCTGCTTCCTAGTTTCCCTGATTTGACAGCACTTTCCACAAGGTACGAATTGTTAATTCCATCCACCAGTAAGCTTCTTAGTTGTCTACAGGCAAACCCTGAGAGTGATGGGGAAAGGGATAGCCTTAAGTTTCTCAAAAGATATATTAAAGGCCTTGATACTCCTCAGAAATTATCAAAATTTGTAAGGTTTATCAGTGGGTCTGAGTTAATGCTTTTTGATGCAATTCAAGTACATTTTACAAATGTAGCTGGCTTGGGACGCCGACCAATTGCCCACACTTGTAATACTTTGTTGGAGCTATCATCTACATATCAATCATATCCCGAACTTAGGGAGGAGTTTAGTGCAATACTGACATCCGATTACTGGGAAATGGACATCGTGTGATAAACCTTTTAACCAAAATTGAAGACGACTGTTTTATGTGTCAGTTCTGTAGCACATTGTTTATAAACATACCAGTGATCTCCTTTTATTATAAATTGTGTTAACTGGCTTTGATGTTTATTTACAGTTTTTAAAACGTTTACCAATGCACACATTATTTGTGCACCAATTCCTGTACATTATACGGGGAAATCATTAGGGAAAAGTTCTATTGTTATAGCAGGCTTGTTATCTATATTTGTAGTTGAGATTTGTATTGTTGTAGTTGTATTGTTGAGGTTTTAATGTTTTAATGTTGACTGTTGTTAACATTAGGTTGCATCTGTTGTGTTTTATTCTGATTGATGTAATTTGAAAGGATAATAATAAATTTCACACTGTTGACATTTCCAATCTGTCACTGACTTTGCTAGTCACCAATCGAGCGGCAGTGGGAAGCAAAAGGAAATAACACCCCCCCCCCCCCCCCAGTCGCGCTTTTAGTGTAAACTCTGCTGCCCAACCAATCCAATCCTCATAAAAACCATGACGTAATAAAACGAATATTTCTAGAACTAGTTTCCCACTAAACAACGAATTTCAACTTTAAAGCTGGGTACTTGGAATTTCTGTTCAAATTTATTTACCACCAAACGGGCTTAATTCAAGAAAGTTTCTTGATTGATAAGGATGTCCATGCATCTCAAATATTGAATTCTACCATGTTCACCATCCTCATTCAAAGGATGACATGAGTCATTCAAAATTTGCAGTTGTTGTGCTGTGAGCTGAACATCAACTGCTGGTATTGAAACCTGGTAATCGTTGTCATCTAACGGAAAAGGGCCATCTGGATCAAACCCATATAATGGAATTTCATTTGGGTTTAAAAAACTGTCAACTCCAGAGTATCCAGAGTGTATGTTCTCCAAAATCCCAGAAGTGAAAATTTGAAGTGGAGACAACTGGTGCTCACCAGAAACAGGGTGATTGTTCCACTGACCTGTAAAGTGTTGCAATGCCCTGTTTATCCTTGGTATGTAAACAAAGTGCAATGCAAATAAGTGTGCCTCATTTAACGGGTCCAGAATACCCATGTCTTCCATTCCACTAAAGATATTGGCAAAGTGACAAAGTACACCAGCGTAAATATCGCGATGAGCGCGCTCAACGCGGCAGTTGTGTACAGAGCTTCCCGTTATCATACTTCCCCTGTCCAGTCCTCGATTCTCTAGCATGTACTGTGCCACCCCGACATTTTCCAATCCATGATCACTTCTTACTCTTGAAGGTAAACCAAATTCTTGCACGCCTTTCATGAACAGTTCCAACACCGTGTCTGCTCGGTTATTGTCCTTTAAGGCGGCATACACAATAATCCTTGAATAACCATCAACACAGCAGTGCACAACAAAGCGGTACCTGATGAGCTTGTGATTGCCATCTATGTGCCACAAAGAGTTCGGCGTTGGTACTGAGTACTTTCTACGGTAAACCGGAGTAGTCCAGCGAAGTGCAGTCCCAAGCGGGTCTTGTCTACGAAGACAGTTGCGAACCCTCCATCGTTGGATTCGAAATCCTCCTGCCCTGAGAGCTCCAAGCAATCTTCGTTGTCCAATGTTTGGAGTAATACTTCTAATTTCTTTGACAGCGTCTTCAAGCTGGGAATCTGAAGAAACATTTATACATTTATATAAAGACTAGAACTGTCACCCATGTAGACTATATACCTTTAATAGAACTTATGCACCTCCACTTCCTTTCGACTTAATACCGATAAGCTACTGGTATAAATAACAGTGCTACGCACCTGACAGTGCTGTCCAGTTCTCGTTGTCATCATTTAAATTTAATTCCCGTCTTCTTCGACGTAACGTACTTTCACTGATTCCTAACAAACTGGCGATTTTTGCCCAGGAGAAGTGCAGTTCACGTAAGAATTCGATCTGCTCTCTTTCGACAACGATGGCTTGTCTTCCACTACCGGTTAGTTTAGAAGTAGGACAAGCGAACGAATTCGACGTCGTTGATTCAACGGTGTCTCTCTGCTCATACATTGTCATTACTTGAAAAACAAAGCGTACTTTTGTCAAAACAGCTTCAAGAATTGTCTTAAAATCTCGAAGCACAGGGTCATCACTTTGCCACACACTTTGTAGCAGCAACTGTAAAGTTGAAATTGCATCTTCTAGGCGCAAGTTAGCTTCCTCAAAGTATTCAACTGACAAATCTTGAGCGTTCATATTCTGAATACCAATCAATAGGCTACGAAGAGACTCTACGAAGTTGTAGAGGCCTCTCTCATTCGCATCTCTTAAAGTCTCGTCCGCCATTTTGTTTGAAGTTCGCGGGAAAGTGCACGATCTCAGTTTTGATCACGTGTTGCATACTAATTAGAATAAAAAAATGCTCACTTGGAACGCCAAAAAAGTATGGAATAAGTATAAAAAATATGCAACGCATATAAAATAAAGAGAACGAAAAAAAAACCCAATAGCCTTAGCATTTATATTAATATTAATAGGAAGAGATATAAAAAATATAAAAGCAATATAAAAACATACAGAAAGGAAATAAAAAATATGGCACAGAAATTAAATAGTTGCATTACATATTAACTTATTTGAATATTGACTGGAAAGGCGCGCCATAATCGTATGTTCTGTGTGCCATTTCGATTATGACCATTTCTTTAATGAGCATTGACCGTTGTTTAGCCGTTTGGAATCCTACGAAATACAAGCAGATTTTATCCGAAACCAGAATCAAACTCTTGATCGCTGCAACTTGGTTCAGTGCGGTTTTGTTTGGAGTCACAGAGGCAACGAACCATTTCAGCAAACAGCAAATGGGGCGGATAATGTTATCTGGTATTGCGATTTTATATTTTGTGTTGGTTTCAAGTTACGGGCTGATTTTTATTCGGATGCGAATCCAGAGAAGTAAAGTACAGTGTATCGGGTCAATACGCCAAGAAACACGACGACAAAACGAACAGAAATTAGCTAGGACCATCTTCTTGGTCATCATCTTATTTGGAATTTCTTGGGTTCCGCTCGTGTACGCGTTGGCAAGCAAAGCAAGTGAGAGCAGTCGATTGTATCAGTGGGCCGCGTTTATTTCACTAGCTAGCGCAAGTTTTAATCCTGTTATTTACTGCTACAGAAACAGACAGTACTTAAAGGCCTGCAAAAGGATTTTGCACCTAAAGTAGCAGTGTATTGCAAACAGTGAAAAAGTAACACCCTCATTGGATAGCTCGTGGATGAAATAAACCTGAGGCGCTTTCCATTAAGCCAACAATTCGGTTCGATTGTTTGAAATGCAAGTAAAACGCGAAGAACTTCGAGAAATTTTTTAGACCAAGAAGACGACGTTTGGAAGTCCTTCATTCTTGTTGTCGTCCCAACCGGTTGGAACGGTACCGTTCCATTTGCACAAAGTTTCCACTTCTGCTTCATGCACAGACAGAAAATTTTAATTTCAGTGTATGGAACAACCGATTCTTCCGCTAGGGAATCAAGTAGAATGGTCGTCATTTCTCGTTTTCACCGGAATTATCGGAACATCACCCCACCATTTGCATCATCATATACTAGTGCGTGTTTTATTATTACGTTTTCAGATTCAAGAACCGTCAAACATATGAAATTAAGCAACGTTGAGCTGTCTTGCTTTAGCAATAGGTCGAAATGTACAGACTGTATGTTAAGACAAATATTTGGTTGGTCATTATTAGAACGAGGCTGGAGTTGGCATAATACAAGGTGTTAAAAACGTTTAAAAAACCTAGTTTGAGAGAAACTGACATTTCGGTAGCAAGCAATTTAAAGAGGCAGCGGAAAATTAGTTTTAATTTAACCAATATTTGAAATTGTTTCCGTTAAAAATGATCAACAGCCGCCCTCTTGAACATGCCTCTTCATGTAAATTCGATAGCCACAACTCGGCCAAAAGATCACTTTCGCTGCTACCGACGAAACCAAGGTGTTTGTAATCTGGCCATCAATACTCGGTGTTCCTAACCAACCAAAAGAGATGTAAGTTGAATGAATGCTTTACTAGAGGTTCCTAACAGGATTACTGGCAAACCACACTGTGAGGTACTGCGTAGCACTCGTGTAATGAATGTAGAAATTGTATGTGAGAAGGTATGAAGTGAGCAAACGCCCTATTGAACCTCCTCCGCCCACACGTCTTGAATCTTTCCTTTTCGTGCTTTCTATATGTATTTTAAAACGAACATACAAACAAAAGAAAAGCTTGTTTCCTTTCTATTTCATAGTATGGGTGAGCGTTTTGGTGGAGTATGATGTTCCGAGCTTTGGTCCTTTTTGTGATGGCCCTTTGTTGTTAGTATAAAACGAAAGTTTTTATCAAGCTTGGCTGTTGTGGGGTCCAAAATTCACTTCTCCTGAACCCTTTGATTCCAGTTCCCGCCGCTTTTCTGCTGGCTCCCGCTCTGCAATGCTGTGTATTTTTCCCTATTTCCTCCGCTTCCCGCCTCCTGTAATTTCCCAGCTCTTTTTTCCCGGGTTCCTTCTCTATTTGTCTGTTCTAACCTAGTAGGTAATTTTCAGTCATCTTAGAAAGCACGAATACAACTTTTCCTGTAGGAGAACGACACCGGAAACCCTTTCCAAGAAGTGACTAACGCCAACTGGAAAATTCCCCCCCCCCCCCCCCCCCCACACAAACGCCACTACTCTATTATACAGTTATGCTCCACGGTACTAGGGACATGTGCTAAGGAAAAGCAGGGGGAGCTCTCGTTCAAACTCGTTCCCAGGGTCTTTGGGTTAGGCAGTCCAAGATGGCGGCGACTCTCGCCGTATTCGGTTGCCGAAGGATAGATAGATAGATAGATAAACTTTATTTTAACACGATAATAATAAAAGCTAAAAGCTTGTGGGGTCGTGTATTTAAATTTAAAATTAAAATTACAATTAAAATATCTAAAATTACAATTCTTATGTTTACAGTAAAATTAATTATTTAATTAATTACTAACTAGAACTGTTACTATACTAGATGATTAAAATAAACTAACTAAAGCTAATTATATATAAAATCACTATGTCTGTGGCGGGTTGTTGAAGCCGACAGGGCGTTAAAATTAAAATCTTTAAAATATGCTCTATTTACAACATGCTTTCTTAGCTCTAAAAAACTTGAAAAACTCTTCTGTTGATTGTGGTATTTAACAATGTTCCAAAGTACAGATCCCTTGTATCTGAGTGAATCCTTCATGAATCGCGAGTTGAATCTTGGTATCGAAGATAGTTGTTTTCCTCGGAGCGAATAGCCGTGACTGGAGTTGTCTAGTATCGATTTCATCAGAGGCTCGGGCAGGCTGTCGTTGTTTGCCTTATAAAATAGCCTAAGGATGTCGAGCTTATAATACAGGGAAAAGGTAGACCACTGATCATATTTGAGCACTTCATTTGACGGCATGTCCTTGGGCAAGTTGAAAATGATTCTTGCCGCCCTACAATGTAGTCTTTCTATAGAGTCTAGCATGTCAGAGTTACAACACGATCCCCATAAAACTAAACCATATTTTACAGAGGGTAGTATCACTTTAAAATAAAAGTCCTTTAGCACGGCCTTTGGGAGAAATCTGGATCGTTTCAGTAAGTTCAGCTTATTAGCAAAACTTTTCTTGGTCTCTAGTGCATGAGGTACCCAGCTTAGGTTACGGTCGACAGTCATACCCAGCAGGCGCGTTTTTGTAACGCATCTAAGAATTGAGGTCCCTAGTTGTATTGGTGCATGTGGCCCCATCGGGGTTGCTTTACTGAGTAACATCACTTCACTCTTTCCTGGATGAGGTGTTAAACGATTTGTTAGACACCACGTGTATACGTCCTTCAGGGTCTTGTTTAGCTGCGCAATAGCGGTGTCTATCGAATCTCCTATGCAGTAAGCGGTTGTGTCATCTGCGTACATCAGATGCACTAGAACCTGGAACGTCTTGCCAGAAGATATTAAGAACAATCAGACACTTCCAGCCTTCAAAAAATCTTTATTTCAATATTATTTTAATGCACTCGCCATTTATGACCAGGACGATACTAGGACTTGGAGAACAATCTGCCCTAAATGCAACGTAGCGCGTAACCTAACACGCCTACCGTCATGTTGTTTCTAGTTTTTATACTTTTTTGTCTCTAATCTGTTTTACAAGGGGAGCGCTGTAATTGGCATAGCTGTAGCGTCTCCCCGGCCAGTGTTTTTGTTTTTGTACTTGTTTATATTATGTCCTTTTCTTGCCTTGTGTAATATGTTTTTGGCCGAAGATAAATAAATAAATAAAATAAATAAAATACATATACAAGGACCCCGAGCTGACTGAAGCAGGAAGGTCGTTTGTAAATAGCGTGAATAAGGTCGGTCCCAGCACCGAACCCTGGGGAATGCCGAAGGAAACCTGTGAGTGTTCCGACTTGACTCCATTTAATACAGTAAATTGTTGTCTTCCACGTAAGTAGCTCTTTAGCCAGTCAAGAAGAGTGCCGGTGATTCCGAAATCTCGGTTTAACTTCGTCTCCAGTATGTCATGGGAAACACTGTCAAAAGCTTTCTTAAAGTCAATAAAGGCCACGGCCACCGCCTTTCCTGAGTCTAGAGCTGTTCTCCACGTTTCTGTTAAGTGCGTCAAAAGTAATTCCGTTGAGTAGCCGGAACGGAATGCCCACTGCTTATTTGAAACCAAGTTGTTATCCTTAAAAACGTGTCGCACTAAGGTATCGTTAACTTCCGATTCCATGATTTTACTTGGCACGCTGAGTAGTGAAACCGGGCGATAGTTCCCACAGTCTGTTTCGTCGTCCTTTTTGTAAATAGGTGTTAGTCTTGCTATTTTCCAGGCAGAGTAGACAGCTCTACGTTTGATGCTTTCATGATAGAGGCTGACTAACGATGGGACTATTGCGTTTCCCGCAAGTTTTATGAGCTTTGGAGAGATGCTGTCGGGGCCTGGGGACTTGTTAGTGTTTAGTGAGTTGACTTTATCGCTTACCGACTGCGATGAAATCGTTATCTCCGCGAGTTATGGCTGTACGTTTGGGATCTTATTTCTTAAGCTGCATACGTTCAAGTGTGCCACTCTAAGATCTTTGCTTGAGCGAGTCTCCAGCTTCTGTACGAGGTCCAATAAATAATTTTCATCTTCCTCTTTGTGTAATGGACTCGGAGTTTTTGCTGTATCCGCAGAATCCGCCATATTTAGGAATAAATCATTTGAAATTGAAGCGTAGGGGAGGGATTGTAATAGCGTGAAGTTCGTGTCCCATTCCGGTGTAGGATGTTGTTGACATGCTGGGCAGGTCCAGATCGCTGGATCGTGTGTTTGAATTAGCTTGAATTGCTTTACTGCGACCTCTCCGCACTTGATATGGTATTTAAAACCACAAGAGCTGCAGCTAAGTGACCGATGATTGCGAGCTATAGATCTCGAGCACTTATGACATTTCGGCTTCTCGTTGTTAGGACCAGGCTGAGGGTGAATATCGCCTGCGATGAGAAGTAGTTGAAATGTTGCCATGCTATTTGGATAATAATATATTCGTGACTTTCTATATCTGTTTCTCTTGAGCTCAAGCGTGCATTTGTCACGCATACTATTTCCGTTATATGCCGGTGTGGAGCAGTTAGTTGACAGCTGACACCTTGCTCCATTGTTGTTAGGTGTCCATAACAAAGCTTCATTACTGCTGAATCCGGTACCATTGTTAGGCGGGAAAGTGTTTGCAGTCAGTGACCACAAGTTTAGTACCGTGAGCCGATCCAAATCCCTTTCTGTTGAATTCAGGAGCGGATTTTTTCCAGTGAAATGCAGCCAAGATGTGCATCGACTTGTTAGGAATGAAGCCTCGTAAGTACAAGGAGCAGATGAAAGCTGTAACAGCAAAGAAACGAGAAAAACCACGGAGAGTCGAAAGGCGTGACCACCCATGTCATGCCAACTAAAGACCCTGGGAACGAGGTTGGCTCTCATTCTGGTGTAAATTAGTGTAATGGCCTCCATTTTCTAACATGGTGTTCTCGCCCACAACAAGAAAGAAAAAACGACTGATAAAATTTCTGACATAACTTTATTAAACGTCATATTACCGGTGTTTTAGTAATGTTGCGGACTGCTCGTCAAATTTTCATGTTTTGTCTGCTTTTTTTTCTATTTTGTTGTTTTGTTTTTCTTTGGTTTTGTCTGCCTCTGCTGCCCTGGTCTATTTGCAATTAATCAGTTTTTGATGAATTGGGAAAAAAACGTTTCATAAAAGGTGAACAAAAAGGTAAGGCATCTGAGCAAAGCTAGCTTCCTAGGAGCTCCAATAGTGACAAACATCTAATTTCTCCTTACAATATCACAACTTGATCAGACATACAGGTCATGAGAGTAAAGGAAATGATCAGACACCAAAGAGTGTCTTCATGTTCAAGCACATTCTCCCAACTAGTACCATAACAAAATACATAAAGAATAGTGGGGAGAATGTACATGTTGATACTGGGGCTTTAAGGGTTAAACGAGTCTACTGCGCAGCCGTTAGTTGGGTACCATCACCTAGCAACGCCCCCAAAGATATAATACCTGAGTAGGTGACTACTATTAAAACCCTTTAAGCGCTGTTCCTGACCAGCTTTTAACTTCTTCTTACAATATCACTACATGATCAAAAACAAACAGGTCAAGAGAATGAAGGAAATGACCACAAAAGATAAAATGTCTTGGAGTTTAAACAAATTATCCTAAATTGCACCATAAAGGATATATGGAATACGGGCAAGGAGAACAGGCATATTGATATTGGGACTTAAAGGATGAAATAAGTGATTGCCGAACAAGAAATACACCTACTACAGATCAAAGTTTTAAAGTTGCCTTCACCAAGCGGCCCTAAAACCTGTTCTACTTTGTTTGCCAATTCTTTTAAACCTCCTAAGTCACTCCACAAACTAAAAGACCGCAAAAAGCTGCGAACTGCAAGTCCACTGGAATGAAATTTTTAACACTCAAAATCTCTTCTCCTTTAACTGAATCAATAATTCATCTGCTGTTCTCAATGTTTGTTAATCGATCTCCATGTCGGGGTCAAGCTTCTTTGCTTCCTCCCCGCCTTGCTTTTCCTGTTCTTGTGGCTCAGTCTTCCCAGGCTCTCCATCTTGATCCATCTTTTCTTCGCCCTTCTCCTCTTCGCCCTTATTTTCCTGTTTCTTTTCTTCCTCTTTCGGCGGTGGCTCCACTTTAGGTTTTGGCTTCGGTTTGTTTAATATCTCGTAGCAAGTGTCTTCTAACAGCTACAAAAATACAACACACACGTAGTAAGTTTTAGTAAAACATCCCAGGAAAAAGAACATGCAGGCACAGAGAATCACACCAACTAGCACTTCTTGTCAGAGGTGAACACTGGAAGGGATATATCATAGGGCCCTTGACCGAAAAAGACTGAGATCGAATCTGGTTAGCTGTCATATGGGGGCCTGGGGTCAGCTCTTAGGTAATGCATATGTAATCTAGCAGAATCAATCTTTAAAATACAGTCGAAGCTCTCTCTCGTAAGCGACCACCTATGGAATTCAGAAAAGTGGTCGCAACTAGAGCTGGTCGCTTATGAGAATGGGCTCTCGTAAGTGACCACGTAGTAAAACAATAGAGGGTGGTTGCTTACAAGAGATTTTAGCATTAAGTCTGGCATATGTTGATGGCCACTCATAGTACTGTATGTATAATATTAGATAATTTTTATTGCCTATTTTTATTGAGTATGTACAAGTCATCAAACCATTAGCGCTCATGCTATGTATAACTCTGAATTTGATCAAGAAGTGAGTGCTTTTATTGAAGTGTTGACTCTCGCTTACGAGAACTTGGGAACAAAGAATTCACAAAGTGGTGGCGGTCGCTTACGGGAGTGGACGCTTACGAGAGCTTTTAATTACAGAGTTTAAGTGACAATTCAAACGGGGTTTCACAATGCTGATCGTAACTAGACTAGAGTGGTCGCAAGGAGAGCTTCGACTGTATCACGGTCCCTTGTGGTTGCCCTCAGTGGTGTAGAGGTTTTGTTATTGCATTTGTCAGTGCTGAGTTCGAATCCCGGACTTGCCATCATAGAATTTTTGGCCATCAAATAAAAATCTTACTACAGACGTAAATTTCGTTCGAGAGACCTAACTTTCGTTCTAAGGGCCAATTCGACAGATTTTATTGAGTACTGACCGAGAAGGGTCCTCTGAAGTATCCCAACAAGTGCCTACCCTGGCGAGAGATGTCGCTAAGTCACATGACGTCTCCTGTCGAGGACCAGTTCGGGTTGCTCAAGATTGCCCGTACAGTTATCGATCGGTTGAAAAGAACAGAAATCTTTTGGACATTTGAGCATTTGTGTTAATTGACAATCAGTAACTTTCACTTTTGCCGGCCTGACGCACTCGCTTCAAGTTATATTTTGCAATTCTCTACGTCTTCAAATATTTCGTTTACGTTCGTTATCGTCAAACAAAATTAAGCGTCGACATAACGTCGCAACATCACCAGCTTGTAGTTCGATTTCGTTTAAGCACAGGTCACCCAAACTCACCGTGTGAGCATGGCGATAAATATAAGGATTTGTATGGGAATTTAACAATCATTTCTGGAATAGTAAAATGCTTTGTTTTTCACAAATAAAATTCCTTACTTGTTTTAGTTTGTGTCCATAGTGTTTTTCTTGGTCTTGTGTACTGATTTGAGCTTATTTAACGCTATTTAGGCGACTTTGGTTCATCGCTCACATATTGTGTAAATAATACTGAAAGGTTGGAGCCAGAATATTAAAAAGGGTAAAAGTACGAACGATGTTCTCGTCGAAACCTTACCGGGTTTCAACTTTTTCCCCCTAGAAACAAAGAAGAATAACGTACTTACCTTTTGACGCCGGTCAGAGGCAAATTATGTCAATCCAGCCGGGACTGGGCAGGAGGACAATTTTTATCCCTTCGAGGAGACCCCTGTGGAATATTTGTTTTTGACCGAAAAGTACTTGGTTGCCCCCGGAAGGGAAAAATTTGTCAATGACTTTTACTTCGGGAAGAAGACACAGAAATTGCAAAACAATGAAACACAGCAACTCAAAATAATGAACAGGGGAAACAATGCCCTACCGTACAATAAAGAATACAATACTTGAGTTGTTTCGCAAATTCTGTTGTCTTCCACCCGAAGTAAGACCCTCGTGAACCTTGTTACGCGGCGGCCATGTTGAGTCCCCGGAGAATAAAAAGCTGTTTTTCCACGTCTAAACTCGTTCTCAAGTTTTTCGCTGCGAGGCTAGGTGCAAAATGTTTTGTTTTTATGCTAAATAGTAGCCGTGTGTAAAAGGGCTATGACGGGATGTTGATGTTGCAAGATGTATAATGCACATGAACCATTCGGAATTTATTCTTGCTGGAGATTTAAATTAAAAAATAAATCTACTTTTCATGACCGATAAGTCCGGATTGTTACAGTATTGATTCTTTCGTTATGTTTCCCGCGTAATTCGTTTAATAATTTCTGATTGTTCCTGCATTCGAGTACCTGAACACAGGCTTGCTAGTCGTGGTTATTCGCCAAATGGGTCCATCATCAGATGGCCCTTACATTTTGCCTTCGGGCTTTAGCCTGCGCGCAGACGCCTCCTTTTTCTTTTCCGCGTGGAGCAAAGGAATTAGGATACGTGACGTCCCTTTAACGTCAACAACATGGCAAACAGCGCTTGACTTGGCACGTCGCGAGAAAATATCAGTCCTTTGTCGGCGCACGATAAAATTTGTTTCATTGACAAGTCTCTCCTTTCCGGAAGCAGGCAAGTATTTTTCGGTCACGAACAAATATTCCACAGGGGTCTCCTCGTAGGCATCAAAGGTGTCCTCCTGCCCAGTCCCGGCCGCGTTCAGTGTACCCGGTATGCTGCCATGGCTCCAATCGAATCGTTTTCACACGTGTTGACCTTATCTACGATATTTGTGACACAAGGATTGACCGGTGTCAAAAGGTGAGAACGTTATTTTTGTTTGATTATAGGGGGGAAATTGAAACCCGGTAGGGTTTCGACGAGAAAATCGTTCGTACTTTTACCTTTCAGTATTATTTACACTATATGTGAGCGATGAACCAAAGTCGCCTAAATAGCTTTAAATAAGCTCAAATCAGCACAGAAAACCAAGAAACACACTATGGACACAAACTAAAACAAGTAAGAAATTTTATTTGCGAAGAACAAATTATTTTACGATTCCAGAAATGATTTGTTAAGTAATATATCAAACACGAGAAAGAGTGTTTCATCAGGATATCCAAACACCGAGAAGTGGGTTGAAAAAACGAGGCGCAGCCGAGTTTTTTTAACCGACTTCGAGGTGTTTGGATACCTGATGAAACACTCTTTCGAGTTTTTGATATGGCTTCTCAAACCATTCATAATTCTTGGAGAAATTCAAAGCAGAAGTTCGCAAAACTTTATGCTAATTAAGATCCGGTATCCAAACCACCGTCACGGTAGTGATTTCCTTTGTTTTCTCTTTATGAATTATTAATGAGTTTGAGAAATTCCCATACAAATTCTTGTATTTATCACCATGCTCACATAGTGAGCTTGCGTAACCTGTGGTTTAAGAAAGAAAAGAAAAGAGCTCTATCGATTCAAACCGTTATCCACGAATCCGTGCGCAATAGAACTGACTAAAAACGGGTGTAACCTAAATTTCTCATCACCCAAGGAAGGAGACATATGTGAACGTACCTTTTTTTCTGAAAGAATGGACGCAGTATAAACAGCAGGATCTTGATGTTCAGCTAGTTTGTTCTGTGCATTCCACTTGGTATTTAACCACTGGTCCTTCTCTGCTACAGCTTTTTCCACCTTTGCAATTTCCTCTGCTTCGATATGATCATACTTCTCATCCTGAAATAAATAGAACACAGCGAACAAGTGAATTCACCGCATGCAATGCACTGTCTTATAATCTACCCGCGCTTCCAACTGGTTCATTAAGTTACTTGCATTTGTTGTGGTTTGCCATATGACTGCTTTAGTTTTCATTTCAGAGTGGTTTCAATTGAATTTCCAAAGCAATTTGCGTTGTGATTGGTTCAAAAATTTTGGCACCGTTTTCTCAACCAATTAGAAGTAAGAGCAAAACCAATGGCTTCTTTCTCGCACACGTTTTCCCGCGCCGTCACATTTAGTTGCTTCGACTTCTGATTGGTTCACTGGGCAATTCGTGTTTACTGTGATTGGCTGAGCTCTATCACGTAAGGCGACAAAAGCTCTTCCGCAGTCAACACAACACCACTCTGATCAAATTAAAATAGAAAATGGGACACCATTGTCCAAGGCTTGGGCTTGCAGAAAAATTACGAATTTTTCCAAATTCCCCCTTGTTTGTATCTGGCTAAGTAAAAAGAAAGCGGCCATTTTTCAAGCTAAAAAACGTTGCATGGCGTCATGTTTGTGTTTATACATGTATAACCTCGTCTAAAACAACAACCACTCAGAACGAGCGTTATACGAGCAACATTTTATTATCCACAGTAAACAGTAACAGTAAAAATCACACTTACTTTCTGCGCACAGAGTTCAAGAATTTTTCTGATCTGTTGCAAGCTCTTTCCTAGTTCCTCAAATGCCGCAGGTCTTGTAAGGGACTCTTGGTGTCTCGTCACCACTGGGTCTCCAACTTTCTGCATGATAAAAATAATCAAAATAAATTAAACCAGCTATACGTCATGGATTCCGCATACTTTGTTTCAGCTTTCTGTTCGTAATCCGTCCGCTTAATCTTCCTAAATCGCAAACATTACTATTCCTCTGTGGTGTCAACTCTCAGTTTTTCCACTTTTGTCCTTTTTCTGACATTATTTTATGAATGTCTTTCAGCTAAAAAAGGGTTTCCTTCCCTTTCCTAAACAAAAAGCACAAACTTCGTTCGCAATGTCCTAGTCTCTGTATGTGTGTGTGTGTTCAGCTCACTTTTGCTTTATTTAACATAGGCTGTTGACTAAACAAACGTTACAGAAATATCTCCTTACCTTCAGTGAAGCAAGCTTGTCTTGATAAACCTGTTTTGATTGGTCTTCGCCGTCTTCATACAACCAGTCTTCCGTTTTTTCAAGTTCAGAAACAAATTTTGTTCTAGCCTACAAAATAAAAAAAAACCTTCTAATTAGTTCTAAATATAATAATTAGCCTCCAAGAAAGCTCTCCTGAAGGTGGCTCGCAGATGTTATAGTGATAGGCAGAGCAATCACTGGTACAGCTCGCCAATAGCTGCCAGTTAAACAACAGCAACTTAGGGATTGAACCATGAGGGACTTACTTCAGTTCATGGCCACCTAATTTCCATATGAAAACAGCCAATTTAATGAAAACCTGGATAAAGGGGTTCAAATAGCCTTAAGATGCGTTTTTTCTTCTGTGTGTGTAAGGTGGTCAGCTTAAAATTTCGTGAGGGTGACAGTTCAATACAGGTTTAATTCTGTATTTAATTTTTTCTTTGATCGGATGAAAGTTGCGTGCCTGTACATTGAAAAACGTAACACTGACTCAAGATACGTCAGGCATGATACAAGAAAAACTTATACTGTCGAAAAAGACATTTCAGTGAGATAATGACATGTAGTTTGGTGATTCTTGCAAACTCCCAACTTCAGATTCTTGCATAATTGGTTTAGAGAAACTAAAAATAATCAGGGATGTGATACCTCTTCTGTGATAAACTTCTGCAATTGTGAGAACAGTTTTCCTCTCATATCATACACATAGGATTCCACGGCATTTTTAGCGACTCCTTTCTCTCTCTCCTTTCGGTCCTGAAGTATCATTTGATTCTGCAATGATAAGATAATTACAGGTAATGAATGAGGAAAATCTGTATAGAAAACCAATGGCATTAGCACATTGTAGTTATCAGTTCGGTTAACAGACATTGATTTAGCATGGTGATTGTATTTTTCTTAGATTCAAAACTGACACAGCATATTTTTTTTTTGAAGATCATACTAGCTCATAAAGTATTCACCATCATTGAAACTAACCGTGACCACATAAGGAAACAAACGTTTCATGTTTAATCATCAGAAATATGAAGTTTGACAGGCCATTATTGTTCTAGATATATTTCTTCTGGTGCCGGCTGGGATAATCTGCTTTTTAAACATCAAGACATATTAGGCCGGTTCTCATTAGGGCTCTTAAGTGCACTTGAAGTGCACTTGATACGCACTTGTAGTGTGAACTCCTTTCTGAGGGCTTCTTCTAAGTGTGACTTACGTTTCAATAGAGGCATTCATATGATTTATTTATACGTTTAAATCTCTTTATAAAATGTATCAAAGAGGTTAAAATTGATATCAGCTGAATGTAATTACAAAGTTTAACAACTTGTAGTAGTTCGTTTTCTATAAGCTCCATATTTTTCTTCTTTTTTATCAAAAACGTCGTTTTGAATGGCATGTGCTGTTGGTTTGTGCGGAATCACTCAAGTGTAGCTCGCGTACTTGGGGTGTGTACGTTTTAATGACCGCACTTCTTGGTTTCTTTGTTGCCCGGGCGATAAGCGTAAAACAAAAGGATTCAAGTGCAGTTGAAAGTCAGGTCTACCCCTTGCTTGGGAGCGCACTTGACCAATGACAGTGCAGCGTTGCAGCTAAAAGCACGTGGGCACACAACTTTGAATTCAACAGGGAACGAGCTCTCTGCATTTTCGTTTTGATTCTTGGACGCGCTTCTCGAAAACCCTGAAAAGTCACTCTTAAAAATATAAACCACTCATTCTACAAAGCTGTTATTTTAGCATGTCTTTAAGTTAGATAAGAAATGTTTAACTAATAGCAAAGGAACTTCCTGTTTACGAGATACCGTGCGAATTATCGTGCCCGAAATCGACCCGAAAAGTTACGGGGCTTTTGAGAAACGCACGCCTGGAGTCAAGGGCGACTTCAAAAAGACTCTCGAGTTTTACTTTTGCTGTTGTATTTGAAGGCGTATTTCAAGCGGAGTTCGGGTAAAAAAATTCTACGTTGAGAAAAAGGTTGAGGTCTAATTCTCAGTCTTAGCCAATCAACAACACTACAGCCATGCGCGCATTCGATACTCATGAGATAGAAACCGTTTTTAAGACGAGCACTTATTTCCCAAAAATTAACAAAAAGCAAGCAAGTGTTACACCAAGCTCTAAGATACATATCGTACTTTAGTCCTGTAAATTTGTTTGTCAAGTTAATTAACTGCGTGCCAAATTGTGCTCGCAAGTAATTTGCATCTAAACATGCACACAAAACAAAATTACCATTTTTCTTTAACTAACGGCGTGTCAAAACGGTTGTAACCACATTAGTATTAAACGTGCGAATAGAGTGTGTTCGCAGCGGCCATGATGGAGGAGGAAAACAATAGAACTCCTTTCCATTGGGAAAAAAATTTTATTTTTATGCAAATAGCTTTTGTTGTTTTTCTCCTCCAACATGGCCGCCAAGTACACACTCTATAGCTTATTGGCTTGTGATTGGCTATATACATGACTAGAATGACCTCAACTCTACTTGATTTTCAAGGGCACTTCAAGTGCACTTGGTCCTTAGTGTGAACCGGCCTATTTTATCTTTGCTAATCATTTTCTTTATTCTCATGACCTGCATGTTTGATCAAGTAGTGGTATTGTAAAGAGAAATTAGATGCTTGTCACTACAGTCCAGTTTCTACAGAAGTTGCTCACCCAAACCGCAGATTGAACAAAAATACTAAAAATGCATTTTACAGGGTTAGTCTCAATCTGAAGTAAAATATGCACAAATACCAGTAGGAAAGCGCTGAATTCTAAAATCAAACAATACACAGAGCTGAACAGTTCATCTTCTCACTGCTATTTGTGAATATTTTACTTCAGAGAGAGACTAACCCTTACAAATGCATCTCTTGTCTTTTTATCCAACGGTCTTGGTGAACTTTAAGCCCAAACAGTGACAAAAATTTAATTTCTCTATACATTATCAATACTTGTTCAAACATTCCAAGTGATGAGAACAAAGAAATTGACCACCAAGTATGAGATGTCTTGATATTCAGACAAATTCTCCTTACTAGTTCTATGACAGATGAATGGAGAACAGTAAAAAGAATATGCATTTTTATATAAGGGCTTAAAGGGTTAAAGCAAGGGTAAACCGTTGTCATGTTAAATATTTCCACTTTTTAAATAAATGCAGGGGCAAAATGCTTAGCAAGGAACATGCTGCGCAGCCCTAAACAGAAAGCACTAGGAATCTGAGAGGGTGGCAAAATTTTAGGAGTAGGCAGAGAATGAACTACTTACACCCAAGGCACGAGATTCTAGGGTGGTCTGGGGGTATGCTCCCCCAGAAAAATTTGAAAATTTGGGACTCTTAGAATGCATTCTGGAGCAAGAATTAGCGTATTTGAACAGAACAGGAAGCACAAACTGCTGCTGAAATGACTCAGAATTCAGGCAAGATTCTTTTGTTTTTCATGAATAAATCTTGGCTGATACAAGGCTCGTGTTTTGAGGCGAGCGTTTCTCGTGTTAGTCGTAAAATATGAGGTAATTTCTCAATAAAAAAGCGGCGAGCTCATGTGAAATAGCCAATGAGTTTCGCCAGCTGCCAGCCCTTAATGAAAACCCTGCCTAAAAGGGAAATAAAATGGTACCTCTCTTTCAATGGCCTCTTGAAGCTGAGCTGGGGTTAAGGCAGGGACTGTCATTTCTACTCTCAAATCAATGGTTTTAACTTGCTGCTTCTTTTTCTTGGGTGGTGCACCATTATCCTTTTTGCCTTTGGCTTCTTTGCCATCTTCTGTTTCACCCTCCTTCTCCTTTGAATCATCTTTCTGTTCAGTGGATTCTGATGCCTGGAGAAAAAAAAAGCATACCCATCAAGTTACAAGCAGACAACTACTTCCAGAGGTTGTTAAAATGCAGCCCAGTTAAAAAGTCTTGTAGTCGTAGGCAGGAAAACAGAAGTTGTAGGCAGTAAGGGCCATAGCATAATTAGCCAAGATTAGTCAACTCCATTGTAAAGTACATGTAGCCTGCAAAAAATTTGCTGTGGGCAAAAAAATTACCAACTGCCAGCACATTTTGACAGGGCTGGAAACATCAGCCATTCTTACCAAAAACAGTCCTTTTTAGGTCTACACTCACCCTTACAACCATACGCATGTACTTAAGTTAACCTGGTTGTGACAGAAAACCTGATGTCAAACCATTTACCAACATGAAAATATAATGGCAGCAAAACCAGCCTTCCATATGAATCATAAGTCAGACATGCTGACCACAAAACTAGCAAGTTAAAGTGCATCCACTTCAATAATGCTTGTTACAGCTGATGACGTTACCTCAGCTGATGCCTCCATGGGTTCCTCACCACCTTCTTTTTCTTGTGAGCCACTTGGCTCTTCTGCCCCTTTGGCATTCTGAGAAAACAAACACATATTCAAACTCGTCTTGTAAAGCATACTTTACAAAGGTTTTTATCTCATTTTTTATATGTAAAACAAAAGAAAACAATGACCTAGCAAGATAGATACTGTACCAAAGAGTAAAGCTGTGAATTAACAGAACTCACATCTATGATACGTGTACATGTAAACATGAGCATGGTGTTTAACAGTGTGGCAAATGGGCTTCAAATGGATTAAACACGACTTGTTATTAACATGCCCTTGAATGTCAAAGTACATGAATGTATCCCACTGATCCCCACAAATTAATACAAAAAGTTATTACCTCCCTCATTAGGATAGAAACTTCTCCAGTTTTAACCCTTTAAACCCCAATACAGTGACAAGCATCTAAATTCTCCTTACAATATCACCACTTGGTCAAACATACAGGTCATGAGAATAAAGGAAATGACCATTAAAGATAAGATGACTTGATTTTTATGCAAATTCTCCCATCTAGTACCATAAGAAATAATTATATGAAGAACAGTGAGGAGAATATGCATTTGGATATCGGGGCTTAAAGGGTTAAAGTAAAATATATATTGTAGTTGTTGCCTATCAAATCTTATGGAAGTTTTCATCAGATAAAGGTATGACCTTACTGGATGTAATTACTGGTACATGAACTAGTCTACCTCACTAGGGGCATCTGTAGATGCTTCCTTTGTTTTATCCTCTTGTCCTTCAACTTCCATTTTCTCTGGTTCAGGCTCAGGAATGGCAGCAAGTTTCTCAACCAAGCTTGCATTTACAACAGTCAACACACCATGGATGTCTAAACGAACTTTGACCTTGATCTTTGACGAGTCCCCCTCCTTGCTGGGGACAACATCTTTAATTGAAAAACACCCTGGAAAAGACAACAGGTTCAGTACTCACTCAAAATTCCCGGTTGGGAGAGATTGAATTTGGTGCAAATTCAAAGCTCACAAATGATAATTAAGAGTCTGTGTTCTTTTCAAATTATGTGCGTTCAAATGGAATGGATAGTGCAGTGAAACCATCTTAATATGACCACAATGGGTTATAAAAATTGGTCATATTAATAGGTTTGAACTGAGATTTTCACACTTCATACTAAAACTTTCTCAGTAGGGGACTCAAAATGTGAAGTAAATACATGTATGAGGTAGTCATCAACAAAGTGGTCACAAGTCAGGGTTCTAAGGTACTCAGCTAGGTCATTACAAATAACTGATACTATGTCTTATAAGGGTTGCTAAAAAGTTTGAAATGACCCCTCCAAATGACACTTTGGAAAGAACATTACTTGAAGACTTGCAGTCTTCTTTGTCTTTTGTTTTCTCGAAACTCGAATTGAGGAAGCATAATCGAAAATGTTCCACTTCGATGAATCTCACGAGAATCCAGTATGGAGAATCAAGAATCGAATATGGAGAATCAAGTCTCCTCCATTCTCCACTCGATTCTCAATCCTCGATTCTCAATCCTCGATTCTCGTGAGAATCGAATATCAAGTGTCAACTTACATTTAAGCGGTACTGTACCTCTGCGAGAGAATATTATCATACATGTACAAAAGGCAAGCTCATAGCAGCATTTTTGTATCTTTCACAATAAGTCTCAGCTAACAACAATCCAGAGACTGCTTTCAAGCTTTGCACGTGTTAACCCTTTCAATGCTAGTAGAGGCCAAAGTAAAAATTCAAGAAAAATCAGTATTTTCAGTTTTTCAAATCCCGCCAAACAAATAGCACCATGCGATAGTACTGTGAAAGAGATTTCATTTGAATGGTCACACAATGGGATTTCGTCCACAAACTCAAAAGTTAGAGCTACATCGCATGTCTCCATAATTGACTCTGGGAGTGAAAGGGTAAAATCACATTTCTAGAATCAATTACCTCTCAGGTTCACATACATTTGACCAGAGCCTGGTTGTTTGTAAGCACATCAGGATTATGACCCAGAATTATGATTCAAGGTTGAAAGCAGTTAAAGATTAAGATCCAGGGTCAATAGTTAATCCAGGTCTATAATTTGTCTTTCCACACTAACCACTTGTTCTATTGCCAATTTTGGTTTGCAGCTTGACATGAATAAAGGCAAAAATTGTTGGACAAACAAATGAATAAAACCCTTGTTGATGACTTACAAATCTGTATTTTAACCTTTTAAGCCCTAACAGTGACAAAAATTAAACTTCTCTTTACATTATAACTACTTGTTCAAACATTCAAGTGATCAGAACAAAGAAAGTGATCACCAAGAATAAGATGTCTTGATAGGTAGACAAATTCTCCTTACTGGATCCATAAGAAATGTATGGAGAACAGTAAGGAGAATATGCATTTTTATGTCAGGGCTTGAAGGGTTAACTAAGTGTTACTGGCAATCCTGGATGTAGCTAAATCAGGTTTTGAACAACAAGCCCCACTGCTATTTTTGGTACTCTAGGTTCAAAGTCAGAAACCTGTATTACTGTTACAAGTCAGCTTACCTATGAAACCATCTTTAAGAGGGAGATTGACATTTTTACCATAACTTGCTTCCAAAGTAAATGGTTCTTTACGATAAAATGTCAGCATCTTTGAGAAAGGGAAAGCGTGGTTAACAGCAAAAACCTCCATCTCCCTGGAGTAATGAACAATAATAGTTTTAATAATGCTGTTGAAAACTGTGTTATTCATTTAACAAACTAATAACAGATGCACTGTATTTGACTCAAGAGGTTGGCATCTAATTGTTACAACATCAATAAATTAATCGTTAAGTAAGTGGCCAAGAAGAAGACAGAGGCTTAACAAAGAGGTGACAACTGCATGTAATATACACATGTACATAGGAATATAAATGAGAAAAGAAAACAATTCAATAAGTAATAAAAGCAAAAATTAAGCTTTGGAAGTAGTGACTAAGATCCTTTCCAGAGTGAAATGACACATTACATTACGAGCAACCCCCCAAAAAAATCCATGCTGATCACAAGCTCATTCTTTTCCACTTTTTTTGAAATTCTTGACATGGAGATGCACAGTACCAGTGGTTGTATCTACAATGTACACATCAGCATCAGTACTTGCAATACAAAAATTTGGCAATTGGTCACCTGGGAATTTTTTAAATAGTTTTCAGTTTCAAACAAATATAAATCACTGCAAAGCATCCCTAAGTCAAACTTGTTTCTCATCAAAAGTCAGGAGCGCAGAGAGTTTGCCTAACAAACAAGTTGAAAGCTTGAAGGCCACATGTATTATGTTTGACACCATTTTTCCTTATGCTCTGACCACACACTTATGCCGAGATGCAACTGACAGTAGTGCTGGGCAGCATGATAGTGTTTTGTCAGGCTACACAACAATTCAATGTATCACCTAACGAGCAAAGAAAGTTGAATAAAATTAAAGTCAAAATTATGTTCACACCCTTCATCTTCGGCATTCTGTGACTTCCACATCAGTGAAATGGGATATGGACACACATCATTGACGGAGAACTCTCGCACTCTGAAGGTCGGTGACAGCATGGCACACTGTAGGGCACAGCCTCTCGCCACGGCTTCATCAGCATTCAGAGTCGTACTGACTTCTTTGTCAAAAATCTTCTTTATAATATTTTTGATAGCAGGAATGCGAGTGGAGCCTCCAACTATTTCGACGGCCTCTATGTCAGCAACCTTAAGACCTGTAAATCATCGAAAAACACAATTAGGTATTAATTAATTCCCTTATGAGGTAGTATTCCTGTATAGATCCACATGTACTTTTACTCAAATATGTACGGCACCTCCCTAATTTTGCATTGTCAGTATACATGAGTGTCACTGTAAAGCTGCACCAATTTTCTTTCACAGGTTTTCTACTGCTTCACTGTCAAAGGAATGTCAGGAGAAACAGGTAGCTGTTTTTGACAGACAGGGCCCGGTTGTTCAAAGCAGGATTAAGCTAACCCCAGATTAGTGACAATTTTTAAGTCAGTCTCAAAACTACATGTAAATGATGTGGATTTTTGTAGTAATTTTTACTGGGAATTTTGACTTTGGTCACTTTCAAACGGATACTGGAATTTGTTGTGAAAACTCTTTTCAACAAGAGAAACAGGAGCCTTGGTTAAATTTTAATCCTGGGCTAGCGGCTGGCAGAGGTCCCTTCCTCTTCCCGAACTTATCGTAGGAAGATCGAAGGGCCTCTGCTCGCAGGGTAACATTTGAGTAATCAGTGAAGGAGAATTTTCTATACATACAAGCCAAAATTTTGCTTTGTTTACTCTTTCAGACTTTGTGTACAAAAATTTTTTAGCACCACACACTTTGAAATTAAGGGTGCATTCTTTTGGGACTATTCTGGCTACTCTTATTCCAGTTTAGGAATGACAGAATACACGGAATTTCAATTTCGAAAAGAACGCTTCGTCTGAAAATGGAATACCAGAAGCCAGCTGTGACCGGCGCAGGCGGTCACGTAGAATTTCGCACCAAAAATTTCCCAAAAGAACGTGTATTCTGTCTATTCCGAGTAGACCGTATGCCTTTAATACTGTTCATTCTGCTATCGGGAACAAAATGAATGGAATGATATTCCATTCATTCCGAAAACGGAATAGCTCCCAAAAGAACACAAATGCCATCTATTCTGAGTATTCCAATTCTGGAATAGTCCCAAAAGAACGCACCCTAAGTTAAACTGTAAAGAAAATACTGTACTATCCTTTTCCATAACATTTTTACACAAACATGTTTCTTACTCTGGTATGTAAGTGCTTTTCATTACAGCGAGGGAATCAATCTGACTGTTTAGGCATACTGCATGTACCTGATTTTTCCATCACTGTTTTTAGTGTTGCCTCAAGTCCTTGAAGTAGACTTGATATCTTCTCTTCAAATTCAGCTCTGAAACAAAAGTAATTTTGCATGTCATATCCCAGGTTTAATGTTATCTACAAATGTGGCTGAAATGTTTGGAACACTACACTTCTTTTTGATAAAAATATAGTATGAGCAATATACATAAAACAACAATGTTGAGAGTGAGGGCTCAAACATGTCCCAGACATCCTGAACAATTTATGGACTTCAATATTGTTTGGGCGGGGGGGGGGGGGGGGAAGAGATTTGGAAATTGCAATTTTATCACACATAATAGCAATTTTCAAAGTAGTTAGATTAAGTGGAAAAACTGACTTGGTCAGTACCTGAGGCAAATGGCCAGGTTTTTAGCTCATCAAGCTGTGTTTGTGTTTATAAGTGCTACATATCCGTGTACCTTTTCAATTTTCCTGTGACATCCGTATCTTCCATCAGACACTCAATATTCATGGGAATCACATCTGAGTTAGCACTCATCAGCTTCTTCAACTTTTCACACTCTCGAATAAGACGGATGCCTGCTTTCACATTTGATGATGCATCCAGCTTGTATTTTTTCTGTTCAAACAACAAAATATTGTGTAGAGAACATGACTCGACAGGAGTGCTAAATTTTATGCAATTTTTTAATACAACTTACCATTTACAGACTGATAAAATGTGAGAGCAATTAACATCTCATTTTGATTTCTCATTAATAATGGTAATAGGACTGAGTGGAGTCCAATTCAGTCTGTAATCATACGAGTGATTAACGAAATCGGACGACCGCGTAGGGGGAGTCCGATTTGTTTAATCACGAGTATGATTACAGACCGAATTGGACGACACGAAGTCCTGTTACCAATGAATGATATCTATAACAAAATTAGCAAAAGAAAAGGGAGAAAACGTACTGGAGAAGGAATTGACAACAGTTTCACAATACGTAAAAAGAGCTTATTCAAGTGTAACTGATCCATTAACGCACGCGCTCTGACGCGTACTGTCCAATTACTTAGGCATGACGCGTACACTGTCCAATTACACTGTCCTAACTGTCCTATTAATGCTCAAATCATGGTTGGTGATAGCCAATCACATTCGAGAATTTTGTTATAGTTATGATTAATACCATAATAATTTATTATGAGATATGGTAGACCCCATTTATCCAGCCACTAACGGCCGCTTAAAACTGGCCATAATTCATGGCCTGATTGAGTTTTAAAGAGTTTTTCAAAGTAATAAAATTACCGACCAACATCTGTATGAACTAAAAAAAAGTGGCTGTAACAATTAACCCTTTAAGTCCCAGTATTTACAGACAAATTCTCCCTACTGATCTCCATACATTTTTTTATAGTACTATTTGGGAGAATTTGTTAAAATATCAAGCCAATTTCCTTTTGGTGATCATTTTATTTATTCTCATAACCAGTTCTTCTGATTTTGTATTGATATTGTGAGGAGAAATTTGATGTTGGTCACTCTTGGGACTTAAAGGGTTATGTGGCTGTAAAGCAGGGTTCCACTCTACAGTAAATTTGAAAGCTGGAGGTTTGTTATCACCTGGAACCCAGCAAGCCAGCTGTCAAAGTTGATACAAACTGAGAGCAGGCAGTCTATTATCGATTTACATGTAAGCACATTTTAGCGATCTCATCTGTTCAGTACAGAATGCTGATGAAATAATAAGTTTTACGTCCAGTTTTGTTTAGTGTTTTTTAGAATTTTTCGTATATCAGCACTTCAGCACAGCCTGCTGAAAATTAGAGCACCTTGTCTATGACCTTATCCCACCAGATAATTTTTGACTTTGTCCAGTACAGCAGTTTGTCAGTGGGTTAGGCTAATATGAGAAGAAAGGTTACAAATGAGTAAGAAGCAGAAACATTGTTATCTTTGGACCAAAAGGAACACAAACATAAACAAAATAATGAACAAACTCTAATACCTTGATTTCCTCTACAAAGTGATCTTTCAAAATTTCATCAAAATTTCTACCCCCAAGGTTCGGATCAGCCACAGTAGCAAGGACCTTAAGAAAGAAAATAATTATGCAATTAAACTATTAAATTGATATACAATGACCTAGTATGTCAGTTCTTCAGGAGCCCTGGAATAACAGGGTCCAAGCAAAGTAAATATTATTTTACACACATGTGCATTACAGAATTATATGACCAACTGCAAATACCAAGAGCTAATCGAGGCAGACGGTAATAACAAAAAAAAAGTTTAGTTTAAGTTCTGTACCCGTCAAGCCTCACACAAACCACAGGATGCCCACATTGCGAGAACCTAACCTGTTTTATATAACACAAAGCAACTGAGAGTATTGCTACTCCCCCCTGGATGGGATGCTACAGTGTAGTCCATCACAGAGTTACCCCAGTAGTACGTCACCAGTACCCACTTACACACCTGGATGGAGAGAGACAACATGGAGAAGAGTTTCTTGTCTAAAGAAACAACATGACGGCAGGGAACAGGCCTCAAGCCACCGACCTTCAGATCTGAGGTCCAACACGCTAAGCACTACACCACCACGCAATACCAGCAATACCAGACAATACCAGCATGTTTGCAAAAAAAGTGTTATTTTATGTACATCACAAACCTTGAGCTGCCCTTTCAAGAATGCACAGGCAGAGACCTGTAATGAAGAGTGACCCATATCCACAAACACCACATTCCTTGGTTTATCAGTTGGAAAATCTTGTTTGTAAATGCCGTAAGCCAAGGCAACTGCAATAAAAACATGATTCTTTAGTTACTTGGAAACAGAAGATATTTTCCCTGTTCACACAGGATTTTGGAAACATAATGGCATGTACACAAGGCTGCTGCCTAAGAAAAATTTTAGAGAGCCCTTCGGGCTACTAAGCTGAAAATTAAGGAGCCTGATCTTTAAGGTTGGGTTGGTTGCCCAGCTGATGACGTCTCATACTAATATTAAATACTTTGCTGACATTCACTGAAAAGGGTTCAAAATTCCGTTAGAAATAAGCATGATCAGCGACTCACATCTATTAAAGATTATTGATACCCACTGTACACATTTCATAGAAAACACAGCTTAAACCAAGATGTACATGTATCACATTCTCTTTTACGTGTATGATCATTGGATGGAAAGGTTAGGTTCATTAACTGCATGGAAATTGAAGTGATTACTATAGAAAGTGTAAGGAGCCCGCACAGGCTCCCGGTACAGAAATTTGGTCGCCCACACTCGTCACTTAGGTGCCCCAGGCCAGGTTGCCAGGCTCCCATAAGGCAGCAGCCCATCCCTCCCCTCCCTCTAGGTAAGTAGTGGTAAGTATTTAATTTTTCCACTGAGTATTTCAGTGTGATGGTGCTTGGTAGTTGCCGCTCACAGGGTTGTCATGGTTACCTTCTGTGCTCACTTGCAGCTCCACCGAGCTTTCAGGCACCTTTCCCCACAGTCACCTATTGATGATGAGTTTAATGGGAAGTGGTTGCACACAAAATGGTCCCTGACAGAGACTGCAAACAGTACCTGCTGTGGTGTCATTCATCAGTCTAAGACAGTTCAATCCTGCCATGGACACTGCATCCAACATGGCTCTTCTTTGCCTGTCTGTATAGTAGCTTGGTACCTAACAAAAAGAATAGTGCCATTACGACCAATTGACCTCAGACATTCTTTGAAATGGCTTGAAAATCAGCCCATTTCACACACTGTTGGTTTTGCTCGGTGGTTCAAAAAACTGATTCCATGATGCCTTTTTTGTTGACAGCAAGATCAGAAACATTGAACTTGCAGTTATTGAATTTCAACTAACAGACAAACTGTCCTCAGATTCAATGATACTTTCCTGGGAAAGACAGTTTGCCCTGTGCTGTTAGCACAATTTACTTAGGAAAAGTGTATTACAGTACTGGCCAAAGGGATGGCAGCATTACACGCGCGTTTCATGCGTGTAAAGACGCCATATTGCACGCAATTTCCACGCAAAATACACGCAAATTACACGCACAAAACACGCGTGTAAAAAAATACACACAAAGTGCGAGTAAAATTTACACGCAAAGTGCGAGTAAAATTAGCTAAAATTTACACGCAAAGGTTGGAGACAAGCTCATAACGTGCGTGTATAGATAAACAACACAAGTTCAGTGTACATTGTTGGCAGGAATGTCTGAGGCTATTCGCGCTCTTGTCTAGTGAACGTAAATTTTATTTCTGTAACCTGAATTGAGCATCCTAAATAATAACTTCAGACGCCACAACAGTTTTTATCAACATGAACAAGAAAGCAGAGAAAACATGACTATTTGGTGTCGAGGGTTGCGTCCCGAATGGAACGTAAACAACGAAGTGAAGTTTTCAGAATTGAGATGGAACGTAAACAATGAAGCTAAAATTTTCAGAACTTGAGATGGAAAGCGAACAACGAAGCTAAAATTGTCAGAATTTGCCAGACTCAAACCTGCCGTCAAAAAGGAAACTATTGAATGGAACTTATACTAAAAATCGAAGGTCATAATGTTAGAGAGAGAGTTAGAGTAAAATAACAAGCATTTTTCCAGGGATTATTTGAATAGTTCTCAGTGGACTAAATTTGCATACTGTTAGTCTCAAAATAAATTGCGCGAGCAATGTGGGTACAAATCGATCTTTTCTTTCGCGCACTTTATCCTTCGTTTTGAATTGAAATAGTAAGTGAAGCTCATATTGAAACTCAAATTAAAAGACAACTGTAAAAGAATTTGTAAGAACTAGCGAATATCGTCCAACGACATAGCGAACACAGTCCGAAGTTCAAAAGCGCATCACATTTGCATAAAGCGTGGAATCTGACCTTTTCAATGAGCGTGACACGGTACGTAACGCAACAAATCTACGTGTATCTCGATGAAAAAGGGACTAAAACCCCTTTTCTGGTATCTGGAGAATAGCATTTGCGCAAAACGATCAAAGAAATTTGTATTCGACACATGACCATGAATCAGTGGTGGTTGGACACGGTTTGCAAAGCATGATGGTGCTATAGATCGATTCGAGCTCAGTTGCAATGAGCCTTCGTATTGTGCGGATCTCGAAGAGCCAAAACAAATTCAACTACAAGAGCTGGAAATAACAAAGATGGAAGTTTCTCCGATTCTTGTGGTCTAATTATCCTTTGTTTACATCTGAATGTTCGATGTAACATTTTAACGGCTGGTTTCATGCATTGATCGATTGAACGCGTACACGTGGAGACTTCAATCCCGGGTTTATCAGGAATAAGTGAAATAAGCCTCTTACCAACTTATATGTGCAAACATCTTACCATGAATAGCCTCTTGGGCC
The DNA here is from genome assembly GCA_964030785.1 of Siderastrea siderea. NCBI lineage: Eukaryota > Metazoa > Cnidaria > Anthozoa > Scleractinia > Rhizangiidae > Siderastrea > Siderastrea siderea. The sequence goes on from OZ034972.1 coordinate 44,079,539, forward strand.
ATGAAGGACTTATTTCCAATCATCAAAAGTGAAAACACAGATGCCTGGCTTTCTGAGGTCTTGTAATTGCGTCAGTTGTGTGAAAAAGTAAGTTTTGCCCGATGGATAAGCGTCGAATACGCATCATGAAAAACCTTACGAATGTTCGTTTTCTAGCACTAACAGTCCTTTAACCTCCAGGGTGTCCAAAAGCTTCTGTTTCTCAAGAATACCGTTGATGCAGGATGTAGTAATCCTGAAGGGTTTGTCTGAAATTATACTTTCACAGCTTAGCTAAACAAGGCTGTATTAAAATATTATTGTTCAAATTGCTAGCTGTCAATATGAATTAATGAATTAATTTGTTTTGCTTTTGAAAGTAACTGATGCTGACAAAGTAAGTCTGTGATTGAACGAGAATTCCACTTTCTTTTGCAGCAGACATGATAATCTGTCTTAAGAAAATTTAACAAAGCTCTGTTCAGCATGTAGAATGTGTGACAATATTATATACAGTGTACCCATATTTTTTTCTCAGCTACTTCAATGAAAGTATTGACTCATTTACCCACAAGGACCTCAAGCAGAAAATAGTTTTTAAGACAGGGTTGTTGGGGGCTTTGCACTGATTATCACAACAAAATTATCGAGGCCACAGAGAACCTGTTTAGCTTGGATCCTTTTAAAACTAGTGAAGCACATTAGAGCAATACATCCAAGGTCATTTCTACAAATCTGTCAATTCTTTCTCTTTTACAATGAGTAAAGTGATATTTTTATAATTATTAGAATGCTGTCCCAACTACAGTGCAAACTCTAACTAAACTTGACCTTTGAGCATTTACCCCTTGCAAACAATGGCCCAGTCCTTCATTTGTTTACTTCAGACCTCGACCTTGCTGAAAAGTCAATGGTGGATCCAGAGGAGGGGCCAAGGGTATCCCCCCTTTTTGTTGAAAAGAAAATAAGGCTGGACAAAACAGACTAACTGACAGCAATATACATGAACAAAACAATATTATGGAGTTATACATTTACTCCAGACTACAACGAAGCGGAGCGCAGATTAGCTTATGTACAACATCATACTCCACTCAGAAGGCATCTGATTTTTTTGTTGATTTACTTATAGTCAGAATATAGTACAGAATAATACCAAGATATAACTCCACAAAAGTTTTCTATTTTGTTGTCTCCCCTCACCCAACCCACCATTAAACTTGGACCCCACCCTCCATGAAAGTCTGGACTCACCACTGGGCACCAAGTCTGCCTGTTGAGTCGAGTAACAGAAACATAAGGGGTGTTTACATAATACAGGTTTGAGTTTCATTCCATCTTATGGCTCTGTATAATGATACCAGCACAAGATTTCATACTATTATGAGTCATACCAGTGTGAGTATATTCTGGTTGCTGTACCAGATCAAGATTTTCGATCTGTTGCAAAAACCTGTACCATAATCATGTAAACACGGTAAGACCAGTGACTCATTTTGGTGTGAAATCTGTCTCCTGGAAGACAATTCAGTAGAAAACAAATAAGGATTGATATCAGTGTAAAAAATTGACGAAGAAAGCGAAAGTTGTGAGTTCCATTAGAAAAGGGATATTTAATCAATTCACAGTTCTCAACCCTTTTATGGGTCTCAATAGCTCTAATTGTTATTAATAACAACTAAACTGACAAATTGAAAGGGATGTTCAATCAATAACTCACAGTTCTCCCTCAAGATCTCTGGATTTTATTTCTTACAGCAGACCCCACTAACTTGAACCAAACCCCCCCCCCCACCTGCTCACAACTATATTGAAGTGAAAATATTTTTATTGTTTTCCTCGGTTGATCTTGCTCACTTATTTACTATCGGCTATCTCAAATTTTTGATATCTCAAACAAGTTTTGGTTTCTCTTGCATGTCTAAGATAGCATCATGAATTTCCAATCTGAGTTACTGATCAATACTGAATTTTTTTTAGCTTTCTCAATGGTTCACTGCACAGAGGTTGTAAGTTAAGAACCTTCAGGGGATCTTAGGAAACCAATCCACAACAGATGATGTGACTATATATTAAGACCCTAAAGCCCAAATAATTTGGGTCATTTCAGCAAACAAAATGGGATTCTTGAAAGTTTGTTGCATACATGGCAACAGAGCAGACCGAAGAAACCATTTTGCCTCTTAACCTAAAGACAACAAAACAAAGAAGGGAAAACACTCAATTGGGATGCAACACCATACTGTTGATACTTGTCATAATTAAAATGAGACGATCACTCGCGTTAATATTTCGTGGGTAATTTTCACATCTCGCAGCGTGAGAGCAATATTGGAGAGAAAATTCGACGACTTAAACAACGCATAATTCTCAAACTAGAGGGGCGCTATCGGGCGCTATATGATTTTATAAAAGCAATTTTATCCATCTTGATCTTGGCGTAAAATAAACGGTTTTAGATTTTTGGGTTAGCCTACAAATTCTCAAAATGTAAGACCTACTCAAATATCATGAAAGCACACGTTGCTCAATCCACCTACAACGAAATTGTGCTCAAACTTGACTTACAAAAGAAGACCAGATCCGAAAATTTCAAGACATCTAGATACACACCAATCCTAATTATTCTTGTTAAATGTAAGTTGCACTGGGGACAGATAGCACGTTAAAATAACAAGAAGTGAAGCTCACATTCCCGTCAAAGGTCGCCATGTTGATTTCTCGTCCTGGTTGAGAGACTGCACGTGATTGGCTACTATAATGATCCACCATGCCTTTCGGATCGTGTCCAACCACCACTGACCATGAATTACGAGTTTGATGAGATTTCAAAAGCAGCGACCGACAACTTGCCGCGTTGATTTGCATAGCTTTACAGCAGGTTTTCAAAGAAGTGACATCTCGCATTTCACAAAGCGTATAAAGATGATTGAAGCAGTAAAAATTATTACTCTTGAAGGCACAATTGGTGATAAAGATTTCCACGATGCGCCGAGAATTTTTCGGTTACTTTACTACGAGCGAAGTTTCTCTTTTTCGTATAAGCGGCGCCAATTTCACGCATGGTTGCAAAACAGTCCATGTCTGTAACAATTTTACCCTGATTGAGAAATGGTCAACCTCAGAATGTTTTCTGCTCTCCAAAGAAGTTCCCATTCTTTGTTGTTTTGTAAATGTGCGGACTGTCAACAAAACAGATTGCAAATTTAAGCTTAAGTTTCTAATTTAAGACTGCGGTTTATTCATCTGGGAAAGAACTGATTTAGAAGTTTTCGCGTTCTTATGTTCAACACCGCACGGAAAATTCGTTTTGTCAACTTGTTCACATTTCGAACCGAAGACAGCGAATTTGTTCAGCATATGGTCTCAGTAAATTTAAAAACACCTCACAAAATAATCATGTTAAGCCGAGTTAAACTGGTTTGTCTTCTTTTTTCTAGCAATAACTTGTTTCACTTTACTGTTGATCGTGACAGCTGTTCGCTTGCTCGAATAATTTTGTTTGCTGCCCGACAATCCAGAGGGACTTCTTGCAGTCTTCTGTGGCACCTGTACTTTCCTTTGTGAAGAAATACACGCACTTTGCGTGTATGTATAACAAAAGGTTTCATCCCTTGCCAAAATACACGCAATTCACGTGTAATTGAGGTGCGTGTAATAGCTCGTGTAAAATTTTACTCGCGTGTTTCTTGCGTGTAATTTGCGCGTAAATCTGCCATATTGCACGCGTTTTACGCGCATGTAAGTGCTGCGATCCCTTTGGCCAGCACTGTATCTAAGCATGGGAGAGGAGACTAAGAGTTATTAAAGATTCATTCATCGCAAGTTCAACTTACGTGAGATCGTACCAATCTTGGTTCACCTTGCTCGCATCAAGTTTTGGAGTGGAATAAAAAATCGTGTGTGAAATGTGGTTGTTTTTAAGTCACTTCAAAGGACAGCTGGGATCAGTAGCAAATTTGGCATGTCCACCCACAGTTGAATGAGATGGCTCAAAACAAGCAACTGTTGCAATGTAAACAGTGCGCATGTACATTGTAACTGTAGAGTGGGAAAGTATGAGATCTACACTGGCAATTATTTTATTTACACCTCAAATATTTTCCACTATCTTTTCCATTGTTGCTCATAACATCACATAAATGTGGACAATATGGAGACTTCTTAACTTTTCAAGTAAACATCTTTTCGAATTACTTACAGAAACAACACAGTCGGTAACTTTTGTGGATAATTCAGCTTCAGAGATTGTCTTCAATTTTGTTAGCAGCATACCCATAATCTGTTCTGGAGAAAATACTTCTTCCTTCTCCAAATAACGAACCTACAAAAGAAATGACATGCAGTCAGTTAAAATCCAAGAATAACTTGAGAACAACAACATTCTCATGACTATGCCAAATATAATCATTATCATTGTATTGTCAGGCAAACTGTTAATAAAGAGCAAATCAATAGGCCCTGAACTTTAACCAGGACTGCCAATAAGGATCAGAGGTTGGGGAATTTCCCCCACTATTAACAGTTTGAGGCACTGGAACTCTGACAGAAAAACAAGGGAATGAAGACATTCCGGCTAGTTTTTTCGTTTCCCAAGCTACTTGAAAAATTAGCGATAGTCTGGCAGTCAGTCGAAACAACGTTCATCTCAAGGTTTTAGGCAGAGTGTACCTTCAGTTGGTTTTTGTCTGTTTTCCAGATGTAACCCTTTAAGCCCAAACAGTGACGAAAATGAAATTTCTCTTTACCTTATCAATACTTGTTTGAACATTAAAGTGATGAGAATAAAGGAAGTGATCACCAAGGATATCTTGATATTTAGACAAATTCTCCTTACCAGTTCCATAAGAAATGTATGATGAACAGTAAGGAGAGAAAGCATTTTTATATCACGAGTAAGGGAACGCGTCCAAATATCGGCATCGATTCCGACCAATTCCGATCAATCAGTATACAATTTTTTCCGTTTCCGTTTAGATGTTGACCCGATTTTTTCGGTGCCGAATGAAACGGAATCGGAAAGACACATCGGGTCAACTTTCGGCATCGGGGTAACACAATAGTATAGGTCAAATTGTCATGGTCAAGACAGAACAGAACAAACAGCTCGCGGGAACGGCTCACGGACTGCAGTAAAAGTTTTAATGGCTCGGGGTGAATGGCTGAAGAAAATTTTCGAATGGCTCGCGGTGAACGGAACGGCTGGCTGTAGTCGGTTAACCGGCTATGGAAAAGTTTTGACAATCAGAGACACGAAGGAATTTGCCTTTTACATAAGACGGTCAAATGCTAAAATATCAAAATCGGCAAATTATTCTGATTTTGACATTTCATGGCGAATGTTTCGTTTTGCAATACTCTTACTTGTTTTGATGTCAGTCATAACTAAAGCGCTTGAAACTTCTATGCACGATATGTGAACGTGAACACAGCGAAAACAATTTGAATTGAAACTTTACCAGCACTTACAGAAGGAAGAAAAAGCAGATAAAAGGAATGATAACACGGTCATGAAAACAAATTTTGATCGACCCGAAACATTTCCTTTTGGTGTGTGTTTTTTTTAGTACAAAAAAGCAGAAAATGTGACCAGTTGTGTGCCAAATGCGACATAAACAACAAAGCTAAAATTTTCAGAATTGAACCAGACTCAAACCTGCCGTCAAAAGCAAAACTGTTGAATGAACCTTATAGCAAAAATCTAAGGTAAAGATGTACGAAAGAGAATTAGAGTTAAATAACAAGCTTTTTAATTTGCCTGGCATTATTTTAAGTTTAGAATTCACTGTGAGTCGCAAAATAAATCACGCGATCGATGTGGGGACAAATCGTACTGTTCTTTCGCGTGCTTTATCCTTCGATTAAAATTGAAACAGTAAAAGAAGCTTACATTGAAACTCAAAGTCAATGCCAACTGTAAAAGAATTTGTCAGAAATAACGAATATAGTCCGAAGTCTATAGTTTCAGTTAGTTTCACTTCAAAAATTGCATATTAACGTTGAAATCTGACCTATTTATGTCTCGTGTCACATTTCTAGTCTTAGAACGTCGCATCGGATCGGGAGGTCAAGTTCTTTCCGACTAAATCAGCAAGAATCTCATCGGAATCGCAAACGGCAGTCAAGGCTTATCAACTCATACCGATTCCGAACAGTCAGGAAATTAATCGATACCGATTCCGATCATCGGATTCCTGCCCGATATTTGGACGCGTTCCCTAAAGGGTTAACAGTGCTACGAGCCATGCTGTCGCCTCTAGCAGAAAGTTTTTGTTAGTTTTTGACAACTTTTGCATGGCTTCCATGTCAATTGGCCAATCAAAATGAAAGAACTGTGAGAGGCGGAGTTGACAAGTTTCATACATGTATTTGCGCTCGGATCACCTTCTCTCAATGGTCCTGAATTTGATTGGTTAATTGAAAGTGACGCTATCAAAAACTTCTCAGGAAGATGTTAACCCTTTAAACCCTAGCATCATTATTCAAAATTCTCCTCACTAATCTCCATACATTACATTTCACTTAACACTAATTGGGAGAACTTGTTAAAACATTTTTGGTGATCATTTCCCCAATTCTCATGACCTTAATGGGTTATAATGAAATGATAAGGTGAGGAGAAATTTGATGTTAATCACTATTGGGGCTATAAGGGTTACAAACTGATAAAAAATTTTGTGCAAGTGACAGTAGTACAGCATACAATGTATTGTACGTAACATATTGTAACTTATTTTTGCGCATTTAGGGCCACTTGTTTATCAGTAATGGTGTATTCTCATACATCGTAAAATACAGTTGACTGACTGACTGACTGACTGACTGACTAAAAGTTCAGTTAGAGGTAATGGGAGGGTTGAGAAATCTAGGGTTTGATTAATTAAGTTTCCACTATATATGACTAAGGCAGGCCAGTCTTTCGTGTGCTATGACAGCTTTTGTTTTGTATTTGTCATATGATTTTAAGATAGTCAGTTGTGTTGATGATTAATCAACAATCACACCAAACTGCTCTCTTAATTAGATTGATTATCACTGATTGCAATTCATTTCATCAACTCGCATCAAACTTCCTTCAACAGAAAGTTTCTCCTCATTAGCCATCTTTTCATTTTGTCCTTGCACGTGAGTTGTCATGTTAATTGACAAGTTAAATAGGTGTTCTTATCTGGACAGGATGGTTAATGCTTTTTTATATGTGCACATCCCCATTACAAATTATTTCAATAGAGCACACGATCAGGCATTAAAGGTAAACAGAGTGAACATACTGTTGGTGATTTCAGTGCATGTGCCACAATTACAAAATTGCAAATTATCAGACCACTGACTTTTTAGATAATTATCCATCGAGAATTTAAAAGTTAGTATTAAAATGCCTTTAACTTTCTAAATAAGCTGTTTTCCTGTTTCACTACCATATTATACTAACGGAAGATCACGTTGACATTCAATGGACACCGTAACAAGCGTCTTATGGATTGTATTATTTGATCACATTGAGAAGAGACGCCAATAGATAGGAATCAACAATAATAAATATTAATTGATGTCAATTACGATTAGTGATTACTAATCAATGAAAAATCATGCAAATGTTGGTCATCGATTACTCATCGATTACCGATCTTAATCATAACTAAGACAAAATTCTCGAATCTGATTGGCTATCACCAGCCATGATTTGAGCATTAATAGGACAGTGTAACTGGACAGTGTACACATCATGCCTAAGTAACTGGACAGTACACATCAGAGCACGCACTCTAATGAATCAGTTACACCTGAATAAGTTCTTTTTTATGCATCTCACAAATGAAACTGTTGTCTATTCCTTCTGTGGTACGTTTTCTCCTTTTTGTTTCTCGAATTTTGTTATAGATATCATTAATTGGTAACAGGACTTCGTGTCGTCCAACTTGGTCTGTAATCATACTCCTGATTAAACAAATCGGACTCCCGCTATGCAGTCGTCTAATTAGGTTAAACACTCGTATGATTACAGACCGAATTGGACTCCACTCAGTCCTATTACCATTATTAATCAATCAATTAGTATCGATTATTGTTGATCAACATCAATTCTCTTCAGTTATTGGTCTCATCGCTCAATTACCCTGGGACAATTTTCAGGTTCATCTCCATTTGTTTCATGAAGTTCCATCAGTGAACAGTTTGATTAATAACAGTTTGATTAATAACACTGGGTAAATTAAACAATAAACCAAAAGTTAGTTGCAGGCAATCAAGCACAGAAAACGCCACTCAAGGTCCTGGTTTATTTGCTAAACCAGGCCACCTGCCAGTAATCTACAAGCATGTTATATACTGCAAATCAGTTTTCCCACGAATACCTTCACTTTTTACAAAATAAAAAAAAAGAAGAAGAAAAATTTATCTACGGTCGCACCCACTGTGGCACGAAAGCACTGCTGCAAACATTACCTTTATACCAACGGTATCTCCAGGCCTTTCAACCAACTGGCATGTCTGTCGTTTCTTTTCTTCGGCAACAATTGGATCGCTAAATTTCCTGCCGATAAGCCTCTTGAATTGGCTCACAGTATTCTTCAAGTTAAAAATCATCTGAAAAAAAGGAAATTATACGTTTTGAAAAGTTCAAACTGTGAGATTATATCTCCACTGAAAACTTAATGTAATATAATTGGCGAGCAAGACTCGCATCACATTGGATCCATGACGTTTTATTTGTACACCTTCACTCAATTTCAGATTAGTGGGTAGAAAAAAAGGAACAACAGAGCAAAAAATTATGATAAAAGCGAAACAGGAATAATCTCTTTACCTGATTTTTTCCATCAGTTCCTATACTCCTGGATCTATCACCAAGTGACACTACGCTCCTGGATCAGGGATAAAAACAAAATGTTTTAAGGACTTTGACCAGGGATTAAATGCTTTTAAATATCAGAAAGTGATTCAAAGATTTCTAAAAAAAACATTCTAGAACGTGACCGATAAAATAATCAAAATTGAAAAGTGCTTTAGTTTGCAACTCACGGTGTTCTTCTATCACTGTATTCATTGGCAATCGTCTCGATGCCACCGCCGCGCGCAACAGCGATGAAACAGGACTCATTCCCTACGTCAAATCCTACAACAGACATTGCAGCGTTTAAAGATCCACTTTATCCAGGCCTTGGAGTGACTAAATCACTCAAATAAGGCGAATGCACACAACAGTCAGATCGCGATGAAATTCACGTGGTAGAAAGCAAGTGAAAGCGAGCCGGTCACTGCTGACCTATGCTGTCAGCCATGACACTTCTATATATGGAAATATGACGTCATGTGAGTCGTATCCAGTCTCTTCGGTCCGCTTGCGTAATCTACCACATTCCGGCAATTCCGGCGTTATCGGAAATGAGAAGCCCCCCCGGGGGGGTACTCAATAAAGTTTTATGCGAGGAGGCTCCGCCCGGAGGTTCAAACTCAAAATGGTACCCCTCAGATACCTAAAGCAAAATTACACCCCTTTCTGGCACCTCAAGGATAAGCCAAAACAATAGAATTTCCTATGAAAATCGCCAGGCTTTTCCCGGGCTCTCAGTCTTTCTGTCGTTCTGGTTCAGTTGCTCAAAGGGTGCAAGCTTTTATGTGTTTCGCATTGTCATTTCTGTCAGAATTTGGCACCCTTTGATATACTTCACTTTAGCCACCATTTCTTCCACTTTGCAGCCGATTTTGTGACCCTTTCATACACTAAAATGGCAATTTTCCCTACCCTTTAGTATACTGCGAGCTTAAAAAAAGCACCCCTTTCGGGGGAGCCTCCCTGTATAGCCCACTACAGGGACTAACCCCCCCCCCCGGTTTTGAAGCGAAAGACTTTTGAGAAAGCCTGCGGGGTTATGTAACACCAAGCAAACCTTTTAAAAGCTCACAATATTTGACCCTTTTTGTCAGATATGTTTCCATGAATCCCAAAAATAGCTTATCGATAGCCTCTGGTCTGGTCAAGAAGGATGTTACAAAAATTGTAACAGCTGTCCATGGCTGCCGCTGCCCAAGTGATATGGCGGTGCGCATGCGTAAGGTAATGACTATATTCATGTGTGCCCGCTTGCTTCACTGTTCTCTTCTGTGTTTTTACCTTTAAAAAAAACTTAAATATTCCAGTCCAGCGCAAAGTAAAAACCCTTACATTACTGGGCTGAAAAATATCCTTCGTTGTACCGGGGTCTTCGTTGTATAGGGGTTCGTTACATCGGGTTCTCCTCCTGTAATTTGAAGCCACACTAGTATGCCTCAGCATACCGTTTATTTCTTATTTGTTGAACCTTTGCAAGTTTCTGGTTTGGCGACAAAGGAATGATTATCGCTTTCGCTCTGAACCTTCAAGTGCTGTACGCCTTTTGGTGTCTTTGAAATCCCGGTTTCGTTCTACCTCCTTTGTTTTTAAGCGCTTTCAGTCCGCTCGCAGACTACGTTATTTTCATGGGGGCAAATGGGGTTATTGGTAAGGTGTCTGGCGACTCTTTTAGTCTTGCCTTTTAGTTTTCTTTACATTATTTATTATTTCTTTTACGGATTACTTAGTCACCTTGGTTGATTGCACTGAGTATTTTTGTCCTTTTCTTTTATAACAGCTTGTCTTTCATCTTTTTTGTCTTGCGTGTATATAGAATCTTCTGTCTTTTAGTTTGGGAGGCGGGTTCGACTCCTCGGTGAGTTTGGAGAGCCGGCCTCGTATGAGGGTGCCCCCTCCCTTTTGCGGTATATATTTCAGTTTTAATCATCTGTCTGTAGTGTTAAGGATCTGTGGGCATTGCACTGCGCCCACTTACCGCCAAAAAATACAAAAGAAAAAAAAAAGGAAAGAAAAGAAAAACAATAGGGGACCTCTAGAATATTCTAGAATATTCCAGCACATACCAAGGGACTTACTTTCTAGAGTTCCAGAACGTATTAGAACGCTCAGTCAGTCATGTTAACACATGTTACTGAAAAGAAAATCTGTTTGAAAGTTTGTAGAACATTTCTCTGTAAGTAAAGTGAGCGTGAAGAAATGGAGCTTGTGTGACGTTTAAAACTGCTGTAAGCTGTGAGGAATGTTTCAGATTGAAGTAAATCTCCTTTTCGTTGTCACGGACAATCCCGAATTACTTGCTTCTGAACGAATCTCGCAAGAATACCGGAACACGAGAGCGTAGAATCATGTGCGATTGCCCGTTGTTTCCCGGCCGAACCGCCTTCTAGGCCGGAGACGAATAATCAGTTGATGAAGTGAATTACTGGACTGGACTTCCGAGAATGAGTAAGCATATCAAAGTCATTCCCCACTGTGATGAACATCTGCTTACGCTAAGTACCAGTGCCGCTCTTCCGAGATTAGCCCTTTGAGCATGCGTTGTTCGACTAATTTGAGATTCATTTGAGCTCTTGAAAACAAAATCACGCAACATGGCAGACACGTTGAGAAAGCGAGAAGTGAAGCCTCCCAAGAGATTCGTGGAGGATTTTAGCTCGCATTGATCTCAAGTTGTAGCCAAAAGGAAGGCGGGTAAGCCGGACAAAACTCTATACGAAATAGAGATCATTGATATCGACAAGGCGCAAGATAAAGTTAAAATTCGTTACAAAGGATATGGCTGAGAATTCGATGAGTGGAGGTCTCGCGTTGAGCTTGGATTACCGATTCGTTTGGAGAAGCTGCGTTTACCGGGTGAGGATTCGTTTGAAGACAGATACAACTCATTTTACGATAGTCTGTACAGAGAGATAAAGAAGAAACTTTATTCTACCTGTTGATTTCCTTGGTGAAGAATGGTTTGTCTCCACTTGAACTTTCGTAGAAGTCTTCGTTATTCGTATTCCCATCACCGGGAACTACTTCAGCAACGCGAACTAGCAACGCGCAGGAAATAATGAGAAATAAGGCAAACTTCACAAACATCCCTGCAATGAGTCCGACAGCAAATTATTGCAAACCCCAATGAATTTGGTATCAAAATGCGCGCAATTTAACGAAGATTTCGAAAACGGCGGGGAAATTTGAGTAACGTCCTTGCGTGACCAGATATCGAGCTTAGTCTCCCATGTACTCCTAAAATCGCATGAATTTTTCTTGTACACAAGCCCGAATGGTGATTTTCGAAGCCGAAAGTCCGACTCTAAATTTTTCCCTATTGACTCAAAACTGAGAGGATTTCAGGGGTGCTAAATATGTTAAAGTTAAATTATCCGTTTGGGATTCATCAATTTTTTGCGTCGTTTCTACAAACGGAACGAAAATGTTCCAAACTGAATGATTTTTTAAGGGGTCAGAATTCTCCGGCGTGACGCGGATCAGATTTCTAGACCTGATGTTAAACGTGACTTTCATATGTGCAACACTAGACAAACATAAAAGTTTGTTTGTTGTTTGTTTACTGGTTGTCGCTTTTGATGTCTCAGTATAGTGCCAGGCTGGAAAGTAACAGAGTGAGAGAATGAAGGCTTGTAATGTCTCTACTGGCAGGCGATCACTGAAGCCGCCGTGGTTTAATCAAACTTGCGACAGGCTCCTGCTCCATCAGGGGCTGTTGCTTTTCGAGAGCCGTGAAGCCATTTTCCTCGTAAAAGAAAAAAGAGGAAAAGTGCCTGATTACAGGCGGATAAATCCAGGTTCAATAGACTGTAGAGACGGAGTGAAAGGCTCTGAAACTCGGATCTGGGTGTATGATTTCAAGCACGCAGGAGATAAGCTGGGGAGGGGGATTGGGGTGCGAGGTGGGGGAATGTCCTACCCATCCCTGCGGCGCCCTTTCGGTTTCAGCGGTTTTCCCTTTCACTTACACATTCAGTGTTGTCAGGAGAGCTGCTGTCTCCGTTCTAGACCCCATTTAGAATTTTGCTGCGAAGGGCGTCGACAAGCGTGGCCCAATACGGCTTGGACTTTAAGGGAACGGTATTTCAATTTGTCACCGCAGGCTGCCAGCCGGTTAACGGAAGGGTTTGCGGAATACCTCGAAAAGGTCATCTGACCACATGAGCCACGTGTAAAGTTTCTGCTACCTATAGCTAAGGCTAAGTATTTTTGGAGTTTATCTTTTGTTAGAACGCTGAACTTGTCACACTGTTTTCTTAGTTTTTTGTCTTTTTTGGTCAATGAAACAACTGTTTATTTTTTCTTTTTTTCGCCTTTGTTTAGAAATGTCACATTACCTGACGAACAAACTTGAGAACTCTGCCACCGATCGGGATATCAGTTTCAAATACCAGAGTCACGCGATTAACCACAAGTGAGGTACAAACGTAGCTGGAGTTGAATTTACTGCTTTGAGAAGCTCAGCACAGATGAGCTGGCCTCTGGACTGTAATAAGCACTCACAGGTCAGTGCGATGATATACATTAATCCGTGAAAGCGATTTAAGTTCGAACCTACTGGCCACAAACAATAGTACAAGTGTAAATAAGAGCCAATCCATTCGCTGCTTGATGAGTTAAACGAATGTCAGATACATCCATAACGTTTATTTTTGATATTATATCAATATATGTTTTGTTTGAGGTGAGTTGTAATACGCACTTAGGCAAACAGTTTTTTTTGGTACAAAACCTTCCAGCGTCTAGCGCATTGTGAAGGCAGATCTTCACGTTTTGTTGGATGCCTAAAGCAGTAGGCGACTACTACGCACAAATGTTCTATATCACGCCATATGACTTTCAAATCATTTTATAAATTTACTCATTAAATGCATTGAATCAGATACAAAAATGTTTCGAAGTTGAGAATTTTGTTTGATTCGTGATAATCGATTGTAAGAGGATTTGAGATTTTTTTCCCGCAGTTTATCATAACTTGGCAGCTAGCAGCTTCCGATGTTAACGCCCATGTATACTCAAATGATTGGTATTTATCTAATCAAAACAAACGTGCGTTGCCCTTGCAACTGAGAAACAAAACTCCAGTTTACGTCTGTGTGTTTCTGTTTGTTAGTCACGCTTCTACAATGACTCACTGGAAACTTCTATCGAAAGCAAAAAAGAGTTACGCAGTGAAGTGGGTCGGAAATCATTTGTTTTTGTGAGTGTCTGCTGCAATTTTTGAAGCCTTATTACTAACTGCTCCGCAGCTAAACGTGTAGTGTATCAAAAAGACGGCGTGATCTTACAGATTTGGCGCGAGTGCTCAGACGAGTGTTGGTAAGCGGTCACTTCCGTAAAAGGACCGTCGCCTCCTTATTCCTACATGACCTACGACGATTCGGAAGTTGTGATCGAGTGAAAATTGCGCAAGTTCGAATGGTTGATGTCCGCTCTTCCAGTTAAATGTTCTTTGAGATAAACGGCAAAGAAAGTATCTATGCGTACTTGTTCAAGAATTTGGATGTATTTAGTTGTGGAACGATTAGTATGAGTTATACTTCCGTGAAATGTGATCCAAGTCAGATTAGCATTACATCATCCCAAGCCTTGTATTACCAGGTTGTATTTCTTATTTTGTTTCTTTGTTTCTGTTTTTCTACTGCTGTTGTTGTTGTTGTTGTTATTTTGCTAGGGGGGTAGGGTAGAAATAGTTAGGCTCATTGTTACACGAGAATTTAGTACTAAGACATCTCTAGCCAAACTGTTATCAATCAGACAAGTGACAGACAGCAGTTTTAGCCGGAGAGTAATAATCATATTAATTGCAAAAACCTAGCAAAAACCTAGTCGAGGATCCCTTGGTTCTTGATGCATCTAGTGGGCATGAGATCCCAATTAGATTACTATCGCGCTCAGTGAAAAGCTGTGTAAAGGAACCTCTCCAATGGGGCTAGCGCTAGTCGACCGGCTTCAAAGTATCTCACCCAGCAATAACTGTCGACCTTTTAAATGACCAGTCACATGTAGGGACTGTGATCGTTTAAAATAACCGTGGGTCAAGTCATGGCTGATACATCTTCATCTGATAGATGGTCCGAAGTTTCTGATAACCTCCTAAAGCTATCAATGAATATGTATTCCTCGAAGTGACGTCCTACGCCGTGAGTTCAAACCGTGGAGTTAATCGGTATAGGTCCTGTATGACGAAATCGTGCCGAATTGCTGTATCGGTCTTTATAATATGGGCAACCCGGACGAAACGTAAACCCCAGACTTCAGGATTCCAACTAGGAGGTGCACATTGTAGCAAGTTAAACAACCTTTGGATGCAGAGGTCCACACGACGCGTAAATAAACCGCACTGGTTCTGGTGCAGATGCTGGAGCCAGACGTCACTCGAAGTGTAATAGAACAAAACTGAATGCAAGGCTGGCACAACGACAAAGAGCTGATTTATTTAATGGCCAACATTTCGGCTAACAAAATTAGCCTTCCTCAGGGCCAGCCTATACTGAAGGAAAATGCTATAACGGCTCCAAGTTATACAACGTCGTTAAGTCGCCTGACACCTTGTTCCTTTCATCACTATTCACACTCTTTCTTTCTTTCTTTCTTTCTTTCTTTCTTTCTTTCTTTCTTTCTTTCTTTCTTTCTTTCTTTCTTTCTTTCTTTCTTTCTTTCTTTCTTTTCCTTCCTTCCTTCCTTCTTTCTTTCTTTCTTTTTCTGTCTTTCTTTCTTTCTTTCTTTCTTTCTTTCTTTCTTTCTGTCTTTCTTTCTTTGTTCCTTCCTTCCTTTCTTTCTTTCATTCATTCTTTCTTTCTTTCTTTCTTTCTGTCTTTCTTCCTTTCTTTCTTTCTTTCTTTCTTTCTTTCTGTCTGTCTTTCTTTCTTTCATTCATTCATTCATTCTTTCTTTCATTCATTCACTCATTCATTCCTTCCTTCTTTCTTTCTTTCTTTCTTTCTTTCTTTCTTTCTTTCTTTCTTTTCCTTCCTTCCTTCCTTCTTTCTTTCTTTCTTTCTCTCTTTCTTTCTTTCTTTCTGTCTGTCTTTCTTTCCTTCTGTCTGTCTTTCTTTCTTTCTTCCTTCCTTCCTTTCTTTCTTTCTTTCTTTCATTCATTCTTTCCTTCTTTCATTCACTCACTCATTCATTCATTCATTCATTCATTCATTCATTCGTTCATTCATTCATTCATTCATTCATTCATTCATTCATTTTTTCTTTCTTTCTTTCTTTCTTTCTTTCTTTTTTTAAATCTTCACGGCAAACACTTTGCGCGGAAACTTGTGTCCCAGTAGAGCTATTGATCCTGTTCCTCCGCTTTTTTGCCGGTTGTATTTTATATTTTCATTCTGTAGTCACTTTAGGCACTTGACCAAAGTAGAGAGAGAGAGAAAAAGAGAAAGACATCTACCTCCAGAGTCAGACCGAATGGGTGACCAGATGGTGTAGTTATCTGAAGTTTTGAACCTGTAGACTTAAATCATCACTGATCAAAGTGTGACCGCACTAACTTCCTAAAGTACAATCCATTTTTCAGTAATGATTTTACAGAAGTATTTTTGAGAAGTAATTTGTATGTTCCAAGCTGGCGTGACCACTATATTCTTAGTTTGAAAACGGCACGCGAATAGTGTGACAAGCTTATAATTGATGTCGACGCTTCATTGGCCATTGTACTTTGAGTACGTCTCAAAAATGGACGGTTATCAAGGTTGATAATATGTCTTGTACAATAAAATGAAAAAACAGTGTGCGGTGCTCGAGTGTTTTCTGGAAATCATTAAGACTAAAGGAGGTCAGCGAAGCGTTTTAATGTTATCACTTTGGGCGTATGCAAAGTTTTGATTGCATTGTCTCGCATAGCCTATAATCATCGTGTGAAAACACGTATTTACATAAACATTAAAGGACCGTTAACACATTTGAAGCTTCTGATGTTAAGCTCGATTTGCAGCAGTTCTGAACTTTAATTTCTAAACTTTGGAACACACTAGTTGACGATTTCTTCGAGGTATAATCACGAGGGTACGTATTATACAGAGCTTAGTCTCCAAGTCTGTAAAAAAGAAATAAAACCTGATATAAACAAGTTGTTTTATTCATTATGTCCGTTTCGTCATTATATTACTTCACTCAGGCTATTTGCATATGAAAGCCAGTTCCTAAAGGACAGTTGAGCCTGTTTTTGTCCGCCTCCAAGTCAACACCAATGGCTTCATCTGCTCGCGTGCCAAAAGTGGATGATCGCATTGCAAGTGCACGCGAACTCCGCGAAAAATACAACAGCTACATCAATGCAGACCCTGCCCTTGTTGAATCGAGAAGATGGATAGAGGTAAGAGGCGATCTCAGCTTTTTAGTAGCAAGCTTGTATTTGCGTTCGCCCTGTCCGACCCACAGTCATAACAATCAACTTCATTTCATAATTCATGATAATTTTTGACCCTAAAGAAAGATTTTAATTTTTTGTGATTTTAAGGAGGTGACGAGAAGAGGCTTTAAGAGCGACAACTTTCGTGAATCTTTGGCAGATGGTATTCTTCTTTGCGAGTAAGTATGAACACTGAATTGATTCCCGCCGCTAGCTTCCCAACTCCTCGAAATAAAAGCGTATGATAATGTTTTCTTCGTTATCAAGGTTTAATTAGAGCGACTATTTGCAGTTAATAGTCGTGAAACGACTCGGTCAACTCTAGTTGCGGTTTCAGAGCGAGTGGCGATCTTTGTATACCTGTGGCCGCTTTGCTCAAGTTATATCTATCCATCAAGTGTTAGCGATTATTTTTATGCTTTCGAGTTGCAATAGCGATCGACTTTTAATGACCTTGACATAGACAATTCAGCAAGAAGAGTAAACTGATAAAATAGTTTAACAGCAAGAAACTCAACACCCAAGTTGATAAGAGAAAACAGAGAATTTCAAAATTTTGATCAAAAGAACCAAGATTTACATGAAAAAAACAAAAAACGTAGGGCTGTGCGCTGTTGTTCGAGGTGAGGTGAAGGATATACTACCACCTATTGAGATGCCACGCAATCTACAGCTAACACATACCTGTTTTGTACATGTTATTACAAATCGAATTCAGTAAAGGAAAGTTAACATATGCTCAAGTAATTTTATCCTAATAGTTAGAGGCAAATAATGTCTCCTTTATAAATAAAGTAATAACAAGATTAGCAAACGAATGAAAATTATTTCATGGTTCGGTGAACACACTTATAGTATGCCAATATACGGTCAATATACCTTTAATAAACTACCCGATATATCCAAAAGTTACTTTCAAAATAAAGAAGAACATTAGCGAGTCAGAAACTTCAGATTTCTTCTGTTGAAAACAAATGATATCCCAAAAAGCCATACTTCGTGTGAAAATACAGTGATGCCCGCTATTCTATACCGTATAACTAAACCTCTTGGCCGAGCCTGATCATAGTTCAAACAACTTTATCCTCGTAGAGTGAAACCCTATAACACGTTTTTAATAAACCCTTTGAGCCCCAATATTAATGCATATTCTCCTTAGTGTTTTCCATACATTTCTTATGTTACTAGTTAACAGAATTTGCACAAACATCAAGACATTTCATATCTGGTGATCATTTCCTTTACTCTCATGACCTGTATGTTTGATCAAGTAGTGATATTATAAGGAGAAATTAGATGCTTGTCACTATTGGGGCTTAAAGGGTTAACTTATTCTTTGGAAAAAATAGCCGAGGAGGTGGGACCATTGAGACCCATCGACCAGTAATTTCATGTGGTTCTCTTCGCTTTTCATTTCCCAATAAAAATTTTGGAAAATTGTTTAAATTGGCTCTCGTCACCCTTTCTAAATGGCACTGAGAAGACACGTTTATAATCTATTATCTATTCGAATTTTTTATTTAATTTATACGTATTAAAATTTAAAAATTAATCAAACATAAACCAGTCAAAATTAAAAACAAGTCAAACTTTAATTGCATATAGCCTTTAGTTAAGTCCCTAACTCGACCACAGGAAACTTTGTTTGTTTTTCATTCAATAGTTACTAATACCTTCTACCAGACTAAACTCACTGTGCATGGTGGCCTCGACCAATATTGATCAATCGTTATCTTCGGAAAAAGGCAGATCGAGTCGCCTCTGATACATGCAGGACTGTAGGCAGTTAAAGCTCGTACAAACTATACACCTCTAATAACAGTGATCACGGACTTCATTGTTTTCTCCTCCGTGAACCAGTTATTACGGTTTTGATAATAGAGCGCTTTTCAAATGAGTGTCGTAAATCCAAAATCAAAGTAATTACCCCAGCCAGTCACAACAAACACAAATTCAGCAATGAACCAATCAGAACTCGAAGCAAATACATGTAACATGTAAGCGCGGGAAAAACGCGTGCGAGCAAGTCGCGATTGGTTTGAGTTTTCCTTCTGATTGGCCGGTCGAGAAAGTGTGGCGAGATTTTTTAACCAATCACAGAGCGAAGTAAAGTAAAACCAAAGCAAAACGCGAATTACCTTCGACACTCAATTGAAAACCGCTCTAAAGGAACTTGTCATTAATTATATTGCACTCTGCATATAGATCATCTAGAACTGTGCGAAACTGCATTAGGTGAGACGTTGCAGAGGGGTGAGAACAATAAACAACGATGACTGTATGCATAAAATGAATAAAGTCGGTAAATATCAGTGATGGGTAAGGGTGAAATCTAAGCTTTAAAATTTGCAAGAAAGCTGCCACTGCTTCAGGATCACAAAGCCAAAAAAGGCGCGAAAATTTATCCCCCACTTGCGAAGCACGAGTATTGAGAAAAAAACTGAGCTATCATTTCAGGTCAGGGTTAACCAGTTTTATTTACTTTTTTTCAAATTTAAACTACGCACACGTTTTTCTTTCCAGGTTAATTGAGATTGTCGGAGGCATTCCACTTGGCCGTATAAATCGTCTTCCTACTGCCTATGCTGGTATTGTAAGTGAAATTTAATTTTATCTTTTATTATTGTAATAATGATTACTGAGGTGTCTGGAAAAATGAAACTAACTGATTGTCTTCTAGGATGAATATCACTAGTTTCACTTTCTCCTAAGTTACGTTAAGACTTGACTGTGACTTGATTTTCAATTCAGGAGCGCATGCATTCCTGTCTTTTCTGCTGGCCTTTCTATCCAATCAATAAATTGCACGTGTTGCATTACTATACTAACATGCATCATCATACACTACTTTATTGGGCCTCCCATGCATTGGGGCTTTTCAGAACAATTTTTCATCGACCTCAGTCTCTTTTTTAACCTTTTAAACGCCAACATGCACCTCAGACTTAATTCTCAAAGACGGATTTTCGACAAATTACCGTTCAAAAACAGTTAACCGTTCTCTTTCTTTGCTCGGACTGTCTTATTATATACGCGTCTGAATCATTAAATTGAATCAACTCTTAAGGCTGGTTCACACTTGTGACATAAGCATAAGCATAAACATAAGAATGTTCACACTTATGACATAAGCATTAACATAAGCATAAGAAAGCGGCATACGCAGGCGCATTGGGCTTCAGATTTGTAATCCTGGGGGAATGAGACGAGTTGTTATTTCAAAATGGTGGACGAAGAAGAAAACGAAGAAGCGCTCCTTTTGATGTTACTGTACCGTAATCGTCGACGGCGGAAAGAAAGACAACCTGAAAAAAGATGGCGGTCCTGTTGGGTAAGAGAAATCTTCACGAAGAGAAAACAACAAGAAGATTATCACAATCTTGTGCTTGAAATGCGACTGGTGGACCGAGAATTTTATTTCAGGTAGTTCAGGTAGTTAATACGGCCGGCCTCAGCCAGTTTCTCATTATAATCAGTACAGCGTGTTTAAAGAAGAAGACGCCAGTTTGAAACAGCTAATCAGAGCAGGATTGGGAACTGTTTTCGCTTGAATTTCTGCTGACATCAAATACTGCTGTTTCGTTATGCTTATGCTTATGCTTATGTTGTCCCGGTTCACACTTGCGATCACGCAACATAAGCATAAGCATAAACATAAGAAAAAGGAAAAGTTTCCTTTTTCTTATGCTTATGCTTATGCTTATGCTTATGTCACTACGGTTCACACCTGCACTTACGCTTTCTTATGCTTATGCTTATGTTTATGCTTATGCTTATGTCACAAGTGTGAACCAGCCTTTAACGATGAAAAATGGATAGAATATGAAATAGGTTAACACGGACTTCGGCTGAAAAGCATGATAACTTGATTCTTGAGTGGTTTTCAATTGAGTTTCGTAAAACCAGAGCCAAAGTAAAAAATTACTCTGACCAATCGTAAAAGGCACATCGGAGCAACTACATGTAATTATCGCGTCGAACGCGCGCAAACGCGTGCGAGAAAGTCACGATTGGTTCTGGTTTCACGTCTGATTGGTTAAGAAAGTGGCGCGAGCTTTTTTTTTTTTTGGCGGCATTACTTTCAACACTTAATGGAAAACTGCTCTTTCAAGTTTATCTGTGTTGTTACTGCAGCTTTGAATGAACACTGATTAGATTTGCAAGTTCGATTCAAGCCTGCATTTGAAACCGCTAAGCTGCTGGGGGTCTTTCGTTCATTACTGAGACGAGCTTAATTACTCGCAATCAGGGTTCAAGAAAAATCAAAAAGAAGGAAAACTGGACTGTTGTCTGTCTCCCTTAAGAAAGCATTATTATAAAATGTATATGGTACATGTAGTTACCTTTTCATTTGACTGCAGTACCAATTCCAGAGCTGCTTCTGCTTGTAAAGTGCATCACTGACCCTTGTATGTACAAACAGAAAAGTGCAGAACTAGCGCTTTCTTTTACATTTGTACGTACTGGAGAAACTATTCTTTAGCGGTCTTTACTTGTACAAAACTTTAGATCTCTAAACGATTCGTTTTCAAGGACGAAAAAGAACATTCACAAATGCAAGAAAAAAAACTGTGTACTTTACCCCTCTGCGGGCGTAAGGCGTATATATAAACGATTCGTTTATATAGGAGGAACAAGAACATTCACAAAGACACGTATGTATTACTGTTCCTCAAAAGATGTCGTTCAAGCCGGCTCTGTGTAGAACACCCTCTATCAGTATGCAGTGCATGCTATTGTGGAAGATACTGGAAACATTGTTAATCATATACCATTCGGTTTATCGAGAATTGTGTCATCGTTTTCAAATCGACGGCTAGCCACAAACTGTGTGAAAAAAGAATCAACCGTGGAGCTGACATAGAACTGGAATGCGGAAGAAAATATTTTGACCCACCGAGACTAACCTATTCTTGGCAGCGACTTTGCAAAGCTGGCCTTGCGAGGAAGAGAAGAAGAAATTAAAATTGATGGCTGCCAGAAGAAGCATAAGTCCAATGAAAAAGACAAACACGATGGAAAACGAAACAAGTAACTACAAGTAGCCTGCGTACAGACGTCTCCTATATATTTCCTCGCGCGAAGCAAAGGAAACAAGAGACTACAAGTAGAATTTAACTTTTAGTAATCCCTCAAAGGTGCCGCTCGATGTCCGCCATAACGAAGGTTAAAACAATGAAATTGTGTTGTCGGGACCGAACAAAGTGTCCGTTAGTCCGTCAACCTCGTTCCCAGGACTTTTTCCCTTTTTTAAAAGTCCTGGGAACGAGGTTGTTAGTCCGTAATAGCGGGGGTTTGTTTCAGTCAAACGTCTAAGCTTTTGCTCGGGACTTTGCCGCTGTTCCTATAAGTGGGGTGTCGTTAACTGAGCGAGATGCCTGCAAGGCCAGAGTTAACTGTACATGGTTTCTTGTTTAACAGGACAACCTTAACCTGTTTTTCAAAGCCTGTGAGAGACTGGGACTGAAGAGACTTCACCTCTTTGACGTAGCTGACTTACAGGAAGTGACACCACAACGAGGCGATTCCATGTAAGTAGTGGCTTGCTTTATTAAAACAGCTTTTTTGCGCCGTGTAAAACGCAAATGAAGAGAGGCAAATATCCTGTGTTTTCTTTTTAATATCTGCTCACGAGCTTCGTTTGATGTTTGTGTCTCCAATTAGCATGTCTGCTATAGTATTTTGACAAATTGAAACCCTGTCTCCTTTTTGGCTCGGCTCACAGCCTTTCTTTTCACCCTGTCTCCGACGAGAAACTTGCCTGTGCAAAGGCTAAGCAATTGTTTCTCAGCCGTTGGTTATATTTACTTCGAGTGTTTGTTCTTTTACCTCGGGGACTCGAATGTGAGGTAAAAGACGTCGTGAGGCGCGAAAGTAACCTGCTGCACTAGGAAGGGTTTGTTCCGGCTGTAGCTCACTGTCAAGTTTCTAGACCAGTTGACTTCTTAAACCAAGACATGGAAAATATGAGCGACGAAGTCGCGGAACACTTGCAGCAAAGACAGACTGGGGCCAGTTGCCAAAAACGGACTTTTACGGACTGAGTCTACCGCTCAGTAAACTGTTCTAATCGAGTAATGTAAATTCAAAAACCGTTTATTTTTGAGGTGAAAGGTCTGCGGCGATTCAGTTCTGTCGTTTCAGAACAGCTGCCCATTCATCGATGTGCTTCTTGCACGCGAGTGGAAAAAAAAACGTTCAGTCGTGCCTCAGCATGCAATGCAGGCACTGGCGTTTTCCGGGGGACGGGCGAGTACAGAGTACCAGAATCTCGTTAATCGTAGCCGCCATGTTGGATTTGCAAAATCCAAGATGGCGGCTATAGCGTTCGCTCGCCAAAAAATACTTGCAGGCTAGTCAGGCTATACAATAGGTACTTCTGGAACAGGCTCCAAGCTTCCGCGCTGCAGGCAAACCTTCCACCGCACTCACGTGACCCACTCCCTACCAGACGGTATGTGGGTGTGCATGACGTCATCATTGGGACAAACCCATAAATCCGAACAAACTTCGAATTCTTTGTGGAATAGTCACCGACTTGCATGTGATGTCACGCTCGAATTGAGTGATGGGTCATTATATATTTCAAATTTCATTTAGATTTGATCACTGTTCTATTTTAACCAGGTATTCAGCTCACAAAATTCGAAAGTTCGTGTTTTCAAGCTTAGTATTACAATGTATGAAAAGCCGCTTCGGAAGTGGCAGTCAGCTACTCGTGCATATTATATGTTCATTATAATGCACCCGGAATAATCCTATTCACCCGCTCTTTTGTGATTACTCAATATGGAATGAGCGGATTGTTCTAGTCATTGTTATTAAAGTTGTATTGGATTTAAAATTCTTTGATATTCCGCAGCTTAGTAGCGCATTATTTTCCTCGGGAACTTGTCAAATACACTGCATGCGAGTAGCGATTGGCAACCTATTCAATTTTGTAAGTCCGCTTGAACGTAGGTTTTATGATTTTCGTTTATTTGCTTACTACCGGATGCTTTGAATGGTTGTCTGCACGATGTGACACTCACATGTCAATTGAAATAGGTAACGCGTCTCATTATTATGCGCTGTTCTTTACCAGTTCCACTTTTAGCTGAACCCTGAACGCGCCGTTGTAGCTGATTTGAGTCTCTCTTTTTCCCCGATTTTAGAACTTCAAGAGCAAAGGAAACTCAAAGGAGGTTACAGAATGTAAGTAGCAATTAGCAAGACGCTCTAAACTTTCGATCCAAGCGGGAATCAAATATTACTAGCCTGCGTCGAGTTTTAAACTGCAAGTCGCATTCGTATTCATTGATACAGCTACTAACCAAGGGATGGCCACCTCCGCGACTGCTGCATTTATTTGCACTATGAAGATCGGGCTTTAGTTTTAACCATCAAATTTTTCGACAAAAAACGGTCTCTTCGTTGAGTCATCGGATGTACCAAACGACGTTTGGAAGTAAAATATCACATCCTGTTGTAGCAGCATAAAGTTATCTTTGATACGCTGGTTAATCTTACATCTGTTTGTTTATCTTGCCAGTTGTGTTTTCAATAATTACATTATCCTAAAATCACAGCATTGCCCCAGCACTGGGCTACTAAATTCTCTAAATCTGAGATTTCAAATTAAAGAAATCTTCGGAATTGATAATCTTTGGAGTATAACCAAAATCCAATTTGTAATTTTGTCAGTGCTGAGGTGACCCCGTTTCCTTTTTGCTGTCAATTCGCTGTAATGTTATACTCCATGACTATTATTAATATAATATATATATTTTTGGTGAGCACAAACTTAGCTTTAAGTCGAGGTGCCATGTTAAATTTGATCTTGTTTACCGACTGCGCGCGAATTCCTTTGATGCCGAGGCAACCAACCGAGACCGCGGGCTAAATATCTGCAATACTCTGACGCGAACTTGCCCAATGACGGAAGATTGTGGCGACTTGTTATAAACCTTGGATTTCAAAAACAACGTCTGTTTATTATTATTATTATTATTATTATTATTATTATTATTATTATTATTATTATTATTATTATTATTATTATTATTATTATTATTATTATTGCATGCGAACTATCTTAGTAACATGGCAATATAGATATTACCGCAAGAACTTTAACAGTCGTAACAGTAAATCTCATATTCAAGGAACAGCCTCTGTTAACGCGCGTGCCACCACGCGCGTTCCACGCAATATCGCTATAATGCGGACTTTTCCACTGGTATCACATGCGTCTTTCCGCAGTTACAGTAGCACTTGACCACTCACGAAATATGAGGAAAGTCACGCAACAATCTCTATTCTGCCTGGTAGTTCTTAATGGCATTGTTCCCAGCCAGTGTGTATGAGTATATTCCAAGTGATTCTGTAATCTACCTACATACTTTAACAGGTGGCCATTACAATCTTTTGGTTAGCCAAAGCTGCCCAGAATCAAGGTTACCAAGGCCAAACGCTTGACTACAGCTGCTTTGATCATTTGCTTCCGGTAAGGAACATTTAATGCGCACAAAATTTTGTTACTGAAGCCATGATGAGGTTAGAACTTACATCGCGAATAGTATTTGAAGCGCTGAGACAATTGGAATATATATTTGTTATCCCTTGTTGGTTTTTCGCTGCGTCACCAGGACTCTTAACACTTCGCTCTCGTGCACCACAAAACCGCCTTACCCTGGTAGCGTATTGCTAGGATCAATCCTTACCCTAAATTTACCCTAACCATTTTCAAATCACTCTGGCCAAGAAAAATGTAAACAGCACAACAAACCCATCAAAACACGAAGCAACTGCGCACGTAACAGGCGCTGAGCATGGGAGAAAGGGTTCGAGTTGGTCACAATTGGTTTTCCTTTTATTTTTAATTGGTTGGGAAAGTGGTGCAATTTATCTTCACCCAATCAGAGCGTACTTAAGCAAAACCAGACCGACGCGGGAATTACTGTCGGCATCGTATACACTTTGGTTTTGATTTTTTGACTCTCAATTGAAAAACTCTATGATTATAATCCTGGATAACACTTAATTCCGTTTGTACACCGTACTCAGAGACATTTACTTACTCTTTGTTTTCCCAGGAAGTGCATTTTCAAAGCAGAAAGGGACGAGAAATACGAAAGAGACACTCATCCGGGGATCTCGAAACTAAATCACGCGGTACGGAGAATATTCCGCCAAAAAAGAGAGACAAGGTATTCGATAAGATTGACATCCGGGACAGAAAAGAGAAATTTCGAAACCTTGAAAAGGAAGCAAAGAAGGTAAGACTGAGTTGGTTGTACATTTATTTCATTTTCTTAGACCTTCTTTGTGGAACAGCGACTTGTTTTTGTGCCTTTTTGTGGAACAGCGATTTGTTCTTTCGTCTTAACTTAACTGCAAATGGTTTTTCATGCATCTCTCCCCCAAATAAGTGCACACAGCAATAATAATAACACGCACGTGTCTACCATGGTAACAGCAACAAAGAGCAAGCTCCCATGCACCACCCTCCCCTCCCCAGCCCCTGTGACTACATGCTAAACCATGGGAATTGCACGTTCCGGGTTATAAGCCCCTGACTAGACTTTGAAGTAATACATGTCACCCCTGGCTAATGAACGGACACTAAATCAGGTAAAATCCTCTCTTACTATCCCAACACAGGAATCCGCAGCTTTGGAGTCAAACAGACGAAGATCAACAGGAGGAATTTTGAAAATAATCAAACATTGGGACGAAGAGGAAGGCCTACCCAGCCGCAAAGAAAACGAGCCACCTAAATCCAAAATGCCGGATCCAAAATTTCACGAAAAACAAGAATTGTACAACCGAAGAGGAAAACAATCTGAAATGGTTGGTATTTTGTTTTAAAAAAACTGGGGAAATAAAGGCTTGGTTAGAATATTAAATTACTCTTAAGCTTGGCCGCGATTTCCGGTATTTCTCAGAAAAAAATTCTGCATTTGTTCCTAGTCCTTGAATGGAAGTGCGAAAAAACAAAACCGCAAACAGACAAACAATTATGATGCACGTATTTTCTGTGAAAATTTACCACTTTGTCAGCTCTTCCTTTTTTTACTTTGTCAGAGACACTATGAAATCTAGTCTCTCGTGGAAGGTGAAACGAGTCGCAATTTATGCGTGCTCTTGAAGGAGAAAATGACTTTCTCGATTTTACACGTGTGCGACACGCGTGAGAACTGGAGTGTATTTTGCTTGTTGTAAATAATGTCCTATAACAGTCTTATTTCTCAAATTTTTGTCCTGCATGTGTAACTAATTACGTTGTTATCTCGCTAGGGTCGGTCAGAGCGTGTGACATCACCACCTCCAATATCCCTCGGACGAAAAGTGGAGGTAGATTTAAAGGAGAAGCAGAGGAAGTTTGAGGGACTTGATCGACAAGCTGAGCAGGTAATAAACAGGATATGTTCTACGGTATCACCTTTGAGAGTGTAGCCTCCAAGTGACGGTCGATGACCGTATTCCGCCATATATTCTCCTCACTGTTCTCCATATACTTCTTTTATTACTAGTTGGGAGAATTTGATTAAACATCTGAGCCATCCTATCTTTGGAGGTCATTTCCTTTATTCTCATGAGCTGCGTATTTGAACAAGTAGTGATACTGTAAGGAGAAATTAGATGCTTGTCACTATTGGGGCTTAAAGGGTTAAAAACAGTTTGAATATCTGCAAAATCTTGCCGGCACGTAAAGTTCAAGTTTTTTTTTTGTTCTAGTGGCCAGGGTCTGTAGTAGATCTACATTAATGGTCGTTTTACTTATTATCATCTCTGAATAAGGTAGATCGTGAAACCTCTGCTCAACATTCACAAATCTAACGAGGTGAACTTCTTCAAAATATTTCTTTGTGATTATACCAATAACTTTTTTTTCTTCAATGGCAAAAATTACGCACGACAAAAACTGCCTTCAAGGCCACGGGTGACAAGTTGCTCATGAATAAATTTATAAGGCAAAATTTTGGTAGAGGTCTTACGTAAAAAAAACTTTATATCTTGAACGTTTGGGAGCCGATCCCGTTGAAACTTAACAGAGAGCTTGGGGAATGGCGGAAGTGCAACAAGGTTGTTTTTGGTTTTATAGATTGCGCTTCTTTGCGATGCTATTAGCTCCCAAAGTTAAGATTTTGTAAAACTCGACGCCGTGTCCAAGTTTTCTCCTCGCGGAGACGACAACACATCTTGAATAACCACTCATTGATCAGTTAAAACCTCTATTGTGTTACAACAGAAGCCGGTTATAGGATTTTTAAATGAGTAAAATCTCCTTCTTTAAATTTGAAGCCTTCAATATTTTGTTAAAAATCCTGTTTGAAAAAATTGCTTCTGTTCTGACAATCTATAATACACCTAGTTTATCAGCCTGTTGTGTCAGTTCAGGAAATTCTATATCCGCGCTGTATTCGTGGACACAAAATTGGTGGTGTTAGGACTTCCGAAGGCTTACCGAATAAACACGAATGTTTAAGGTAAGATTATGCTAATTATCAGGATATTAAATTTTAGCAGCTACTGTTCACTGTCCAGAAAACAATAATACGTTGCAATATAAAGATTCCGAAGCTCTAGGTCAGCCATAAGGAGTATCATTCCAGTTTTTGTTTTGTTTTGTTCGAAAACTTCTTAAAAGTTTCTATTAACGTTTGAACGTGAAAAAGCCGGACTTCGACAATGTTTTTTTATTTAAAATTCTTAAATTCACAAGATATCCATGGCACACGATTTAACGCACGTGCAATTATTGATTCAGAAACTGAAAGTTTTACTGAAGAGCCTACTCAAGAATATTTCGCGCTCTATCGCTACCATTCATCGCACTTCGTGCATAAGCCTTAAATAAATGAATACTGATGACTCAGTTTCTCACCCGTGGCCTTCAAATTGGCAATAGGCGTATTTTATGCTCTATATATTTCGTGTGAGGTTGTTATGGTTTTGGTGCTCAAGAACCACGTTTATTTCTTCAGCTGCACGAAAGACTGAAATTTAAAGAACAGGTGTCACTGAGTGCTAATAATTTTCATTCGGACGATTTTTCCCAAGCAATCTGAGGTGTTAAGAGGGAAGACGCGGCCGGTGTCCTGGGGACCACGGGAAATTCACCAAGCGCTGAAGAAGCAAAACCCGGTGGATGTGGCATTCAAGGAAAAACATAAGAACTACGAAGAGCTTCAGCGACAAGCAAATACGGTATGTTACTATTGGTGTATAGTCACTGAAAAATATTACATCGCTTTCAAATTGTTATCTTGCATAGCGTTAATATCACCGTCGATTTTTGCGTCAAAACATTTACACGTCCGTTAACCTGTTCAACAGCTCCGCTTGCAAAGCGATTTAAATAAATTTTATAATTATATGATGGCTACTGAATATTATTTGTTTGATTCTATCTGCACAGTGTTTGTCATGTTACGTGATCTTAGCGCGACCATTTGGGAAAGTAAGAAGAGAATACATGTATATATTCGCACTTGAGTTTTTACAAAATGATAGTTGCGATAGATTATTCCGTTAGAAGCTTCGTTTTACGAGTGAACTTATTTGTAGCGGTCAGGTGGTCTCAATTGGAGAGCCTTGATGGGGAAAAAGCGAGTTTCATAAAGCTTTTAATAACTCCTACATGATGTATTATCGTGATAAGCAGCTTCTCTACACTGGCATAAGAACTTTCTCCAGCTCAAATAAACGATTTAAAGAGCTAGTCGCAGGTGGCCACATCAATGATAGAGTGTTTTATTTGCATGGTAATTAGCCAATTGCAATGACGTTTGCATCAGATTTTCATATTTTATGGCTTGTATGAACGATATTTCTTCATGTATTTCTTTACAGGAAAGCGCCGTTTTGCACGGAAAACTACGACCTCAGTTCGATCGCGCTGATGGAAGACCAGAAAAAGTTCCAGTAGCTACAAAAACGGAAGTGAAACTTCGGGAGAAACAAAAGGATTTTGAACAACGAGATTATCGAGCTCAAAGGGTAAGTAACTGGCATGTTAATGACTTACAAAGCAACTGTTATCTTCCATTGCATGCCAGCGAAGAAAACATTTTTCGTAACTTCGTAACGCCAAACAACGCTCGTGTCAGTATTTAGAAAGTAAAACTCATCTTAAAAAGGAAGAAATGTGCAAGGCTCTGTTGGTAAATCACACCTCTATATCGCGTATGACAGATCGGAATATTTATATTATATTTCTTTTTTTATTCAAGTGTCACAAAATATAGCAAAAGCTGTTAGATTTATCAGTATCGACTTGTCGCTTTAAGGTTGATATCATTGGCCGGGTACCTTGATTTTTTCCGTGTTGACTGATTCCGAGCTTCTCATTTTCGGTGACAAAAATTTGGAGAAACAAGTCCGGCGCTGTTATATGCATCTTCTAATTTTGCGAATATTATTTTAGGAAAGTGCCGTCCTTCAAGGAAACCTTCGCTTGTCCTCTCCAGACAGCAAAGAAAAGAGACCAAATTCGGTAGTGGTCCCCAAACGGGAGCAAATCAAACTGGACGAGAAGAAAGCAGCTTTCGAGCACCTTGACAGACAGGCTGAACAGGTCAGTGAACCTAGAGTTGATTTTTTATATATTACATTTAATCAAATACTTTTTTTTTATTTCCAGTTCAGTAGAGCTAATTCAAATAGAGTCCTGTGTCTAAATAATACTACTACTACTAATAATAATAGTAAGAATACAATTCACACCAAATTATTTTTGACCGATTCAGACCATTTTTTACCAATACTGTTTGCAAGATGATTTACCTTTCGGTTATAGTTTCATTTGTTTAAAAAATTGTGTTTATTTTAAATATTGTGTATTTTGTAAGATTCGGTAGCATTATACATTACACAATCTATTTTCTTGGCCAATAACATAAGTAACACTCATCAATCGCGGTTTGGTTTAATCACTTCACTTAGCTTTCTTCGTTGTCGCAAATTAGATGTCCTTACTTGACGTCCAGTCGGTTGCTTGATTAAATCTTTTGTGATCTTGCTAATTGTTCTGATTATGATGTGTTAGTTTTGCGGTACACCATGTATAATTGAATACCTCCTTTACGCCATGATTCTTTATTCCCTAATTTTACTCCTCGCTGAGGAGTTTTATTGATATTTACCACTTGAATAGAATCACAGTGGTTATGATCCATGGCTCACTTCTTCGAAGTGGCGAAGCCTACATTCCTAGGAGTTCTAGAAAAAAAAAGCCCGCATGGCAATTATGGCACTATACTCAGACGATGCATTTCTCTGCCAAGTTGTATACATCGACAGAATAGCGGAGTAACCTGGGAAATTAGGTAAATGTAGCGCGTTATTGTCTAACACTGATCTTATCTAGGGGAGTCCCTCTTCGTCACAGGAAATAAGCTCCCGCTGACGAGACGCTGGGGCTCCCCAATCTCCAAAGTTTTCCTGAGTTTATTTTTCTGGTCCTGTTTTCTTTCAGGATACAGCCATTCTTCGCGGTCAACATCGCGGTCCACCCATGAATGAAACCGACGGACGCCAAAGATCATCAAAAGTTGGTCTCCCCAGGGATTCTATTGTTGGTCTCCTGGAAAAACAACGCACATTTGAAGACATGGACTACAAAGCCCGGAAGGTACAGTAGTTGATGTATTAAATGGAGGGATCAAAACAGGACATTTGCACAAATGTTACGCAGTTGATTCAATTCTGAGTTTTTTCTTTCGGTTTTTTTTTTTGCTTTCTCAGGAAAGCGAGATTCTTCAAAAGAACAAACGGAAATCTTTTGGCAGCTCCGTTAAAGAACCCATGCCACTGAGTACATCTACCAGACCACAGATAGCTCGCTTCCAGTCACCTTCTGACAGGCAGTCGGACTCTTCAGACGTGAGAAGACGAAACCAACAGGAGCGGCCCCCTCGTCCAGTCTCCAACTACTATGAATATAGAAGTATAAACGACTATCCAGAATCAAGCAAAGTTAACGAAAATGCTTCATCAGAGGAACCTGTCGCCCAAGTGTCGGTGGAAGAGCCTATGCAATCTGTTCCTTCTTATGAAGGTGAAAGAAAGAACTACCGTGGTATCGAAAGAGACTTGCCTAAAGAAGACGTACGGCGTGCCGCCGAGGACAGAAGAAGGGATTATTCTGATTATGGAAGACGATATTACGAAGAGTCCAGAAGAAGGAGATCATCTGGCGAGGAACCTTTAGAAATTGATGTATCAGATGCTAAAAACCTGTCTTACCGTGATATGGTTCGCGCGCCGCAGAAAAAATCCCGGGACACGTTCATCCGTGAAACAAATAATGTCTCAGTAGAAGAGATGCCTTGGAGGAAGGAGGTTCGGGAAGTCAAGGAGAAAAGGCACCTTACTTCTGACGAAGAGCAAGAGGCAAGTTATGCTGCTCAACCCAGCTCCCCACGCTCTGAGCTCGCAAAGGCCCAGTACCTTGAACTTGTTGTTCCTCCTTCAAAAAAAGCGGTGGACAGTTTTGCTAACGAGACGGAAACAGTGTCAGATGAAATGCCCTGGAGAAAGGAAGTCAAGGAGATCAGAAGATCACCGAGTGGAGAGGATCCACCCGCGTTTATGTCTCTTACTCAGGCGAAGCCGGCGGAAGTGACACGGATTCGCCCGCCCTCGATGAGAACGCGTGATGCGTTTGTGACGACACAGGATGACAAAAATGAAGAAGAAATGCCATGGAGAAAAGAAGTGAGGGAACTTAAGGAGAGACCCAGAACGGAAGATGAGGATTATCGGGATGAGAGTCCCACACCTGAACCTGATTACTCTACTGCTCCCAACTTGCGTAAATTGTCTTACAAAGAGCTTATTAACGTGCCTTCTCGAAAACGAAGAGATGTTTTTCAAGCCCAAAGCGATAAGGAGAAGGAGGAAATGCCATGGAGAAAGGAAGTACGAGAAATCAAGAGATCAACAACTGAAGATGACGAAGAACGGTTACAAAAGTCGTCTGCGACAGTAGCTCAATCTCTCGAACACGATTACAGGGGACCTGCTTACCCCGAACAAGTGGCGAAGCCTCTCAGGAAGTCCAGAGACAGCTTCGTGCCCTATGAAGAAAAACAGAAAGAGGAAATGCCGTGGAGAAAAGAGGTTCGTGAAATTAAAAGATCGATAACAGAAGATGAACAAGTGTCAAGGTCATCTGTTGTGCACGTTCATTCCTCCCCAGAGGACCAGAAAGATCTACGGAAATTTTCCTATCGTGATTTTGTTGGCAAGCCCAGGAGAAAGTCCGAAAGCTTCGTGCCTAGTGAAGAAAAGGAGAAGGAAGAAATGCCTTGGAGAAAAGAAGTCCGAGAGTTGAGAGGACGACCTGCGGACGAGGAGCAAATAAGTCAGTCGACTCGCTGGGAGGTTGAGTCTGCGCCTAATGATGCACTGTATAGGAGCTTTGACACACGGGACTCAAGCAACGGGTCTTATCCTAATGACGAACCCAATGTTCGAAAAATGTCTTACAAAGATTTTGTTTGTCCACCATCAAAAGGAAATGAACCTCAGGGACAGGTACAACGTAGGTCTACAAAAGTGAAAGACATTACACAAAGGTTTGCCACCCTTGAGGCTGAGAAACATCGTCCCAAAGCAAGCGGCCCTCCATCGAGAAAATCGTTAGTAGACGTAGCAGAACTGCAGAGAATAGAACGAGACATGAAAACGCGGAGCTGGCATGGCTTTCCGTCAACCGAGTACGACTCGGATAATGACTATGACGTGGGACGACGCCGGCGGACACCATCGCAGGGGGAAGAACAACAACACCAACGGGAGAACGTCTCTGGACTGGAAGAACTTGAGGATGTGTTTCAAGATCCGGAAGGATACTTTGACCAGATACGAGGCCCTCCTCCCGAAAAAAACGTGGAGGAAGAATCCCGTGCTCAGTATGAAGCTCCTTCGGGGGATAAATATGAGAGACAGGAGCAAGTCGTTACCGCACGTGCAACAAATGATTATGATCGCTACAGACCACATGACCAATCTAAGTACGACCAAACGTCTTTGTACGATGCACATAGGGATGGTTATTATCAGAAATACCCCGTCAGAGCTGAACCTCTTCAAGAACGCAAATCATCAGATGATCGAGTGGTTGTGAAGCAATCCTGGATTCAGCCAAATCATGTAGAATTAGCTGAAGCTTCAGCCAGTGCAGCGAGAGACAACGGTCCATTTACGACGGAGCATTACAGGAATGAAAAGCCGCGGGATTATAGAAATAACGATTATTACCCTTTAACTAGAGACGATCGAAATAATGAAGACTACTCAAAACTCAGTGACCGCAACGAAGATAAATGTTTCATCGAACAGACCGAATTTCGACAGGAGAACCAACCCTATCATCCAGGATACGGACAACAGAAGCAGTTCCGAAAGGAGAACGAGTATTGGATGTCGAAGGAAACGCTGGAACAGCTAAATCATCCTATGAATTTGCCTACTGAGGATGACAGTGCTATGGTATTTGGTGGACCAATAGTTGTCACTGCAAAACGGAGTCAGCAATCCGGAGAACCAGACGATGTGAAAGATCGCAGCCATAAGAACTACGGAGCTTACGATTTTGTGCCAGCCGAAGTAAGACCCTATGAAGATAGGAATGATACAAAGGCGTTGCGGAATGATCGAGATTTACTGCGAAATGACGAGAGGTCCTATGATAACAGAGATGGCATCCAATCGATGCAAGATAGGGGAGAAACTGTCGAGAAGGCAAGGAGTCTTGTTCTACAGAACATTAAAAATCTTCGCGAAAGGGACGTTGAACCCCCCGAAAAAACCCAAATGGCCAATCGACCACAGGTGTTTGGCGTGTTTGCACGCACTGATCCGAAAGAAAATAAGCCACGTGACGATCTACATGAGCGTCAGTCATCGGAGCTTCCACTTGAAGAAAAAGAAGATAGTTTTCAAGGAACGCGGCGTGGCAGCACACACTACTTGAATGAACACGATCAAGAGAATCCACAAGACTGGAAAACTGAGAAGGGTGGAGTGGACAACTCGTGGTACATGGAGTCACAGCCTCTCGAGGAAAGCTTCGGTTATGAAAACAGTGTGTCTAACCATACCGAGCTACATCCAACAGTTGTATCGATGGTGGAGAGTCAGACAAAAGAGTGGGGCAACGGAGCATTTGATGCGTCTCCACAACAAGGTGAACAACGAAAAGGGCGAAGACGAGTAATGAACTTTTCAAATGATCACGAAGACGAAGTTGTCATCGAAAACAAGAATGACGTTTTTCAAACAACTACGGAACCTGTTCCGGTAGAAGTGAACGAAAAGGATAGACGAAGAGAGCAAAAAGAAAAAGAGAAGATGATGAGAGAGCAATTGCGGGACGCTGAATACAGGGAGAGGTACAGAAAGGAGTTTGAGGAGAAGAATCGCAAACAGCGAGAAAACTCCAAGTACCTCATGAGCTTGCAAATGAGGGCGGCCCTGGGCCCTGATGATGAAGATTATGGCGGAAATGCCGAAACTCAGCGAGAAGACGACAGAGAGTTACAAGGCGAACAACAAAAAAGTCAAGACTACGATTGGAAAACAACTGAAAATCCGCGACTTGAAGGTGACGTTAGCGACGACGATCTTGTGAAAATTGTTGCTGCAGAAGAAGATTACTGGCACCACAAAAAGGATAAAAAGAAAGAATTGGAGAAAAGGGAGACGAGCCGACAAGAGCGTCCAAGAAGAAAGAAAAGCGAAGAGTCCCAGCCTCGCATCAATGGAATTGATTTCGTTGGCGAGGATCACGTCATCCACGGAGAGTACAAAGATTTCGAGCAAGAAGCGCGCCTAAGAAAGCTCAAAGCTGAGGAAGAACTGATGGCTCAAGAAGCTGAGAGATTGGTGAGAGAACGAGCAGCCTTGCAACAGCAAAAACAAGCTGAGGAGCCTGTGATCACCCCCGTGGAGAAACCGCCAGTTGAATTTACAATCAACGAGGAAGCTTTAAACAGCTTTCTAGCTGAAGACAAAAAAGACGAGAGCTTTTATGATGAGAATAGAAATCGTAATCTTCCAAAGACAAGGATGTCTGGACAAAGAGATGTCTTCTTTAATGGTGAAGAATACCCACCTCAGAAAGAGCTGGAGGTGCGAGATAAAGAAAGATACTATTCGGATAAACCTTCAAATCCCCAAGCAGAGGTGCTTCCCATTAACGGTTATCATCACGAAAGTGAGGCCTACCCGGAAGCACCAGCTGAAATACCCAAACAAAATGGAGACTTCCCAGGGCACCCTGCGACAGACCCGGAAGTGAACGGATTTGAAGGATATAGTATTTACGAGACATTTATTCACGGCGAGAGCAATCACGTGATCTGCATGAGCTGCGGTACGTCAATCGAGAAGAGTCCTGCTATGTACATAGCAGAGTTAGACCGTTACTGGCATGTTAACTGCTTCAGTTGTGTTGTCTGCCGAGCGTGGTTTGGGGACGAGTATAGCCCTGTCCTTCAAATAACTAACTCCATGTTGCATTGCGAGCGTTGTTACATAACATCCGAGGGTAAGTAGCGATATTTCTCTCGTATAAGTATGTTTCAGCGAAATGCAAATCCGATCGATCTGGAATGAGTGTATAAAAATCGCTATCACTATTTAAACAATAGAGTTCTTCTGTCGAAGGCACTATTAGTTTGAACATCAAATTTCCGAGGGAACCTATCACACATAGGGCCTGAGACAGAAGGTCTCTATTGTTTTTATTGTACAACGCTACATTTTGAGTGAAAATTGCCATACACGGGCACTATGCGCTGATAGGCACCCGCTGAGGAGAGACACTGTCGCGTCACGTGATCGATTTCGGCCAATAAGAGCACACCAAAGTTTAGCGTTGTACTATAATCAGCAGTCGAGAGCACTCTTTTCATTTGCTAAAATCCCTTCTTCTAGAAGTAGGTCAGTGAACCGATGGTGTTGAGAAAGGATGGTTGTTAATAAGTGCAGTGCATCCTGATTGCGAAAAGGAGGCGATCTTGTTTCAAAATGATCTTTTCAACTTCTGTTGGCCCAGATTATGTAATATTTTAGTCGCGTGGAATGCAATTCAAGCTCAAAACACTGACGGAAATTCGGTACAATCCAAGACACGCAAAACCAACTCGTTCTGTACTTTTTAAAGGACAGAGCTTTTTGCAAGCTTGTTTGGCGCTTAAATTGCATTCGACGCGACTAAAATGCATCGTATTGAATGGGCCCAAGAGAAGCTAAGAGCAGTCCATCTGTCTCTCAAGGATCGGTCGGGAGCGATGTGTGAATAACGAAAAAACTATTCTTCCCAATGTATTGCTCAGCAAGTTGCCACGCGACAAAAGGCTTCCTGCTCTACTAGCCTTGAGTAAAACAGAGAATCTTGCGTGAAAAAATTCCGTGGTGAACGTGCTATTTTCTAATGGGGGAATAGGAATGATTGAGCTTTGAAGATTTGCTGCATTTTGTAAAGACTCTAATGAGTCTGCTGTGTGCCCTGGTCGCAGTTTAGTCAATCTAAATTGAAGAAAACAATTTCCATTGTTACCTCTTCGCCAGTGGCTCTTTGACTTCACTACACTTATGAGGCTTTCGCCCCTTAGTACTTTTACTTAATTGCTGACACTTTCGTTGCAGGAGAAAGATGTACAGAGGTGTAGTGAGGGGCCTCTTTTTTTAGAAGACAGAGTACCGTTGACTGACTTCTTCATGGAAGAGTTTATATCATTATTTTTATGTTTGATATTTTTTTAATCAAACCGTCAAGAAACAGTATTGCAACACCAATTTTTAGTCATTTGACATAAATGCAAAAGGAAAAACTGCCATTGCTAAGAGCGAAAGCGGCGTCAAGGAGTACGAATTTGATATTCAATATAGCTTTGAATTATTCGTTTAGTCACAGTTTAACTTCCAACCCTAGCCAGGTATCTGTGTGCAAAGGAACATTTTTGCGGACAGCCCGAAGAACTAGAGAGTGTGTTCTAGAGGTAGAGTTTAGATTCAATTTATGGACTGGAAGGTCCATAAGAATATTTCCTTATTTCTCAATTATGTAGGTGTCCGCAAGCAAAGAAGCATTTCGTATCAAGATTTGATATTGAGGGTCGGCCTTTTCGTTGAAAAGACAGCAAGCGATTAAAATACAACTAACGAGAAAAATGTTGAGCAAGAGCAGTGAGAGCAGTTCACATGTAGAAAACTGTCAGCAGTCCCTTCTGTTCTCGTTTAATCGGCATTTTGAAGACTGCGAACAGTATCTGAGAAGAGTACAACCGTTTTTTCCCTCTCCCACACTGCCCAAACTCACCTACCTCCCCTCAACATTTTAAGGACGGTGCCTCCTAATACAGATATATTTTTGCAAAGGTTATGCCTATGGGGAAAAAGCAGATCTTAGCAAGGGTTATTGGAATCCAAAAAGAAAAATGTGGGTAACCACGCATTTTTCAGAGATAATTAATCATCCATAATTCTAAAAAAGCGTTAAAATACAAAGAATGAAAGAATGTATGGCGATTTCTTTCCAAATTTAAGCTCAATTGTCTCTGAAAATGCGTGGTTACTCCCGATTTTCTTTTTGGATTCTGAGAACCCTTGCTAAGATCTGCTTTTTCTGAGAGCCCTTGCTAAACCGCGCAAAAATGTTGGTGTATTAGTGGGCAAATTCCTTAAGAAACCCGAATATCCCGAGATGTGCAGAACGATGCGCAGTAACAAAAGGAGGCACCGTCCTTAAATCACCCCCAATTTCTTACCTCCAGTATCCAAGATGGCAGCAATCGCACGGAAATGGGGGCTGTTAATAGTTCACAGCTGTGCTTTCACTGTTTGTTATAGTCTCCAGTATTTTGTAAAACAAAAATTTGTGCAGATATTTTTAACGTAGTGGAGATTGTAATTAATTAATTTTGGCGAATCAAGCCGCCCTGTTACGTCTTTTACATTTTTACTTTGTAGAAGTAAATTAGGAACTTAAAAAATCGCAAAAACAGAGTTCCTTGGTAAGAATATTAAGTAAAAATACTAGATCGCTAGTCACGCGTCATTTTTGAAAAAAAATAAATGTTGGTTGACACATCTTGTTTACGAGATTTTTCAAATTTTCCCTCAAAAACATCACCCAGGCGTCCAGTTCGGTGTCGCTAAGACCGCTGGAAAAATTACTAAGGTCGCACTTTTGCAGGGTTAGTCTCAATCTGGAGTAAACTGCCAGGAAAGTGCTGAAACCTAAAATAGAACAATACACACAGTTGTCCGGATTATATTCATCTTCTCACTAGTGCAAGTGCGTCTTTTGTCGTTTTATTTAGCGGACTCGGTGAACACTGAAACTGAACTGTTCTTTAGCCTGTAAAATCGGGAGGTACAAGGCAAACAGTCGCAAACAATTTGCGATGGATTTATCACAAGTTTTCAAGTATATTACTTTGTGTTTGCCGCCCATTTTCCATATATGTAATTCAGTGTTAATCGCAAGCTGACTTCGTTACATCGTAAAAAGGGTGTGAAACTCAAAGATGGTGTGCCATGTGTTCAAAAATCGTCAATTGATCGAAAGCTATTTTGCAAAAGCAGTTCCATGTTGTTTCCTCGGGGTGGAGTTGCAAACCATCGCAAACACATAGCCTAGCTTCAATGTGCGCGCAACCGCGTCGCAAACAGTCGCCAATACTTTCGATGGCTTGTTCGCAAGCAGTTTGCGTAACTGGAAACACCGTTTACGTTGACTGCTGACGAGTCGCCGATGATCGCAAACAAAACGCAAAGATAGGAAATTTTATATCTTTACTTCTCGTTTGCGACGATTTGCAACACAGCCGCGAGGATTCAACGATAGGTACCATGCATCTTTGATTTTCGCGCCATTTCCACTTGATTAAATGTCGAGGCGTTTATTTAAAACTCGGCCTCGTAGACCCGGCGTTTATTCGAACCCGACGTTTATTCGGGGCCCGGTGTTTATTTATTAAATGCGTTTTTCAGTATTGGAAGTTTATTTAACCAAGAACCAAATTTCAACAAAACGTTTAAAAAATGTGAAACGATGTCATCAACTTTGTTTCATCTAGGTGAATCTGGTAAGTTATTTATCAAAAACACATCACTGACAGAGACAGTGAACTCTTCTGAACGTTACGTTTCTCCGTACATGAAACACGGAGGAAGTGTATCGGTATCTGCGCGCTCGACAGCAAACGTACTGTGCAAGCAATTTTGAACAAGGTGGTGGCGAGGTTCCTTCTCCATCAGTTCTGAGAAGGCAAAATTGTGGAACGACTCAATTGCAAGGAACTGCTGGAGAAACGCTGGAGGGACCCTCGAAATGATCCTCGCTTGATGTACAAGCCCGCAGAAACGTTACCATGATTTAAAAGAGATTGACACGATACCTGGTGCGTCGTTTGTTTCATAGTCTGTTTTAGTAAGAAGTACTCTTGTAAAAGGTAGTTTGGTTTGAATATTAGTGAATAAATTCAACTGTAATGGTAGAAAGAGAAGTATGCAGTCACAAGACATAATCCTGATTTAATATACCCATCTCGAATAAACGGCAGGACCTCAAATAAACGCCGGTACCCCGAATAAACGCCGGGGGCGTTTATTTTCAACTCGACCTTGTAGACCCGGCGTTTATTTGAACCCGGCGTTTAATCGGGGTCCGGCGTTTAATCGAGAAAATACGGTAGCTCGCGTATAAAAATTGCATACAGCTATTTCAATTAACGTTGCTAGAAAGCCTACGCGACAAGACTGCAAGGTGATATGGGTATTTTATTTATAGATCTACCAAACTTAGGCTATGACTCACCCCTACAGAAGATAAATCACAAAGACAAGTAGTTATGGTACGTGCACCCATTCTATGGCATTGACAGCCGTGAATTTACAGCCAAATCACAAAAGATGTTCAGCTACCCATACTAACTTCCGGTTTTGTCGCGTAAGCTCGAGGCTTTGAAATCCGACAATGTTAATTGAAATAGCTGTATATGAACAATAGGATTTCAAACACAAAAATGAGATGCTTGAAAGTTTGCGAAGAATCCATCGTTAACCGTTTGCGACGGTTTTCGCCGCTGTTGCGCGCATATGCTCATAGGCCTTATTATGGTTGGCAACTGATGGTGCAAAATTCAAGGACTTTAGTTTCATTCACATTCAATAAAATATCAATTTTCATTCAAGTTCCGATATTTTAATTCACGCATATAACCATTCACATTCAATATTTTATATTCATCAAACATTTTTTATTCATTCAATTTTTCTATATTTATTCAACATTTTATATCCATTCAATACTTTATATTCATTCAACAGTTTCATTCGATATTTTGTATTTATTCAACAATTTCTGCGCAACTTTCACCGCGCATTACATCACGCAAGATTTTAGCGCCAAGACGATCTCGTTCCCAAG
Source organism: Siderastrea siderea (assembly GCA_964030785.1). Taxonomy (NCBI): domain Eukaryota; kingdom Metazoa; phylum Cnidaria; class Anthozoa; order Scleractinia; family Rhizangiidae; genus Siderastrea; species Siderastrea siderea. The sequence goes on from OZ034972.1 coordinate 44,121,134, forward strand.
CCACGGAAAGCCACACTTGTTGATCTGAAGAGCTAGTATGAGGGACTCAAGCCTGATATGGGTTGTTTCTCTTATAGCAACATTGCTCATAAACCACAGACGTTCAGTTGCTCCTAGCTGACGACAGTTGTCAATACGTTCTCCTGGTCATCCGCCATCAGGGATCTTAAATTGTGGCTTTCCATGGCTTGGGAACGAGATTGTCTTGGCGCCAAAATCTTGCTTGACGTAATGCGCAGTGATAGTTGCGCAGAAGTTGTTGAATGAACATAAAATTGCTGAATGGATTGATGTTGAATAAATGTAAAATGTTGAATGAATATACCGTATTTTTTCGATTAAACGATGGACCTCGAATTAACACCGGGTTCAAATAAACACCTGGTCTACCCCGAATAAACGGCGTTTATTCGAGATGGGTATATTACTGGTCAGGATAATGTGTCGTAAATGCATATGTCATCTTCCACGCAAATCATCCAAGACTTGGCCAGTACTCTTTGGCCTATCAAGGTCCAAAAATATGGAATAGTACAGAAAACAAAACACGAAAAACCAAATCATTTTATGTATTTAAGAAAAACATAAAAAGAAATATAATTGATAAAACAGCAGTGGCAAAGTATCCCTCTTATAATATATAATAAAATTTATAATATATATAATAAAATTTACTTTCTTGCTTCTTTGATTATTTTCATGAGAAACTTCAAGTAACTTCAGGAAATTCTTCCAAAAAAAATTAACTATATTTCTCATTGCTAAGTATGTAAGTAATAAGTAGTAAGTAATGATAATATAGCTCTGTAAGTTCCAGCTGACCACATTTCTAATTTTCGAAGGGATCTATAAATTCAAGCATTTTTTTGCTTTTCTATAGAATCCCTCATCACTTTTATTGCAAGAGTCAGTATAAATATAATATATAGATTTAGCCATGCCTAAAAGCGGAGCCTCCAAGGAATAAACTGGTGCTCTTTTCTCAAAAATAGTCCTGAAACTTTTCGCTCTGAAATATATTTCGGGGCTTTCTTTGGCTCGTTCCCTTTCGAAAAGTGTTTCTCAAAAAGCCCGAAAGTGTTTCGAATTGTCCTCCAAGATTTTGAGGATCTGTTCTGTAAAACCAAGCTCGAAAGGTCATTCTAGAGGCTGAGCACAGCTTAATTTTTTTTTTTCGGGCATCAAACTGAACACATATTTTACTCAGGAGCAGTCTTGCTTGGTTTTTTAAATGTTTCCATATCCTGTCATTAACTGTCAAGGCTTGTCAAATCTCCTTGGATTATTGGCTGTTGGCTTGAATGAACTTGAAACGGCGCTCATGTACAACAAGAAAATAAAACTTATTCTGAAGTAAATGGGTTATCTTCATCGCGTTCGGATGTTCAGTTAACAAATAACATGAACTGCCCCTATTAGTCTGGTCAAAATTTATACCATCAAGATTGAAAACGAGCAAACACCAAACACGCTTTAAATTATGGCATAAGTTTTGCGGATGCGAAGTAAGCCCATTTAAAGTTAGGCGCTTTGAGGAACGCAAAACAACTTGTTTTTCGGAAGCTTTTCGGATAAAATGGCCTTAAACCGACAACTGCTTCGCTTACTATTGAAAAGTTCTAGGACGAGAAAATCGACAATTGCACAAACCGATCCGACAGTTAAAATTGAAAGCAATTATTCGCCGTAAGTGATGCTTGTGTAGTTGCCTTGCGACTGTGCTTTGACCTACTGTTATGAATAAACAAACACAAAATAATAAACAGAGAAATCATTTTTGAAAAAGTTTATTCGAAAACCCGTAAGTTTATCCTTAAATGCAATTCGCGTTACACTTCCAGCATGGCAAAATATTCTAAGACTACATCTGTCACAAATCTGAGCTTGTTTTCTAATAATTTTTTGAAGTCAAAAGTAAATGACACATTTCTAATGACATAAATTCAATTTCAAAATGTAATTTCTTTGACCGTAATAAATACTCAAAATCATGCACCTTAAACCCTTTAAAAACTTCACCTACTCGGTTGTGTTTCAGAACAAGGCAAGCTCTCCGCCGTGAAGAAAACAAAGCGATGAGGTCCTTTGAAGGCAGCTTTCGTAACTTGAAGTTTTCGCCTACTACCAGTATTCTTTTGAACTTTTTCTTTCCATTATAGGTATTAAATGTTTCTTTCTCAAGTTTAAAACTACAGTACCGTCGAACAATCGTTTTGCTAAATAAACTTAAGCTTTTTAAGACGATTTCCGCTCAAGATTCGAGCAGTAAGTGCAAAAATTAAGTTACCAAAAAAATACTTGCAGCACTGTCACATTTTGAGAACAGATAAGAAGAACTTATCGTTACTTTCGCTCCCAAGCTGACCCCGCGAGAGAAAATTGGATTTGAAGTTATCCGTATTTCAATTAAAAAGACGCTTCATGTCAGTCCAAAACAAAATGGCGCCCGTTTTTAGCATACTTTAACGAGATTTGAGATTAATTTTCTTGAGAATGCTTGAGAATTTCATCACGGGGTCACTTGGGCGAGTGAACTAGAGTGTGATGTTTCAAATAGCATTGAAAATGTTACCGTGCTATGAGTAGTTTTTTAGTAAATATTTTTTGCACTTATCGCTCGAACGTTGAGCGGAATCCGTCTTAAAGAAACCTCTTTTTCAAAAGCGACGATGGTCATGCGATTTCCCGCCAAGAAAAACGCCGGTTGCCCAAAAGCACCGCGCGATTTCCCGCCAAGAAAAGATGGCATTCTCCACTCCTGGTCGGGTTGCCTTGGGACTTCCCTCCCCTTCCCCCAGAGACTGTACGGACGGTCGGACGGACGTACGCTGACGTCACAACCAAAATTTTTCGGATCGATAGATTAGCGACAGAGCTGAATAACGATGAACGGTCAGCTGTGCGAAACGCGGGCGACTGTGCGTGAACCCGACTTGGCGACTTGGCAGGCCTGGCGGGCTATTTAAAATGGCCGGTATTTGTGGGATTTTCCCGCACGGTAAACAAACCCGTTGGTTAAGCACAGTATTGTGTGGTTAAGAAAAGTCTGTGTGTTTTTGGACAGCCATCTTATTTCAGTTTGAAAAAATTTTGTTTTCATCGGTAAAATTGTGAAATTTTGGCTTAAACGAGATTTTACGAATTGTGCTTACATGTCCCAGTCGCTTTATTTTATCGCGCAAGTTGCAAGTGGTGTTTTATTAGGTGTGGGACTTTTATTTTTTCCTCTGTTTTCGTGTCGGCCCAAGAAAATTGTTTTAAATGTGGAAGTCCACGGGCTAGTGAATTCGAAGGCGATTTATAACGACTTTCTCCCAGAAAGCCTGATACTCAGGCTAGAATTTGTCGTGTTGGTCAAGTAAATACTGAATCGCTCGCTTCTCAGTGCCACAGAAAACAACTCGAGAAAGTCAACAACAGGTGTTCGTGTCATATGCATGGCATCGCTTCAGACAAAGAGTAAACTGTAAAAAATTCCAATAACATTATTATCACTGAGGTACGTAAAGCTTTCGTTCAATAGAAACATCTTAAATTAAGATTTTGGTTTTTACGGAGCAACACCGTCATTGAACAAAAATTATGGTCGGTGTTAGTTGAATTAAAATTAAGCACATGTTTGTATTAGTGTAACTTTCAACTTGCTTCATTACAAGTTTAAAAATTTCCAATTATAAAATTTTAAAAGTTCATTGTAAGAGAATAAGGTATCTTTATGAACCGTGACACAGCCGCTTTACGACACTTAGAGTTGCTACAATAAAGCTTTAAATAAAAAGCTTTTCAACCACAATTTCTATTGAACGAAAACTTTACTTACCTTAATGATATCGCCAAAGACACCGAATTCTTCTTTTAACATCTCCCAGCTCTAAATCGGCATTAAGAACAAAATATTCAACACTTTATTGTCTGTTTTGAACACAAATTTTCCACAATCCAGAGCTGTGATCCGTGGCGCTGGCCGAAAGCATCGCAGCTCGGGGACGAGAGTGGAGGAGAGCAGTGACGTAACGAGCATGCGCAGAGCGTTATTCAGCTCTGTCTAGATTACCAGGAGGGAGTGATGAACTTAGGCCTGGGCACTAGTGCCGGTATTGGCGAACGAAAATTCGAGGTGTCGGGCCATCGTGACGTCACAAATAAGTCTGCCTGGGAAATTCAAAGGAAAGTTAACAAATGGTTTCCTTGCAAATGTTTACAGTCCAGTTTCTCAAAAAGAACAGATCAAAACGAAAGAACAAAAGGTATGCTGCATGCTATAACATAAAAAGGATTCTTAATGCAATTTGGTCCTCAAAACAAAATAACGAATTGGCGATAAGAGTCAAAAAATTTCACGAACGCCTTGGTCGATCGATTGAAATCGTGATCAAGATCACCTTTCAGAAGCTGTATCTCACAAACCCTAAGATGTGTCGCTTGGAGACAAAAAAAAACTTTTATATGCATAAACTCTTTCCAATTTTAGAAAAATAAAATTGTGTAACAATTTCATTAAAATGATCAGTGGCTTTAAACATCTTTAAAATGTGGAGAAGAATACTCCAATGCAAAGAAACGTTTACTGTGAAGTCATGTGCTTGGTTCGAAGTTAATAATGGGCCACAGTAATTCCTTACTTTGTTAAACTATCTAGTTAAAAACGACAAAGACGACAACATTTACTCGCGGCGAAGCAAAACAGCTGACGCGCCGGCTTTCCGGCCAAATTTATGCTGACGACTGATTGTACTCTTGTTGAACAATTAAAAAACCACAGTCTATCAAAAACGCCAACTTTCTCAGGTTACTGATGTTAAGGGTTAACAAGGCTCTTCCTTTACTAGTATGGTCCTCAGTTTGGCTGTTTTAAAATTAATTTATCTTTGAAAATCAAATGACAGGACCAATTCAATTTATTTGCGAAACGGTCATCTTTATCGTCAGTTGTGGATCAAGTAGACGGTCAAACTCTTTCTAAAACATTGTGCAACCTGGACAGGAAAACTAGATTAAACTGGAGGTATCAAGAATAAATCACTGAGTCACTGATACAGATGGTACGCAAATATATCTAATAGTTTTCATAACAAAAGGACAGAACCAGATCAGCGAAAACTTGTTTCCTCGGACGTCCGCATTAATTGCGAGCTGATTCAGATTTTTATGTTGTTCTGCAAAAGTGTAGATTACACGGGTTAAATGAGGTGGCAAAAATTTAGTAAGTTCGATTACTCTTTTCCTAGCAATTAAATATCACTATTCTTTCCTTATACAGAAGATGGAAGCAAATACTGTAAGAAAAGTTTACGTTTAAGTGCTAAACATACCCTTCTAGGTTCGCCTTCTATTATACTCAGCTAAACAAACGGACTGATCATTTTTTAGGTAAATTCTATACCACTTGTTTCAACTTGGGTACTTTTGTTAAGTTATAGGCTAGTCCGTAGCCAAGTTTCAAGTTTCCCTGTGGAAAATAACTGAAATAAACACACTTTTTCGGACGCGGACAATAACAATTTTCCCGCATAATTCTTTGATTGCGAAGAGTAAACATGACTCTTAAAACATTATTTAAGTGTGATTTTGACGTTAAGACAAAGAGCCACTTACCTATGTCGAAAAAAGGGATGACTAAAATTCCATTACCCAAGAAAACAAGCTTAGCTGAAAGCTTACTAGCACAAAAAATACGTTTGTAGCCCGAACTCTAACATAGTTTGCCAGCGCCATTTTTGAAGACTCGGCAAACTCCCGCGCTTTTCACGTCGTGACGTCACGATGGCCAGACACCTCGAACCAGCCGAGCTGGCGAGTTTATTACTCCCTCCTGATAGATTACCAAATTTCCTTAGCAATGGAGCTCCGCTGGCGGGCTTTGCCCGCAGGCTCCGCTATTACAATGTATTAGGTGATGGAAGCAATAAAGTTGAAAGTTGAAAGTTAGTTTTCTTTCTATCATTTTCTTGGGATTTATACACTGCTATTCAAACTGGCCTAAACCAGGCCATTTACAATTGTACTTCTAACTAAAACAGATGAAACAAAGGACGCATCAGGTATCGTGTCAATCTCTTTTAAATCATGGCAACCTTCAAGCGAAAATCACCTCGAGCGTTTATCCAGGAGTGCCTCGAATCTTTCCATAATTTTGCCTTTCTCAGAACTGATAGAGCACCACCACGTCGCCACGACCTTGTTCAAAGCACGTTTGCTGTCGAGCGGTTGCTGATATATTTCCTCCGTGTTTCACGGAGAGAAGAGTTCAATCACTGTTCCTGTCAGTGATGTTTTTTTTTTTTTGATAAATGACGTACCGGATTCACTGAGATAAGACAAAGTTGGTGACATGAATGGATAAATATGAATGGATATAGAAAAGTTGAAGAACAAAAAATGTTGAATGAATATAAAATATTAAACGTGAATGGATATAATTACTTGAATGAAAATCAATATTTTATTGAATGTGAATAAATATACAGTTTTTGAATTTTGCACCACTTCACCAACCATACTTTGTTGCGTCAGAAACTTTTGCAAGAAACTAAAGGATCCGGGTCGTTGTAGTCAAACACGGGCCCCATTGTGAAAATTACCTACTCCGACCGTTTTCGAAGTAGTGCTCTGGAATTGAAAACAAAGCCTTGTTCCTTCAAAAATACGCAGGAATCATGATTTTAAAGATTCTACTTGTGGTTTCGAAGCCAGGTAAGTATAATCCGTTTACAAAATGCCTTGATATCAATCTTGTGCTTATTTTTAATACTGATTATCACGACATACCGATCCCCCGTCACATTTTTTCTGCTGAATTTAATCTTTCCATTACCACTTGTTATTATATCTAGTGTCAGATTAACCGTGAGTTATGTCACAATGACATTTGTTCAAGAACGTTTGAAAGTTACTTCTTGTGTCGGTGGGTAAATTTCACCCACTTGAAAAAACACACCCAGACCATACAGTTGACGCTGCGTAATAATTTTTTTTTTTGCAGAGATGTTCTGTTTTCCAGTTTTTAATCTAATTTTCTCTATGAAAACAATGTCGATAATAAAAGGCGATTAGTGCGCTAAAGATTGAATTCCGGTTTAACCGGTATTCGTGTGGCACGCAACTCAGGTGAATATTGAAAATCAAGTTTTGCCTCTTTCCAGTTGCTATGTTCTGTCAGTATGAAATGCTGCAAGGCAACCCTGAGGCAGCTTTGATTATGATGTCCAAGAAAATCAAGGCAGACGAGTGATGGGTCGAGAAATCAGCGACAGATGGTTGTCACGTTTTTGCGTTCGACGATAGGAGAACGCAACCCTAATCCCCGCCGGAGTGAAATCGAGATTTTCTCTGTAGTGGATGGATGGATGGATGGACGGACACCAATTTAGCGCCCCCGAAGATTTTTGCAGGGGCATAACGTCGGCCGGGAATTTGACTCGCTATCATGGAACCATATGACCTCGCTTTCACATCCAAAGGCGTCTTTGTTGTGAAGAAGCTTGTTTCGAACGAGGGAAGTTCCAGGTTTGAAAAAACAACCTTTCGCCCAAGGAGTTATTGTAAATCCTTGATCGAAGTCTTAGAGAAGTATGCACGACTCGTTGGTACATATGTCAACCTGCAGTTCGCCGTTCAGTTGGCATTCCAACCTTCTCGCCTTCGATGAAGAACCACTCGGCATACAACATTCAAATTTATATGTCCGTGAAAGAAACACGCTATTTAAATTTACTTGATACTTAAATCATTTTTCTCTCGAGCAATGCCTTGGCGAGTCACTCTCGAAGTTTTGTGTAATGTCCATGCTACCACTTTTGAATTTAGAAATCGCGTTGTCTGCTTATTTCGGAAATCGACGTTTATCAACGAAGCCGCGAACTAAAAGAGGTTAAGAGGACCATTGCGCGAATAGTTTTGGAGGTTATCAAAGGTAAAGAGTTCAATGGTAGTTGTAACATTTCAGTTTAATTCTGTATTTACATGTGAAACTTTCGATGAGTACATACAAGCGGTCATGTAACTAAATATGTCCGCCTGAAAAATAACTTATGTCACGCATTACATGTATTTCATATCTGACAATTTCGATTTTCTATTGAAAATATATCAACTGATAACAACCGAGGGTCGAGAAAGATCAGAAAGCTGAGCAGTCTCTTTCTTTCCCTAATTTCGGTGTCGACAAGGGTTGCAGTCGAACGCACTCCACTAATCTGCGATTACTACTAGTATTAATTGACTTATTCCTCTTCGTTCCTGATGGAACATAGGTCTTCCACTAGCACTCGCCATCCGACCCTATTTGTGCAGTATCTTTTGCCTCTCGTCACGTAAGCTAGCCTGTTCCAGGCGTTCAGATAGTGGAGCGCGAGCGAAAAATAAAGCGAGCGAAAGAGCGGGAAAAAAAACGAGGGGAGGTTTTTTCCCGCTCTTTCGCTCGCTCTAGTTTTCGCTCGCGCTCCACTATCTGAACGCCTGGAACAGGCTACACGTAAGCCCTCTCTCCTCCAACTCTGACATTCTCGTGCGTCTCCAGGTGTCTACGCTTCCCCTGTGGGTTCCATTCAAGGGCCCTCTTTTATCTAAATTAAATCCGTCTAAAAATGTCGATTTATAACGGCTGACATGATATTAATTTTTTGGTTCGCTACATGTAAGTATGCATGACTAGACAAAATTGAAAAGTGAAAGATGGACGACAAAAAACGTTGGTTTGCGTCCTTCCTTTCAAGAATAATCATTATCACAAATTAAGAAATTAAAACATTTAATAGAAATTAAGATTTTTTGCAGGATGTCCAATAAACGCACTGTTAACGTCGGGTTATCCGTCCTGTTAATCCTCTCAAAGACCTTTACACCGATCAGCTTCCTTGAAATATTTTTAAGAAAAACAGTACAGTCAAGAATGAACCTGTTTCTCTAGAAAACTGAGACCCTGTCAAGCAGAAAATCATTTGCTTGAGGTCAAATTCAATTTAGACATTGATTGAAACAATTTAAGCGTGGTACGACCACAATCAATACGCGATCCCCCACACCACATGTTGTTTTTTCTCAATAAAGATAAATGAATTTGACTACTACGCCAAAAAGAAAACAATTTAATGATGACATTAGTAAAAACTATTTAAAACGGCACCGAATCCACGCTTTTTTCTATTTTTGAAGGCGAGTGTTTATTAACAGCTGTACATTTTTTTCGAATTTTTGAATCTAAGGGCGTGTAGATACTTGTGATGCCAGGCTGGGCTGCACCCGTACAAAAAATTGCTTTTCTCGTTATCAATGCCATCTTAGAAGTCAATTGATTTAAATGTCTCGTCACAACCAACAAAAGGATTATCGTGCAAACCACTTACGATCGCTCACGTGCGGCGATTTTAAAAATTAAAGGGGGCAAAACAGGAAATTCCTCATCAAATTTTAGTACGTAAATAGGACTCTGTGCGCGGTCTTTGACCCACTTGTACCTACCCTCGGTAAATTGCACTGCCAGAGACGTGTTTTCCTTGAGGATACCTTATACTGAAGGTAAACAAGACGCTCTTGTTATTTATTTGGATTTTCTCATTTACCCACCTTTAATTGTTTATACTACATTTAAGCATATGACGCTTCACTTTGAGAGCATCGGCCGCCTGTTAACTGGTCTGTAGGAAGAACGGTTTTAACAATGATTCTTTTTTCAGTTTTATTCCGAACCAAACGTAGATAATTGGTATCAATAGCACAACCTGTGAAATTAATTGCCTTTTTCACAATCGAATTGACAGCACGTATAACAATGTGTTCCTTTTTTCAGATCATAACATCCGATTTTCACTAATCGAAAATTATAATCGGCGTTCTAAAAACAAGCTATGAACAATACGTTTTCTGTTTAAAGGTCACAAGCCCCACTTGAGGCTTCGGTGTCAATTCAGCCCAGGAAATAAAGGCACGCAAACGCAACAGATACAGCACAGATTGCGAAATGGCTGTAGCGCTTCTCTCGGTTTTCTTTCTCGCCACTTTTCAAGCTTTTACGTCAGCGAGATCCCCTGCCCTTCCTCCATTTGTAGGAGAACTCTCCAAAGGTAAGTCTACTCTAAGATTTTTTGTGGTGTAACATTTCACGGTACTCGACCTGTATTACTTTGGAAATATGTGGCAAGTTTTTTTTTTTTTTTTCCTTCCCTTCCTACGTCCACGCTAAAATGTTATTATTTATTTATGCGGGAATACTTTTACGGTAAGACAGTAAACTTGGCGGTAACATTCCTACAAAGTTGTTTTACTCAATTTCAGTTCTTACACAATTTCCAGATCATTTCTGTCAGAGTATTAGAAATTTGCAGGATTTTTCACCTCTTTTCCTACTATTTTTTAATTTTACTATTATTATTATTTTGGAAGGCTCGATAGCAATCGAATCCGACACCATCTCATGAACGAGTGTGGCGTTAGCCGATCGTTTAAAATTTTAGACCAGTCACGAAAACAAAGTGACAACATCTTTTAGCGGAATAGTTCGGTGTCGAGTTGAACTTATGCTGGGTGATAACCTTTTATCTCATTTTATCATAATTATTCCTATAAAAGGCTACCAAGATCAAAACTTGACAGACGCCAAGTTGTGAATTGGAAGACTTAAGTAAACAACAGTAAACTGATCCTTACCGCGAAAAGATTGAGAAATGAAAAATTGAGACAGACTATATCGCTCAACTTTTGCTAGAAAAACTTCGGCCCAGTTAAATTTACCTGTTAATAATCTCCTTAGATTTCAAATTTTATGGGAATTTTTTTATAGCGTTCTTCGTTTCTTTTTTTTTTTTCCTGTGCTAAACGTTGTTTTCCCCACTTTCAAGATGCATGGCGAATTTTGTAGTGAAAAGGTCTACTAAAGCCTTTTGCTTTGCCGTATTTTGCGACAAATGTTAGGAACGCTTTTCATTTGTGAACTCACGCACTTGGAAGTATTAAACGGATCAAAACTTTAAATTTAAAATTAGTCTAGAACCCTTGCTATTTTGCTTTGATTGACAGAGAAAGTATGTTTCCACGATGACGAGCTTTACAAGCCCTGGGAAAAGTTCGCTGATAAGGCCTGTACCGGGTGGTGCATGTGCAACGGCGAGAGCGGAAGTGTGGGGTGCGTATCCCTGTGTCCGCCTTCCCCCGTGCCAATGTGTTCCCTGGGCAGTGTCCATGAGACCCGAGTTGTGCCATCTGCTGACCCCACCGGAAGGTGTACATGCAAGCGACAATTCTGTTCCTCACGTCCCAGCTTACTCCGTCCCCCGCTACCCCCTCACCCGGGTAAGTTGCAAATAAGATTACATAACGCTATAAACCTACAATCAGACGGGCTGGACTATGTCAGTCAGATAACCTGACAGACAACAAGCGAGCGTGGCTCAGCAAGGTCAAAATGTAAAACTGGCCTTTAAAATTTTCATAGATTTAAAATTTTGGTGATTAGTCTGTGAGTCGCGTACCATAAAAGGCACTGAAGTGGCGTGATATTGTCTGATATAGTGTGACTTACCTTGTGTTGCGTATTTAATATACCAGGAAAGCCTTTCATTTAACAATGATTCCACAAAATTGAGTTGTGCCTGAGAACACAGCAAACGAGGCGCTGGCTATTACTTTTGACTTCTCTACTCCGGCAGGACATGATCTAATAGCCTCTTAGTATGGAGCCAATCAGATCATGCTCTTGTATATATTCGTGGGGCTGGTTATACAATAACGGCTGATAGCGTGGGTATATGTCATCGGCAAATAGCGCGATGTTTGACCTGGAAGACATGGTATGCAAAAATACCGTGTGGCACTCAATTTTCGCGGTTTCTTTTTTTTTTTTTTACTCCACTGACGAAATTATAAAGAAACGTCACCTTTTACATGTAATGTAAAATCGTGCTGGTACCCATTTATTTAAAACGTCTCTTTCGTTCAGAAACAAAACGAGATTAGAAACAAAATTAGACATTAATTAAAAAAATAAAACGATGAAATTGCAATCGGTACTCTACCAGTATTTAGCTTCTAAAAGCCTTACAGGAAAGGATCAGTCTCAAGGTACTTCATTGAGTAACTAATTAACGCGTTTTACATCTGCATGTTGTTTCACCTAAATTCCGATTGCATGTACTCAGATAAAAAAAACGAAAATGTTACTGAATTCAGATTGAAAGTGACTTCCTAAAAATCGCAAAAATTAATCCTGAGCAAGAAAATCCTGTTTTCCCCAATTGCATGCAAATGATAGTTCGTGCAAAACACAAAAAATTGCCCATTCACAAAATTAAACTTGCGCAAAAATTTAGTGCTACACGGTATGCATTTTCAGGCAACAGCTGCCTTATCGACTAAAACATTTTTATACCACCCCATACATCCTCCCTTTTTAAAACAAAGGAAAAAAAGTCAACTAAGAGGCAGCAAATTTTAAACGAACCTCTATCAACTTACAATCAATGGGCTTAGTTTGTTTTTAAACTGTTTTGCTGCGTCGGTGGGGAACTGAAACCCAGAACTTTGGATTTATCAACTGAGTTGATAAGATAAATTGGCCACCGTAAAAAGGTCGAAAGCTGACGCTTCGAGCGTTAACCCTTCGTCAGAGCGAATCCTGACGAAAACCTAACGTTCAAAACCTTGCCTTCAATTTATTTACGGTGGCCAATTTATCTTATCAACTCAGTTGATAAATCCAAAGTTCTAAAGTTCTATCTTATCAACTCAGTTGATAAATCCAAAGTGCTCTATGAAGTTAGAGTGAAAAGAACACGGAGCGATCACGCGGTAGGTGATTTTCGCGCTTACTCGAGCGTTCTTTTTGCTCGGTTATCTCTGAGCGAGAAGAGAAACTGCTCGTAGTCTACTATCAATTACTTTTCTCTTTGTATCATTTAAGTCCTCCCAGAATGCAGGAACCGCACTCCCAACGAGTGGTTCATTAACAACTCTTGCTCTGGAAGGTGCAAATGCACTGGCGGTGGCAGTGGTATTGCCTGTGTTTCACTGTGCTCACCCATGGTAGTCAGGTGCTCTTCAGACATGGAGAAGGAATTTTACGAACAACCGATGGATGAGGAGGGACGATGCACCTGCAAGCGAGAGAGGTGCAATCCAAAGATAGGAGTCTGGTAAGTAGGGCGATTTTACAACCTGCAGCCATACACAGACATGACTACGAAGAAAAGGATCGTTACTGGCGCTGTTGTTTTCTTGTTGAGAAACCTCTGCTAAGAATATTATCCCTGATTCTATCGTACATTCACCAAGTGTGAAAAAACGGAGAAAAATGCAAGCCGGTGAACATGTTCATAGTTGGCTACCATCCCGAGCAGACGGGATTTCCATTAGAGAACACCGTGGGTTGACACATGGAACGATGAAGACAAGTTTGCTCGCAGAATACAGCGGACTCCCCTCCAACTGGCCGTGTGAGAAGACGTTTCTTCATCGCCCGCTTCTTGACCAAAATGCTGGCTGCTTTTAGCCTCCTACGCAGACCTTCTTTTGGCCCCAACGACAAGGACTGCATGACAAGCCAAACGAACGTCTTCGCAAGAGACTAGGCTAGGATACTTTTCACTATTAAAGAGTACTGTTACCGAAGTCTTCAATAGTTTCAAAATGTTTTCCTTGGGATCATGAGACCCAGCAGAAGAACTTCTCAATTTGTATTTCAAATTTATAACAGACGTCATAACCTTACGTTGGGAACCTTTTCTAGATCGGTGTACGAGTACGCTGAGTACGAGAAATTCCATTATCCTAAGGCCTCCTCCCAATGCTGTACAGCGAGAAAAAGGCTCCAGGAATGACACTAGATGGCACTAGATGATAATCTAAAACATACGCACTAGGCGTGTCATTGTAGAACCTCAGATTTAAATTGTACGATTTCTGCTTACGACTGTCGTATGCGACTTTTGTAGCGCGCGCTGCTCGTTGCGGCTGTTTGCTTCTTCTTCCCCATCCCCTCTCCCCCCGGAAAATTTGCAAATCAACAAGTAATAAGGATTAGGTGGATCAATTGTTTTTAAATATTTAGACTTCTTTCTTTATCCACAAAAGAGGACTAACATGGTTAGTTTGAATTTTTCCTTAGACTCCAAGTTGCTGCAGGATGAGTCAAGACCTGAATTTTGGGACGATACACCGCATAGAGATAGAAATGATATGATAGACGTCAGTAAGGTGATGTTACAAGGGACGATTCGCAAGGACGATTTTTAGTGCAACAATATGGAAATAAAAGTTGAAGGTGACGTAACCAGTTACAAGGGACGATTTTTAGAGCAACGGGGGCAACAAACAGGGTTCTGGGCTGGTGTTGCGCAAAAAATTAACGACACTGATGTTACACAAAACAACTTGAGCAAAATTCGTGATTTGGCGTTGCAAGTTTTTGAAGCTGGCTCAAAAACTTGAAGCGCAAAAATTGCGCAGAAAATCGTCCGCAAACCCATGTTACACGGCGTCAACTTTTAGCGCAACATTGTTGCGCTAAATCGTCGCTGCGTATCATCCCCTATAACATCTCCTTTAAAGGTTGAAACCCTCAGGCGTGAGACTGATATAACTTTCATATCGCACCTAACAGGCGTTTTACTTCAATTAATTGCATGATTTAATTGATAATGTACATGAACTTTATCTCATCTGTGGTAACAGATGCGTCATTTGCATGATATGACAGCTTTTTTGATGTAGTTTATCGTAATTTGACAGACATGTTTATGATGTTTATGACTAGTGCTTGAGATATGTTATCGTATTAAAGTACTAATCATTGAAACGTATGTCAGGTATGGACTTCATTTTCTGTTTGAATAAATTTAGGAACAACCAGTTAAGTGCCTTGTGCCTAAAACATGTGTGGATGATACTTAATAAAAGCAATACAAGTAAATCCAACAGGTCTGGTCGTGTAAGATTCTAGGTTTTTGCCTCCTTACTGACCGCAAACAACTCCCGGAAACTTCACCTTTCGTTAGGTACGTAACGTAAAATCGCTAAAGAGGGCCGGGGGGAGAGCGAACCACATGACTGTCCGTCTTGTACTCTTGTAACAAGAAGTGACCACGACTATGACTCCTACCCCCTGGTTGGGGATGCTAGTGCGTCCAACGCAGGGCTACCCCCAGCATTTTTTGAAGGGTTATCATTAATACAGGTAACTCGATGCAAGGACCACTTGGACAAACAGTAGCGAGGTGAAGCCGGATCTTGGTGTAGATCAGGATCAGCAATGTTGAATAAAACAAAAAACCAATTGTAAGGCTGATCGGACAGCTAAGAAGGGTAATTTTATTGCCCAATATTTCGGTGAGACAAAACTCACCTTCATCAGGGGCTGTAAAAGCTAAGTGAAACCCTAAAAGCTTAGCTTTTACAAAGCTTAGCTGTAAAAGCTTAGCTTTTACAGCCCCTGATGAAGGTGAGTTTTGTCTCACCGAAATATTGGGCAATAAAAGTACCCTTCTTAGCTGTCCGATCAGCCTTGCAATTGGTTTTTTATCATTAATACACCTGGGCAAGTGTGTGGAAAAGTATGAAGTCTCTTTCCTAAGGAAACAATATGACAAGATGTAGACACCGGACCTCATGCAACCACCGACATTTAACTACTTCACCACCGCGAGTTTTTGTTCAGATTTAGGTTCTCTTTGGCAATTCTGATTACGGATCTTCATCACACAGATGAAGATCGAAAATTTTCGATCAAGAGGCTAGGTCTAGTTATTTTAAACGTTCGTTTCAACGTTTTTCTTGGCCAGTGTCAAACCATTTTTCAGACTTTTATCGTGTTAGGGATACTTAGGGCTATCTTTCAACTGGTTTTGTTAACACCTAAGGCTTAAGTTAAAACAACAACATCATGAGTTGCCCCGGTTTCTAATCGAACTCTGTAAAGGGGTCAAGTAAAACAAGTTTGAATGGCGAAATTCAAAATGGCGTCAACTAGTCGAGGCAGCCGAGGCGTAATTAGAGGACAAAACCTGTCTGAAACGATGTTATCGCGAGGCCAAGGCTAGAAGAGAATAGAAACATTTGCACTAATTTGAGGTCAAACTCTTAGGAACCAAGTCGCTGGCTATGCCAAATTACCGGTCAAGGTGATTAGTGGTCTGTTCCCAGCCATTTCAGTTTCTATTTTTCTATTCCAGTTGTCAGTGGAGCAAGACTGCAATTAGACTCCGATCAGACTGCGATCAGAAAGCGCAATATTTTTCATTCCTTCTCACAGCCGCCGCATGCCTCAATGGACTGTTCTTCGCGCGCACTCAAAGCAGCTTATATTTAGAAAAACTGCTGTTCCCAAAACTCAACAAAATATACTTTTTATGATAAACTAGTTTAATAACAACTTACCGTATAGTTTTAGTGATCTCATTTTGGTATATCAGTTTATTTGGAAAAAAATGGTTCCAGAAAACGAGAAAAACCATAAAGGATAAGCATATCTGTAAACATGTGTGCTATTCTCCCTTGCAATTTATTATTTGGTGATTTTCACACATGCACGGAAAAGAGTGGACTTGAGCGCTCGTTGCCGCAAAAATGTTTGCTTTATTTTAGTGTTTTGCTACTTTACTAAAAAAGACAAACAGGATATTTAGAAAACCGCGGAAATTAGTATTTAAGCCTCGAATAACAAATTACGAGTGTCTAAAATAAGATTAGCTGTGTGAAATGAATAGGACTATTTAGCTGATACACGTAGCAGCAAATGTAACCATTGTAAGGAAATTAATGGTCAGCCGCAGATCAATGTGAGCCGCGTAGGATAATGTCGTGATCTTGCCAAGTTATGAAGCCCACCGGATTTACGTAGTTAGGCGTGGGCATCCGTAGTCCGTAAAATGCGGTGAACTTGTAATTTTAAGTTAGTGTCGACAGTAGAACTGATTGTGTAACATTGATTGTGAGTGGAATAAAGAAAAACAAAGGAAAGTATACAGTCCAAGTTGATTGAACCAGCAGTTGCAGAGTTCGATTGAGCCGTGGAGATTTCTGCGAAACGCGTAATTGTGTACGAGCAATTAGATTTATCAAGGCAAGTGAAACAAGAGGTTTTGAGAAACTTAACTCAAAAAAATCGGTGTACGCAGACCCTTATACGTTATCTAGATTGCCGCCAGTTGTTTCTACTTAAAATTGAAATTAGAATTTTGATGAATATTCTTCTGAAAACAACACGTGTTAAAACGCATCTTTTCCGTTTTCCTCAAATTAGCTTCAGAATTTTTGTTATATTTTCAGTTTTATTAAAGTCGATAAAAAGCGTTCTCTGGTCAGGAAATGTAGATGAATAACATCAGAGCTTTCCGCTGTTGGTCTGCAGCCTTCGATGGATTAAAAAAAATGGAATAAAAAAAGTGTTAACTAAGCTAACTATTCTTCAAAAAAAATCAATACTCTATTCTTTAAAAAATAGCTTAATTAACACTTTTTTACTTTCACGTTGTTCCTTTTATTTAATTTGTTTATTTTTTTTTTAGTCTCAGCATATTTTGTATATATTTTAGATTCATTTTTATTCCATTTTTTATCAATCGAAGGCTGTACTGTCTACATGTAGACCGACAGCCGAAAGCTCTGATTTTGTTTACTTACATTTCTAGCCAAAGAACTTTTTTTTTTTCGGTCTTAATGTGCCTTACCCTGGCTGGCCTCAATTTTTAATTTCAGTGTTCTTATAACATCTGTTGCCTGATATGCCTGTTCCCATAGAAGATTTCAAGGCTCTCAAAACCTAACCTTCCTTGAAAGTCTTAAACAATAAAACTTCACTATTTGTATCCCGTTTTTGATTAATTCCCTTGGTTTTATTGGACGATGAAATTCATTTCAGCTAGATGTTGTTGACTGTTTAGTATTTCTGGGTGAACCACTTCAGAATGACACAGACAAGGAAATGCAATGGAAAGTTTGTGGAGGATACCGAAATGAGTCATATAGCTCTAGGAATTTACAATGAAATATTTAAGTTGAAATGATTGTAAAATTATTTTTACTCGTAAAAAATAAATTTAAGCAGTTTGATTTTGTGGCAGTAAATGCGCTTTGTTGCTTGTAGCTTTGAGACAATTTCCGCCTCATCTGTTTTGGAGAAAATAAAAAAGACAAAGGTCTCCCATGAAATACAATTAGTGCAATGCAACTAAATCGCCAGTTACGCTGCATTTGGCTCGAAACAGTGTGCATCGAGCGACCTTACTTTTCGACGCACTTTTTTCCTCAAATCATTGCAGCGTTCCTCGCACTTTTCTACGCCATCGGTCTTCCTGGTAATTTGCTGGTAATAGTGACTATCGCCTTGGAAAGAAGATTCCATGTGATGCGGTATATTCTACTCGCCAGTCTCGCGTTGTCAGACTTTCTGTTTTTAATCCTCGTCAACTCATTCCGCATCGCAAGCGTAGCGCATGAAAGATGGCTGTACGGCGAAACAATGTGCTTTCTCAATCCAGTCTTTCCTAAGTACTTTTATGCTCACACAGTTTTTCATCTGTTGGCGGTGTCTTATGACCGATACGTAGCAATCGTCAATTCGCCTTTGACGTACGATGGCACCATCACCAAGTCCAAGGTGGTTGTTATCGCTCTCATCTGGGTAATCCCGGTTGCAACCTTCATGGGTGCTTTCTTTGGCGGCGGAGAGTACGTTTACAACCCAGAGATTTACTTCTGCCACGAAGTATGGACGGCACAAAGTACAAACAGATGGAAAATTGCAATTGCCGTCGTGTTCCTTTTTATTATGCCTTTTTTAGCGACCTTCTTCCTAAACTGGTCGGTCTACAAGGCGGCAAGAGTTCAAGCAAACCAAGTAGCCATCCAAATTGGAAGTTTTGCAGGTTCTGAGAGCCAACAGCAAGAGACGTCAAGACGACAAATGAGTGAGCGTAAGGCAGCCATCGAGAACGTGCTGAATACGAGCGTGTATTACACTGTACAATCCCGGTCTGACTGGTTTTGTGTTGTTGAAGGATAGTGAAGTGGAAGAATAAACCTCTTATTCGGTGTTTTGAATTGGTCGATACCAGCGGGGACTTTTTACTCATTGCTCTTACACAACTCGTAGAGAAATATCCGCTCAAATAAAACATTGTAGTACAATATTTCGATAAGATTTCACTTTTAATAGAAATTGAAAATGTTTCATCCTAGAGATGAAGAATATGACATAATTAGAGACCTTGGCTTGCTACTTTTTTTTAGACTTTTCCTCCTTTTTCACCACAAAAACGTGCAAAACATGCATTCTTATTCAAAATGGCTTGACCACGTGGTCATATTTCGTAACTGTTACTAGGAACCGATTCTCACCAAACTTTGCCAAATTTTGTCTAAAGGCCGATTTAGACCGTACTATTTTTGCTCATGGCAGTACGTCAGATTTAGACAACACGATTCGTGTTGCAGACATGACATGAGCAAGTTGCATACAACAGTTGTAAGCAAATGTCGTACCGTCTAAATCGGCGCTGAGACATATTCGTCTAGCTACTGAAAACTGTAGGTGTTTAAAAAAATCCACTAGAAAAATTGAAAAAAAAACCTTAGCGGTGGGCAGTATGCACCCCCACCCCCTCCCCCCTTTACCTCTTTACCACTTCCTTGTACTCCTGAGGGTTAAAAATGGAACTGAAAAAAATAGGTTCACATACAGGGAATTAAAAAATGAGAAATGTGGACTCATGGGAAAGGGCCGCGGTGGCTAAATAAACTGATGACAATTTCCCATTTAGTAACAAGCAAATGTAATGAAAATTCGTTGAACTTTGAATGCGACATCTCCTTTTGAAAAACATGAAATTCAAAAACGTTTGTAAGGCAACTGTGTGGTAAGAATTAACATCCAGCCAATAAACAAACATCTTTAAAAGCTGCATGCGCTGCATGCAACTTTTGAAAGGTTCGTTTGAAGCCGAGTTCCGGTGCGACGTGTTTCCTATCAGATCAACTTGGCACAATGACAAAATTTTCTATTCTCCATCTAGTTAAGAGATTTTTATTATCTGTTTCGTTATCAAATTAATTTCTAAATAACAACGGATTACAAAGATGCAATCAAAAAAGCAATGACGTCAGCGAAGATTTTCCTGCACATGGAAAGTCAATTTCCATTGTCGGTCCCCGTTTTTTTTTTTTTTGTTTTGTTTTGTGTTTTTTTGGCCATGTTTGACGCATGCGTAGTTTAAAATGTGTTGTCCAGCGAGCTTGTCTCACTGTCAGTAAGTAAAACTTGCAGTAGAATAGAATCTTATGTGATCCATCATGTTTACGAAGAACTCCTCAAACCAGGCTTTCAAACCAGAAACCGGTTTCCTGTCCTTCTTCTTTTTTATTGCATCCCGTGCTCTGTTGTACACGTACAGTGCGTCTATGATACATTTTTCTCATTAGGAAAGATAGCTTCTGGTGATTGATTGATTATAATTATGATAATGATTATGGGGGGCCTAGATGGGGGAGTCCGCAAAAAAGCTAACACTAAAATTTTAGGCTATCTATATATTAACAGCTAACAGTAAAAGATTCGCAGTAACAGTTAAAATAAATAAATGAATAAAAAACATGCACAAAGATCGAGAAAATGGCCTTTTTTCGAATGTTAATAGCAATTTCCTCAGTAACATCACTTCTGTAGTTTCAGACATCCATTTTTCTTGTTTCATTTATTATCTAGGATGTGTTGTAACACTTAATTGTAATTTCGTATATAACAGTTAACAGGAAAAATTCGGGCTGTATAACACTTAACAGTAAAAAATATATGGCCCATAGCACCTAACAGTAAACCCCATCTAGGCCCTCTTATGATTATGATTTTTTAGAAAAGAAGACTTTTAAAAGCTTTTAATGAGAAGGACGTGTGGGGTAATAGGTATCAAAAATTTCACTGTGCTGTGACTGGGTTCGCCCTGAAAGGAAAAGTATAGAACTAATTAAACTTCGATTAAAAAACTACCTGGGTGTCCGCTTCCTTAAATTTCGCTTTGTTTTGCTTACCTTGCTTTAAAAAAGTAGCATCATATGTTTTGGATCGAAACATCAAATTTTTGGAGGTACACAGACTGTTAGCATCAAAAAACATTTGATCCTTTTTTTTTTTCAACCCTCGGCACGCTCCGCTCCTTGTGAAAACTTGTAAGTATAAATGTTACGCGTGAGTATCAAAACTGTGATTAGCTGAAATACAATGCTGGAATTGTAACTGATTAAACTAAGCCTTGCGTTGGTGCAGGCACCAAGAAGTAATTGTTGATCTCTCTTGAATTCAAGTACTGGGATAAGGGAGATTTTGTTATACTTTGTTTTCTTTTCAGTTGTCTTAAAATACATCTTAAACTTTAACCTACAGAAAGGAAAACAATGAAAACAATATTTCACTTTGTTTGGTTTTCTTTGCGTTAGACAGTGCATTTCAAGTTTTGAGTTTGAGTCTGCGAAGGCCATTCATGACATTTTAATTGGTTTTTAAAAGAATCTCTTTTACTTTTAAGCCACGTTGTATTAAAAAGATATTTGCACGCACAGGGAGTTCTATAACAACTGAATACAGGTAATTACTTCTAAGATTTATTCTTTCAATTTTTATTTGACAGTCCATGTGGTCGGATAAAGGAAAAAATGCGTTTATCAGTCAATTCGTTTGCCCGCGTTTAGTTTTCTCATTTGATGTTTACTTCTTCTTCAGTCGCCATCGACTAAACTAAGGTGAGTAAAACATTTTTCATTTCTCAAAATCCGAAATTTTGTTAAGTTTTTGGTCAATTAAAACCTGAAATCATTTACCTAATTAGACCAGTTATGGAAGAACTAATATTCAGCTTTAGAGTTATGAGTTTTTAATTTAAAAAACGGAAACAGTATAACAATTCACTGGTAATTGTCATAATCAAAGAGGTAACCGAGTTTCTGAAAGGATAACCAGATTCTTCTCGTTTAACACAATTTTATTACTTTTTAGATTTGCTGAATATCAACAATGCGCTTGGGAGTGTTAATAGCTCTGGTCGTGATTGCTGTCTGTGCTTTCGCAGGTTCGTAACAAAAATAACAAAAACTAATAGCAAAGATACAAGCTAATTCCTTGTAGTGAGCACTTGTCAGATTCTGCTGTATCCTCGAAAAAAAGGCAGATTAAGACATTCATCTGGGCAGCACGGTTTTTACGCGAAAAATAAAAGGAATTTGGTTTTTGTGATTTCAAAAGCGACACGTCTTTCCGGCGCAAATCCGAAACATCTGTCCCTGGTTGTCCAAAGAGCGATAATTTTCTAATATCTTTACAATTAAGATTTAATTTTTTGGTTAAGTTGTATCTTTTCGCACGGGCAATAAAGTTAACACATGAAACTGGCAGCCGTTCAGTTATCTAATCCAATGGACAAGATCTACAACTAGCCTCCCATGCAGACGTTCTTAGGGCCTCCACAGACTAGACATTTAGTTGTCGACAACTATTTGTTATCGACAACCAAATGTTATCGACAACTTATTCTGTCCAATGCAAGCATCGGGCCAGCGAGAGCTTGGGAACTAACGTTCACTACGCATGCTCATAACGCAGTACGTTTCCAAAATGGCTTGCGCAGTTACGATAGTTGTCAACAACTAAACCAATAATTCCACACACGAAAAAAACGGTCAAAACGTAGTTGTCGACAACTAAGCAGTTTCCTTTTTAGAAAAAGGTAACGGCCTAGCTGTCGACACAAGGTTTTTTAGGGCCTCCACAGACTAGACATTTAGTTGTCAACAACTATTTGTTATCGACTACTAAATGTTATCGACAACTAGGGGCCTCCACAGAACATTTAGTTGTCGACAACTAAATGTCTGGTACCGATAACTGATTCTGTCCGATGCAAGCATTCCACACATTGGGGTGTTAGTTGCCGACAACTAAGTCAGGCCAGCGAGAGCTTGGGAACTAACGTTCACTACGCATGCCCATAACGCAGCACGTGACCACGCAGTTACGATAGTTGTCGACAACTAAACCAATCATTCCCACACACGGGTAAAACGGTCAAAAACGTAGTTGTCGACAACTAAGTCAGGCCAGCGAGATCTTGGGAACTAACGTTCACTATACGAATGCTCATAACGCAGCACGTGACCACGCATTTACGACAGTTGTCGACAACTAAACCAATAGTTGTCGACAACTAAGCGGTTTATCTTTCGAAAAGGGAAACTGCCTAGTTGTCGACAACTAGAAATTTGGCGCTTAGTTGTCGACAACCAATCTCACACACAGCGTTTTTTAGTTGTCGATAACAAATACTTGTCTACAACTAAATGTGCAGCCTGTCGAGGCCCTTAGGGTTTCACCTTTCTTTAAAAAACCCAATTAACATCAACTTATTGTACCACACAGAGCCAATCATGAGCTGCATAATAATCACAATCGACCCCTATCAAGTTGTTTCCGGCGTAATGCTTGGTGCAGAAAATAAGTAATATTTTCAGCCTGAAAGTAATAGGAGGAGGCTTTCACCTCATTCTAACATTGATGTTAGTATCTAACATACGTTTTGAATGGGTATTGTAGTATATCATTTTAAAGATTTTAAAAGATGACTGAGCGAACCTTTAGTAAGTAAGTAAAAGACTATTTTACAAGGGTAACACGTAACAGTAACTACAATTACTGATAAACTTGTGGCCCTCTATAAAACAAAATACTAAATATTTACAATAAAATATTCCTAGCAATCAATAAGCCGCTGTTAACAACGCTTTCAAAAGCCGCTGTTAACAAGAAGATCTTCCGCGAGGTCGACATTTCCTGTTAGCTGTCTGGGTTAGCGTTGTTCCACTCAGCGCGAGGACCATCAAATGTTTGTTTTTTTTTTTTTTCGTTTATCCGACTGATCATCATCATCACCACCTTCATCATCATCATCATCATCATCATCATCATCATCATCACCATCACCATCACCATCACCATTACCATCATCATCATCATCATCATCACCATCACCATCATCATCATCATCATCATCATCATCATCACCACCACCATCATCACTATTATTATTAAACTTTTATTTTTATTTATTATTATTTTTATTTTTACACTTAGATACTACTGGAGAAGCAAAGACCTCTGCCGAGACTTATAACAAAGGTATATTTTAGGAGCTCAACTTTCATTCCGATCATAATTTATCGGCAGATGGATTTTATAATTTATAAGAAGGATTTTGGAATATTTGGTGAAAAATGTAACATGCACAGGTCAAATAAAGTTCTTTAATGGCAAAAATATTTATCTGCTTTGACGTCAACTATATTGAACAAGATCACATCATTCTTATACTCTCATTCTCTTTTTAAAGTCTGCTTTTATAAGTCTTCTGAGATCCGTTTTAAAAAACTTTGCGATTGAAATCGTAGGATGGGCGGAGCACTCTTGTAATTGCATTTTACGTTTACTCGAAGGAAAGTAAGTATTCTTTAAATCATGTATAAGTGGAGGCACGCTAGTATATTGGTTTAAAAAAGAGAGCTAATTCAATGTCGTGTTGTTCTTGCAGCACCCTTCATGGAGATTAAGAGATCACGTGAGTTCACATATCCTAATAAATGATTCCGCATACAGTGTATATGATTCAACGAAGTCCGTTCTCTGTTATGTGCCACTCGCTCTTTTGCCACGGGTTTATGGACTCTTTTAGCATAAAAAGTAACCTACCTTTGGGGAATGTAAATAGACCCATAACTTTACAAGCTTGCGATTTCAAGAGAGGTAATTAAACGTATGAATCAAACCTTGAAATCTTGAGAGGTTGCGAGGTTGTTATAGGTGGCGTATGTGGAGAGGAAAGGGGTTGGGTGGGTTACAGGGGTCGAGGTCAGATAGTATACTGTTCTGCGTGTAAAGTAAAGGTAAGGAAGGTACGGCCGGGCGCAACTGTTGTTAAGTTTTTGTTTGCACCTGATTTACAAGCCGTCTACAAGATATTTACAAAGCAGTCACGCAACGATCCTCTGAGTCCGCAAAAAAGTCTTTATTATGCATTGCATCACTAACTTTGGCGTTTAGTTTGGCATTTACCTTGGTAAGACCGTTATTTTGAAAACATGCTTTCGCGAACCTTAAATCACCAAAGTAAACACAGAAGGAGCAAAGAAAAATGACATGGCATCAATTTTAACCCCTGGCCAAACGGAGTCGCAAGTCAACGCAAGTTATAATAAGCTTTAGGGAATGTCACATTCGGAACTTGCAAACACTGACTTGCGATGGGTGGCCAAATGAACTCGCAAGTACACGCAAGTTCAACGCAATTAGAAAAAACGCCATTTCGGTGCAGCTTTGCACGCGCTTCCGTACAAAGGAAAACATTACTGAAGCCAACTTGCGACGGCTTGCGTTGGGTGACCAAAGGGCGAAAAATTAAACTTGCGTGCAAATTTGAGCTCGATCAAAGTGAACGCAAGTCATCGCAAGCCATCGCACGAACACACCAGTTGTCGGGAATTGGCTGACACCGACAAAGAAAAAAACTCACGTTTTGGTTTTTGCACACAGTAGTTTTTTAATCTCACGTCACACAATAATTACTAACAATTTTTCGATTACGAAACCCTCCCCTTCTAGGTGTCTTAAATGTCCAAATGTACAAAGTTTCAAAGAACGCGATTAGATTACACTGTCACGTAACAACTCCTAGTCACGACACTCTCCCCCTATTTGATTCCGGAGGTATCAAATACACTAAAACAACTAAAACGAAAATCAATAAAATGTTCAAACGATTTCTTCTCCCTGCTCAGCAATGTTCAATCAATTCAATGTTCAAACAATTTCTTCGTCATGATTAGCAATCATGTCCTTAATACGCTCTGCTGCGGCGACAGCTACTGTCCTAGGTGTAAACATCCTGGCCTGAGGGTTAAGCACTGGGACGTCCGGTTGGTTATAGTAGTCGCAGGACAACTCCATGGGGCATAATTGTTGAATTGCTCGTTCCAGGAAGGATTTACCCGCCCTCAGTCTTGCTGCCCGAACGATACCATCTCTCCCTTTGATCAGCTTGACCAGAATGCCAATATTCAACTTTCCTCGGTTTCGTTCGTCACTCTGAATTAGAACAACACCCTCTTGCTGAATGGGCGGTCCACCCTTCTTGTGGTTGAGGTTGTGGCGTTCTCTCAAGCTTTTGATGTACTCTCCAGTCCATCGGGACCACAGCACATCCTTACAACGCCGAAGATACCTTGCACGTTTCTTAAGATATTGTTCTCGACTGAATCGTCATCCTGTTCAGGTAGTAGGTTGGGTTGACCAAACATCATGCTTTGCGGTGTCAGCACAGGTAGTTGAACATCAACTTCTACGTAGGTTAGAGGACGGTTATTCAGTGAGACTTCGACATCCAGGATCACCTCTTCAAGTTCCGACCAGGTCAGGTTTGGTCCTCCGACTGACTTGTACAAGGCCTGCTTTACAAGACCCACCAGCCTCTTAAATTGACCATCCCACCAAGGGGCTCTGCTTAGGTTAAACTGCCATGTGATGTGGTGACGTGATAGGTAATCATGCATCCTATCATCCTTCATAATGCCTCTCAGCCATCTCGCAGCAACAACGAAACTCCTTCCATTGTCAGAATACACCTTTTGAGGCCTACCCCTTCTAGCTACGAATCGTTTGAAGCTCTTGATAAAACCCTCAGTGGTTTGGTCATTTAACAGCTTCGGGTGTATGGCTCTGGTCAGGCTACCTGCGAACAGCAGAATGTAAGCTTTTCTGTCTCCTCTCTTGGTACTGATCTTGTATGAAATCGGACCGGCGTAGTCCACACCCACTATTTGTATAGGTAATCATACGGTTTCGAGTTCAATTTGGAATTAATTTGCACGAGTGAGTTTTTCAAAAAGCTGAAATTGCACGAGCCGCTACTTATTAATAATATAAACATGAAAAAATTCGCGTGGAGGAAGTGCCGGAAGATCTTACTGCAGACAGGAAGTGAACATTTGACGCGGATTTGACACTTTATTTACTGATTGGCTGATGAAGATCAGCTGATAATGCTACGAACTCAAAGCGGTTCGTTTAATAGTCATAATCCAGAATATCGATGTGTAATTTGCACTGGTGTTACACTTTTTGCACTGGTGTTACACTTTTTGCACTGGTGTTACAACTGAACTGCACTGCTCTCAGCCAATCAGAATCGAGTAATTTTTTCATGTATATTATTAGGAAAGGAACTGAGCCAGTGGTGCGATCAATTGGTAGGTTCCCTGGTGGCGGGCTTTTAAAGGCTGCAGCTTGAAACTTCTTGCATCCAAAACAGCCACGAATCACTTTCTTTGTCGACCGTCTCAGGCGAGGTATCCAGTAATCGCGTCTGATGTAGGTCATGGTGAGGCCACCTCCCCCATGTAGCGTCAAGATATGGGCATCTTGAACCAACTTTTCTGATAACACTACACTTGGAGGCAGGTAAATTGGGTAGCTTCCTTGTATTCTTCCGCGACATTCGTACAGCCCCTTGCTGTTCTTCTGTACTTTTAGGCTCAACTGGTTTTGCTTGAACTTCTCTGTCCCCATGTAGCTTTCTCTTTTCACCCACCAGTGGACTACCTTCTCGGTCTCATTTGTGGTCAAAGGGCCCCACGGATCGTTCTGATTTCTTCTGCTTGCAGTTGCCAATAAATCGCATGATCCATGCCGTCACTCGAATTGTCTTCCAGAAGCTGTTTCTGTTCAATATCGTCTAGATCGTCCTTAGTCTCTACAGCAGTGGCAAAGACTTCCTTGATCAGTTTGGCTTCCGCCTCGGTTTCGTTGCTGGGTTCTGTCAGCATCTCAGCTGGCCAGCGTTCAGGGTTTGCCAACCAGTCGGTCCCTCCAACCATAACTCGGGTAACTTGTTTCCTTCGGAGCCTCTGCTCCCTACGTCAGCGGGGTTCTGATCGGTACGCACATGTTTCCAGGTGATCTTGTCCTTGTCCTTTATCTTGCTCACTCTGTTGGCCACAAACTGTTTGTAGGCACTCCCTCCACCTTTGATCCAGTGAAGCGCCACAGTACTATCCAGCCATCCACAAACCGATCTTACGGGCTAGCCTTGAAGGGCATTCTTCACATTTTCTACGAGATTCGCGGCCATGTGTGCTGAGACCAACTCTAGTCTTGGAATTGTTAGTCCTTTCTTCACCGGTCGCGATTTCGCCACCAGCAATCCTTGGTTTGTGCTGGAAGCTTGTTGGACCACTGCATACACGGCAGCGGCTGTTCTGCGCCACTAATGTCTCCGAACACGTGTAAATCATATGTGCTTATTGACTGAGTGGGAGGGCCGGACGGGAAAATATTTGGCTCGAGGTCAGGACGTACGGACCGAGCGCAGCGAGGTCCGTGCGTCCTGACCGAGAGCCAAATATTTTCCCGTCCGGCCCGACCTAATTCAGTCAATAAGCATTTTATCATATGACCATTGAATTTTTTTTTTGTCTTTCTTTCGTGGATACAGACGCGGCGGCCCGTTTCGCGCGCATTTTGAAAAGCCAATGGTAGCTTGTAATTTGTTTGGGAAGCCAGTAAAGTGCATTTGAACTGCGATGTACGTGCAAAATTTTTGAACTTCTGTTAAAATTGTCAACCAAATCTCCGAGTTTTAGCTCCATTCCAAGAAGATTTAAATCCGACTAAATTCGTCGTACATGATTACAGTTAGTAGAAATTTCAAAGGAAACGTTTATGAAGGACTACAACAAAGAATTTGCACGACGTTTCGGCTAGTCGTGCTCGTCTCTCAGCGAAGACTGAATTTATCCTGATTGAACAACTGAGCGACGTTTCTTCTGAGCCGAAATTCGCAATTGGTTTGAACGAGAGGATTAATTAATTTTCCACCAAGGATTTTGGATGTTAAAAACGACATTAGATCTTAATTTATGAAACTACATAAAGACTTGGAAAGGGATTGTACGGGCAGTTCAGGATTTTGCTACGCTTCATTTCCCTTCGGCTTCAAGTTGTTTAGTTTACTACGGATCGTAGGATTCATGAACGTCTGCTGTTGCTGCTTAGTCCTTGAATTCGTTAGTTCCTCGACGATGCTGAGCTCTGCATTACAGTTGATGTCCAAATTGTGCTTCGTGAAAACAAGCGGGAAACTGTGTCATTGCCAGGTTAGTCGTAAACATGTACTCGCATTTTGTTTGTTGTGATTTAAAAATTACGCAGCAGAAAAAGAAATTTGAGTTTACTTCGCATTTGCATTTTTTCTTCAATGTTTATCATGACTTCAAACCAGGATACGTCTTTGTCCGATTATGTTGTTTCAGTTTTTGACGGCTTTTAGTTCGATTTTATTGTTGGTGTCAGGAGTATTTCTTCATCATTTGCCAACTTTAAACATGTTTTGTTTTATTTTTGCGCCTGCAAACTACACCGGTTTCTAGATAGTAAAGTTTTAATAAACATGTTGGACATTCTTTGCTTTTTAGAAAAATCTTAACTATCGTTCATCTGAATTCAAAGCTGTGGAATCAACTGGTTCCAATCCCGTCATCTTGCGGCAGTAGCGGGGCCGTACGCTTTTCTAGTAGGGCCGTACGGCTTTTTCCGGCCCTGCTAGAGCGAGACGTACGGCCCTCATACGGGACTTTTTTTCATATGGTTTTCCAAGGAAATTGCGCGCGGGTCCGTACGGGTCATATGATAAATCCCTGTAATGGTTTTTTGAAATGCTGCCAGACTGCGTGGGACTTGCACTAAGCCTGGGAGGCTTTTCTCAAATTTCTTCCACTGCATTGCAATCTTCTCAGGTACTTTCAGGTCCCATGGAAGGTGCTGGTCACAGACATCGCGGTACAAGAGCTTCCCTACAAGGGATACTGGTGATGCAAGTAGGGAGTCGTAGACTGAAGCAAGGAATGGCAGCATTTCTCTCTTGGTTACCTCACGGGGCTCTTCTGGGAAAACTAAAGCAATCGTGTCTTCGGTTTTATCCCATGGTAGTCCCAGCATCTTGGTTTCTCCGGGTTTGACTCCAAGTTGTTCCTTGGCATAACTTTGTTTTTCATCCTCTTGCTCACTGCTTGCTTCTAATGCTGGCACATTGGAATACCACTTGTGTAGCTCAAACTGTGCTTCTCCAAATATCGCGAAGGCCGTTTCTTTTAGCTTGCACACTTCGTAGTTTCTCCACCGGTTATCACATCAACAACATAGAGGCTCTTCTGGATTTCTTCTACTTCCTTCGGGTATCTTCTCTTCAGGCTCTCTAAGTGTTGCTGTAGCGTCCCCCCTAACATGAATGGTGACTGCACGAGACCAAACAATGCACGGGTGAACCGTAACACTTCTAATGTTACTCTGTCCTTGATCCAGGACGTGAAACCTCAGGGCATCTCGATCTTCCGTTCGAATGCGTACTTGAAGGAATGCTTGCCTGAGGTCACCAGCTAGTGCAATTGGTTTCAGGCGATTTCGTACTAGCACATCCCACAGCAGGTTCTGAAGAGGCGGTCCTGTTTCCAGACAGTCGTTTAGCGATGGACTTTTCTCGTTCGATCTTGCCGATGCATCGAAGACAATTCGCAGTTTGGTGGATTCCGCTGATTCTCTGATGACGGGCTTGTGGGGGAGATAAAACTCCCTTCCAACTGGTTCTGGTGTCACTCTCTCTACGATACCATTGGCCAACTGGTCTTGAATGACTTCATCATATCGCGCCAGGAGATTGGGCTCTCTTTGAAGTTTCTTAACAAGGCTTTCAAGTCTTGTTAGGCTTCCGTGTTTATTGTTTGGGAGGGGATCGTGACCATGCTTCCGCAGCAAACCCGTTTCATACCATCCCTCCTTGCTCCGTGTCAGCTGTTCTTTAAAATCTTCATATACACACTGCTGGTCCCCATCTGCTCTGTCCAGAAGGCCGAGCACATCTAGTCTACACAGCTGCTGGTAGTCTGCTAAAGAAGTTCTGGCCAGGTAAGCACCGGTTAGCCCCACTTCCTTGCCTGCCGACATCATTGTCTAGCCCAGTGACGTTAGCTCTGCGATCGGTTCGCCAACTTTCCCAATCTTTGGCTTGGTGTGAGTTTTGATCCTGGAGTATTCACTGGCTCCCAGTATTAAATGGATGGGCAGTTCTGGCTTGGTATCTTCATCGTCCATGGTCACACCCGCGAGGTGTGGAAACCTCTTGATCTTATCGGCATATCTCGGATTTGGAACTGAGAGTAGGACACCTTTATCCACTTTGCTCACTGTTGTTGTCATCTCAAACTTCCCGCGGATACTTGAAAGCCTAGAAATCCTGACGTCGTACTGCTCAATTTTCTGGTTGGTTGAACACATCATCATGTCGATTCTCTTGTGCTTTGTTCTTGCGGGTTGTTTTCCAAGGTGCTTGACTAGCGCTGCTGAAGCATAAGAGCTTCCGGCGCCCGTATCTAACAATGCTCTGCATGTTATCCCATCCACCTTGACGATTACCACTGGATAGATAACTGCATCCTCACAGGTGGTTAGCAACAACTGTTGGGGATCCTTGTCACAGATTGTCGTATGATGTCTTCCATTACTTTTCTGGCAGCTTCTTACCAGTGCAATTGAAACATAACTTTTTCTCACTGAGATGCTTCTTCCTCTCTGCCACACTCACCATCCTGTCACAGCCGACAGACTTGTGTCCACTTGAACCGCAGTACACACATGGTCTCTGTTTCCAATCTTCTTGCCTCGAGTTAAAGAATCTGTCTCGTGACTTGTTTGGCAGGGTCCGTTCACTGCTTGGTTGATCGGAAGAAGGTAAAGGATTCCTGTAACACCACTTGCGAAGAGCCTCCAACATCTGAGAGAACCCCCACTCTTGCCAGTTGTCATCCAGGCGAACAAGGTCAGCTCTGATACCAGGTAATTTGTCTAAAGTAACTCGGACATAGCCGTTGATCTCCTTTATCTTCCCCATCGTGTCTAGTGCTTGTATATTGGTGGCTAGTTTTTCATAAAATTCGAGTATTCTTGTTGGTTGTGATCCCTGTATGGTGGGCAAGGTGATGATACACTGCATATGTGCGTTAACAACTTCACTCGGTTTGCCGTACTTCGTTTTCAAGATGGTCTTGGCTCGTTCGTATCCCTCTGAATTGTAAGGTAGGCCATCCACTGTGGATCGAACTTTCGGGATGAGCAGCTCTTTCAGGTAAGAAAATTTTGCCACTTGGGTAATCGTCGCTTTTTCAATTTCGGTTTTAAACTGGCTCCAAAATCTTAGCCAGTCCAAATGGGTACCTTGGAACTTTGTGATTGTTAGCTTTGATAGCTTCGTGCCGCTTTTCTTCAATTGCTTGCTCCCATCCTCCTCCATCTTCTTCTCAAGTTCTCTCTTAATCTCCATTTTCGCTTCTTCTAATTTTAACTCCTCTTCGTATCGCCGCTTACGCTTCTCCTCTTCTGCTTTTTCTTCTTCGCATTTTGCTTCCCGTAAGGCTTCTTCGCGTAGATCCTTGACCGTTCTTCTCACACCATAGGTAATTTCTCCATATTCTGCGACTTGTTGTTCTATCTCCAGACTCCATTTTCGCACATCGCCCGGTTCGTCTCCCTTCTCTATTCTAAGCACTTGTATTTCTACCATCTGTTCGTGAACACTATCAATCTGTTCCTCCAACACTCTTTGTAATCGCTCTAACGCTTTCAGCTCCGTCTTTTCTCGAACTCTGGGCCCATCATCTTGCGTAAATTTAAGCATTCGTAATTAGATTTCGCTTCGATTCTCTTTTCCACTTGCTCGAGCCCGGTCATTGTTGTTTACTCCTCGCCGTCTGTCCGCCGATCTGTTTTCACGGTTAAAGAATTCTCACTTAGCTCCTAATCAACGTCCTGGCGGGGTCACCACTTTTGTTGGGAATTGGTTGACACCGACAAAGGAAAAACTCGCGTTTTGGTTTTTGCACACAGTAGTTTTTTAATCTCACTTCCCAAATTCATTAATTATTCATGTGCTGATGACCCAATCAGCTTACATCAATTGGGTCAGGTGCATGTATTTTGATACCCAATGAACATACCCGGATCAAGACACATTCGATTAGTTCAAAAACTGATCAAGACACTGATCAAGAAACTTGAATGTTAATCAGTCTTAATACTAAATACAGTATATTTGCCCCTTCAATCATTACTTACAACAACACTACGGCAAGATATTATTCTTTCTTAGACACCGTTACATTAATTGTACAGTTTTGAATTTTCCTTTCTGGAAAACAGCATCCTTAAAAGCAATAGATTCGTCTTGTTTTTCTCTGGTAGAACATGAAACTGCACTAACACTTGGACCTAGGATCTTTGAAACTTTAGAAACATTTTCTTCCGTAGCCTTTTCGTACTGAAACAATGCATTAGAACGATGCCCCGACCTTTCGCGAATCAATTTTTCTTCCATCCCAGCATTGAACAGGGGGGAAACACAGGTAACGCGCAAACTATGAGCGGTTTTGCGTTTAAAGCCTGCCGCCTCGCACATTTCAGGCAAAATCTTGTTCAAGCTGTTAATACCTACGGGCACTTTATCGAACGCGAACTTAGTTTTCGATGGCTTAAAGTAAAATGCAGTAACTTTCTTTGCATGATTCTCAACTAAGCCTATATACAATCTAAATATCTCCCACAAGGCACGGCTCGTGCTTTTCCTCATTAGAATGACAAACGTGCTTAACCACTCGTGGCACATATTTAATATCACAAAGACCTCCATGATAAGTTTTGGAGGCATTTTCTTCAAACTTAATAAAATTGGAACCAATTTCAAAGTTGTTTACTACAACATTTCTGTGATCTCCACCACGCAACCCAAAAACTTTTCCGTTGTAGAAATAGATCGTGTTAAATAACGACTTAGCTGATATAGTTCCCAGCAATTTCTTCTCCCAGAATGTTGCTTCTTCTTGCTCGCTCACAAACTCCTTCTCCTCCTTCTTGCACTTAATATGAAGCCCTTCTCGAACGCCATCCTTCATCTCGGCGTCTAAGCAACGTCGGAACAGGACAAACCTTCGAAAAACAACACACCAAATTCAATTCCCAAAACAGTGCATTTTAAAATTCTGAACAATGCGGTCTAAAACTTGTCAATTACCTTTTGTCACTAGCGTCCTGAGGATTCAAAGCTTCGGATCCATTTTTCTCCCCCAAATAACGCTTGAGGGTACAAATGATACCATAAACAGTCTTGGGAGGGTATCTTCCACCGGACTTTTTAGCTACCTCCATCACGAATTTTGACAACCAATAGTTCAGCGACAGAGCGTCCATTCCGGTAATATCATAGGAAGCCCAAGCATAATATTTGAATATCATTAAAAATGGCGTTTCAAAATATAAGTCTTTGTATGGGATTTCGAAGCGAACATTTTGAGCAATACATAAAAACGAACTAACTGGATTAAGTTCATGAAATATTACATGGTGTTGTTGGCTATCCTTACAAAGCATTTTGGGCAATTTTAGGTCCATTTACTTAACTGTGTTAGTACGTGTATAATACATTGACAAGGAAGGAGTCATTTGGCCCAATTTAGCCACTATCACCGCACGACACGTTTCGGAATTCGCTCGAATTTACCCACAAATATAGTTCAGGCTCCCATTCTGACTTAGCGACGTTACAAAAGGAAGACATATAAGTGATTTTCTCATAACCAATTGCACATACCTCGTGTCCCAAAAGAATTATCCACTGCACAAAATCATAATAGCATCTCAAAATAGGCGGCCATGGATCCGTGAGGATCCCGATAGCCCCGTTTGACCGCGGTTGGCACTGGACACCAGTCAAATCATGCCCTCATGGGGAGGGCAACGCTCGTTTTGGTCGTGTTACAATTGTAGTAACTATGACCCGGTACGGACACAAAATTGTCGCTCCAACGTAGTCTGGTTCGCGCGAGAAAGGTGGAATCGCTGCGCGGGACTCCGTCACCTTATGGAGAGAATTAAGTTAAGGAAAGAAATTAAAACGGTCTTGGCCGTTAGAAACTGAAAACGAGTCAAGAAAAAGAGAAAGTGAACCGTGTTTCTCCTTCCTCCTATGTGTCTATTCATGCGTGGTAAATTGAACATATTTGCGTTGGTGTACAAAACGTTTGTAATACAGGTCAGTCTACTGCGTTAATTTTAAATACGTACTCTGCGTGAATTGAATGTGTTCAATTTTTTGGAATCCTCGATAGGTTTTATATACCAGGTATATTTTTTCGAACCGAAGTCGGCAAATTCATTTAAATTTATATCCTCACGCGCGTGAAAATGTTTTATTTTAAAATTGTTATAATTGTATATACAATATCTATTTCTATATTTGCATGAAGCCGGTCAGGTAACCTACTTATTAAAAAAACAAGAAAATATACACCCTGAAAATGGATATAAATTCAGAAATGGGAATGATTTATTTTTGCTATCCGCTTGTAACACGCAGCGATTTTCTCACGCGAACCAGACTACGTTGGAGCGACAATTTTGTGTCCGTACCGGGTCATAGTTACTACAATTGTAACACGACCAAAACGAGCGTGGCCCTCCCGATAAGGGCATGATTTGACTGGTGTCCAGTGCCGACCGCGGTCAAACGGGGCTATCGGGGTCCTCACGGATCCATGGCGGCCTATTTTGAGATGCTATTACGATTTTGTGCAGTGGATAATTCTTTTGGGACACGAGGTATGTGCAATTGGTTTTGAGAAAATCACTTGTATGTCTTCCTTTTGTCACGTCGCTAAGTCAGAATGGGAGCCTGAACTATATTTGTGGGTAAATTCGAGCGAAATCCGAAACGTGTCGAGCGGTGATAGTGGCTAAATCGGGCCAGATGACTCCTTCCTTGTCAATGTATTATACATGTACTAATACACAGTAAGGTAAATGGACCTAAAATTGCTCAAAATGCGTTGTAAGGATAGCAAACAACACCATGTAATGTTTCATGAACTTTATTCAGTTAGTTTGCTGTTATGTATTGCTCAAAATGTTCGCTTCGAAATCCCATACAAAGTCCTATATTTTGAAACGCCATTTTTAATAATATTCAAATGTTATGCTTGGGTGTCCTGTGGTAATATCTGCGCTCAGAGTGGCAACCTTGTGTAAATCGTAGTCCTTGAAGAGACCACCACAATCTAATACCGGAACTTTAACCTCTCTTAACCTCTGCCATTCGGCAAAAATGCTCACAGCCCACTTGTTTTTATACTTATTTGAAGCTGGAACGGCGTCATTCACCAAAACATTTTCTTGAGAAGAAGTTTTAGGAACGTGAAGTCGCTCTGATCCGGACTCGACCTCCATCACGCGGCGTAATGTTAATCTACAATAGCCTATTGAGCACGCCTTCTAATTACCTATTCTTCGGAAATAACTCTACTAAATTTTCACACTAGTTTGAGAAGCCAGCTCAAAAACTCGTACTTCGTTTTTCATCAGGGGTTCCAAACACCTCGAAACAATAACAGCACTCCGCCTTCGGCGTCGTGCTTTCATCCGTTTCTCGGTGTTTGGAACCCCTGATGAAAAACTCGCACTCACAATAATTACTCACAATTTTTCGATTACGAAACCCGCCCCTTCTAGAATGTTCAAAGTTCAAAGAACGCGATTAGATTACACTGTCACGTAACACAACTCCCAGTCACGACAACAGTCATGGCCAAGCAGAGTCGCAAGTTAATGCTCGCGACTGTGTTTGGCCAGGGCCTTATGAGTTTTTAATTCATTTCCGTCAGTTTTGAAAGCCCTCCATTACGCCTTTAGTTTCGCTAGTCTGATAAGCTGATACCGGCCATTAATTATGAATGGACCGTCCACCACACAAATAGAGGATGGTAAGCCTGTGGTTAGGACAATTCGCTCCGATGAAGGACTCAAACATGAGACGTCAGCTTTTCAATCTGAAAACCAAATCTGATCAACCAAAATTTTGGTCTTTCTCTTTCCCACCAACGCAGCACCACAGTTTCAATTATTCGTCTAATGTCCAAATTATCTGCCCTGTGTACCTGTTTCCGTAGTTTACCCTTACATTTTCAATTATTTATCATTCTCATTACCTTTTTACAGCGTTGATATTTAGTCGTCGGGCTAGGAGGGCTAGGAGGAGCACTAGGAGGACCAGGAGAACAACTACTACCCAGCCACCTACTACCACCTCCCAACCAACCACCACCGCACAGGCAGCCCAAGGAGCATCTGCCTCCCCGATTACAGGTGAGAAATAAATACAAACAATGCGAGCAACAAAGCTTTTACACTACAAAGATTCCATTCGCAAACAAACCCCACCACGATGGCACTATCTGACTGTTTCTACGATTGTTGTTGCTAAGATAGTGAACTTAGTGGCTAAATAAATCGTTGTTGTTGTTGTTGTTGTTGAAAAACGCCCGGAAAAGCGTGATTCAGTGCAGTTATCCTTTAAATAATCACCCTCCGTGGTGTCACGAAAACTGAAATAACCGCCAACCCCCGTCAATGAAATTAAAGACGTTGGAAATAGTTCACGAGGCACGAGAACGTTGAATTAACTGCAAATTCATTGCTACGGACAATCAACTGTCTAAAACTCAATCCAGTGTATTTACATTGAAAGGCAACAATTCCAAATAATTATACGCGCCATGGACACTTGTTCGAGGAGATGCGATACCTTTACATGTTCTGATTGTTTAGAATATGAAACATCGATTTTTTAGTAAAATATCAATTGAAAGCAAGACAGCTAAATGTAGCTTAATAAACTGATAATTACAGTCGTTTCCCGCATTGTTAGGAAGATAAAAAGAGAGATGCCAAACATGAGAAGTACGTGTGTCTCATTGCTGTTGAAGTTTTTAAGTAGAAAAAGTTAAAAATGGACACAAATATACTACTGCAAAAAATTTCACTCAAAATTTGTCATCATCGAAAAAATTAGACGCTGTCAACTTTACATTGAAATTGTGAAACTTTCATACAGTTTTTATGGCGTCATGCAGAGATATTTTGAGTTGAAGCTCGGTTGTTTTAGCTTTAGGGGGACTTTTTTCGGACTTTTTCGGTCGAGGTAAAGGAAATTGTCATGTTCGGGACATCGCCCGTAAGGTGCATCCAGCATACCGTCGTGGTATAACTGTCATTTATTTATTTATTTATTTATTTATTTATGGTGTAATCTGATCTCAGCTAGTAAAACAGTAACCAGCGAAGGTAGCCACATAAAATCATTTATTCACCGGGGGGGAATAAATTTCCTTTATTTATTTATTTATTTATTTATTTATAGTGTGCGATGCTTCTTTAATTGTCCTTAACTGTATACTTAAGTAGTTTTAAGTAGTTTTACTTTTGATGTTTCAGTCTTTTAACAAGGGTTAGATAAAATAATTCTGAGGAAAGGATCATACGTATCTGGAGTTCTTATGGCCGTACTAGTGGGGGGGACAGGGGGGGGAGACCGGGAGAAAAGGGGGCGGGAGGTGTACGGGAGGCGGGAGAAGAGGGGGCGGGAAGCGGGAGAAAAAGGGGAAAATTATGCAACATTGCGCAATATTTCGCAATCGAAAAAATGCAAAGAGGCGGGAGCCAAAATACAGGGTGGGAACCGGGATTAAAGGGTACGGGAAGCGGGAGGTTCAAACCCCTTTGTTCCCTCCCCCCCCCCCCCCCCTTCGTTCTACAACGGTAAAATGATATAATTAACAGCCTAAACTCTTCATCCTCAGGGGAGAACCTTATACAGGAATTTTTGGAAAACATGAGTTTTTAGACAGGTAAGAAATGTTTCCGAGCAGGTGATTATGAGAGCAGGGTACGGAAGAGTATCAAAGTTCTCAGCATGGTTTCATTAAAAGCGCCCGATTTTGTTCTCGGCACGTGGGTACGGCATGCCTTTCCTTGAGATGTTTGCCCTTGTTGATTTTCGTGCAGTTTAGGGTAGGGTGGGGACGCCGTGGTAACCTGCAAACTAAAGTTGACTAGATTTGTTACAATATATATTTTTTATTGTCACGTCGCTATTTTATGGCAGCAAACGGGAGGAATGTACACAGGAATCTTAAAAAATAATCCTGGTCTCTGTTTCCAGTCTTAAGAGATTTTTTCGATTTCTCCGGTCCAAGTTATACGTATTTTGCTACTTTGTAACCTCTCTGTAGGGCAAAAAGAAATTGGCATTTCACTTTCACTTTAAGCCTCTTTTCAATATTCATGAAATTGTTAACATTAAGAGTTATGGATACACAAGGAAGGTTAGGAAAGCGCAACTGCACGTGCACGAGGCAGGCCTTGATAAAGGTTGCTTGAGACACAGCAGACAGTCACGGCTCTATCAAAGCTTACTTAACTCTTGATAGCTAATTAATTCCGCTAACGTCGCCTACGTGTGTTGCGCAAGCGCCCCTCTATAGAGTAAAAGTTACCGTTATTTAGTTATTCTAGTAAAATAGATTCCACTGGAAGACTATAGATTCAGGCTAATGGCAGGTTACTTGCCTGGTAGTAATGCATGAGCATGCCACGAAATATGCAATATTAGAGTGATTTTCATTTTTACCGTACCCAAATCATGAATTAGCCAATCAGAAGCCTTGTTTACTGTCGTGATTTTCTACGATATCAAGTCACTGACCTGATATCTTACGATACCGTGGACAGTTTCTAAAACTCGCACTTTTTTGCAGACTTCAGAGATGAAAATTACAACAGAAAAACGTAAAACTATTACATTTGTTAAACGAAAAAGTAATTTGTTTAACGCTAACAGAGTAAAAAAAATTTCGCGCAAAAATTGGACGCGGTTTTACACTGGCCGGCGCTCGCGTGTACGAAAACATAACGCCGGGTTTTAGGATGAATTTGGGTACGGTAAATACCTAATCGCACCTTTTTTGGTACGCTTCAGCAGCATATCAGGCTGGTTTGGTCTCGCCATGGGTATCTTGGCTCGACTGCGTCTCGCCAAAATACGAACCATGGCTCGACCAAACTCGCCTGATATGCTTCCGAAGCGTACCAAAAAGGTACGATTAGGTATAAGAATTCCCCAAACTAATCTGACTAATCGCTCTAACCATTCACCAATCTCGTACCCAGAGTCCACAGGCTTCTTGGTCAGCGGGTATTTACTCAGCGCATATTAACTCTGAGGTAATGGCAAAAATTTGATTTTTTTATTGGCTGTTCCTGGGCTGTTCACTGTAACAAAATTAAGAACTGGTAACCACAGGATTTCTGCGGTACAATTCCATTACCCCAGAGTCTCTCCCAGAGACTAACCGCTGACCAGGAAGCCTGAGGACTCAGGGTACGAGATTGGCTATTCACAGCAAACTTACAGAACACAGTGAGCCATGCAATCAAAATTCAAAGTTAAAACATGTATTTTGCTTCAAGCGCAACGTGGGAAAACGAGTGCGACCAAGTCACAATTGGTTTTTGTTTTACTTCTTATATAATTGCTGGAGAAAGTGATGCAAATTTGTTCGACTATTCACAGAGCTTAAGAATTAAAGCAGAACCAAAACAATGCAAAATACTTTCGACGTTAAATAGAAAACCACCCTAACGTGTCACAACGAATTTCTCTTTTGTAGGTGCCAGGTCTTCGACAAGAAGAGATAATCGTAGAATAGAAAACGAAGAAAACCAAACGAATATGAATAAAGATTTAGTTGTGACGTAAAAGATAGTCTGGTCTTTGTTTCATCAATTCATCCGAAATTCAATAACGTGTCCGAATCAGGTACTGTTTTGGGATTTGAAACTGGCCCTACTGACCTTCTGCTGCAGTGTCTGAAAGACGCCAATAAATTCAATCACAGAATGTAAACATTATCAATAAAATATATTCTATAATGAAAATACTTTATTACAAATCATGAGCGGTCAAATTTTTAACACTCACAAAATGGTTCAAATAAAAAGATTTCCATCCTGGCGACGTAGCGATGGTGTCATTTCAATGGTGCCGCTTCTTTAATTGCACCTCGTTAACTGTTTCTCACTTTATTATAACCAAACACAGGCTCGAGCTCTGACCCATGCAGTTCCAGATACTGATTGAACTGAATGAAATGCATTGAGCTTGACAATTTACTTTAGCTGGATTTGTCTCCCTTTGTTTCCAATTTTAAAATTAAAGTTTGTCACCTGGGAGATATATATCGTTGTTCAGTCCTCCCTCCGCGTTTTCTTCATTTTGAGACGTTGCAGCCCAGCGCGCAATTAGCGAATACGCTTCGACATATGAAACTATGATTACAATAAAATCTAAAAAGTCTATTTTTTGTACAGTTTTTCACTATACTTGAAATAATTAAAAAAATTTTAGACAAAAATTTTAGGCAAACAGCTATTACGGCATTTAATCGAAAATATTTAATTTCCAAAAGTTAAAAGAAAATAGTCATCATTAGTGTAGATTAAACATGATGCATATGAATTCAATTGTAACAACCAGGAGAGCAAAATTTTTTTTTATGTAATCACAGTTAGAAGGTTGTCAATATCTGAGTTCTCCGTAGCTTTAAGTTAAATACAACAACAATGTCAAAAATTCTGCATACATGCAACTATCAAAAAGGTACGTCACCGTAGCAGTTCAGCTGACAGAGCATAAAATCTGACAAAGCCATTAATAAAGAAAGTTCAAGGTTTTTTTCAGTGGACGATTTAAAAATAGGAGAGCCAGAATAGGCATAACGTTGGACTTGAAAATTTGATGCGTGACCAATTAAGGAATAGAAATAGAAGGAATATTTAAATTTTCTAAAACTTGGTCCAGTTGGTAATTATGTTTAGAACCTTTCAAAAATGCAAAACAATAGGGGTCACCGTGCTTGTTTTTTCACAAAATAGATAGCCATTAATAGCAACTATACGACCCGCAAGGTTTTCCTGAGAAACCCTAGTAATCAGAAATGAGAGCTATAATTGCTTTGAAAAGTCATTGCCTGTATTGAAATATTGGAGCAGTTCAACAAAACAGACAATTATCTTGTATTGTATACTATTTTAGTTGAACAGGAATCAAGATTATGAAATATATTTAAAAAATTGCGGCGAGCGTACATACCCTGCTGCACCTAAAGGCGTGTTCTTTTCGGCATTTAAATAAAAATATCTCAAAGCAGAATTTTTAACTTTTCTCAAAATCGCGATATAATGTACTAGACGGTATGCCATTTGAATTTATGCATTAAAAAATGGGGGTCACCGAGCTCGTTTAGGAGAAAACGACCATTTATTTCTCTGAACAGCTCAGCTTTCATAGAAAACTTATAAAGTTCCGAAGGTGCGTGCGCTCGTGCGCGCGCTAATCACGCAAGAAATGATGCGCAGAAAGGATGAGTAATGCAATTGAAGGGAATCACCTTAAAAGTCAAACTTGATTTTAACCCGAAACATGTGATGCTACTACTACTTCGATTGCCACTCAGCGTATTTTTGTGATGAAATTCCTATTTTTCTAAACTAGCATTGAAATAATTTTATGGTAAGGAGAACCCATGATTCAGGGAGTTGAATATGTTTTCGCAAATTAAACCCATAGAGTCATTAAAAGTAGCGTCATAAACTAGCCGTAACGTACATCGTACGGCCACCGTTGAGTTTTCGGTTTTTCGTGCATGAACGGTAACCTAAGGCGTGTCAGCATTCTCCTGGACTTTATCCTCTCTTAGTTAGGCCATATAAGGGTTACAGTCGGTTGTATTTTCTGGGGTTTCTTTCACATTACCAGGTTCCATAACAACGCCATCCCGGCGTCTCCACGCTGCAATCAAACACACTACTCCAATTCGACATCATACGTTTTCATAAAATCTTAGTGAGATTTTCGTACTAGATCAATGAAGCGGTTTAAACTAACACTATTATCCATGAAAACATTGAAAGCATTTTCATTTTAGATTCAAAAGGCGGTTTAATTATAAATTAACACTAGCATCAATAAAAACATTGCAATGTTTGTAGCTAATTAGAAAGAAGACGTAAGTGTTTTATCGTCAATTTCACTTACATCATTGATTTAACAATGATTTGAATTATTCTGTGATGTTATTGGTAAGATTTCAACCTCTTTACTTTAAAGTAAAGTTTGTTCACATTTCACAGCAATTGTTTTGGAATAATTTCCAGTTTAATTCAAAGAAAGCTTTGAACTACACTGCAATTAAATCTTATACTATAGCTTTATTTTTCATGGGCATAAATTTGATTCCAAAGCCATAATTTTATTTCGCATTTGCATTTGCGACAAAGAACGTGCCAGCTGTCGCACTTTTTCATATATATGTGTTATTGAATTTTACTTTTATCAATTAGAACGACTTTCGGACAGTATAATGTAAGTTTTTATTATGGACGGCGCGAGAAAAACGTTTCTCTTAATTTCTAATT
Source organism: Siderastrea siderea (assembly GCA_964030785.1). Lineage (NCBI taxonomy): Eukaryota > Metazoa > Cnidaria > Anthozoa > Scleractinia > Rhizangiidae > Siderastrea > Siderastrea siderea. The sequence continues at coordinate 44,164,548 of OZ034972.1, forward strand.
TCCTGCGCGGTATCTCCTTCTATTTAACTTTCATAAAGGATGCGATCAATTTGTTTTACAGTGCTTAGCGGGGATAAGCAATAACCCTAATTAAATGGGAATTGGACACATTAAGGTTTCTGCAAATAAAGAGAAAAGACATTTATTAAGACTATTAGCACCAATACTCAGCACAAACCATTTTAGAGCAGACTACAGCAAGGTAAGGCGATTAACTAAACCGTTTTATCTCCTTGTTCACTTAAGATAGCCAGGCATATTAGACTGATCAAAGGGGCCATAAGTTAGTTATCAAGCCCTAAAATCGTCTCTGCTGTGTTCAGTCTGAATAGATAACCCAATTTTTATGTCAAATTTTGAAATCGTCTCTTCTTATTCAATTCACCTGAGCTGAAATATTCCCGATACACTAAAAAAAATTAAGCGTACTCAACTGACAGAACGCCTTATGCGTCTCGTCGTATGTGCAGTATTTTTTTGTTACGTTTAGTTGCCGGATTCCCACACAGTATTGGGGCTACTTTCTCTTGAGCTTTTTAAGAAATCTGGGTTTATCAACTGACTGGTGACCGAAAAGAAACCCCATCAAAAGCTGACGTTTCACGCGTTTAAGCCCTTCATCTTTCGCTCTGTTGAAGGGTTAACTCTCACGAAATGCCAGCTTTTAAATTTCTTTTAAGCAGTCAATTTACCGTATCAACTCCGTTGATAAATTCTAATTTTCTGTTTCACCTCTCCACCTATACGCAGTACCACAGTTTCTAGAAACAAACCGGATTGCAAAAAATAATATAAGCACGATCTCACCTGTTTAAAATGGAAAACTTTCTCTTACGAGAAGTTCAGAAGAAAATAAGGCCTGGAAAAAGATATTTTAATAAATTAAGCTTAGCAAGAAGCTCCTGGCTTAGCGAAATCTTTCCGTAAAAGATTCCAGTATCTTTGTTTGAAAGGCAATCATCGCTGCTTCAGTGTTCATCGAATACTTTTTCTTGTAGGTTATTTCTCATAATGAACGCCTTTGCAGTTGTGTTTTGCATCAGCTTAGTAGTGGCCACGTCACTGGCGGGTAAGATGTTACGTTTCCATAGTAACCATCCAATACCATTTCATTAGTTATAACGGGAAGTGTTTAAATGTGGATGTTCTTCGGCTCCTTTAAAGAGACGACGAAAAGAAACGTTAATGGGTAATACTGGTAGATTAAAAAATTGCTTGCCTTGGTATTAATTTAAAATCGTGCTGAAAATAATGGCATCAGCAAAGGTTTGACTAAAATAATAATAATAATAATAATAATAATAATAATAATAATAATAACAATAATAATAATAAAACAGGAAGACTTGTTCCGAGTTTTCTTTTGTCCAGCCTTTATTTTGCATCATATTTGGTCTGAATACACATCTTTATTATTCAACAAATTGTCACTATGCCCATATATGGTAAGGAATCCCTCAATATCTGTCATCTCGTACATGACAGATATCCTGCGATATACGTAAATGACCATATTTGGAAGTGCACTGCAGATTTTCTTTCATTGCTTGTCTGGCGACCATTTTGAAAAGCGAGGCACTTTGAGCAGTGTTCTCCGGAAGTTCCAACTCCCTGGAAGAAACTTTCCACGATTAAATGCTCTCAAAAAGTCAACAAGTATTTGCTTCAGCTCACAGAGATATCCAAAGGTTGACTTGGAATTTCATAGTGAGAACTCAACCAAGAAAATGCTATTGCGAATGAAGCAGCACACTTGCTCACGGAAAGTTGTAAAGTTGAAAAGCGATATCTTTTTTTCTTTGTCTTGTCATTTCCAAACATGAATTTGTAAATAAGTCTTTTTAAGTGAACGGTAGTAATCTTCGATTTCTTGAAGTTCTGTTTTGATTTTTGTTAAGCTTAGGCTTATGTGTTGCTATCTTTTAGCGTTTTCATCATAGAACCATAGTTTTCCTCGTTCTGAAAATGGTAGTCGATGAGAATTTGTTGAATAATAAAACAATTATTCTGCTCAATCTTGCAGAATATCCCCTGATTTAGCCAACTCGGCCTACGGCCTCGTCGGCTAAGTATCACGTGATATTCCGCGCGATTTCGCAGGATAATTGTTAAACATATTCTAAGCGTGACGGTAGTGTGTGGCCGGGACTCATCGCATTTTGCCTAGTCTAGTAACGTCACGCAGTTTACGTTCCACTTCGCAAGGCTTGCTCACAGTTCCTAGATCGACCACTTCAACATATGGCGATCGGGCCTTTTTGATCGCCGCGCCGAGACTTTGGAACACACTGCCTCTAATGATAAGGAATGCACAGTCAGTCTCTGACTTTAAAAGGCTTTTAAAGACATACCTTTAATTTATTGTTAGCTAGTTCACCGATTTTATATTTTATCCATTGTAATTAGTAGTTAGCTTTTTTATATTTTATCCATTGTAATTAGTAGTCAAGCTCTGTTTTTATTTGAAGGTTGTAATTTAGGTTTTAATATTTTTATCTTGTAAACGCATTGAGGCTCTGCGAAATGTGTGTATAAAAACTTTTATTATTATTATTATTATTATTATTATTATTATTAATAATAAACGGCGAGTGCTCCACACCACTGGCTTCTCACATTTAGAGAATGATTATGAGAATAGCAGAAAGAATTAATGTAGCTATAGAATGTATGACTGAGGGATATTGCTTTGTTTGTTTTGTGTCTTCCCGAAGCCCCATCCATGCAAGACTTTCGAGACGAAGACGAACATCGCGGTAAATTTTTCGCATTGTTATTCAAACTGACTTTTTGTTAATTTCCTATTACCACAACAAATCACTAACATTTTCGTCTATTTTAATTTTCTTGATATAAAGTGCGTCACGGAAAGAGAGGTGAGTGTCAATAACTTAATCAGAAAGTTAGACTAACTTTTTCTTTTTAGGCCTCTGAAACTGGACCAGGCTTAGGGCGGAATAAATGTTAAAGGAGGGATATTTTTTTATGTACACGTCGACCAGATAGACTGCCCTAAAGTGAACTGTTTTGGTGTCCATCTATTAATTTTTCTGTAACTTCAAATTTTAATATCAAATTACCTTCCAATCGTATTTGATATTCACGATTGCTTTAAATCAAGCAATCGTCATAAATCAAGCCTCTTTTTCCTTTTTATCAGTAAACATTCTAAAAATAGAGGAAAATTTGAAGTATTTATGATGCTTCAAAACTATCATGGCATTTTTAAACCCTTTATGGAGATAATAAAGGAAAACATCTGAAACCGAAAACAAACGTCGATTTCAGTAGATTTCATGTGAAACTACCCTTACTTAACAAACCGAAAAAATGGTTATCAGACAGATTGTTTTACTTTTTTTCTAAAACGTCTAAGAAGCCTTCAGGCAGCTTCCAGTACCATCTGGCTTTTCTGATACTTTTGATCTATTTCCAGAGCCTGCCCCAGCCAATATTCCACAAAGCGAACATTCCGATGCGGGCAAAGGTAAATAACTGAAACGTTTCTTTTGCGTTGTGGCACTGCATTTATTGACAGTTTCCGACCTATCTGAAAATGGAATGGAACGCACATTTCTCAAATCGTGTTTGCCGGTCACTTTATCGCAAGCAGGCACGAAAAGGACATTAACGTATCCGTTCAATACTCAACCCAAATGTATAAAACTGTCGTGTTTTTGGACAGGAAGATACTCAGTTTCTCCTCTTTACCCCTGAGTTAAGTAAATTCTTGATTGTAATTGCATGGTAGGCTAGGGAGAAATCTGTATTTATTTTACAGTCGGTGCCTTGGTTTAATAGTTAGACTTGCATCTGACCTGGGATCTAGAAGAAAACAACGAGCTAGACTCAGAGGATCTAAAATCGCTTCATGTTATGCCCGAATTCAACATAGCATTTTTTTTTTGCCGCACAACTAAACATGCTGATCACAAAGAGAAAAAAGAGCGATTGAAGCAAGTACGAGCCTATGTACGTGTTGAGTTTCTACTAGTTTTACTTATTCGTAGGTCTCATGTGCCTCATGGCACTTAATAAGGCCGTAGAAAGGAAGGGAAGAAGTGGGGATGAAGGAAGAAGGAGGGCGGAAGGAAGGAAGGAAGGAAGAACGGAAGGAAGGAAGGAAGGAAGGAAGGAAGGAAGGAAGGAAGGAAGGAAGGGAAGAAGGGGGGATGAGGGAAGAAGGAGGGCGGAAGGAAGGAAGGAAGGAAGGAAGGAAGGAAGGAAGGGAAGAAAGAAAGGAAGGAAGGAAGGGAAGAAAGAAAGGAAGGAAGGAAGGAAGGAAGGAAGGAAGGGAAAAAGGGGGTATGAAGGAAGGAGGGATGCATGGAAGGAAGGAAGGAAGGAAGGAAGGAAGGGAAGAAAGAAAGGAAGGAAGGAAGGAAGGAGGGAAGGAAGGAAGGAAGGAAGGAAGGGAGGGAGGAAAGAAGGAAGGAAGGAAGGGAGGGAGGGAGGGAGGAAGGAAGGAAGGAAGGAAGGAAGGAAGGAAGGAAGGAATACACTTAACTCGATCGATAGATTCTTAATTCGGGTACCTTACAAGATGGTGGAAAGTATTTGGTGAGTGGCAAAACTTCAATCATGTCCTTCTACAGAGACGCTAAGTGAACGCACCCTAGAAGTCACTTGAACGTTTCATTACTTCTGTCACTAATTAGCAATCACACATTTTCAAAGCAGTCGCATGGAAATGAAAGCATCTCCATAAAAAATTAGATAATGGCAATCCCAAAAGCTTTCCTTGAACTTTTGCGTTTTTTAAATTTTTAACAGTGAACATGTGGCAAGAGTTTGACCAGAAGGCAAAAGCGTTAGAGAACCGGCTTAAAGGTGTCGTATACTTAACAGATATTACAACATTATCAGTAGAAAGCCTTCATTAATTTGATGAGTTAATGTTGCCTCAAGAGCATTGGAGTAAATTAAAGGGTTTAAGTGTGGCTAAGACCATGGTCTTGGAAGTACCAGCTTAGGAAATTAGTCCCTTTTCGCCTGCGCTAGTTTTCCATAAGCGGATTTTGGGCTGGTTGAAATGTAAAATTGAACCCGTAGTCAAGTACCTCTAGTTATTTAATGGGAGTGAATATATGGAATACTCGTATATGTCAACTGCGGATGATCATGAACTAATTAATAAATGATGATGATCCTAGCACTTAAAGATACCACCTTAAGGACGTTCGCTCCTTATATTTTTATAACGCCTAGACAATCGATAAAGAAAGTGATCTATCAAAAGAAAATCTGGAATCACCGAACATTTAAGAGAGTTAAATCCGTGCTTAGATATTGACATGCCCACTGGAGCTACATTTTTTCAACAGCTCGCGAGCTCAATGTATGACCTGGCATGACATGGCGACGTGAATTGCGTACGCAGTAAGGATGCGCAGAAACAATTAGCGCGAAAGTCCTTAAGCAGTTAATAAAAGGACAACATTAAAAAAAATTGAGGCTTGAAAGGGATGCATTATAATAGCAGCTTGAATTTTTTTGTTGGTTGTTTTGCTTTAAATTTATTATTAACTGCTTAAGTTCATATCCTCAACTGCGAGGATCATCATTATAAAATAAGTTATTATTAATTTGAGAAAGATGTGTGTATTAAGAAAACAAAACTTCCCTGTTTCTTGTGTTACATTTAGGAATGTTTCCCGGAGAGAAAAGAGGAGGTAAACACTAAAATTTTCACCTTTAACCTAGTTTTATAAACTTCCTTTCCTCGAATGAATTACACAAAATTAGGAATCACAACCTTAAAAATCAGTTGACAGGTTTATGGAAGGTTTTGCATTCTCGAGGTCTACACAGGAGTCACTTAGCATGCGAACTGAGGTGCATGAGATTTATTCTGTTCCATCTAGCCAGTCAGGCTGGCGTCTTCTGAAGGAGAATTACAAGCTTACGAGAGCTGCTACACTACTGCTTCTGAACCACTCCACAGAACATTTCGGGCTTGAGAGTTGTTTTTTCGACCCAGTTTCTATGGAGTGGTAAAAATTTTAATATTAATATGAAAATAAGAAATTATTGATTTGGATTTCACGCGACTTCCCTTGTCGCCGGATATGACCTGCAATAGGTAGTCAATCAGAGCGCGCACTTTCTCATACCCAGAGGCTGTCTATACAATAACAGCTGATGGCCTTTAAGAGCGCTTGTCTGTAAAAATCAAACATAACGCGGCAAGGGTGGAAAATTCGATTTCCTTCATATTTTAATGTTAGATAGGTTAGGGTATAACTAAAATCACTGGATACTTTTTTTGGCAAAATATCCTTTTATTTCAAAGAAAAATGCAAATAACGAACTTCCGTTAAAATCGCCATTTGAAGCAGTAAATTATGACATCAATTTGAGGTGTTCGCGTGCAAAAACAAATCCCTCTGTCGTCTTTTAAACACTCAATTTTACTTTTGCAATCTCTCAAGAGCTTCAAAACTGATTTTGGTAGAAACTGCGTTGTTCTTTGTGTTTGAAATAATTTAATTTTAAAAGTATACATTTCTCATCAGGAAAAGTACTTCGTGAATTAAATTATTTTTCACCATGTGCTAAACCTTCAAATCGATTCAGCTTCTGGCTGTTGAATTAAGAAAAGATGTTCTCAGGATTGCTGCAAAAATTTCTTTGGGCAAATGATTGAGAGCGACGCGAGAGCTTTTCAAAGTTCGTTAAAATGCAGGTTGTTTGACCCTTCTTGGCAACATTCCATTCGCGAGTCACGCACATATTTTAATGTGTTTCGACCCATATGAGATCGAAAACGTCAAACAGAAAAACAGTTCGAAATGCTCTTACCTCATTTGCTGTAGAGGACAGGTCCAGAGGCCATTTCCGAGTGATTCTCTTGCCGTTCGACGCATTTTGGTCCTGTTGATGCCATCCAATGAACACCGCCAACTGGGTCAGTGTATTGTAAACGGTCGAACAGCTCAACAACAACCTTTCTTCCAAAACGTTCAACATCTTTCTACACTGTGACATCTTACTCAACGGTTCAGTTGATTTAATACGAGTGTTGCTCAGTTTTCAGTGCACAAAAGCATTATCAGGTTTGACTGCTAAATTGGGACCAAACGTGAATGGCGCCGCGTGCGTATTTGGTTTGTCACGCAATGCGTATGAAAGGCATTTTAGGGGGTAGGGGAAGGGCAAAACCTTTGAGGTGAAGTAAAATAACACACAGTGTTATTTGCAGGGATTATTCGTGGTTTTAATTGCGTTGTGTGTCTTTCTTACTAATTACCAGTGTTGTTACAACCATTAAAAATTGTATTTGCTACCCTAGCCTAGTAGTCTGAAAAGCAATTCCAACGGTTGTACAAGCTTACAGACATGGTTACAGGTGAGCGGTGCAACAGAAGTGGCGCTATTATTAACTAGACCCAACTTTAATAAGGGGAAAACCTATAACTACAAGGGGCTCCCTTTTGTTAATTGACGAGCGGGTATTCTACCTATGATCATTGGTGTCAGCCTGCTGGTTCTCAGCTGGCACAGGACCGGTACAAGGCACAGTTATATCACGAGTGAAAGTCAGCTCGTTGTTAAAGGGTTGGATGGAGTTTTGGACAGGAAGGGTTCTTTCTTCATAACAAATGGATGCAATCGAAGTGTTTAACTGTGCTCTCTTGTCAGCTGTTTGATTTAGTCTACATTAGTGTGTCCTGACTAATGAGTGGGGCTTCTAACAGCACGCCAGTGCTGTTGAAGACTGTGAAATGTGGCACGTAACCATGGTAACAAACAATGAGGTTCTGTTCCTGAATTTCTGTTTACGAATCTTACTGAGACAGGTTCCCAGTGAGCGAGATCTCTCACAGCAGCCAGCATACTTATCATAATGGATATGAGGATATCATAACAGAACTGACGTCAAGCATCTTGCCCTTAAACGTCTGTTACCTCTTTCACGTTCTACATACACCTTAATGAGGACGAAGAGAAGAGCGAGGCTTCCATCGATAACCTGGCTAATATTCGGATAGTCCACAAGCGAATGTAAAACTCACCTGATCCAACTTTTACAAGCGAACCAGTCCCACGTAAGATAATTTCAGATCCCTTTTTCCCCAGTCCTCTTTCACTTTTTGGTCACTCCCCTTTTCCTTACCGTGACCCGGCCACTTGTGCTGCAGCTTCTGCTAGACACTATTCCAAGTTTTGCACGATGGCTGGGACATATCGTCATTGTATTCAAGCGTTCGTTGTAAAAACTGACTTGTAACTTGTGGTATCCAGTAGTGTAGCACCTCTTTTGGTGCTATCAGGGCCGCACTAAGGCTGAAATAAATGCTGCGAGCAAATTGGCCTAGTCAAAGCCTTCCCCCCCCCCCCCCTTCAACATACACACTCGTGCACATAGGTACTAACTCTGTTCACAATGCCACAGTTTGTGTCGATTTCGTCAAAAACGACACCTTTTTGGGGACATCCTTCGTTGACAATTTGCCAAAACGCTGCTTCCTGTTTGCTTTTTCTCCGACAAAGTTGTTGGCAACATCCACCAGATTTATAGCATCAGTTTTAAAAAAGTACCCTTAAAGTTACAAGGTTTGTTAAAATTGAAACATTTCGACAGCCAAGCTACGAATTTCGGACCTGTTTTACCTAACTCTCGTAAACGTTAACGTAACTTTTATCACTCGATTGGTGAGATAAAAATAGTTTTGTTCCATGTTGTTTTAAAACAACATGATGAGCTTAAAGCTTGCAGCAAATACACAGCAGTCGCTTAGCTATTAAAGGCATTAAGGTCCTTCACAGTAAAGCTATACTGCCAGGGTCAAGGTGATATGGGTGAAGAAAGACATTGGTAAGGAACCTGGGCGACTGAAATGTGCGGTGGGCTAGTAGATTTTTGAAGCCCACTTGCCCGGTGGTTAGTGACTCAACAGATGTCAAACCCTGTTAAAGGTTGTAAAATAATAAAAGGAACTTTTAGCATCAGCATTTAAGACTATTCGTTGCACATTAATTCGTTTTAGTTATATATTTTCTGGCTCATTTATTATAATGTTTTTACAACTTCCAAAACTTCTGGGGACTCGAGCCCCCCACCCCCCCCCCCCCTCCCCCTTCTACGGGCCTGGGTATTCTTGGTGCATCAAAGTAAGGGAACAATTGTTTTCAAGCTTTTGATTCGTCTGGTGTTGTAACCACAAACTCCGACAACAAGAAAATGGAACCAACAACAACCGTCTTCTGTGTAACGAAGCAATTTGTGAAAAAAAAAGCCGAGGTCCCCCCTCTAAGCCAAAACAATAAGCTCAAACTAGTTAGTCACATCGCAATTTCCCTGATAAAAACGATTTTAATATTCTGGACTCGACGTTTTGAAGAGGTTTTTAACTTAAGCTAGTACACGTACCCTTTTTAGCTAATTTTCGTGTTCGAACATTGTTATTTGCATGCCTACAACTCACGCCGAGGGGTGACTACTTTTTCTGCATTCTGGCACGGGAGGTTGAGGTGCCTAAATGTAGCACTAATTTTGTTTCGTATTTTTGGTCCATTACTAGTTCCTCCCATTTCTCGAACCCTGAGCCGTTTAAAAAGAATCAGAGCAGATTTTGCCCTTCCCCTACCCTCTAGTAAAATGTCCATTCCGATGATTTGCATTGCGTGACGCGGCTGTAGATAGAACTCCATCTGGCCACGTTAGCGGCGACATGTGGTGATAAAAACCTTTTTGTGTATTGCCAACTAAGCAACACTGACCAGCAACTGAACCGTTGAGTAAGATGTCACAGTGTAGAAAGATGTCGAACGTTTTGGAAGAAAGGTTGTTGAGCTGTTCGACCGTTTACAATACACTGACCCAGTTGGCGGTGTTCATTGGATGTCATCAACAGGACCAAAATACGTCGAACGGCAAGAGAATCACTCGGAAATGGCCTCTGGACCTGTCCTCTACAGCAAATGAGGTAAGACCATTTCGAACTGTTTTTCTGTTTGACGTTTTCGATCTCATATGGGTCGAAACACATTAAAATATGTGCGTGACTCGCGAATGGAATGTTGCCAAGAAGGGTCAAACAACCTGCATTTTAACGAACTTTGAAAAGCTCTCGCATCGCTCTCAATCATTTGCCCAAAGAAATTTTTGCAGCAATCCTGAGAACATCTTTTCTTAATTCAACAGCCAGAAGCTGAATCGATTTGAAGGTTTAGCACATGGTGAAAAATAATTTAATTCACGAAGTACTTTTCCTGATGAGAAATGTATACTTTCAAAATTAAATTATTTCAAACACAAAGAACAACGCAGTTTCTACCAAAATCAGTTTTGAAGCTCTTAAGAGATTGCAAAAGTAAAATTGAGTGTTTAAAAGACGACAGAGGGATTTGTTTTTGCACGCGAACACCTCAAATTGATGTCATAATTTACTGCTTCAAATGGCGATTTTAACGGAAGTTCGTTATTTGCATTTTTCTTTGAAATAAAAGGATATTTTGCCAAAAAAAGTATCCAGTGATTTTAGTTATACCCTAACTTATCTAACATTAAAATATGAACAAAATCGAATTTTCCACCCTTGCCGCGGAATTTTGATTTTGTCTGATTTTTACAGACAGGCGCTCTTAAGCAGGGAGCCAGTCAGAGTGCGCCCTTGCTCATATCCAGAGGCTGTCTATATAATAACAGCTGATGGCCTGTCTGTAGGGAGTCAATCAGAGCGCGCGCTTGTTCATATCCAGGGACTGTCTATATAACAACAGCTGATAGCCTGTTAGTAGGGAGCCAATCAGAGCGCGCACTTGCTCTTATCCAGGGACTGTCTATGTAATAACAGTTGATAGCCTGTCAGTAGCGAGCCAATCAGAGCGCATGCTTGCTTTTAATAATAATAATAATAATAATAATAATAATAATAATAATAATGATGATAATAATAATAATAATAATAATAATAATAATAACAACGGTTTATTCAATAGATTCCACGAGGTGGCTCTTCAGGGGCCGCATAAAAACAAATATCTCCACAAACTCTAAAATCTTAAGATGTGGTTTGTCTTTTTTCGCTAACAGTAGACTCACATGTGACACACACCTCGTACTTTGTAAGGATCAGAATCCAATTTCTCCTTGAAGTATCAAAACATAATCTAGCAAGCGGGTCAAGAGAATTAAGGAAATGATTACCGAATAAAAAATTGTCTTGAAGTGTACACAACTTCTCTATACAGTGCTGCTTTAAGAAACACGAGAAAACCAATTCAATGAGAAGAATATATATCATAGGGTTAATAATTACAGCTAACTAACCTCAACCAGTTTCACGTGAACAAGTGAGCAATTGGTAAACCATGATTTTCTCCATTACACTGCCTCATCCTTGTTTTTCCGTTTATTTACTGAGTGGCTATAAACATACTTATTTTTGTTTTTTCTTAGTACGCCACGGAAAGAGACGTAAGTAATTATAGTATTTTTACAATTAAGTATTTTGGCAGATTTTTAAGCTTGGTCAGGTTTTGCTGTCCAAATTCTCCAGATATTTTTACACCCCTATTTGAATAAACCTTTCCCCGCCGACAGTTGCAAGAAATGTAAAACAAAAACTACTACGAAAAACATCTTGCAAAATTCAAATATTGGTATCATCAATAAACTATTAAGTAAACGTGATGTTTCGGACAAATGCGCTTAACTTAAAAAGAGAGCAAAAAAGGAAACTGTGAGAGTTGAATACATTAATTAAGATTTTTTTATATAGAGAGGGAAGACAACCAGCTTACATTTTTATATCTTTTGTTTATTTATAGAAGGTCATCAGTGTTCACCATTGTCACGTGTTACCCTCTTAAAATTAAGTCTTTTGAATTTGAATTTGAGTAAAACTGTTCTCTCCATTAACCCTGATACAAATAAAATAAAATAACACATTTCAACAAAACGCTTAGACATGTCAACCAGATCGCAAATTGAAAAGAGTTAATCAAAGCTACTAAGAAACTCCCGCTTTACACTGACATTCGTGAATAAATAAGGACGTGCTGTCAAGTCATACTTTGCGTTAATTTACTAGAGATCACAACTCCATTAATTAATGCATTCGTTAAGCTCGGTTAAGCGGTCACCATTTCACTTTATTTTAATTATGGTTTAAAGGATGCTTCGGCTTCAGATGGGGATCTTACGCTTCTGAGGCATCTCCGCTACTGGCACTTATATCACAAGCATACTACTTTATCACTTTAAATTTTTGAACTGAACATATCTTAATCGTCTGCTGATATTATTTTCTCTACAGAGGTCACCAGTAACCAAAAGACCATCTGGGAAGATGTTATCGCCGCCCTGAAGCCGTAAAACAAAATGGTAAAAACAGTTAAAATCCAAGCAAACATCAGCCTGGTAGTGTTTTTGCCTGCACATTACACTATGTTAAAAATTTTGAGCTGTCTCACTACTTAACGCTAAGGATAAGATCACCTTCAGAATCTGGTCTCAGACCTCTCGAGTTTTGGTCGCGACCTTAGTAACCACTGAACCCAACTAGCGTCTTTTTCATGAGTTCTTGGTATGGAATTTACTGCTCTAACTACTTGAGCTTTTTTCCTTGGTAATTCTTTTTCATCGCAGTTCGTTACTGAATCACTAAAGGCATTGAACGAAATTTTGTTTTTATTACAACTGTGGTTTGATTTTCTGTTTTAAGCTAACTTTTCAACTCTTGGTCCGAATCCCTAAACGTTCATGAACTTCAATTTCTTATCTAATATGGAGTTCATACTTATTGAAAGTCACAGTATTCGCCGGCTTAACTAAAAAAAAGGCCTCTGTGGTTACACTCCAGACCCTACCAACCCTTGATCCTTAATTATCTGATAACGTTAGAACGGCTCTTTGATAAGACCTGCTAAGAGCTAAGAATTAATAGAGCTTGACATCCCTCTGCTCAAGATGAACTTATCCGCACAACGCAATTTTGGTCGCAAAATCTGTCTTGTGCCCGTGTTCATACAGTGTTATATGAAGTAAAAAGGCGTTGTTTTCCCAAGTTCGCTCTTGGCGGATAATATTTCTTGCATGAAAAAGGATAGGGGTCGTTTATAGGTTCGGAAGTAGGCGCTGAGAGAGGGCCGGGGGGAGGGGAGAGGGGGAGGGGGGAGAGATGGAAGGAGGGAGGGAAGGAGGGAGGGAGGGAGGGAGAGCTACCCTGATATAGGGTGTTGTAATGAACAATTCCCTTAGGCAATCAGTGTCGAGCCCGACACGATAGCATTTAGAAAAAAATTCTCAAATCACTAATTTTTATCCTTGTCAATAAAACGTTCTCTTAACTGTTTTTTTTTTTCAGGAATAAACTTTTGCCAGGGAGGCTGAAGGACTCACTAGTTTACATGTGTTGAAAACATCGTAGTCTTAAAATCGCTTATAAAAATTTAAATTAAGTGGACGTGAAAATAAAGCAGTTGATGAAAACGTTGTTGTATCCTCATTTGTTTGGGAAGTAAGTTGAATTTCTAGGAAAAGGCCTAGGAGGCGGAATAAGCGCCACACTAGTTTGTTACTTTATTGCATCCTCCCTCAAACTCAGTTAAAAGACTTAAATACTCAGAAAATTCATTTCAACGAATTTATTTCAAATAAATTTCAGCATCAGCTGCATCTTACTGAGAGGTCGTGATTTTGTCCATTTAATTTAGGATACCTTAGTGAGTTTTCGTTATGGAACGAATGGTCTCCGTAAGAACTAACTGAGAAATTAAGATACATTCGGAGGTTGAAGCGGGATAATAAATTTTGAATACTCAGTCTGACTCAAAAGTCAGACTAACCGTGAGCAATTTAAAATTTGCCGAAGGATTATTGAATATTCAAGGTTTTTTAACCCGGAATATTGAAGTTTGATTTACGTTGGACGCGCGTATTCTCTGAGTGTTTGAAATGCATTTCTTTTGAGTTATCAAGTTTCGGCTGGGTGAAGCACAAAAAAGACAGACAACGTTTTGAAAAATTTACAATAATACACACAAATGTAGATCGAATTAACAGGGCGAAGCTCGATTGAGGCTGCAATAAGATAAACGAAAATCCTCAAAAATCCAGGATAATCGAAATGCAAGTCACTTCTTGAGTCTGATTGTCGAGAAAATTTATAAAAGATAAAAATAAGGCATGTAAAATGAATGTTAAAAGCAAATTTATGCTTAAATCGACAGACAGAAGAACCCTTGTCCTAGTCAGGAAACGCTTTTACTTAATTTAGTAACCAATTGCCGGACAGGTTTCGGGGCTCGGTTGACGATGTAATAGAAAAGTAACTTAAATTGTCCAAAATCTAGGCTAATGGAAAGGAATTTTCCTCCTTATTCTGGCTTTTTAACGCATAAAAGACAAAAAGCGAAGCTCTTGAAATTACTTTGACTTACTTAATTGGCTCGAATCGACTGATAGAAGCACGATGGTCGGGAAGTCGACGGTTTTTACATAAGCTAAACCTTTGTGAAATATTCCGCTTCAACCCCGAGGTACATGCAATTCTTAATACTCAGAACACTTTTGGAGTCCCTTTCTTATAACCTTCCTCAGTTTATAAATCGGCTGTCAATTCCACCGGATATTTAATTTAAAAATTGGAAAGGAAGTTCCACATTTTGCTTTGCAATATCAGATAAGAGACAAACAACAAGAAAGAACTGTTGGCAACAACGTTAAGTGTTAAAACACTCTACGATTTCATCTAAAAAGTATCTAACGTAGAACCACCTCGTACAGTATAACAAACAGTGCAACAGAAAAGTGCCACTCTTATTAAAATATCTTTAAACTGTGGTGTCACCTTGCCAATAGCCACTGACCATACCCTAAGCTTTTAAGCACCTGCACATGTACAATTTTGACTTTTTCATCTATAGCACCTGCACCGAAGCTCACGAGAATCTTCACTAAGAAGGGGGTGGGCTATTCAGGGAAGAAGACAGAAGAAGAAGAAGAAGAAGAAGAAGAAGAAGAAGAAGAAGAAGAAGAAGAAGAAGAAGAAGAAGAAGAAGAAGAAGAAAAAGAAGGAGAAGGAGAAGGAGAAGAAGAAGAAGAAGAAGAAGAAGAAGAAGAAGAAGAAGAAGAAGAAGAAGAAGAAGAAGAAGAAGAAGAAGAAGAAGAAGAAGAAGAAGAAAAGAAGAACAGAATGGACAAGTACCTTTGGGGTTTTATCCAAAACATCAAAAGATTATAGACCCACCTTTTACCATATAATAAGTGAGGAACGAGCTGTTCGATAGTTTTGAATTAATTTAAGGACTAAACTGCGGAATTCAATCACAGATTCAAAAGTTAAAACCACGTTGTACAGCATAAGAAAGCACCACAGGAACAGGTACTGAACCGGATTGCTTTAAATTAAATAGTCCAACTTCTATTAGTATTCCATCCACAGATTAAAAATCGTTAACCAAATGACTCACTTTTAACCGAATTTAATGTAATCTGGAAGCGAAACAAACAAGGTAGGGTTTGCCTCTTAGCCAATTCGTCTTTTCTCCCCCTCGTTACTTCTCTTATCTTGATTGCGGCTGTGAAGTGCCGTTCCCTTGACGAGACTACCCCATAACCTCCGACTTCAATTCCCTATCACGATCAAGACAAATCCTAGGAGAGTGGTTTAGAGTTTCGAAAGAGCTTACACAACCCTCGAAATTCTCTTTGTTCCTTTATTGTTCGCATGGAAAATGTGTGGAAGAGAACGTAATCAGACCTGTGTTAATCGAAATTGTATACATTTAGCAACTTGTAGTGGCAACCTGTCAAGCACCAGTTGTCAAAGTTCCGGAAAAACAGTTCTTATATTTATTTCGAAAAACTTGGTGAATTGTGCTTCTGTCAGGCCGATGGGAAAAATTTCCGTGCAGTCGAAAACTTAAGAAAAATAACTGATGTTGTATATTACATTTCTAGAACACATTTGATATGTGTTGATGTTAAATTTCTGCGTGAGCAGTCTACCAATATGAATTGAAGAGAAACTTTGGTATTTTCTAATGTTAGAAGCATTTTGGGTTGTTGCAAGCTGTTTTCTGGTGTGATTGTTCTTGTTCAAAATGACGGTTATATTTATAGATGACATCTTAAATCGACTGTGGTGCCTTTGTTGGCGCTCCTTGTGTTAACAATGGAATATGTTGTTTGTTAACCATATTGATTCAGAAAGGATTTAATTGACGTCAGACGAAGGCCATTGAATAACTTCTAACCCGTTCATCTGGGTGTTAAAGGCGAAAAAAGAACAACTGATTCATTTACTGACCATTGAATTGAAATCCTTTGATATACCTTCCTTCTACTTCCTCAAATGCAAATTATTTTATTTTAAGAAAGCAAACACAAAATGTTTAAATATTTATGTTTCAATTTTTCTTCGGCCGTTTTATTAAAAGGGGCAAATTATATTTTTCCTTCTCGGCGACTGCCACCAGCAACACCGACACACGAAACATCAAAGACGCCGAATTTTCTTTTTAGTTTGTACATGTCATTTTATTTATTATTACTATTTTAATAACAGCTGTCTCGCTCATTTTGGTATCGGCTTTTTTAAATCGATACTTTGCAATTTTACCTAGTTTAAACAACTTTTAGCAGATTAGCCCTTTTTCAAAAAGGTTACTTATTTCTCAAGTAAACATTTGTTTATTTCAAACAATTTCCTCCTATTTGTTGACAAAACCCGAAAAAAGTAAAGTACTGTTCTTGAATTTTAGCAGAACTTAAGAGGCATAAGAATTCGATAACAGAAAGATGCTGTCGAAAATAACTGATTTATGTTATTTTTAAACTCTCTGCTCCATTCAAGGCTATTAGTTTTCCAGGGAAACGTGTCTGCAAATTTTAAGCAACAGACACGTGCTATTAATTGTTTTCGCAATTCACTATGACTAAGTAAACAAACTGATAAAAGCAGGTGTGCGCAAAACCAGCATCGCCACATAAGAAAACTCAGCGCGGTTAGAGGTTAAAGGAGCGGGCCTTACGAAGTTTTGATAATACAGGGTATGTATCTGTAAGAGTTGTTGACGATGGTAGTTTCTCTGTAGGGTCTAAGTTGTGCTTAATAATATAAGATCTTCTTTTTGTGATCTCTGTAATTTTAATAAGGTGCTGCCCAAAGTTTTTCAAATCTTTTGTGAGAAAATAGGTTAGATTAAAACACCCATGCACGAAGTTTTTCCCCAGTAATATTCCTCTGCGTGCATCCACGGCCTGGTCAGTTTCTGCCGACAACATGGCTATACGTTATCTCATACGTCTCTTGCTGAGGTTAAGGGTTTAAGGCACTGCTGAGTGGGTAGTTTGTTACTAAGGTTTTTTTCCCTAAAAAGGCCAGGTTTTCTGCCCACACAAAGTGCTAGTCTTACCACTAACTGCAATTAGTATCATGCTACTTTCAGATCGTAATCTTTTAACCTCGCGAACTTTACACATTGAGTTATATTTGTGTAAGTCGATGTTTTAACAAAAAAGTATTCCAATTTGGTGCCTAATTCAAGTACATTATAACACCAGGGATAGAAAACTGCATGTTTAGTTACCTCTATTTACGAACATAGGAGTAATCACTGTAAGCCAGCATTTAATTTATATGCTCTATATTAAAGCAAGCTGGAATAAAATTCTGTTTTAGAATTAACACCAGCAAAACCCAAGTGCGGTCTCATCATGAAGCTGCAGCTGGTCTTGATGCTGTTGTGCTTTCTTTTAGCCTCTCTGCTGGTGTTAGGTAAGTTTGGTTAAAATTTACCCTGTTCGAACAATGTTCAGCCCGAAATGGAGGAAACTGCAATGAAAGATCAAAACACTCAAGTTTAGATTTAACATGTACTTTACTTTAACCGCCAAACAAATGCATTTCATGATCCGGCAGGAATAATCCTCCTCCAAATTTTCAAACTCAATTTTTTTTGTAACGATACTGCGCCAGTCAAGCTATTGGTTTTAACGTAGGCTTTTACTGTATTTATTTGGCTACTTAAACAATACCTACCACTGAGTGAACCCGGTTCGCAAACCTAATATGTGCAAATATTATACCTCATTTTTACGGAAATTCTGTCTAAGTTTTCCAAAACTTTTTGATGGGGGTTTCTTTAACTTATTTCTACCAACCCGTTTCTAGATCTGTTGATTTTAATACTTTTATTTCAATTTCAGGCGACGAAACTGACTTAGAAAACCAAGAGTTCCATGACAGTGGTAAGTTGTTGCTTCTCAGGAACAACGTCTGAACTGAGTTTGCCTGGTTGTTTCAAGTCAGGCTTAGCATCCTAGATGTGGCCTCCTTATTCAATGCATTCAGTGCACATTTCTATCCAGTGCACTCTTCAAGAAAGTAACTTACACTAGGGAAAATGATTTAGTTCCTCCTTCAAGTTAAAGAAACCCCCAAAGAAACCCATTTAGTTCCTCCTTCAAGTTAAAGAAACCCCCATCAAAACTTTTTGATGGGGGTTTCTTTAACTTATTTCTACCAACCCGTTTCTAGATCTGTTGATTTTAATACTTTTATTTCAATTTCAGGCGACGAAACTGACTTAGAAAACCAAGAGTTCCATGACAGTGGTAAGTTGTTGCTTCTCAGGAACAACGTCTGAACTGAGTTTGCCTGGTTGTTTCAAGTCAGGCTTAGCATCCCAGATGTGGCCTCCTTATTCAATGCATTCAGTGCACATTTCTATCCAGTGCACTCTTCAAGAAAGCAACTTACACTAGGGAAAATGATTTAGTTCCTCCTTCAAAGTATTAAGGTGATTCCATTTATAATTTAATAATTGCATTGCTATTCCTTTCTGCGCATGTCCTTTTTTTTTTTGGCGTGATTAGTGCGCGCTCTGGTGCGCGCACGTTCGGAACTTGACAAGGTGACCCTATTTTTATTTTATTTTTTAAATGCACAAGTTCTCAGGAACTTATGAACTACCTCGTCAATCGGGGTTATAGACTAGATTTTCTTAAAACCCAAATACAACGGGATTCTGAAGTTTCTTGCAACGACGCTCTTAAAACCAAACCTAAACGACAGACAGATACTGTTCCTTTTGTCCTTACATACAATCCTGCTTTACCTAACATAACCCGCATAATCCACAAACACTCTCATGTACTCTACTCATCTGATCGTTGTAAAAAGGTTTTTACTAGTCTTACTCTAGTAGCCCACCGGCGTTGTAAAAACATAAGTGACATTCTTGTTAGAGCTAAGTTACCGGAACCCGTCAACACTGACAACTCACGGTTTCCTCCCGGCTCTTTTCGGTGCAATAAAAATAATTGTACCACCTGCCCTTATATCGAAGATGGCCGCACGCAATATACTTTTAATAGTACTGGACAAATTAATCAAATCAAATCGCATATTACTTGTGAAACGTCTAATGCGATTTACATGATTCAATGTACTAAATGTAATCTTCAACATATCGGAGAAACTAAACGTCGCCTCAAAGAACGCTTTAATGAACATAGGCGACCCATTATCAACACCTCCAGCTACAATCCTACCGCTGTCTCACGACACTTTATTACTGGCAATCATACGGTTAATCATATGCTTCTTATACCACTTGAAAAATTATATACTAATCGTGATTCAGTTAGAAAGGCTCGTGAGGCATTCCTCATCCACCGAGGAAACACACTGGAGCCTGCAGGTCTTAACAGAAGAGATGAAATGTAATCCAACCAGCTTTTTCCTTATCTCTATCATACTGTATTTCCGCTTTTATTTCATTGTTATTATTTTTTCTGTATTTTTAACACATCACGTAGTCCTGTCCTGTTATTTCTGGTTCGTTATATAAAGACCATGTAAATTCGCGTTTCATTCAATAAACCTGAAGAAGGCTGGTGTTGGCCAGCCGAAATATTGTATTTACGCCTCGTGCACGTTGTCTGACCAGTCTTTGCATTATTTCCGTATTTTATCTTCTTTTGACTGGTCACGATCTAGTGATCCAACGTAGAGCAAGCTTTGATCGTACACAGTTTTGCAGTGGTCTAAACCTTGAAAATTTGTAAGGTTTAATTAATAACTGTGCTCAGTGGGGTCAGAGGTTTGAGCAACCGACCGGTTGTCGGAAGGCCTAGGTTCAACTCTCGTGGAGGACTCAGTTGTGTTTCTTTGCCCCACGCGTGTAACCTGATGAATCAGTATCTTTCTTATTTCATGACCGAACTTAAAATTTACTACCTTCATTTCTTTTTTCATCAAACAGAAGTTCAATTTCCTTTGTTAAAATGTTTTCTTTTCTTTTCATTTTCCAGAAAAAAGGTCTCCAGAACCTCGCTGGGGTAGGTTGAACTGATTTTTCACGTTTTTTTCTTTTTACGCAAAAAGATACATTACATGGTCTCGCCACTTCCATGACAACACCACTAAGCTAAGCCAAATCAAGAAACAAGTAATTAAACTACTACTGATGAGCATTCCTCTGGTATTACAAAGATAGGACGTTGCGCAGCGTTGTTTGTTGGCCAAAGTGCGTTTGTCAAAGAAGCGTTTTTCGAGCTGATCAACATAAAATTTTTCTTCTCTTTTGGAGGAATGCAGTTGCGGCAAAGGAGCTTCTGGCGGTCGTAAATATTTGTAGGGCAGAAAGCGTTCTCCCTACCAAAAGTTACAAAGTTTTAAAAGTTTTGAAAATGAGACAGAGGCTGTAGACGTTCTCTGTCCCACCAAACTGAGGTAAAAACGTTTGTTTCTTATTCTATTTTTGTTGTTTTTAGGAAAGAAAAAACATGGCCGTTCCCTTTGGCCATGGTCGAAAAAGACAACTCTTGATGAAGGTGAATGATGGGCTAAGGCCAGTAGCTTTGAACTCGCTATAGGCGTATGTAAGTTCTATCGAAACGACGACTTCGGGCCTCAGTACGCCATGCTGGACGGTTTTTATCTGAAACTGGAACGTCCTGCATGTCAAAGCATCCATCTACCTAACGCATTAACTTTGAACGTTGGGAGGAGTTATGTGCGTTGTTATTTAAGAATTTAAATATGACTAGCTATTCTGTCCTACGATTTTGTTCTTGATGTTGTTGTTGTTGTTGTTGTTGTTTTTGTTGTTGTTATTGTTGTTGTTAAATTACGTTAATTTGATGTCATTCTTGAATTTTAAATAGCAACAAAGCGCTGGCCATGGCAGAAGAAGACTACAATGGATCTTGGTAAAGGTACGCTTGATTTTGTAACAAGCAATAATAAGAGGGACTTTAAACCTCGGGCCTCAGTTAGGTCGTGTTTCTTCGTCAATTGAAAAAATAACTGGTTCCTATTAGAGGGCCTATTTTAAATCATAAGTCTCCGAGAAAAACCAACTTATTTTTCCTAACGTCTATTACACCACAACTAGAACATGACAACTTTGAATTCGAAATGAATTGTGTATCACCACTTTACCACCATAGCCGGTGTTATTTACATCCTAATTTAACGATGTATATACCTCTGGACTACGGATCAATGGATAGTTTCCTATTAATTATCGAAACATGATGCACATCGGCCTGATAAAAGTACAATTTTGATACTTTGACGATCAATCGTTCTCTACTCTAATCGGCCGCCTACAGTCACGTGTTTGCTTATCTAAGCACCACTGAAACTTATTTTATTGTTGTTTATTTATTTATTTATTTATTCATTTATTTATTTATTTATTTATTTATTTATTTATTTATTTATTTAACTTCGCCAACATACAGGATAAGAATAAGAAGAAATGGAAATAAAATGAGATGAAATAAAAAAAATAAGAAAAAATTAAAAAACATCAAAAAATAAAAATGGCAGGGTGGTCGCAACAGCAGAACCAATTACTGCGGTCCTAATAATTATAAAAAATTTGTATAAATGGATCAACAAATGATAGTATAATATTATTTCAATAGCCTAATAGCAGCAAGTGACAGGTGACGTTAAACTTCTTGACACATTACATATCACACAAATAGTTTTGAAAGTTCTTGGGTTGTTGATGTCATACCCTGAATTTAAGGATGATTTATAGTAGTTCAGCATCACTATCTTAAAGTCCTTCAGATTGTCCATACTCAGTTGTAGATCATCCACCAGTCTGTTCCAGATCCTTGTAGCTCTTACAGCCCAGTTTTTATTTTATACTGTTGTTGCTATTGTTGATGTTGTTGCCTATGTTTTTGTTATTTTTGTTGGTGGTGTTGTTCCCATTGTCGTTGTTGTTGTTGCTATTGTTGTTAGCATTGTTCCTGTTGCTGGTTTTGTCATTATGCGGATCATTTTTAAGGACAACTTGCGTGAACCTGATATCTTGCTTGGATTTCAAATAGACCAGCCCTCGGATAAAAAGCGTTGGCCTTGGCAAAAGAAAAGTGCAATGGATTTTGGTAAAGGTGCGTTTGAGTCAAGGAACTGATACTTTACGAAGCGATCGAGTGCCAAACGTAGACATTACCAGCCACAACACCTTTCTTTTTGTTAGCATCAATTGGTAATGTGTTCATGTCAATAACTGAAATAGCTTATTGCCTTATCATTAATATATAGATTTAGCCGAGCCTAAAAGCGGAGCTCCACGTCTCTCTTTCATGCTAATTGGCCCGTAAAATACAGTAAATTTTAGTTGTGCAGTTATTCCCCAAGAGGTGAAAAACAGCACAGGAAAACATGCGGACCGCTGAGGAAACTGTGAGCTGGCTTATTTCAGTTTCATCAAAGAGAAGACTTCAGTACGACTTTCACCGACAGCTCTTCTTGTAGCACTGATTCTTTCGAAAGCTAGCTTATAGAGTTCAAGAAGAGTACCTATAAAACTACAATTGCTAAAGAAAACCCACTTAAAGACTTTTCCATGCAAATACACATTTCTCACTGATTCCAATGCATCCCTCTGGCTGCTTAGTTCTGTTAACCATTAAACATTTCTCGAAATCTATCTTGCTAAAATAAATAATATTTTCCCGGCATCAAACCGTTTACTGGCAAAAATTCTCCAAAAAATGTTTTCGGAAACTTTCAAGCACACGTATAATTATCAAGAGAAAATGGCACAAGTTTTTCAACCGCGAAGTATTAATCGGGCGCTTTCAAGAATACACCCTGAACTATTAAATTTTAGGAAGGTTTTAGAGTCTCATTTTAGACAAAATACATGTAGACTTAAACCGAGAAATGCATGCTTTGCTTATAGTTACTTAAATAAAGATTTCATTTCGATCTGTAACTAAACACACACTGAAATGGCTTAGCGGTTTAACAAAAAACAAAACGATCACGAAAACATGCCACACTGAACTCACTCACTGAAACGGCGATTCTAAGTTTAGTCGCTAAATTGGGACAGAAATGTCATTCACTTCATATGGAGAAGCTAAAAAATATAACAATATAAGGAAGATAAAATATTCCACAACTGAACAAAAAACATAAGGAGCTTTACACTAAGACTATAAACTTAAAAATGACGACAGAGCGACTCTTCAGGTGTTGAATACTAAATAAATACGATAAATACGAATTAGTCAAAACAACCCAATACGCGTCGCCGAAGAAAAACAACCTACATTGAAAAAACAACACAGATTCAGTCTAGAACTAGTCACGATTTCCACTTTTCGAATAAAATACAGTAGAATTCCTCTAAGGAAAATATTGAAAATTACGCACTAAAGTTCAAAAGGAAATTGAGCTTAATTAAGCTTAAGTTAACTGAAGCCTAAATATCAGATTGCTCACTAATGAAAATTCCTTTAATGCATAAACACAGAAAAAGGACAAGAAACCTTCAAAAACATGAAATGACATTCACATACGAAGCATTCGTTTGCCTAGGAAAGCAAACTGCATTCAATTTTCCCCTCGAGTGAAGTTACTCGCAAGCCGGCAAACGGGAACTACGAGCTATTTTTAAACAAGTTTTTAAAACATTTCAAGAAAATTACCGTAATTTACTAAACATGTAAAGTCGCTCAATTAAACAATTTTTACAATGTAAATCCACACTCAAATCTGTAATTTACTTTACCACTGAACTGAAAGAAGGCCTTGAAAATCTAAACAAAAGTCGCCGGGTTCTTTCCAGATCTCCTTAGCTTTGAAAAAAACAAGTATGTCCGCGAACAAGGATTTCTTGCCTTCAAGCTCTCCAGTATCTTCTATATGCGCCATCGAGATTATAGCAATCCTCTTCCTTTTCGTGATGAACTGCTACAAGTCTTCATTCCAAGAATGTATTACAATTATCGTATTGAAAGACAGCCGTACGACGAACCAGCCGCCATGTTGTTTACTTCAGCTGCAAGAAAAAGCGTCATTCCACCTCCCCCGGTCAGGCTGTCTTGGGACTCCCGTCACCCTCCCCCAGAGTCTGTACGGACGGCCGGACGGACGGACGTACGCTGACGTCAGAACCAAAATTTTTCGGATCAACGGGTTACCAAATTTTCTTACCCATGGTGCTCCTCGAGCTCCGCTATAAATTTACGAGGAATTCAAATCAGTTCTTCCCATTGACTTATCTTTATTTTCCTATTTCCTATAGAATAATCGAAATGCAATGGACATTGGCCTGATGGAAAACAAATTCTCACAAGATGAGAGAAATCCGTGATTTCCAAAGGGGCAGGGGGAGGTTACGGGAGCTTATTAAAGAAGGGGACCGTATAGAACTTTAACAGTGTTTACTTCAGGCGTTATAAAGTCCATAATCATGGTTTGTAAGGTAGTACAAACCTCCAAAAAAGACTTAAAGGGCGCCTTTTAAGAAAAAGACTTAAAGAATGTCTGCCCTTTGTCGATTTTTGTCGTTGTTGTTGTTAACATAAGGGGCTCAGTGTATTGTGTTGTTCACGGGCGATTTTATGAAATCACTTTATCTATTCGTTGTTGTTGTTCACGGAAAATTTTTGTTATCCTTTGCTTGGATTATATACAGACCAGCCTTCGGAGACAAAACGTTGGCCATCGCAAAAGCGTTGGCCATGGCAAAAGAGAACTGCAATGGATTCTCTAAATGGTACGTCCGATTCAAGGAACCGATACTTATTGCAAAACCATCTGCAGTCCGTCAGGCTAGCATCCCGTTGCCTTACGTTCGTGCTTAAGTCAACCAATAGAAAAGAATCTAGCAGATAATTGGTTTCAGAATTTGAAAGAGCAGTTAAAACTGACAGTGAAAGCTACAGTTACTCGAAAGGTTTGCTAAGCATGGAGTTTTAAATCCAAAATCGGGGTTTTATTAAAAAAAATAACAGCCCACCTAAAAGCAAGGCTAATAAGTCTCTGTCTGTCTGTCTGTCTGTCTGCCTGTCTGTCTGTCTGTCTGCCTATCTGTCTGTCTGACTGTCTAATACTCTGTATTTAGTTTTTCTCGCAATATTATGGCTGCGTCGCAAATTATGGGTTTTCTACAGGTGCACCGGAAAGGACCGTCTGTGCCGTCAACCCTTGGTCAACTTTTCAAACGTTATCAGCCTCGAACTAATGGAATACCTCACATACGAGAGATGTTAACTAGTATTCAATGTAACTGAACTAGACTTTAGGACGTTGCCTCCTAAAGCAGATTTTAGCAAGGGATATTGGAATCTAAATAGAATATTGTGGGTAAGCACAGATTTTCAGCCAAAAGCTTTATAATACAGAACAACGTCGGCATTTTCTTTCCAAATTTAATCTCAGTTATCTCGGAGATATGTGTGGCAACCCCTAATTTTCTTTTGGATTCCAACAGCCCTTGCTAAGATCTGATGTTTCTTACATGGTCATAAACCGCGAAAAACAAACCTTTGTATCCCGAGTTTCACGGACCATCGAGAGATGCGCAGAACGTATGCGCAGCAAGATAAGGGGGCACCATCCTTAACTGAGTAATGCTATCTTATTTTGTGTTGTCTCCTTTGCTCGGTTAGAGACACTAAATGTTTTTTTTTTTTTTCACTTAATTTTTTTTCACGGCTTAAGTAAAAAAGCTCTAATAAATCATAAATATAAACCAGTATCTCTCTTTTGATTTAAAGGCGAACCTTCACAATGCTGCTGATGAAGTTTACTTTCAAAAAAGGTATCAAAGCTTTTTGTGATAACAAACACACAGGAAATAACTGTTTTTCACCGTTTAGTGTGTGGAGGGAGACACTACAAAAATTAATATTTGAGCAAACTTTCTATTCTCATCTACACAGTTGTATCAAAATTTTCTTTCTCTACAATAAGAGACAACAATGGTAAAGCGCACAATGGAAATTCTCGGGAAACATTTCTGACTCCCCAGTGAGAATGGTAGAGTGAAGTTAATTTGCGTACCTCAGTTCACGTGAAACTTCTCCCGCCCAAGTTGGAGACATAAACCTTTTTGAAGTAGTCAATGATTTTAGAAGATATTTCTGTTTGGCACCAGCACACCTATGAGTACCGATTTTCATTGCAGGAACCTATATTAAAGATATCGATGAACAAATATAATTTTTTATAGGAGGCTCCATTAAATAGTCATAATTGGTTAAAGATCTGTCTATTAAGTTAAGGAGTGGAATTTTAATTTTGTTTTGTTTTTAAATCATAATATTTTGCAGAACTGCTGTGCAGATTAGCTCCTATACAAGTTGGATTCCATATTAATCATGAAAATGACAAGTACACTTAATCGTGCAATAAAGTTTGACACCGTCACAACTGGCTTCTGTGTATGTTTTATTTTTCCATCCTCTTAGTGTTAACAGTTTAAAATGTCTTATTTTGTATAAAGACCGTTTCATCGTTCTTATACCACTAGCTGATGCACGCACCTCAAATCCAAACCTGTTTGAAAACCTACCCTAAAATAAGCATGTCACATTGCTTGACCTAAAATTTGGTTGAATTTAACATTTCAGTTTAGTTTTCTTACTGTCCGTTATATGTTGTACAGACAGACCCACCTATATCTAAAAAGGATTTAAATGTTTTCTGGTTCACTGAGTCTACGATAAGCATATACAGGTCATATTGGCGTTTTTCACCTTTAGACTGAGACACTTCACAGCTGATTCTTACGTTTAAATTCGAAGAAACTCCTTTGGTTAAATTTACAAATTAATAGTAAAATGTCTTCGGTTACACTTCAGTTGCGTCACTGGATATTTAGGCCCAACAACCAGGAATCTGTGAAGAAAAGATACATAAAAATAGGTTTGTTCGCCTTCCCTTTCGGTTACAGCCTTCGGTCACAATTGCGAACAATTCTGTTACAAAATCCCAAACTTTGCAAGACATAAGAGGGCCAGGTCGACAACATGCATGAGAACTATCATTATTAGGCACGCTCCAGTAATCATAGCAGTGTTAACAATACAATGGCAACGACCACGCATGTGACGCCAAAGTATTTTAGAAGAGGCAAAACATAGGCAAAATAATTGACTTTGAGATCGAGACGATTGGCAGATTCTGTTATTAAAAGGGGTTTCGGCACTCTTGAAAGTACAATCCAAAAATAAAGAAAAGCTTAATAACAGTCAATAGGTCGTCAAATCGGCCATCATGAATTGGTGAGTAGATCAACGAGATCGGTTACGCCACCATGAGGTTCAGCAAGTGAATCTGTCGAAAAAAAAGGAAAAAACAAACCTTTTGAAAGGTTCACCGCAGTCGGAAAGCCTCGATACCAAGAGATGGAACGCAGTTCACCTCCTCGCAGAAGCAGCCAAACTCAGGGGGACCTGCAGGCACCATCCGGGGCTTATTGTCCCATCCAGGACTACATTCCCGGTCAATGTATCGCGGGCACAGGGGCTCACAGAGAAAGCCTTCATAATGCTCAGACACGTGACATGTGCATATGTACTGGCATGATTCACCCGGGACCATGGCCTCTCCATCTTTGTAAAGACTGTCAAAGTATTTGCACTGACCTGAACGAAAAGAGAATCGAAGAAGAAAGGAAAATCAGTTGTGCTACTGTTGTATACAAACTTTATCTTAAAATTTCTAACAAGGTTTGAAATAAGAGGAGAAATGATAGAAGTGCGAACAACTAGGGACCGGGAGATGAGCATGCTGAAAGCTGAGATTAAAACGACTTTACAAACTTCAGGGACATTCCTATCTCGGCCCAGCAGAAATCCAGTCGAAACCAATGTGTGTGACAACTTGGTTTATAGCTCAGTTTTGGTCCCTTTAAAAGCAAGCAATACCAAAAACATGGTGTGATCAGTATCTCCTTTACCTCATTACTAGCATTCAACGGCTGCGAAGATGAATCTAATACACGGAAAAGAAATCTTAAAGTGAACTTTCTAGCGTGTTGGAAAAATCAGACTGTGGGGGTAGTCCTGTGTGGCCCCCTCCTTTTTGGAGTCAAACCAAAAAAAGCTTGAGTCGATACAGTGCTTTGTCTAGAAAGTAGGAACTTAGTGTTATTGATACCACGGTGTCAGTCGAGGGCCCATGGCCAATTATTGTGAACTGAAAAATTGTGAGAATCTCCCCGTTGGGAGGATATAAACCGCAGATGTCAGCTAAGATTTTTGATCGTTTGTCTTTATCGGTTAACCACATCCAGACGGTTTTCAATTTGTATTTTTGCCGAAAAGCCAAAATAAAGCTTTTCCGTTGTCGTCTTAAAGTATGAGGGTTTTCATTGCTTCTGCCAATGTTTTATGGCATGCCATCAATAGTTCTTTTGTGTCAGATCAAGACTGTAAAATGTAAAGAGAATTGTGTTAAAAAACTGACTTCAACTTTCGTCCGGAAACCTAAACTGTTCAAGACTAAAACTAACAAATATTTTGTCAGTTACCGCAACTAGCACTCCAGATGGCGCAGATCATGAGCAGACAATTGCATTTCCTGAACTATGACACGGTTGCTATATATATACGCTTCCTTGCAAATTAAGGTAAACCGTCTGAGTAACAATATGAACAAAGGACCGCAAACGAAAATGCTGAGTATTAACAATAGCCGGGCCGAGATAGTGGGAAAGCGAACTGAGAAAACGAGCTCGCAAGGCGCGTCGGGCAGTGGGGGAAGGGGGGGGGGGGGAAGGGGTAATGGAGAGCATGGAATAGGCGACAGTAACAAGAATTCCGTATTGATGAGGTTGCGCTCCTAATATTTTGGGCGGCGCCTTTAAACTAAGTTGCTGCGTCATCAGAATGGAATGTTCTATCTCAATATGTTATTTTGCAGGGTATTTGTTTCTCATTTTTGATTTGTTGAAACCTTCTTTGAATCAAAACACAAAGAGTTCAAATCAGAACGAATCAGAAAAATTCATCGTACGTCTGCGAGGACTGCAAGAGGTTCATTTATTCCCGCCCATGATGAATTTCACCTTATCTCGCTACTCTCCAAATAATTTCCGACTAGAAGGTTCAACGAATGTTTATTAAAAGCTATTAACTCACACATCAAAGTTATTTCGCCAAAAACGGCTATAAAAAAGATGGAGTTTAAGTCCCTGGCATGTTTTTGCCAAAAATAGTTTGCCGAATTCCCAGAAAGAAAGACCGGAATTTTAATTCGGTGTGTATCGCTTTCAGCAGTACGCCCCGCTGCATAGCTTTGTATGGCTTTTTGCAAGACAATGTAGCTTATTACTTCAAATCAAAGTATCACTTTCTCTGCAACTTTCCAGTCTTTCTGGGTCTCTGCTTCGGTTTAAGATCAGATGATATGATAGAATAACTTGTGTCAAGTTTATCATTTCTTTCTGTAAAAACAAAACAGGAGTTCTAAATGGTTTGTTATTTATCGAGGTATAAAAGTAATTAGTAAGCGACGTATGACCTTATTTTAACAAGAAATACCCAACAAGCTTTAGTGCCTCGACTCTAGTGACCAAAACTAATTTCAACAAAAGAAAGCTGAAAAAAAGAAAACAACTTAAACAATAGACCGTTACGTTAAGATAAACCCTGCTTTCCATTTTAACTCATGTTTCATTCGGTGAAACGCGACGGGAAGGAAACCCACAAAATGTTTTTTTTGAGTTGTGGACGGCTTCCTATTAAAATCAGCTAACGCCTTAACAGGGATTATGGGTTTATCACAGAAACTGAGAGAGGTGTAGACACGGAAATAACGCAAATAACTAGATTTTGGAAAGAATTTTTTCCCTTTTTGGTCTGCAACGATTTTTGCGGATTGAAGATTTAGTGATTCTTTCCTTTTACTATTATCAGGAACCATGACTTAGAAAATGAAAACCAAAGCAACTTTTTCCAACTTAGTCAGTTGTTTGAGCCAATAGGCTTTTCAGTAGCCAGTAAAATACCATGTTTCAACTAGGAATTAACTGCTTAAATTCTCCATTCTACTCTACAATATGTGATTGACCCCGCTGGCAGCAGTCCCATGTATAAACAATCTGATGCTCAAGATAGTTTGCATTATCGCTGGAGACCTGCATCTACAGTGTCTCCGGCGATGAGTTTAATTTTAACTGACCCTGAAATGACAAGATAAAGGTCCAAACTTTAAACTGATAAGCTGACATTGATACCAGCTTTTCACTCGCTATTATCAACTCCTACATATTAGGTCACAGAGTGTCGGATATTTTACCGCTTGAATGCTGGGTAGTTAAGAAACCCAAAATTATCAGGGAATAACAATAACAATGACAATTACAAACCGCGAGGTGCTTGGTTTTACATGAAGCTGTACTCGCCAAAGTTTGTAACATGTGCATAACCCCCAAAATAACATAAGATTATAAAAAATATAACACTGAGGACAATCCTAACTAAATCATGATAATTTTTACATACGATCTGGCTCAGACTGCTAAGTACTCGAAGACGGTGAAAATAATTCGAAACTGTTTCAGGAAGAAAAACTTAGATATCAAAGCCATATTCACCTGAGCTGGCGTCAAAGCTTTCGTCTAAAATCATTCCCTTGAACTTCGGATGGAAGAATTTCGGTTCGGCTTTCAAGAAAATTGAAGCCACAGTAAGAGCGATAATACTAAGAAACTTGAACAACATCATAGGAGCACCACACTAGATGGCTTCTTGACAGCTTGAATGGATAAACTCTTCTGTTCGACAATGTTTTAACGAAGACCCGCTCGGTTTCCTGTTATTCCGTGCTGCGTGAGGTCTTTAGCGTTTAAAACAATTTCAGCGATTCCATAGGCTTCCGTTTGTTTATATGCTAACACGCTTGCCACGCTCATTAGCTTAAAACTCACACGACAGCTCGAGGTCGAGAAGGACAATTTTAAAGATAAGTGAAAAGATTAGAAAAGCAAGGTTAATATTATGGGTGCTAGACAATTTCTTAAATGCCGATGGTAAGAAATCATTTTCGCATCGGCTTGAAAGGCGAAAAGCAATGACTCTATTACTCCATTGGTAGGTTGTTCAGTTAGATTTTTGTGGTGTTTACGGTTTTGAGTAAATCCCCTTCAGCTTCCTTCCTAATTCAAGGGAGTCATTGAATTTTTTTTTTTCAGATAGATCGGCTTCGTCAATGTCAAAACGAGGGTGCTTGTTTGAGAACGATTTGTTTCTTATCATTTGATCAATAAATAGTGGCTGAAAGGATTGATTTCACAGCTTCTCGGTCCATCGTATTGTTGTAAATGCGAGATGTGTTCTTTCAGTCTGCCTCAGTCAAGGGCCAAGTAAAGAAGGGCACGCACGCGTACATCCTCGTCTTGTAATAAATGTTGCGTAATTTAAGCAGTTATTTCATCAGGTTTATTTCATCAGGTTTCAAATTTATGATCTGTTGGTGACATCGAAGAACAGTGGAGTGACTCATTCCTCGTCCTCAGAACCCGTGATTTTACTGGTCTGCGCCAGGGACCGGATACGTAGATAGGCCAATAGGATCGCGGGCTCTGGGGACGAGAATGTGGAGTGACTATTTAAATATAAGCTGTCGAGCAGTACTTTCCGTGTTTTAAACTTGTTTATAATGCTGTACAGAGAGGTTCTTGCTCCTGACTTTCACAAATGAAAAGTGGTTCTTATCTGCCTTTATTCATTCATTCGTTCATTCACTCATTCATTCATTCATTCATTCATTCATTCATTCATTCATTTGGTCAGTCAGTCAGTCAGTCAGTCAGTCATTCATTTATTGAAAAAGCAAACAATGCGAACCCCTTTATTGCCGCCGACATTAATTCACCTTCTCCCTCCCCTCCCCTGCAAAAATCGGACCAAGACAGCCTGTCGCTCACATCCGTACTCAGGTTTACTAGTTCTTTAAAAGATTGTACTGTTGTAGCCAAAGATTGCAGGTCAGAATTCAGTTAGATTTTTGAGAACCCATCACAGCTTTACAGATACCTTAGGTTTGGTAGTTGAATCTTTTATTCCCGTAACCAGTCTACTTCTTGATCGCTCTGGGGATAGTGCATAACTGCTGTTGAAGATGAAAATTAATGAACCGTTTTCCCCGCATTCTGACTGTCACGTAACGTTTCAGTCTAAAGATTAAATCTTACATATGGCCTTCAAGTACCCTCTCCTTCAATTTTCGCAAACGAAATCTTATAAAATTTTTGTGGGACATTGGCATTTTCGCGGTGAAAAATGGAATGACTGACTTCGCAAATTGAAAACTGTCCATCTTAGAATGTTCCTTATCAAGTACTAAGAAAGCCCTGGAGGTGTGTTGTTTAGTTGTTCTATTTTATCCCTCTTATCCAGCCGCCAACACTTATTCTTTTTTTACGATAATCCCACGAAATGTGATGCTTACGTTCCTCCATTTTTTTCTTAATGAAAGAGAAACAAAGAAAAATACAACAACAGGAGATGAGACAGATATATATATTAAGAATTAATCATTTTAACCTTACTTCGTTATCATATTAAATCTGTATTTTGCAGATTTTAAAGGTAGTTTTCCTTAACATTAGAATTCAATACATGCTGAATTTAAGATATGCCCCAACATTTTTCCTGTTTTGTATATATCTATATATAATATGATTTGCATTTCAAAGATTCCAGAATGCACCGATCATTAAAAATAATGCTAAAAGAGTGAAAGATTCTTTGCTTTTAAATTTCTGTATTTACCACGTTAACAACGATCTAAAATTTTATGTTATCAGTTGTTTACCGTCAAAGTCACTCGGGCTACCTTCGATTAATCTGTTGATGACATTTGCATAACAAAATTGTGGTAGTTTAATTTCAGTCTGAAAAAGTTGTTTTTACGCACAACTATACCTCACTGGAACTTAAAAGTTACGTTAAGTATGAATATTTTTATTTAATTTTCTTTTTAACGCCAAGGGGTACGAAGAAAACGTACAAAAAGATAAGCGAAAACAGTTCTCGGTATCCGGTAAAATAAGAGGATTCGGTTGCTCCTACGACATGAAAATAGTTAATTAACTATCTACACACAAAGAGCTCTATTTTATTCCTTTTCTTTTGTACCCCTATGATTTATGTCCGGTAATTCTTTTTTTCGTTATCGACACCATCACAATATTTCTCAGCGGTAAATGGCAGGCCTGATTATTAAACACAATATTTTTGTCAGTAAGCTCATTTATTAAATACAAAAGCCTGAAAACACAAATAGACTGCTACCTATTTTTAAAAGCTGTTCTGTTGTTTAAGTCAAAAGCGACTCCTTTTGCATTCATTACCCACGTACAGTTCAAGCCAGAAACAGCAGTTAGTGAGTTCACCTCAACGGCGTAAGTAAAATTCTTCTTATAATAATCACTCCCTTATTTTGATCCTAGCACCGACAAATTACTCGATAATTTGATTTTTCTAAGCAGGAAATTAATTTTAGAAATTTCGCTGAATTATTTTCTTTTTCTTTGTACAAAATAACGTGACAATGAAACAAGACAGCGCACAAGCTGTACCAGAGATAAACCCTTATAAACGGCATTTAAGCTGACAATGCAGGGAAATGTATCCTTTTCATTTTCGTTAGCCATATTTCCGTGATGTTCTGAAAGCTCTTATCTCTAATTTGACACCAAGTACCCGACTTTGCAAAAACACTGTCACTTATATTTACCAACGATTAACGAAATAACTTTGTATTCGTCAATCTTTTTTTCTCTGACTTGCTGAAACTGACATCGTCTTCCTCTCTTTCTTTTAGGATAATCTGAGCTTTCCGAGAGGATTTGTCTGTGGCGCTATCTTAGCAGGTTAGTTTAATCATTCCGTTTTCTCTTTCTCTCGTTTTGGCGTTTCTCTTTTCTTC
Organism: Siderastrea siderea; assembly: GCA_964030785.1. NCBI lineage: Eukaryota > Metazoa > Cnidaria > Anthozoa > Scleractinia > Rhizangiidae > Siderastrea > Siderastrea siderea. Next base: position 44,198,708 of record OZ034972.1, read on the forward strand.
ATGGTAATACTATATGAACAAACCTACGTCTATCGCATCTCGTCGACTTTAGGAAGCGAAATCAGCTTTCAGGTGTCCGTTCTATTTCAAAGAAAAAAAACTTACTTAATTCTGTCTTGATGTAGTAACTGAAACCTAGTTTGATTTGAGTGTTTCGGGCCTTTGTCTTGGTACTGTTTAAAGTTCAATTCATGAAGAAAAATTTTCTATCACTTTTTAATACAGACGAGGTCCAGCTTTTGCCAAAGCAATTTTTCAGACTCAGTTAAACTAATAACATACATATTCGCTATGGCATTGCTTGATCTTTCCGGAGGACACTAAAAATGTTATTACATTCAAATCCAAAGCAATTCTATTTTTTTTCGGGCAGAAGTTGCCTTTACAGGCTGCCATCACATCTGAAAATTTGGTGGATACATAAACAGTATAATATAGCTGATGAAACCATGTGTCGATGACGTTAGGAGAAATCAAATATTCATCACTGAATAGTAGTAAAGGACATCCGTATGGAGAAAATGGAGGCTTCTGATTGGTCGGTGACGTCATGACCGGAACCGGAAGTCACGTGGTTTTTTAATAGGGGAAAACCGCTGACCAGTGGGGAAAAAGGGATGGCGGGCTCATGCAACCGGAAGTCACGTGATTTGGAAAGGGAAACCGCTGACCAGTAGGAAAAAGGGATCGTGGGCTCAAGGGGAAGTAAACCCGCTGAGAAAACGTGGGCTCAAAGTCCAAAGTCCAATTGTGGGAACGGGGGTGGTCCTTGACTCCAAAAAAACAAGAAAATAAAAAAAATAATTTATTGTTATACGTTTGTTTACAATAACTGAGAAAAAAAAAATAAGGGTTCCATGATGACTTTGAGTTCCTCTTTGATGTGAGTGTTCCTTTGAGTTCCTTTTAACAGACGACAATTCGTTAATGTTCAATAGAGGGTCCCCACCATTGTTTTTGACATCGAGTTATTCTTCGCCATTGGTTGTTGTCACGGATCCATTGTTGTAGTTGACGTTGATATGCTCGATTTCTCATTAAAGGTATGGCAAAGGAACTGTAGAATGGGGGTGGTGGTGGTGGCGCCAAATGTTCTCGATCACACTGTTCACATTCGATGATCTTGTTGGGGCAACATTTCTCACTGGTATCCATAAGGGTAGGTCTGGAAGGTGACAGGATCCACGACTCTCTTATCGTACACCAACTGGTAACGTTTGTACTCGGGGAAGGTGTACAGTTGATAGTGTTGGGGATCGCGTACAATTTGGTGGGTCTTGACGACCTGGGTCTGCCGTGGACGTAGAAGGGGCTTCTGGATTTCGTCCAGGACATTCTGACGCATGATGTTGTAATTCAATTGGGTTTTGCCTTCGCTGTTAAGGCGGAAACCCCTCACCTTGCACTCGACGTGGCCCTTCTGGGTTTGGTATCCATAGTTCTTGGGACCCCCTGAGACAAATTCCACAATGAAATCGTCAGAGTCCAATTCACTCGTAAACTCGCCGAGGTAATCGCCCAAGACCGGGGTTGCTTGATTCTCCTCTGTCCAATAGATGACGGAGTCCGTGTCGTAGTAGAGGACACGTTCCCCTAGCTGTTCCAGGGCTGTATACAGGCGGAGCCGGGCCCAACAGGTCGTAAAAGCAGCGATAAATACGTTGAGGTTAGGTGAGACAGGGATGTCTTCGTCTTGGTACTGGTAATGCACCTCCACTAAGTGGTCATTGATAACGGATACGTGACGTACGTCCAACGTACTGGTATCTAGAAAACGGTGGAAGGCTTGAGGGTCGTCAAACGTTTCGACTTGGGTCTTGTTCAGACGTTGTCCAAACTTGCCCCACATGGAATTGAGCATCATTTTAGCGAGGGTACGCAACCCCGGATTCTTTTTGATGTTGGCGTACTCCAATTGAATACCTTCATGCTCGAAGTACTCTCGAAGGTATTGCTGACGTTTGGTTTCGTCTTCACCGACCCAGGATGGCCACCCGCTGGCTTCTTGCTTGATCTTCAACCAGGTGTTCACATAGTCCTTAAAGAGGCCCTCACACGTTTCGTGGAAATGGCAAACCTCATAGATGTACTGGACTTCGTACCCGAGCTCGACGGCTTTGTTTAATTCGGGACTACACCATGTTCCAGTCAGGGCTCGCTGTTCGTCCGTGTGCACACATTCTGCACATCTCTGTAAGGGTCGTTTGGGCATCTCTTGTTCCACACAGGCAGCACAGAGAGGAAAAAGGAGTTTTCCCTCATGACGGTAAGGCAGGACAGGATGGTAGAGATGACGTGGTGGCAGGACTTTGCATTTGATCAGTCCAAAGTAGGGGCTGATGTCGGTGGGTTGAGGGGTGGAGATAAACCAAGGGTGACCTTTGGGGTAGACACAGGTCTTGTTCACCCAGGGGTACAAGGAGGTCACATCGATGTAATGTATTTGTTGTTTGGGCGTCACCCGATGGTACAGTTTCACGGCATTGGTACGACCCCCGCAGAAAGCGTCACGGGGGTTCAGAGGTTCTGTGAATTGAAGGGTCCCCAGGTACGTACGGATGTCCAAGGAGGTGTCTTTGAGACGGGACCAATCACATTCCCACATTTCTATGACATGGTATCCGAGCTCTCTTAACTGTTGGGTTCTTTGCTGGGTGGTCTCGTAGACATCTTGCATGGTTCGATCATAGTGACGTAGATGACTTTGGTGACGAATGGGGTAACAGCGAGGACATCCGTGCCAGAAACACCCATGAAATTCGTAGATGGTGTTGGTAGTGAAATCGAAACCGTCGACATGGAAGTCGGTGCCGGGGATACGATACTCACCACCATTGCCCACATGTTGAACGAAATAACACTGATTGGGATGCGGGCGATTGAACAACTGTTGCTGCAGGACTTGCTCACGCCGTTGGTTATCGCACCAGGTTAACCACTCACGACCCACTCGGGATTGGTAGATGCGATTGCACCATCCTCGGACGGGTTCACTGGCAATACTGTTGGGGATCATACGATTCATGCGTAAATCGCGGTTACAAGCAGAAGCAATGGTGATGTGGTCGAAGGGATTGAAGCCCGTCAGCGTTTCAAACAATCGTTTGAATGTCAAGCAACCTTGTTTCAAGAGACGTACATCCGATTGGCAGTACTTAACCAGTTCTTTGCGGAAGTCAAAGACTTTGTCGCGTTGCTCTTGATGCCAGGTTTCCAAGGCTTGCTTGCCTTCGGCGGACATGGTTTCAGGCATGTAGTAATCGAGGGCCGGGAAGGGGCCTACGTAGTTTTGATGGTCTGGATGATTGAACTTGTGGGGGAAGTACCCTTTGCAGTCATCTGTCAATCCAAAGGTTTTGGGAAACGCGGACAGAGGCATCTGGAAGAAACTCAAAGAGTCGATGAAGCGGATACGGTCATGCTTGATCTCTAAGAGTTTACACCCGTTCCGGAGCTGGGCGACGATCCTATTGTCGCCATAGTATTGATGAATGATAAAGTAACCATCGTACCCTTGGAGGTTATGGGCCAACACATTAACTTGGCGGGTATCATGGAGTGTTAAGGTATCCAACCATTCCAGAAAATCTCGGACGCAATGCTCACCTACGAACTCAACGGGACGATCGTCGTCTTCGGTTTCGGCCACGACGAGATTAGCGATGTGTTGTTCTTGGGGTTGCATGGCTTCAATATCAAAGAAGACATGAAGGGGTGGTATGCTGTCCTCCTCATCGTCTTCCTCCTCCTCGGGTGTGGCATCCACCCTACGTTTGGCGCGGGGACCTCGTTGTTTTTTCCTCTTTCTTTTCTTCTTCTTGTCTTGAGTGGCTATTTGAATAAAACAACGATGAGTTGCACCCTCCACGTACTCATGACAGCAGGGACAATCAATGTAGCCACATTGATGGTTGTCAATGTGGCGAGCAGGAAGTAGAATGAGACATTGAGGACAGCGACGTCGCCGAAAGCAGACGGAGGAGTCTAGGTTGGTCACGGGTTTGCCGGCGTGGTCCTTGACCAGATGCATTTGGAAACAGGTGTCTCCAAAAAAGTCCCGATGACATTGTTGACAACGTTGCGTGGCTTTCTGGCGTCGAGGGTACGCCTCCAAGAAATCAGGACACTCTTTCTGCCGACAGGCTCCGCACAACTTTTTCTTGGTGCATCGATGCTTTGCCTCATGGTCATAGGGTTTCCAACAATGGGCACAGACGTAATTGGATCGGAAAAAGCCTGGCAACTTGGTAATGACATCATAATGGCCTTTCTCGTGCAACAGGATCAATTGTTTGTCTTGAAGGGGGCCAAAGGTGGTGATGTGAAAAGAACGGTCGGCATCCACCAACAGGATCTGGTAACCGGCCAGGGAAGGAGTGGTACTGAATTGGGTCAAGGCATCGTAGCCACAAGGGCCGAGGGGCACCTGAGCTTCATTCTGGAGCTCCAGAGCTAGGGTTCTCTGGATTTGACTTCCTTTGCGAATTGAATGCCATTTCGGGTGTTGGTCCACTTTGGCTTTGGCAGTGACGAGGGCTCTGGCACAACAGAGTTCATCCTTGTTTTGGATCTGGATAAGGGAACGTTTCTTGGGTATTAAATTTCGTAGAGGTTGATGTCCGGGTTTCTCCTGGCGTCGGCTGCCGGTTCCTTGAGGGGCATGATGGACTTGAGTAATGGAGACTTGAAAGGAGTCGTCCATTTCAAATTGTTCGTTGCTGTTGAGGGCTTGGGCTAAACGTTGGAACAAAGCCTCGACACGGTCGCCGCCTTGGCGCCATTCTCCTGCACGTAATCCCCAGCCCTGAAAATTATTATGGAGTCTGTTGGAGGCGATGGTAAAGTACAGGCGATCTTGATCGTGGAGGGGTGGTGTGGTGGTGGTCAACACTTGATTCACCGCGCGACGTAACCCCTCTTCTAGAGCTCGAGTCATGCTCTGATTGGGAATGAAATTCCCCCTTTGGTGTAACTGGGTGTTGAAATGACGTTCACGCACTCCCAGACGGTTGCTCAAACGATCGACATAGGGTTGGAGTTCAAACTCGAAGACACCCTCCGCATTGGCATCCAAACCTCCCCCAGTTTGTTGAAGAAGATGGGTTTGAAAGGCACGTTGGCGTTCGAAGCGATCCAAGGCCTCTTCACAAATCTCATCACTGTCCGGCATGTCTTCGGTACATGGTCCCACACAGGAAGTTGTCTCTTCTGGCTCTGAATCGGACATCTCTAGTCCAAGCAGGGCCACGACCTCGCTTCTAGCGAGGCCACTGGGTCCCGCTTCGTCTTGGCGAGAGGACATGATCAGACGAACTTACTGGAGATCGGGGCTCTGTTTTTATAGAGAACCAAAAGGTCACGTGGGAGGGGAAGGAGCCAATCACTAAACAGGGTGCCCCCCTGAGAGGGGGTGCCCTAGGGAGGGGTGGGACGAGGTGGGGGGACCCCCCTCCCCCCTCTCTAGTTAGGGTCCATGGTGCATGACGGGAACGAATGAGAGACTATAAAACAGATCGACCCTCGAGGTGAGTCATCTCAAAATGGACGCTGGTCATGAGAAGCTATTGGAAGCCTTTGAAGACTTTGAAGTAGATTTGGAAGTCGAAGAGATCTTGGAGAAAGTGAAGAGGGAGTTGGAGGAGGAGGAGGAAAGCTTTGCTGAGTTTGCAGAAAGGTTAAAGGAACTGGAACCGGAGAAAGTCGAGGCGCAGAAACGCCGAGCAGAAGAGGCCGTTCGTTTGGAGGCATATTGTTACCCTCACATGACCTGTGACTGGTACATCGAGGGGCTGGATTATTGCTGGACCAACTGGCACCACCAATTTAAGCGGCCAGCCACACCTCCCCGAGCACCGCCACCCTCTCCCGATGTCCCGCGTAAGACAGTTCCGCAGCCGCCGTCACAGACCCCCAGTCAGCTACCATCAAAGCGACGACGACGACGACGATGACTCCACCAACGACACCGACTATGACCCCCACGACGACAACGACGACGATGACGACTCCGACTATGACCCCCACGACGACGACGACGACGACGAGTACGAACGGGCAGTCCTCAGGGCTAAACGAGCACGCAACATGGCCAAATGTGCACGGTACCGGGCCGAACACCCAGAGAAAGTGGCCGCCTCCAAAAAAAAGTACCGAGAAACCCATCGAGAGTTCCTTACGGAGATCCAAAGGCTCTACCGGGAAAGGCATCCAGACCGTGTGGCGGTGTCCGGCCAGTGTTACCGGGACAAACGTCGTAAACAGCTGGCGACGGCCCGCCAGCGCTACAAGGCAAGGTATCCAGAGCGCGTGGCTGAGACTGCTAAGCGTTACCGGGAAAGGAATCGAGCCAAGCTGACGGAGGCCCAAAGGCGCTACCGGGAAAGGAATCGAGCCCAGCTGGTGGAGGCCCAAAAACGCTACCGGGAAAAGAATCTGGAACACCGCCTAGCGTATGAACAGCAATATCGGGAGACCCATCGAGAGGTGTTGAGGGAGAAAGAGAGGTGTCGTCGAGCCCGCCTGCTGGAGAAAAAGAGCACTCGAGCCCGCCTGGTGGAGAAAAAGAGAACTCGAGAGAAAATGGAGGCTTTAGGACCTTTGACACTGGCCATCCCCCTGACGGATTATTTGAAATCCATTCCTGTGACGCAGGAATCTGTGGATACAAACGGACCGCCCCCGGACTCTACGCAGGAATCTGTGGATACAAACGGACCGCCCCCGGACTCTACGCAGGAATCTGTGGATACAAACGGACCGCCCACGGACTCTCATACTCTCTTTGATTTGGATTCGGGGGGCGTGCAAGTTGCGGACTCCTCTGATTGGGAGAATGTTTCGTATTTGCAGGAGTTATTGAAAGACATGTCACCCGATGATTGGCAGCAGGTCATAAACGATGTCGAGGATTTTGATGTGGAGGCATTGTTGCCCCCTGAAGACCTCGTTCATGACATGTCATCCGACGAGGGCGTGGATTTATTGTTTGATTTAATGTCTTAACCCCCTCGTCTCCGTATTTTGGCAGAACATCCGTCTCAGTATTTGTGAGAGAACAAATGAACTTGACAACTCATCAATCAAAATGACACAAGTGACATTGTTTTTTATTTTATCTGGATTGTCTACATCACAATGGGTTTTGTCTCGCCAATCCTGCTTGAGACTACCGAACTGCAGAATAACAATGTGACATTTTTTGACTCAACATGTTAATTAAATGTTTACAATTTCAAACGTTTCTTGGCATGCATGATTTTCTTGACCACCCGTTCCGTCTTGTTTTTCTTGCCGGGTAATCGATCAATGGCTTGGATCATCTTGGTATCGGCTTTCCATTTATCTTGCAAATTCTTGGCACGGCTGTAATCAATGTCGTGTTGCTTAGCAATCTGGTCCAAACGATTGATCCCGGGATCCCCCCGTTTCAGACGTTTAGCCAAATGGGTGCCAGGGCCCATGTACTGATAACCGGGCCAATGAAATTCCTTCCCCGTTTTCGCAATCCATTTTTGGACATCCAAGGCCCCTCCTCGTTGGCGGCGTTTCCGTTTAATACCCCTTCTCCTCCTCTTAGCGGGCATGTTTATTCACTGTCGTACTGCAAACGTCTCCGTCGGGGTTGTTTGGTTTTGGTCCAATCTTCCCAACCGGGTAAGGGTTTCAATCGTTGCACTTCCCGGGAGACGCCTTTGCCTTTGCCTTTGCCTTTGCCTTTGCCTTTCGCGGTACCACTTTCGGTTAAATGCTTTTCCCAGGCCTTGCGTCGTTCTCGCACGGCTTCTAAACGCGATCGGATATCCCCTCGACTGGTAGAAGGTCTCTCTTCTCCTCGACTGGTAGAAGGTCTCGGTTCTCTCGCGCCTTCCCTGGTAGCAGGGGTAATGGTGGGTTTGGGAGCCGACGGACCTCCTTTTATCATGCGCTTCAACCATTGTTCCACGGGTCCCGTCACCAAATCCCCGGCTTCTTCTTCTTCTTCGCCTGGTGGGCCACCCGGGGCACCCGGGGCACCAACCCCCACCCCACCAGGAAATTGACGAATGCGTTTGGTTAACTTGATTAATTCTTGACTCAACGGTTTGGTTTGAGCATTGACCAGGGCGGGAGGTAATTGGGGGTTGGCTAATAACACATGTTTTTTGGCGGCGAGCGTCGCGGCTTTGTTCAACAAGGCATTTTCGGTGAGTTCTCCTTTGTAATATTGAATGAGTTGTTCCAAGTCCTTTTGGGGAATCATGTACACCTCGTCCATGTTCGTTGACTACAGTCGGGGCAAAGTTCCCCGTCTTCCTGGTCACGGCAACTCTTACAAAGACGGGCCCTCAAGATGTGTTGGTACTCTCGATACAACAGGTGATATTTATGCTTCCAATAATGACACTCGTCTTTCCACTTGTCGGTGGCCCGATTGGCCTCTTGTAATAGAGTCATCCACGTAGGGAGGGTTAACGAACACATTGACATAACACCTCGTGAAGTCCTTGAAACAATCCGCTTCCTTTTTGTTGGACTAACCACGCCCGACGTTTTTTGACGGAATGTCGACGACGTCCCAAATCACGTAGTACCTTTTTATAGGGTTGAAGTTTAGCCAGCATGGGTGGGGTGACGGGAATCTTGTTTTTTAAAAAGTTCAACACCAGTTCACTCACAGCATTGATTTGATCGGCATTGGCATGTTGTAACAATTCTTGACGTTTGGAACCATTGGCTTCTTGTAACATGGACCGTAAAAACGGGAATTGACGTCGAAGACGTTGCATCCTTTATCGGTGACGACGACGATACCGTTGATTGGCTTTTTGAATCGTGCGTTTTATACGTTTATCCGTTTCCAAGGCCGCGGCTTTCCCCAATCCTACCATAGCGGGGACCAATAGATTTAAAAAACCGCCTCGTTGACGGCGTCGTCTTCTCCTCCTCACCATGGTTGACCTGTCAATAGACGTTGAAGGGCTTTGTCTTGTTTGATCACGTCTCGCGTCTCTTTATAACCTTGACGGGTATTGCGTTTGAAATCGGACCACCAACCCCCACCTCGTTGTCGTCGGTAATGTTTTACATTATCGGTAATGCCTTTCAAGGCTTGACCGCCTAATTTGCCTAAAGCCAGTCCAAACCCAGGGGCTGGGCCTGATAGAAACATACTCATGCCATGGGCAATTTTATCCACCAAACGGGGTTTGCGACGCATTAAAGCCCCTCCTCGTTGTTTCCTTTTTCGGCGTCGTCGTCGTCGTTGGACGGCCATGGTTCTAAGAGTGTGGGACTAGGAGGGAGCGGCTTTTTATGGATCCAATACTCTTTAGGTCTCAAGGGACGAGGACATCCATCTACATAGCATAGGGCTTCCAAGGGTTGGTACACAAAATGACCATGGTAATCTTGGAGACATCGTTTAGGTAACGGAGGGGTGAAATCCACAATGGTATCATCCAAGGTTTGCATCTTGATTAAAAATCGTTCCAGATCCTCCAAGGGAATACCCCGCACATGGGTTTTCAATTCGGTCAAGGCTTTGGCATAGGTGGTAAACGCAAATCGACTCATGGTCACTTTAAATCGGTATTGTTTAAAATCATTCCATCCTTTGACCACGGTGCCCACGGCCGCCAAACACGCTACCAACGTACTGTTTTCCAAAAGGGGGCCCGCAATCATACCGGCAGCCATCAGGAGTAAGGCCATGCCATTGAACAAGGCATTGATACATCTGTAATGATTCAACATTTTTCGATAACACCACCATTGTTGATGATAAAAGGCATACAAGGAATCCATGCGTTGTAATAATTCTGGGGGGAAGGGAAGACCATGTTGTTTCGATCCATTCAATAACGACACGACGGTTTTCATCTTTACGGCGAAACACGGGACGACGAGGTTTGTACGCTCGGTGCTCCTCCTTGTTTATAACTGGTCACAATGCTATTGGTCATGGTGACATTAGCAATTTCACGTCCTTGGGCCAACTGTTCTTGATCTTGTAACAGCATCCGTAAACGTCGTTGTAAATCCGCTTGACGCAAGGTACGAGGGGGCGGAGTCCGAGATCCTCGAGGAGTGGAGGGGGTGGAGGAAGGTGTCCTAGGTGAACCGGGAAAAAGTCGTCGTCGTCGTCCGCGTCGGCCACCACGTCGTCCACCGCCACCACCACCACCACCACCACCTCCACCACCACCACCTCCACCACCACCAGCACCACCACCAGCACCACCAGCACCACCACCACCACCACCTCCACCAGCACCCCCAGCACCTCCTCCACCACCACCACCAGCACCACCACGTCCGCCACCTCTAGTCCTAGGGCCACGACGTCCCCCACGTCCATTTCCACTTCCCCCACGTCCATTTCCACTTCCCCCTGCACCCGCTGCTGTTCGAGCACCCGCTGCTGTTCGAGCACCCGCTGCCAAGGGTACGCTAGGAGGAGTCGCAGGAGTTAGAGCACCAGAAGACTCCGGGGTGGTCTGTATGCTACGGAATGATTGACTTCCTTGGCTTCCTACCCCGGCGGGGGAAGAAGCCTGTGCAGGGGGTCCGAGGTCAGGGAGCCTTTCCAGATATCTGGTGAGGGCATCATAATCACCCGCATCATCTATTTGGTCGAAGGCTAGCTGAATCAAGTTTTGGTCCCCCGTATCCAAAATTTCTTGGATGGTCCCTGGGGACACTTGATTGCCGCTGGATGCCCCCACCCCCGCCGGGGACACGGTATCGTACGATTGCGGAGGTTGACGGTCATCATCGGCCATGGTCGCTCTTTTTCCTGTTCAAATGGGGTGTCGTGCCTTTATAGTCGTTTTTGATAGGTGCGAGTCCATCCTTCGTCTTTTAACAGGTGACTCAACACACGTTGTTGATCGGAGGAGGCGGGATGTAAATCCAAGACCAAATACCCATACGGTCGTGTGGTGGCTTGATGAAACGTCTCCAATGTGTCTTTCCAAGTGGTCGGAAACGATTGAAGCATGACATTGCGTACCCCTAATTGATCTCGGGGGTTCTTGAACGCCACGATGTAATGGGCATTGCGGGATATACTTTTCGCAGAGCGACCCACGGGAAACATGTCTTGGCACAAGTAGAGCACCGTCACCCCTTGATGATGGGAATGTTTGGTGAATAAATCCAACACGCGTTTATCGTGACTCCCTTCGTCCATTAAATCATCCAAGACCAGGACCCCCTGTCCTTCAGGAAACCATTGCACTAAGGCCTCATGATCGGGAATCCCTTCGTGAAACACCACCCCTTGATCTTGCATGCTTCGAAATCGATCTTGCCAGGCCCCATAACAATAATGCATTTGAGTCGGTGGGGTTTCAAACAACTCCGGGTTGTCTACCAAGAGTTTTTCCGTAAACGCGGTTTTCCCACATCCCGAAGGACCCACCACCAAGATAGAGGAAGGCGTATGAAAACGAAACGGTTTCCCCGTTTGCATGATGATGACGAACTACCCCTTAGAAAAAAAAGGCACCTTTTTATTGGAATCGGTGGGACTCGAACCCACGCACGACCCTCCTCATGTATTCGAGGGGGGATCCAAAGGCTCTACCGACTGAGCTACGACTCCGACACCACTTTTTTTCCAACAAATTTTATTTAAGCATTACATTGATGATACGGATGACAACAAAGTTGATACCATCTGGCTTCTTGACCTACAATTAATTGTTGAAGGCGTTGACCGGCTTGATGGTCATTACTAACATAATCATGATCCGAAAACTCATTTAAAAACGCTTGCAAGGTCCGTCCACGGGCTTTGGCTTTTAAGTACAACAAGGCGTAATCACCACAACTCTTGCTTGTAATGGCTTGGAGGGACTTGCCATTGGTCACCACATACTTCCAATGTTGGACGATCCAATCTCGTAACGGGGTCGCTTGCACGTACGTGTCCAATGGCAAAGCATAACTGTCCAGGACTTCACACACCTTTCCATCCGTCCACACCGCTAACCAATGTTGTCCCGGTTGATCGTGTGGGTCGGTATTCACAATGTACCCTTGCGGGGTAGTCTTGACAGGAGTCTTGGGTAAACGATCACAGGCCACGGTTCCGTAAAAGACCGGGTTCAATTGGGGGTCGTCTCGGGCTAAATAATCCAATTGCACATTATTCAAGGCCACATGTTCCATCAGTGCTGGTAAATGTTATACAACACGGCTCCGTTCCTGTCAATCTCCAGCAAATTCTCAAATTCTCCATACACGAGTACGGTTATATTGACACCGGGGGCGGCTCCAAATTCCAACACCAATTGTAAATCGCCCGTTTGCTTGGGGTTGAGGTTTTGACTGTCAGCACATCCATTGGCCACATTGTCAAACATGAACAAGGTACAATTTTTAGCTTGGCCCCAATCCAGCAGTTCTACCATATTGCCTTTCTTTTTACACCAGGCACCACTGGCTTGCAGAAAACGGAAGTAGCCTAGATTATCTCGGGTGCCATTGTTGTGCACTAACTGGAGGGTTTCATAAGGGTATTCTTCTCCTCTGACAATCTGTTTAATGGAACTCAAACCAAATTTCTGGAAACAGAACGGATCTCGGGTCACATCTCCATTGAAGGCACGGCTGTCCAGTAACCCCACAATCAATCGGTCAGGTATTCTGTTTTGAAACAGGTTGGGGATATCAAAGCGGACCAGGTTGTTTTGCATGCTGAAGGTCCGGATTTCACTGCGGACGGTCGGGTAAGCAGCCACTTGGCCTTCATTGTGTCTTTTTTCAGATAAACTCTGGTAGATGGCGTCATTCAAACGCAGTTGGCAGAGATGAAACCGTAGTTTCACATCCCCTTCTATCAATCGGCCAGCTTCACCCACTCCATTCAAAAACAGGCTGGGACCATTGAAATGAAATTTCATCTTGATTTCGATGCCAGGCACCAACAATTTGCCAGTGTGAAAGACTTCCAAGTGGGGGGTAAACACTAGACTGTGGGTGACACCTGCAGCATACTTGGTGAGTTCGACTTTCATGGTGGCCAAGGCTGCTTTGTGATGGGCGGGGAGTCTCTGGTAGTCAACATGTCCGGCATTAGCATTCGCTTGGGTGTTGGTATTGGTGGCAGTCCATTGGGGTGGGAAATCCACTTGATTGTACCAGCCTTGGGGTCCTAACACGGTCTTGCCATCTTCTCGGTCATAATTCAACAAGGTTTCCAGGTAAGCTTTGTAATGATACGTGTCGGATTGTGGACTGATCAACGTGCCATTCAACTGCAAGTCAATTTGTTTGATGATGGAATGGGCCAAATTATTGACGGGCCACAATTTCTCCGCGGCGTCCAAGTTCCCGGCATCCTCCTTTTTCAAACTCAATTCCATGGTAAAGTAACTGCGTCCCAAATCCACAAAATCGTCCAACCCCGGTATGATGAATTCCATGGGATTGATACCCGTGGTGGTGGGTTGGATGGTGACCATGCGATAGGCATTGATGCTAATGTCGGTCGGTGGCACCTTGAAAATCCGTAAGGCAGGGTTGACGGTCCCTTCGGAACGCTCGTGAGCCGGGGCGGTTTGTGTACTCACGTCAGGCATGTTTAACGTCGTCGAGTGGTACCCCGTCGTCGTCGTGAGGGGTTTTTATAGCGTCGTCGTCGTCGGGCTAAACGTTGTCTCAAATCAAACCCGGGGACTCTCATCACCTCGGGACTTAACCATCCACCACGTTGTCGTCGCATGAGTTTCCAAAACGGATACAGTCCACCCCATTGAGACAACCCTCGATTACTACGAATCCGTCGAGGTCGTGAATGCACGGGTTCCATTAGACTCCCAAAATATCACGTGCACGTTTGGTTTGTTTGGGAAATAAGGCAGTGGCTACACGCACGGCGTCTTTCACGTTCTTATGACTCAACGCTTTCTTGGCTTGTTTGGTGATTTCCTTTTTAAGGACGTCTTCGGCTTTGCGTTTGATACCTCGTGTCAAACCCGTTTCCAAGCCTCTCTTGATATTACTAGGCAATTTTAAAGGATTTCGCGTCCTTATAAGACCTTGCAACCCCCCACGCATCAGATCCGTCATCACTCCTTTGCCTTGTTGATCATACCACTCGTCGGTTCGAAATCGTGTCAAACTTCCCCCACGCATGGTGCCTTCTTCTTCACCAGGGATAAACGTTTTGTCTGTGCTTCACGTGACCCCCTTTTTATACCGTCATCATCGTCGTCGTTTTTTCCGAAAAGCGGCTTCCAACCCTTTTTTAGCCCCGTAACTCGCGGCACCACTTGCAGCACCCAACGCCACAGCTTTCCCTCCAGCGATCAAGGCTGGAATGAGGGCCGCCAGGGGCAAGAGACCCCCTCGTTGCCTTCTTCGTCTCCTTCGACGCACTCTTGTCTTGGGCATCTTGTCATTGGGACACTCCCTTGGCCACCCCCTTTTTATGTCTTTTTGAAGTGTAACGTGACAATGGTATGGCCTTCACCAAACTTGACCAAGTCTCCTCCGGCACCAATGGTTTCAGCCACTTGAACGTGAATCATTTCCACCACCTCGTTACGAAGAGACATGTAATGAATGTGCAACGGTTCAAAATACAGGGTGCCACGTGCTTCTCGCTTGTACTGGATTTCACGCAACAAATCAGTCACGCGATTGCCTACCATCATACTGCCTGCCACGTCCGAGTACACGTGCAACGATCGTGTGGGTTCCCCCACCACGGCACGAAACGCTACATTCAAGTTGGTGAAACGCCACCCACAACTCATACTCAATTGTAAATAATCCGGTAAAATCGCACGCACCGTCCAAAAGACCGCGTTCCCCTGACCGTCGGTGACATCCTGCCAATCGCTGTTGTTGGTGATGTCGGGGACTTGATCCCCCAGGAATTCTTGCTGTAAGTTCGGGCCCAACACCAATCCACTGCTAATTTTACGTAACCATCCCATCTTGACCGCCAACTTGGTGTAGATGGTAAGGACTGGTGTTTTGTTACCACAATGGCAGACATTCGTGTTGTCGATGAGCAGATCGTCGCCTTCCCACTTGAACTTGACGTAGGTGTGTTTGCCTTGATCGTTGGTAAACCGGCCTCCTTGAATGGCCGTTTCCTGGCGTCGTTGTTCCAAATGGGCAATCGTGGCTTTCATGAAACTCACGCCATCCACCACCCAATCCAAATCTTGGACGTCTTGGATGAGGGTTTGCGCCGTGCCTATGCGCGCGGCCATGGTGCCATCGGTTTTACCCGGGGCGGGATAAGTGATCTCCCACGACGTCGCTAGGATGTACCCATCTTTTTGCACCAACTCGTACAAATTGACGCGGGTATCCGGTAAGGAAATGGCACTCAACCCCACTTGCCAACCACCCCCTGTGAGCTGTAACGGTTGAGGTAAACGAATCTTGAAGGAATTGGCTTGGTTGTTGGGAAATTCACGTCGGTTGGCATGACTGGGTAACGTCACGTAAAACGACATTTTGTCTTCTTCACACCACCACTTCCCTTTTAAAGTGGAGGGTCAGGAGGGTACGCCCTTCACCAAATTTCACCAGATCCCCATTAGTTTCGGCCAACTGGGTTTCGACAATTTCTACCACTTCGTTGCGTACTGGGATATATTGAATATGTCGAGGTTCAAAGTGGGTGGTGTTTTGAGGCTGGTACTTGATTTCTCGTAAGAGATCGGTGATGCGACCCCCTACCATACTGCTGGTCCCTACATCACAATACACGTGCAAAGGACGCGTGGAGGGAAATTCCAACGAGGGACGAAAGGTCTGGTTCACATTCACAAACCGCCAATTACACGTCATACTCAAGTTCAGATAATCCCCATCCATTTTCCAAAAGGCGGGCTTGTTGCTGCCATCCAGGACATCGGACGGGGTGGGAATGGAGTCCGTATGAAATTCTTGCAAGAGATTGGGTCCCAATCGATACTGGCCGGGGGACACTTGTTCAATCCATCCCATTCTCAGCGCCAAGGTTCTGCCCCATAACACGCGTGCCACTTGTCGTTTGTAATCCACATTGACGGTATTCAACACCAAATCCCCTTCGGAGGTCCATTCAAACGTCGGGTATAATTTGACGCCATTGTCCTCGGCCCATTTGTTGAGGGGTTCGGTTTCTTTGGCACGGGCTTGCACGTAACGGTACACCAGTTGATGAAAAAAGTGCGATCCCGTCAACGAGGCCAATTCCTTTCTCATATCTCGCCCGTAGACAGTGAGTTCGCGACGTTGATGCCACCATCGATCGTTGCCTTGATCGTCTTCGGCATACACCCGTTCGTGCCATCGTACGTACAACAGAGGATGGGAATCACCCACGCCTCCTTCTTCCGCTACCACGGGAATGGTGGGTAAGGATAAACTCACCATACCCACCATCCATCCTCGTCCCACAAATCGGATGGGTTTAGGCAATCGGTTTCTGAAATGATGACTCTTGTTCCCAGGAAACTCTTTGGTACTCGCATGACTCATCAACGTCACGTAAAACGAAGAGTTGGGCACCAACGTCATTGTTTTAGCGGCGTCGTCGTCGTTTGCGGGGTCGAAGGGATGTCACGTCTCCACGAGCAATCCAACTATTGTACTTGTCGGGCCACCCTTTCCACTTGACCAACCAACGACCTTTTTGTCGCTTAAGTACCTTCTCAATCCGAAACACCTCGGACATATGGACTTTTTGTAAATCCTCTTCATAAAACGTACCTTGGACGGGGGTCTCATCCCATTCGCGAATCTTATACGTGGGGACAGGACCAGGGATCACACGATGCACCACAAACACTTCTTCGGTCCAACCGGGTAAATACCCTTTTTCAAAGGTACGATGAATCGTATTGAGACGGACATGATCCCCCACCTTCAATTGGGGTTTTTTGTAGCCTTTCAATCGTTTGGCATACAATCGGTTCCACACGGCTTCTTCGTTGTCCCACGTCACGTTTTCGGGGGGCATACCAATACTTCGATGACGGGTGGCATTATACCCCTGCACCAACTCGGGTAAGACATTGTCAAATTTCAACGTGTTGGCCGCGGTCAAATAACGGTACAACCGTTCTTTCAAGGTGCGGTTAAATCGTTCCACGACACTGGCTTTGGCATCCCCTTCGGTGGAAAAATGATGGATGTCTTGCTCGTCGACCCATCGTTGAAAGGTCCGATTATAAAATTCTTTCCCTCGATCCGTTTGCAATCGATTCGGGTGACGTCCTCCTTGTCTCACAATCTTCTCAAAGGCTTTCACGAGGGCCACCCCGGTTTTGGTTTTCAACGGTTCGACCCACGCGTACTTGGACAACACATCCACGACCGTCAACAAGTAGCGTATACCCCGATTATGTTTGGCCAAACGTTGCACTTCCACTAAATCCGCGGCCCATTGATCATCCAACCCCCCTACGATCACGGGTAAGGTAGCAAAACGACGACGTCGAGGTTTATGCAAGGTGTAACCCACATCCTGTTCCAACACCTGTTGGGCTTTTTTCAAAGGGAGACCCTGGGCTTTAGCAAATCGTTGCACCCCACCTAAACTCCCCGGGGTACGAGGATCATGGTAACGCTTCAACCATTGTTGCGAGACATTGGCCTTCTTCTTCGTTGACGACGACACAGGGCGTTTGGTTTTCTTCAACCATGAGGACGACGAACTCCAGCGTTGGGTTCTCTTTCGAGGGGCCATACTTTTTGGCATTCATCCCATAAGGTCGATATGGTAGGGACCGTGTGGGGATGCGCCTTTTGAATGATTTGATACCATCGCCATGCCTCTGGGTGAGCTTTTAACCATAAGACAAACACCACCCATCGATATAGGTTGTGGTCCACATGGGTTTCTTCAAAGAGGTGGAGAGGATGCGTGTCCTCGGGACAAGGGGGTATGGGGATTTGAGACCCGGGTTGATGATCATATAAGACTTGACAAAGGGTTTGATGACATTGCCATTGCCCCAGGGACAAGACAGACTCCCACGCATCACATACAGACTCCATGGTGACATTGATAAAAAATTTTATTCGTTCTCTCATTTAAAAGAGACCTAGACGGCCATAACTGACGGTCTCTAGACCTTTCTGCCAGTTCTCCACACTGTCACTGTACTTGGGGGGTGGTGGTGCCGGGGCTACCATCATTTCTTGACGGTTCTTGAGATCTTGAATTTCTCGTAACAATTGTTTCTCATAGTCTGTCAGGGGTCGTTCTCGTTCCACGTCCTCTTTCCTTCTGACTGGAGGGCCAGGGATGTCATAGCCCCTCTTGGGATATCCTTGAGCATCACGGGTGGGTGGTTCAGCTTGTTGGTCGGCTTTTTTGGGAGGGTTGTCATGAAACCACGTCCAGTACTTGGGACCCAAGGGTTGATCGGCCCATCGGAAGAAGCCACACGTTTTCTTGGAACAAGTCAGAAACAACCGATCGGGGTTCTGCGTCGAATGACTCTGTTGTAGCGTGGCGGGTTCACGGCAAAAGCATTGTAAACCACCCCACATGTCCAACACTTCTACATGAGGTTGACTATACACGGCTTTCATATACTCCAGAACTTGATCTTGACCACAAAACAGCAAACACGGTTGCATGGGACATTTCACATACTTCCATCCCTTTTGAGATTCTCGGGCCTCCAAACGCACCTCATGGTAAGGACATACCATAGTGTCCACTGAACTGGGAGGATCATACACGGTCGTCAAGGTGAATTGAGGTGATGGGGGTGATTGCTCCACCATGTCATTCAATTCTTTCATCATATCTTCCACAGCAGCTCGGGTGTCTTCCACCACGTCGCACACCACAGGATCACAGTCCACGGGCGTCATATGTTGAATGCTCTTCTTCTTCTTCTTTTTTCCCTCTGGGGGATGGGTTGATTTTCTCTTCCGATCGGTGGACATCGTACTCAAAGGTTGATGTCACCCCTACCAACCATGCCTTTTTATACCTTAGACCCTTGACTGTCATTGGTCAGCTTATCCTACCCATATAAGGACTTGTTATCTTCCCATTGGTCAGCTTGTTCAATCCAAATAAGGTCCTCTTGTCTTCCTATTGGTCCATTGTCCCTATTTAAGGAGCTCCCTTGGTCACTAGATCTTCATTCTCAAAAGCCATGCCCCCAGACATCATGATCGGAGAACAAGATCTCGGTGCCTTGGAACTGCAAGTGGGTCATGGCCATGTGGTGTACACCGGGGGAGCCAAAGGTACGGATGCCCTCGTGGAAGAACAGGCCAAACACTTTGGGATGCAACTAGAAGTCCTGGTCCCCCCGAACCATCCTCGATCCACTTTCATCACCCCTTCTACGGTGGAAGTCCTGATGCTGGCCAACCCCCATCTTCACCAGGCAGCGGAGAAACTAGGCAAAAAAATGCCCAGTCATTTTTACACCCTGCAATTGCTGCAACGCAATTATCAATTGGCCAAAAAAGCCCATACCATCTATGCCTTTGGCATCTTGGAACCGGATCATAAACGCGTGAAAGGAGGCACTGGTTGGACTGTCCAATTGGCTATGGATCAAGGCAAACCCGTCTACCTGTTTGACATCCCCAGTCAATCATGGTACCGCTCGGACCATTACTACCAAGTCAATGAGAATGCCGCCACCCTGGTCACTGGCAGTCAATTTGTCCCTTGGGGACCTAAAAAGCCCACCCTACATCAAAGCAGTGCTATTGTGGGATCCCGGGATGTGGACGAGAAAACCCGAGCCGAAATTCAAGCCTTGTTCAACCGCACGTTCTGTCTACCCGAGAACATTGACCAATTACGTATGGAACTGGAAGACTTTCATTTGTAATTGTACATAGTCATTTTTAGTTTTTTCAATCTGTACATAGCTTTCTTTTCAATTTCTTAGTTTTTATTTTTTCCCATTGTACATAGCTTTCTTTTTACTTTTTATTTTTTCAAACTGTAGATAGCTTTTTTCAATTGTACATAGGAGCGCCCCACCCGCGTGGCAAAGAATACAGACCACCCTTTGTAACATCAACTCTTTTAATTAAAAAAATAAAAACTGACAACACTGGTTTTGCACGTGGATCATAAATAAATGTCTCTTGACGCACAGCAGCCTTGACTCACAATAAAAAACTCAACAGGAATGTTCAAGTCTATTTACAGTAGCAGCACTCTCCTCACTTGGTTCAGCCTCACTTCCCTCTACCTCCTCTCCCGCTCCTCCTCCCGCTCCGCCTCCCGCCGCTCCTCTCGCAACCTCTCCATCTCCGCGAAATACCTTCGTATCCGTTGCCATGGGTGGCCCGCATGCACACGTGGCAAATAGTTCACGAGATCGTTATCGATTTCCCGATAGTGTTCCAATGTCATGGGCCACAGAGATTCCCTGTTGACCCACACCCGGTGCATGTCCACCCATGGAATAATCTTGTACGTCAGAGTGTGCAGCAACTGTTCGACGATTTCCGGATGTGGCCGGCCCTCACGTTCCCCATTCTCCGTCCAGACCATGCACTGCAAAAATAATTCACAAAAAGCGACCACGCGCTGCCGGGTGAGGGGGCGCCAGGTTTCCTGCTGTCTCTCCCTCATACGTCTTGTCTGCCGCTCCACTCCTGTTCTCTCCCGTCCCGCTCTCCTTCTCAAGTAGTCTCGTCCACCCACGTTGATCTGACTGGCAAGGGAGCCCAAGGGATTTCTCGTTTCAGACATTTTTTCAAACCATCAACTGACATAAGTCACTCAGGACCGGCTCAAAGCTAAGAGTGACGCCCTGTGGCCTCCCTTGACTTATATACCCTGATTCGCGCAATGCACTATGGTCTATCTAAGGAGGGGGGAGGGGGGTCCCCCCACCTCTTCCCCTCTCAAAGCATGATGGGTCTTTTCTCTCATTGGCCTATTCCCTCCCACGTGACCCTTTTGGTTCTCTATAAAAAACCCCCTGTCCCATTCCATCTTTCACACTCAATGGATGATCCAGTCCTCAGTCCAGAAGCCCAACAAGTGATTGATCGTCTACGAGCCTTGTTATCTCGACTCGAAAAAGACTTGGAACAGATCCGCTTCAAAGCTTCTTATTTTGAACTGCTCCGACTTCATAGTCAAAAACATCTCAGTCGGAACGAATTGGCTTTATTAACTTTGAAAAACTTCTACCGGTGGTGAATGGGCGACAAACCCGACAAGATCAGTCCTAGCAAGGTCAGCCCTCAAGCCCTGCAAATCATTGAACGTTTGGGAGAGATCCGAAAACAAATCAATCACCTGGTTCAACCTTTACGTTACAAGATCACTTTTCAAGAACTGTGCCGACTCCGAAAAGAAGGGATCATCACCACCGTCGAGTTTCAACTCTTGACCAATCCACTGTTTGATCCTTTCACCGATCCTTTCGCCTGATGGCTCAACCCCCACCATGTGTGATTTGTTTGATACCTCTCGCCAATTATACCACGTTGAGGTGCTGTGGTATTCCTTGTCATGTCGCCTGTGCCAAGCAACAGAATGGTCAACCCCGCCTATGCTCTACCTGCCACGTTCCTCTTGTCGTCCTTGAAGTCCTCCATGAACACTGGAAAGAAGACCCGGAGTTTGTCCAGCATGTCAAGGACGATTGGAAAAACAATCCTATCTGGTATGGCATTTGCTATGAGAACGACCACGCCCTCCAAGGATTCTGGGGAGAACTGCGCGATCCCTATGAGCCTCACCGCAAAACCCTCTACTTTCTGGGTCACACCAAAAGCCTAGCCATTGGACGGATGAAAACCTGTATCAGCTTCTCGTAAAAGGACACCCCCATGTTTGGACATTGAACTCGTTTTTTTTCTACTTGTTGTCAAATAAAAGATGTTGATATATGATTTACATTAAAATATTTTCTTTCCCCGCGCCTGCCAATTAAGGCTCGCAAGATCAGATGAAGAAAAGAATACCAGTGTATTCAGGAGCATGCGTAATGCCAGGCTGGTTGGTTGGCATCAGAGAGAAGAGAGCCAAGCAGCAGGCTGAGCAAGATGCTATTAAGAAGAAATCATCTGTGAATAAATGTTCAACTCCCTCGTCCTCTCCAGTTTAGACTTTGGACTCATTTTTGTTTTCTCTCACTTGTTGTGAAAAAAAAGTTTGACAATAAATTATTTTTTTTATTTTCTTGTTTTTTGGAGTCAAGGACCACCCCCGTTCCCACAATTGGACTTTGGACTTTGAGCCCACGTTTTCTCAGCGGGTTTACTTCCCCTTGAGCCCACGATCCCTTTTTCCTACTGGTCAGCGGTTTCCCTTTCCAAATCACGTGACTTCCGGTTGCATGAGCCCGCCATCCCTTTTTCCCCACTGGTCAGCGGTTTTCCCCTATTAAAAAAACACGTGACTTCCGGTTCCGGTCATGACGTCACCGACCAATCAGAAGCCTCCATTTTCTCCATACGGATGTCCTTTACTACTCTGAATAAGTAGGTAGTCAACCACTAGGACATAAAGCCATTCACACCTAGGAGAAAACAGTTTTAAGGCCTTTTACTTATCGGGGTAGACACGTTTTTTTGGACATGTCTAGTCACATCGCTATAGTTTTAAGTTTATTAAAACGTTCAAGAACTTTGTGATTTCGTTGAAAGAAAGCCACAATTTTCACACCGATTTAAAAATTCTTGAAAAACATGTATAAACGTAAGAGCTCTGCTTTATTTAATTGTCCAGGTGGTGTCACTTTATCCGCTTAGTTTCTGCAAAACGGTGGTCAAATCTCTAACACAGCTTAACTCTGATTAACAGCTTTGCACTCTTTCACGCCGAAACAACCACTTAGCGACCATGTTATCAACTTGCTTGTTATTAGCTGCGACCGTCTTTACAGTGACGTCAGCAGCGGCTATTTCTTCCACCGATGGTAAGGAGTCACGCATTTTAGGTCACATAATAACTGTTTGAGGATAAATCTGAATAATTTTAAATATTTAAGACTCCAAGAGATTGAGCTAAAACGTACCAGGGATAACGAATTTCCTCGACTATTTGCCGTCTCGCGACTAATCACCCTACCCCCCTCTTATTGAGGAGTCTTTTCAAATGATTTCTTCGAAACTTTCCTCAAATGGTTGCCTCCATTGAAAAATCACCCCTTTTTGGAGTAGGTTAAAAAAATCGCCCACTACAATTTTTTTTTTTGAGAAAAATACCCTTGCATTTTATTGATAAGGTAGCATTTTGCCTATCTAGCAAATTTTGAATTTGGTAGTTGTCAGCAGCCTTCCTTGTGCCCAACACATTGGACTACACTGTGACTTATGATCAATTTTTAAGATTTTGGTGGTGTGGCGTCCAAAGAAAAAATTTCTAAGTAAATATTGCCAATTTGTCCTGTCACATGCAGAATAACACAAGGCAATAACTTCGTATCATGTTGTATATCTCCTGTATTCTACATCCGCGTTCAACTTTTTTAATTGCACGTTTCATCATTGATAATGGGAGTTAGGGAGTAAGGGCCGAACTATAAAACCAAAAATATTGCATGTTCTACCATCGCGTTTTATTTTTTCCAGGTTATTGCGTGCACGAAGGCGCAAAATTTTACCCAGGTCAGCAAGTGGTCCTTCAGAATTGTCAATATGCGTGTCGGTGCGTGGTGAATGAAGGATATTCGTTCTTCATGTGCGAGCCCCTCTGCAGAGCGTACTATGACGTCATGTGTGCTGATGGTGAAGAGCCCGTGTTTGAGATGGAGGACAGTTCCGTACCTGAGTGCAAGTGTCCCAGATACTACTGCCCAAAGAGACTTTCCGTGACTCACTTCATAGAGTAGGTATCAGGCCTTCATCGATATTCACCAGAATCTCGATGCAGTCGGTAATCTGGTAAAGAATATTACATATTTGCATGGAATCAGTATTCTTGAAGGGTCACAGCCTTAAAATCGATAACTGTGAAGACTTTTTGATCTTGTCAAGAATTCTATTGAGCTGTAGGTGTCAGAGGCTTTTTCAACCTATAATGGTTGAATGAAAATAAACGCACAAATGCAACGAGGGATAACCTGGTTGACTGAATACCCTTAAGGAATTGACCATTAACTCGTCGTAGTGCTAGTAATTGGAGAACTGAATGAAGGGTGATTTTAGTATAGGGCAAGCCTCTCTTGCATTGCATGTGTTAAGCCATGTTAGCCCGTGAAATGGCTCCTCAGATGGTGGGCACTTGGACCGGAAGGATAACTTATTTGTTCCCACCGACTGAGCGCCCTGGGAAAGAGTGTCCGCAGGCTAAACAATGTATAGCCCAGTTCTACGTAGCGCCTCAAATTTATTTTCCATTGATTTGAAAAACCTAGACTTTCCTGATCTGCCGCGGGGGGGTACTCTCCGAAAATTTGGGTTGGGGTCTGCGGCGCACTCCATGAAACCCTTACCCTATTTCAAAATATGTAAATTTCCTTATCTATTTCAGACTTGACCCAAAATTCGATACCCTATTTCAGAACTGCCCAGGGACTGCTTCGGTTTTCTAAAACCCATGTCCAATTCCAGACCAGACCGCACAAATTTTACCTTATCTCAGACCAAAATGGTCAAAATCTATACCCTATTACAGATCAAAACGTCTCAAAAAGCATACCCTTTGGAGCTGCACATACCTATCTAGCTTATATAAGGAAGTAACTCCCCTCCCCGGGAGAACATGGCTAACGTTTCGTCATTGTTATGGATTTTTTTCCTTTCTCAGTTGTCCTTTCGTCATTATTACAAACTAACTACATACCTTTGTACTGACAATATGCAACATGCATATAAACGGTTTTAGACCTCTTTTCTTGTTTGTTGTCTTTACGGTAGTTATGGGATAGATGATGGTTACTTTGAGCCAGATTTAGACCTGGAGACAGACGAAATGGATCTTGGTAACAGTCGATATGTTGAGTGAGGTTCATGAACGTCTCACCAACTCTTACCGTTTACGGTGAGTTGAAACAAACCATAAACACGCTAACTCCGCTAGCATTGCAGAAATAGAGCTGCTGCCTCATATCAACAGGGAAATTAAGCCCTAGGGGTGGGGGGCGGGGCACTTGCCCCATGTTTGTGTGTAGGGGTGCCACTGAGGGTCTGCAACCCTGACCCTGTTTAGGACAAAAAAGGCCTAAGACACCAACCCTGTTTAGGACAACACCCTTCATTTTAGGTCCTCACGTAAGGTAGATAACAAAATGCACACTCTCTTGTTTTAATACCAGCAAACATCTCCAATCTAGGATTGCTGGGCACTGCCGGTATAAACTATATTAAACGACGACAATCGCGCAACCATACCCTGTTTGGGTCAATTTCAGACCCTATTTAGGACAGTTTTGCAAAAAATTGTATACCCAGTTTACTTAGGACAGAGGCCATAAACCATACCCTGTTTAGCGGCACGTCGCTGTATAGGCCATATAAGGGAGTACCGCCCCCCACTCCCGGGAACCTAAGCACAGACGTTTTTGAGCCACGGACACCAACTAGAAGTTGAATGTTTTCTTTGTTAGATTGTTTTTGTTCTTCACCAAAGGCTGGAACACTCGGTATCTGATGGCTTACTATCAATACTCATCATTGTAATCTACAGTGCAACAAAGAACAAAGAAACCAGATAAAAATCACGAAGCAATGAATTACGCATTATTTTGAATATATTAGCATTTACTTACCAACCGTGAATTTGTAACGCAAGCTTTTCCGTCGGTTCATACGTCCTCTTTAACGTTAAATCTAAAAGTGTTCCAGTGAATCAAAGTTAACAAGACTCAATACTAAAATTGGTCACATCGTAAAGCAGGCGTGTTTAATGTTTTAAAAAAATCTATCGAGCCGTTCTTAAGATTTTCGCAAAAGCGCTCAAATTCAAAAATTACCGCAAATTATTACGCGAATGATCTTAGAAAAACAATTCTTTCTCGAGATCGCGAACACCAACTTTAACAAAACTTTCTAGGCGTAAAATATATAGTAAAAGACACATTTTAGCAGTATTTTTTAGCCATTTCATCAAATCATTGATTATTTTTCGGTGCATTTATTATTACTATGCAAAAACTAAGGTTGAAAATGTTTTTGCGATTTACTTCAAAACAAACATAGAGAATTTTTTGTTCTTGTATATTTTGTTTGCCATACACCACAGTTTGAGATGTTGGTATTTGCTTTTCAAAGTGAAATCTGGATCGCACAAAATTTTAATTTTACTGTTTTCGAGGATTTTTGTTTACCGTTGTCATGGAAATATCGATTTTCACAAAATGTAAACCACGCTTAAGTTCAATCCAAAACCAACAAGTAATGCAAATTTCACGTTGATCCAACAAGATGAAGACTGTTTAAGAGCCGATTTAAACAGTGAGGTATGGTCCCAAAAAAACTATATCGAAACACCTTAATAGAAATCACCACGCCATGGCAAATTTTCGCAATTTATCGCAACAACCCCCACTAATCTAAAAACACCAGCCAGTTTAACAGGTACATAAACAGAAATATGGTTGACCGTTCGGTTAAACTACAGCTCGAGGTATCCAGCTATTAACTTGTCATGAACATTTTTTCTCTTGTTGCAGTAAAGAGCTACGTTATATTCTCAGAGGCATTTAGAAAGGATTTGCCAAGTTATATCAACTTTAAAGTTCGTGTATTTGGTGATAATTTGACTGTCAATTTTTTGTTGTTGCTCTCATGCAACTCAATCTAGTAAAAGTAAAAGTAAACGTTTTGTGATCCATGAACGCGTTATTTGTTTCTTTCTTTTTTCTCTCCCTCTTTCTTTCTTTCTGTTTTTCTTTTTTCCTTTCTTTTTAATCTTCTTTCTTTCTTTCTTTCTTTCTTTCTTTCTTTCTTTCTAATTTTTTCTTTCTTTCTTCTTTCTAACGTTGATGGCCTTCAATTAAGATTCCCTTTTATGCGCTGATCTAACTCAAGTTATGATATCTATATTGCTTTCATTATTTCTGTCGGAGGACGCTAAGCTGTTGCCACGATATACTAAAACATTTTTTTCTTCGTCAAGTTCACCTACTTTAAAGTCTCGCCTACCCACCCACTTACCTACCTCTACCTGCCTTCCTGTACCCACCTTCCCACCAACCTACCTAAACCTGCCTACCCTCCTTCTACCCGCTATCTACCTACCTTCTTACCAGCCAATTTCAAACCATTTCATTTTGATTCCGTTTGCTTTTTACTTTCGCACTCAATTTTATTCACGGCTACTTGAAAAGCAGCCCTGCTGAATGTACTTCTATACCGTGACAAAATAAAGGTTATTATAATTAGTATTTCACAAAAAAAATCATCTTCTAATTTCTTCAGAGAGGCGAGAGTAACCTGCGTTGACGGTCATTTTTTCTGACTTTTCATGTAGTAAGCTTGTTACGTCGAAGATCACTTCCTTAGTTGTTGTTGCAAGCTTTCCGGAATTCCTATTCTTGTTGTCTGAATTTCCTTCGCAAAAATTAATGTCGAACAATGTTTATTTTACTTCCTTATTCACCAGTAATTAGAGGAACAATTTATATTAGCGTCACAAAATTTGTCCATGCATTCAATTCATTGGCCTCAAAGATTAAACCGGGGAGATAAAATTAAGAAAATGCTGAGTAATAATAATATTACGCAAATTTTGTCAGAAAAGAATCACATTTTAATTTTTTTTGTCTAGGATAGAAAATAAAAGTAGTAATGACCGGGACGCATATTTACTACCCACACATCACTCTCAAGCCATCAGCTAAAACGAAAACTGGTTAAAATAGTTGTTTTTCCTTTTCTACCTAGTAAAGGTTATTTTTCCTTCGAGTGCTCATGCGTTAATACAATTAGAGAACGATTATTTTAAAATGTAATCAATTAGAGATTTGAACTGATTCCAAAGTGGATCGGATATTTATTTGGCAGTCTTCGACTCTCGGTAACAAGTTATTAAGGAATAAATTGTCTTGTTATCTTGCTTGCAACCTGGGTGATAAGTTTAAATTAAATGGCAACATCAGTGTCCAACTGTTTTCCTTCCTCTCCCTAGCTTGAGGTACAAAAATACTGCAGAGTTCGCTATGGGTTTCCAAAACATAAGCAAAAAATATCACGGAACAAAACTGATCCAAACTGTTACGACAAAAGAAAGAGCATATTGTGGTAGTAAACACAATCCAGAGTTTTAATTTCATGCCCAAGAAAACTCTATTAACCCTTTAAGCCATATAACAGTGATGAAAATGAAATTTCTTGTTACGTTATCACTACTTGTTCGATCACTAAGGATAGGAAGCCCTGATATTTAGACAAATTCTCCTTATACTAGTTCCATACGAAATGTATGGAGAACAGTAAGGAGAATTTGCATTCTTATACCAAGGCTTAAAGGGTTAACCACTCCTTAAGCTGATATATCAAAAGAGGAAGATCTAGAGTAGACAAAAGAAAAAAGCTTCCTGTAGAAGGGAACACGATCAAAAGTTTTAGTTTTGTTTTACAAATAATTCCTTGCCTATTAAAAAAAAGATATAAACCACACCTTGAAGTCACAAGATGTCATACAAAATGATTTACCGAGGTTGACTCAATGAAAGAGAAACTGTTAAACTTGCGTGCGTAAAGAAGGGAGTTTCGCCTGGATGGAGAAAAAGCTAGAAGAAAAACACGACGGTGTTTTAATCATTATTTCACGACACGATAAAAAAAATCTACAGAGAACCTCCACTGCGGGAAACTACCACGAGTTATATATTGCGAGCACGTAATTGAATTCTTCCTTTCAGTAAATCTATTTAAAGTGCAGTGAAGAACGAAGAGGTTTTATCAGGTATGTTTAAAGCTAAAGATAAATATGTTTTTTTATTCCTCCTAAATACGTTTTCAAAGACACACTGATACCGATAATTTGTCTGGACGACTAAATATATTGACGAGCTACACGGAGACGCATCGGCCACGCTATCAAAACCTTGTTTGCCAGGACAATTTTGTCCAAGAATCTAGTGCAAAAAGGGTAAAAATGGCCATTGCATGGCTTTTTGATAACATAAGACCTGAGAGTTATTTTAGGAGATACGCTTTTATTTACATTTTCATATGCGCTTTTATTCTTCAGACAGAAGTGTCCTTGTCTTTTGTGCCGAATAAAAGGTCCAACTTGGGTTTGCGTTTTTAGGCTTAAAACTATTCCCATTTTTACCTTAGTTCAACCAGTTTACATTACAGAAAATGAAGTCGTTCACTTGTCTGTTCACACTGGCGAAACCACGCCAACATCCTCGATTTCAAGGTTCAATTCAAACTGGGTATCACGTGAAAGTTTTACGTCGTCCTCATGTCATGTCAACTATGACAGTATAAATCCCAAATTAGAGCAGTTTTCAACTTAGTGTCGTAAAGCCAAAACCAAAGTAATTACTGTAACCAATCACAAAACAACACAATGAGCCAATCAGAACTCGTAGCAAATACGTGTCAATCAGCGTCAAGCGCAGGAAAACGCGCGGTGAGCACTCACCATCGGTTTTGCTCAGTTCTACATCTGAATTGTTGTGAAAGTGGGGCAATTTTTTTAACAAATCAGAGAGCGTAACGAGGCAAAACCAAAGCAAACACATTACTTTCGACACTCAATTGAAAGCTGCTCCATAGCTTGTTTAAGTAAACAACATCTATTCTATTGGCTTTTGTTGCAATTGCCTATGAAATAATATGATGTTAAAACTGGCGGTAGCTCTTAAAGGATTAGTTCTTGCTTCTTCTTTGGCTCAGTTTGGCTCATGGCTAGACGTACTTATTTCTCTGTTTATACAGGAGGTAACGATCATTTCTTCTCTAGATCAAGGCCCTTCAGAAAATTATGAACGGTCGTTCACTTATCTGTTCGTTCTGGCGGCAGTTTTTTCTTTCTTATGATTACAATAGAATGTTCTTATTTCTTAGTTCCTATTTCTTCTTTGGCTTAAGGTTGCACTACAGAAAATGAAGACCCTTGTTTCTCTGTTCACACTTGTTTTACTTCTTTCTTGTTTCTTCTTGGCTCAAGGTTGCACACAACAAAAAAGCGAAGTTCCTGTTTTTCTGTTTACACAAGCGGTATTTCTTGTTTCTTATTTTATTCCTTAGCTCAAGATTACACCACCGAAAAAAACGTCGCTCGTTCTCTGTTCACACTTGCTGTAGTTCTTCTTATTCCTTGTTCCTTTTTCAGTTCTCTTTTGCTCAAGATACAGTACAGAAAATGAAGTCTCTCTAACTTTTTCACTCAGGTTTACACGACAAGAAATGAAGTCGCTGGTTAATAGGTTCACATTAGCAGTAGTTCTAGTCGTGATGACAGCCGCTCCTCAGAGGGCGGAAGGCGATGGTAAGTATACAAATGTTCAGATGTCCAGACCTCGTTGAACACAGTTTTTTATACAGCTTTCTTAGCACTGTGTATTTCTTATCCCACTTATACCTTTTTTTTTCTTTTTGCCACTTTCTATTTTGTATCGAGGTTGAAAATCCCCACCAGGGAGCCTTAATAAATGTATGTATCTTAGTTAATATTGAGAAAAGTAAAGTTAAAACACATCTGCGAAAGCATGGAGTTGAGGTGGGTTTCTAACTTCATGTGAAATGATGATGATGATGATGATGATGACGATGATGACGATGATGATGATGATGATGATGATGATGATGATGATGATGATGATGATGATGAACAAGCCCATCTTAAAGGTTGAGTTTAACTGAACGGATGACACCGGTTCAAATTATTTACTTGACGGGCCCACTTAAATAAAATTTGGCTAAGAAAGTGGGTCTTCAGCGAATCATTTTCAATATTTTTCAACTAAAAACTACTGAGGATAGGCCGAGTTACGAGGACCAATTTGTCAAAAGTGGGGTAGTTTTCCACGCGATTCAGTTCGAAAACAAAGTCGGTGACCCCCAATTTTTTTTGCATTTCTGGCAAAGGTAGCTCACTATCTGACTGTCGCAAAAAAATCCGTGTTGTAGAAGTTTTGCGCGCGAATGTCCTTAAATTACTGCCAAGCAACTTTAATTTTGGAAAGTCATAAAAGTTGGTAGGTTTTACTTGGATATTCCAAAAGCGTTGTAAACGTTTAAATTGGTGCGGTTCGTCCGCCCCGTATCCCCGTACCTCCTGATCTCACGTACTCTGCTGTTTGCCATGGTCTTCTCTTGAATACCAGAAAGCTTTGAGGTCGAGGTTGTAGTTTTGGTTGTGTATAGAGTTAACTGTTAAGTGAATTAATTTGCGTATTTTTTTCTTCCAAGACTGTAACTTTGTGTGTCCACAAGTTTATTGTCCTCCAGACCATTATGATGGATACAAAACTGTTCAAAAGAATGGTTGTCCTTGTTTGGAATGCAAGGAGAAATCATGGTATGAGAAAGGATATGGAGATAAGTTAATTTACAGCCTATCCAGTTGCTAAAGAACAAACAACTGTCCTTTCTTTCAGCCACAAGGAGACGTGTACGCTAAAAATCAATCTGTTGCGTAACTGGTATTCCAAGAAGACACGCTTCGTATCCCTTTATTACCTTCAATTTTAACCCAAAACCTAGAAAGGTCGACAATAGGGGGTGGGGGAACTCATCGCCTAATGAGTTCCCTTTCGTTTTTTCTTCTTTCAAGACCGTTAGTGCATAGTATTCTAACTTTAATGTTTAAATATTGTGCGGAAAAATCAATGTACGATTAAAGTTAGGGCACTCGCAGACCCACCTTATTTCAGAGTCCTTGAGTGTATAGAAACTGAGAGGTCGTACATGAACTAATCGTTCATGAAGTGAATAAAATATCTTTAGCTTGCGAATTCATGAACCATTGCCCTAGGTGCCACAGGCTTTTCTCGCGTGCTCGAACACGCGCCTCCGGCCGATCATGTCGTCTTCGGTCGATGACTGCTCCTCGAAAGCACGCGAGAGAAACCTCTGGTCCCCATGGTAATAGACCATGTGTATTTCAGAAGGTGTTTATACCTTTCTTTCCTTTTATTTCTTCTTTTTTAAATTTTATTTTGTGTTTTTGTCTTCGGCAGGTGGCCCTGGTAGGTCGAGTAGGCTAGAGACCAAGTCAAGCTTGTGAGTGTTTTCATTTCAAGTCTGCAAGTGTTTATATCTCAAAACTTAATGGGGAGGATCTCAGGCTGTCGCTATACCATTGTTGTGGAACTCTCTTCCCTTACCACAAAAGAGCACTTTCTTCGCATTGGAAACTTGGCAATATTAAATCGTGTGCTTTTAAAGTCTTTTTGCTTCTGTTTTTGTGAACCTGAATAATTTAATAGTTTTCTTGAATGATTTTATAAGATTTTTAGTCATTTGATTATCGTAAAGCCCTATTGATCCAAGAGAAAATAGTGCTATATAAATCTAATATTATTGTTATCATCATCATCATCATCATGATCATCATCATCATGATCATCATCATCTTCATCATTAACATTATCGTTATCATCATAGTATCTACAATACTCGAAATACCCACCGAATTTCATATGCAAACCAACAATCCTGCTGATTTTCTCTTCGTTTTGCACCACTGAGTTCCGCAGGCAAGAATTAAACCACTGATGTTTTTTTTTTTTTTTTTTTTTTTTATATATATTCAGTCATCAAGCCGCCGGAGTAGAAGCAAAAGAGAAACCAATTCAACGCACTATCAACTCCTATAATTTGTCTAAAAGATAAATTAAAAGATATACTACACTGTTTGCTTGAATCCATGTCTGTCTTCTGGTTTTATTATACAACCTAACCCAAGAGCCCCTCCCTCATCCCTTTATGGCCGGAATGGGATATTTCCCACCCAAACAAGCTGAAAACTTATTTCCGGTAGTAAAACTCAATCCAATAAACTTCTATAACATCTGAGTAGTTCTCGGAAACCCCAGCAACGGAATATGCAGTCCATATGAAATAAGCGGAGGACGAGACATGAGAGCTAGTCCTCCATAAAAGAAGAAAGTTCGTTGCAAAACCGTTTGTAAATTAATTAGTGTTTCTGAAATGTTTTCCCGTTTGCGCACAGCGCAACATTCTCAGAAGTCCAAGGTTCTTCCCTCAACAAATGTTCCGTTGCGTACGTAAACGGAGCAACATTCTGGAAAACAGTGTTTCCGCTC
The DNA here is from genome assembly GCA_964030785.1 of Siderastrea siderea. Classification (NCBI taxonomy): domain Eukaryota; kingdom Metazoa; phylum Cnidaria; class Anthozoa; order Scleractinia; family Rhizangiidae; genus Siderastrea; species Siderastrea siderea. The sequence goes on from OZ034972.1 coordinate 44,231,821, forward strand.
ATCGCTGTTTTCTTGATCGTTGTCGGAGGCCTTAAGGACGGAGCCTTCTTTTGCTACTGCGCATACGTTCTGCACATCTCGGGTCTGGGGACCGTTTCTCGAAAGTCCAGATAACTTTTCGGGCCCGGAAGCTATTTTATGAGCGCATGTTTATCTTAAAGATTCAAATTTTTGTTGTTTTTTTTTTAAACTAAGCAGCAAAATTGTAAGTTGACGAAACAAGTCGAGCTGGTTTGCGGGCTAAAAGTTACACCACCATTCCGTAGATTTTGATTTTAAAATATAGCTCCGGGCCCAAAAAATTACCGGGACTTTCGAGAAACGGTCCCCAGACCCGAGATGTGCAGAACGTATGTGCAGTAGCAAAAGAAGGCACCGTCCTTAAAACGGCATTTTAGAGCGATTTATGACTATGTGGGAAAAGCAGATCTTGGCAAGGGCTATCAGAATCCAGAAAGACTGAATTGGGGGTAACCACACATTTTTCAGAGATAATTGAGCTTAAATTTGGAAAGAAAATGCCATACATTCTTCGTATTTTAAAGCTTTTTTTAAAGTTATGGTTGCTTAATTATCTCTAAAAAATGCCTGGTTACCCACAGTTTTCTTTTTAGATTCTGCTTTTTCCCATAGTCATAACGTTGGCAAAAATACCTATACCATACATTTTAAAATTAAAAATTGACGCACAACCAGGATAAGACATATTAAATCGAAGAAAAACGTTCTCTGGCTAGAATTAAAAATAATAAAATGGAGCTTTCGGCTGTCAGGCTGCAGCCTAGCCTTCGATGGATAAAAATGAAATAAAAAATGAATCTAAAATATACATATAAAAAAATGAGGTGAGACTTAATAATAAGAGGAACAATATAAACATGAAAAGTGTTAATTAAGCTAGCTATTTTTTAATAAGAATATGGTATTGACTAGGGAGGCTTGATATTGTTGTCTGCATGCTTGATAGCAGAAGTGTGCCATGATCGGCTAATGTTTTTCGTATACGGAAAGGGCTAGAGCTTTTGTCAATTACATGCGAGTTGTCAAAGTCAATGCGATGTCCAAATGTCCAAGCATGTTTTGCAATGTTTGAACCGATAGCGTAAGTTCTGACATCCCTCATATGTTCTTTCTTTCTTGTTTCAAAACGTCGGCCAGTTTCACCCACATAGCACCAGTCACAATGGGCACAGGGAATTTTATATACTACATGATTTCGCTTAAACTTAGCAGAGATATTGGTAAATAATGGAAGTGCATAAGGATTGTTTTTATTTCCCTGAATGGATCGCGCTATGCGGCAATGCTCTAAGCCACTCAATTTAATTTTATTTTATTTTTAAAAGCGTGGTTTTGTGTCCAAGTTTTCTCCTCGAGAAGAACACAAAGAAACTTGATTTTACCACTCAGTGATCAGTGGAAACCTCTTTTGGTCATATCAGACTCCGATTTTTTTATTTCAAGTTTCATTGAAAGTTTTTAGTTTTTAAAGGCACAAAATTTATCATGCTAGAACTCGAAGCCTTCAATCTTCCCTTCTAAAGCTTATTTAAAAATTTGGCATCAGATATGACAATCTACAATACGCCTAGTTTACCTCCCTGCCGTGTCAAGTCATGAAATTCTCTATCCACGCTGAATTCTTGGACACAGAATTGCTTATTTTTACGCTTCCGAAGACTTCCCGAGCAAACACGAGTGAACTGATTAAAGCAAAAGCTATAGTTATGGTAATTTTATTGGTTTTGATAAATACTTGAAATGCACAAGAGGTTCGTCGCACACGGTTTGGATCACGTGCTATTATTGAGGTAGAAACAGAATATTTTAAGGGACCTTTTAATAAATGTTTTGCGTATTGTCGGTAGTAGTCGTCGCACTTCGTGCATATCAGTCCTTACATAAATGCATACCGCAACTTTTCAAGCTTCTTTTTTCAATAGAATTGTAAAACCTTGGAACACTATCTGTAATCTCGCCCCTCACGGCAAATTTTCTAGCCTAAGTTTATTCAAATATTTTCTGCGCGCCACTTATTTTACTTTACTGGACACTACCTATGATATTGACATGCCCTGCACCTGGTTCCTCTTCCGTAACTGCCCTTGCCACCGCTCTTAATTTTTGAGACTAATATCTGCATCTTGTTCTTTAACTATAGTTATAAGTAATAATTAGATTTTTAACTATAATTTTTAACTATAAGTAATAAATTAGATTTATTGAATTTTTTTTTTTTTATCACCATACTAGTTTTTTAGGGTTGCGCCTCGCATGGGTAACATTATTTTCCCGTTCGCGCAATTCCTTTTTGGTCCTTTTTAATTATTATTGTAAATTTTGAGACCAATAAAGTTGATAGACTATGAAGGTATCCTGTACTCTGCGACCTTAAAATCTTAAATTGGAAATAAAATTTCAGGGAACAGACCAAGAGTCATCACCGCGCAGTTTCAGTATGTTTTTATGAGAGACATAAGAAACAGGCAAGCGGCTTGAAGAAAAATCAGAAGTAAGGCACCCTTGCGAATTCAGTGAAAATGAAAAATGTCAGGTAAATAAAATGAAGATACAACAAAATGCAACTTATCGCCCTCTCATCAATTTAATCATCACATACAACATTTACTGATATTACAATAAGTAATTAGAGATGTTTTCCCCTTTATTCTGAAGTGTTATTAATATTCCCCACATTTCGAAGATTACTCTTCGAAAAGTTGCCAGATCTCGTAAGGTTTAAATGAGAGGTTCGGTTTGGGCTCGTCAGCTTTCTTTGGCGGTGAGATGATATTTCCACATGCCTCGATTCCATTATTTCGAAAGCCTGGCCAATCCCCATCGTTCGCACCCTCCATGCACACATTTTCCAAAGCGTCACCACTGTGTTGCGCACGGCAGTCATCACTTCGCTTGCATAAGGCCACGCAATTCCCCATGCATCTTTTATAAGCCCTTGTTAGGTCTTCCTCCGCGTCATACATCACCATGCGAAATCGGGTGCGCCCGCTGCTGTAGATGACCAGCGTTAACACCACCAACAAGAAGATCCAGGTCCTCATCTGAAATTTGTGACAGAAAATCTTCGGGGACTGGACCTAAGTCAAATTTGAAACAAATACTAACGTTTTCGTTTGTCTCGTGTCTTTGATAAGAACTTCGCAACAAAATACCACATGTACAATCTAATTTTGACGATAATTCATTTCACAAAGTTTTCAGTTCTCTGTATCATTCACTTCTGGATGTGTAAAATCGATAGTGCGAGGAGAGATGAGCGTAGAAAAAAAAACAGAGTTTCCCTATTAGGAGTTAACATATGACAGTTTCCTTAATAGTTACCTTAACTTGAAGACACATAGATACCAAAAACATCAAGCAAAGAATCGAATTAAAGGGGCTATGTCATCAATTTTTACTTTATTTTAAGAAGCCAAAAAGACAAAAAGTGTTTGTATTGATGGAAACTCCAAAATAATATTGGTTTAGTTGTAGTCGTATTTCAAACAACAAGTACCTGTGGCCACGAATTGTCGGGTTGAAAACAGATGGCAACTTGAAAAAAAAATGGCCGCCTTTTCTCAAGTTTTCCCTCACGTCTAGCAAAAACCATAACAAATTGATTATCTTCGTTCACCTTTCAAGAATCCACCTCTTATTGCAGTTCTAAGACCATTTCGTGTATAAGAAAAGGCTCTTTGTTTTTATGTAACCCGTGAGAATTCTGATCCCAAGACATAAAAATACCCGTGACGTAGCCCCCCTTACAAAGAGGCGATAGGCAAAATAGAATTGAGAGAGCGAAGACATAACAAGTTTGTTGAAGAATACATTAGTTTTGTGTGTATCAGCAGGAATGCATTTTAATAAACTGTATACGCTTTTTTGCATGGGTTTATCTTGCCTCGCTCTTTCTCAATTCTGATTTACCGTTCCGACTAGTTTTTTCTTTTTTTTAATTATATTTTTCCAGTACGGTTACCGCGCATCTTATAAGCCTTATAGGAATCGGCTTGTCGGAAGGGCATTACTAAATGATTGCCAGCTGACTGCTTAGATGGATATTCGATTTATGATTGTTCTTTATCGATCGCCATTTAGTTATGTTCTTCTGATATTAGACTTTGCTTTTCCTTGTGACTAAGGTCTTCGAGCACCGCGGTTTCGATCCTTCTGAATTTTCTCGGGTAGAGGTATCAAAACAGAGGGTAATTGTAATAAATTTCTCAGAACCAAACACTTAACATTTTGTTTGAAACATGACATACTGAACTTAAAATAAAGTTGAAAGAAGAGTAAGGTTTTCATCTCTCATGGATTTGGATCAGTAGTGATAAACGTCCTATTTGTATCGCAGACGTTACTGAAACCAACTACGAAAACCAATAGACAGACGGAAGATTTTACTAAAATGAATGCAATTTTGAACTAACTATTTTTCAAAAAGCGCCTTAAATTCAAGAGGGTATCTGAATTTAAAAGTTCTATCTTGCGTGATTCATTGCAATCAAGCTAAGTGTCCCAAATGTTCCCAGTAATACAGACATATGACGCTGGTAGAATCTCGCATCACAGCGTGCCAGCTAGATTAACGTACAAATACTACTAATATTAAGATGCTCAACCAAAAAGTGATAATCGTTTTACTGTCCTTGCCGTCTTTAAAGTTAAAACGCTTAAGTGTTTTATCCAGAAAAACGTGAATTTCGCGGCGCCAGAAATACTTAGCTTCACAGATTACTCTCCCACAATTTCTCGGTCTTGGGGCTTACCTTACTGTATTACAAAACCAGCGGGGCTCCCTTTCTTTTCTTTTCTTTTCTTTCGATAAAGACTTCTTCCTTTATCAGCCCTGACCTTCAGTTTTGCGTAGACTGTAAAAATTAACCAAGGGTAATCTAAAAGGTTCTCCTAAAGAATCTTGTATCTAAGGCAACGGGAAACCTCTTTCACTAGTATGTTTTGTAAGTCGACAAAAAGTGTTTCGGCAGTGTTTTGTCAGATTGAGAAAAAAATAAAATCTGACAGCTGAAAACGTTTTATTGTAAAAATTTTCTTCTTTTATTCTTGTGTTAAGAACAACTATTTATCCCAAGTTACTTTTTTGAAGTATTCGCCGTGATATCCTTTTTAATGTGCTTGTGAATTTTCAAAGAAAAATTCGACAATTTTAGAATCTCATTAATTTTGTTTCGGCAATCAGTTCAAAGAGAGATAAATTTTGACACTTTTTTTATAAAACAATAATGACTAATTTTACGTCAGGCAAGGACAGCCTATCCGAGACAGAATATTTCGTCTCAATCTGAAAACGGGTTTTTAGACAGATAACTTTGTCTGTTTTCATAAGTAGGCTAATAGTCTTATTCACGGGTCGTCCGCCCATAAAGCTGATCATTAGACCGGTTGAAAAATGAATTTCGTCCTAGACGATTAACGCGCTAGGCTCATCCGTCTGGGCCCCCTTGACCAGAGAGCGGATTATCAATTATTTCTCAACAGAAATAAGGCTTAGGTGGAACAAATGTTATACCCTAGAATGGGGTATATAAAAGTTACTTGGTTTTGAGAACCCTGCAGCCTGAAGTAACAAATACCGATATAAAACTACCTGTGAATAATTCAGAATTAAAACTAAAGGTGCATGCTTTAAAGCAAGCCACCAGATTGAGGAAAGCCGGGAATGAAGAAACAAAATTTTACTACCATTACACTCGAAACTGATTGGTTAAAAGAGAAATTCGAATTTCGGTAACATCAAATGAAAAATAGTCAGGTTTGATTGGATAATCAAAACGAGTTCACGTTTCATCGTGCAACACGAGTGAACGAAAACATCCTTGTCATTTAAGCCGCAAGGTTACAACAGGTTAAGATAATAGTTAATAAGCCTGGAGATCATCTTTGCAAGCTGTTGTAAAGCTCTTGTTAAAATACACGTACCGCCTTTTTCTATGAGCGCAGTAATAACATTTGCAACCGGGTTACTCAAAGCTGAAATCAGCCATACGCCATACAAATACGATATACGGAATTAGTTTTACGGGCAGCTTTCTTACATTTTTGACTCATGAAGTGGCCGAAATTATTTCTCCAAATTTTGAAAACATTTATTTTGAATTTAAAGTAATTTTTTGTTCCACACAACCACCTCTCAAAATCTGAGAGAAATTTGAATATATAGATCTAGAGGATATTACACGGTGGCACGAAGATAAGAATTTTATTTTTGAGCGGTAAAAACAGTATTTCACGAAGGAGAGCAGCGAGTGAGTAAAATAGTGTTTTTTACTAAGAGAAAATAAAATTCGTATCTTCAAGCCGCCGTGTAATTTTCTTTTTACTATATAGACAATAGTATTTTTGCACAAACAACAGTGTTAAAGCGGGAAATGACGTCATCGACATCCTAACTAGAGGATACGCCACTCGAGTCCCGCGGATGTAGTTTCGTATGAACTTAACGCGTGGTCTATTTTCCAATAACTGAAAACACTCTTGTGTATATAATAAATAGATTTCTCCATGGAAAGTGCTGACGCACGGTATTCATGCAGGAGTTTGTTTTCACAAAACGAACGCGCGTGGCTTTGCGAGTGAGTTTTGTGAGTTTTTCTGAGGTTAATCATTTTTAAGACCACGATAATTGTGTTTTTAATAAGCATGAACAGTTTTAAAAACTCACGCTTGTGAAAAATAAGCTTTTTGAAAAACTTACACCATAACAAACTTCAAAATGAACATTATTTGTATCAACTTTATACTGCAATTTATAACAGCTTTTGATTCTACAAATGAAATGCAAAAAAGGAAAAGTACAACAAATAACTAATTTACTTCATGTACCTTTTCCGGCACTTAATCTGTGTCAAAGGAGGACTGTCATCATCGTCCGACGAGTCAAATACTGCGTTTAATGTGTTTATAGCTGTGCTGTTTCTGTACTTCTGATGTTGACAGTGAAGTAGAAGACGGGTTAATACTGAGAAATATTACAATTTCCTCCATAGAATACAGCCCCGTTAAATAGTCCTGCTGCTGTTGATATTGGACTCTGTTCGGTTTTGTTCGTTTGACAAACTCGAGAGTCTCAGTGTCAGTAGCCGTTGACTGGGTCGAGCCACACAATATTCTTTACATAGTTTCCTGCTGTTGTTGTTGTTGCTGTTAAACGTGGCTATAACTATTAATACTTTACACATTTCTGCGTCCTGACAACTGCATAATATGTCTTGGAGGAATATCCTTGCCATAAATGTTCACCATTCGTTTTCGAGCACTACAGGATCAGCTTTTTCTGCCATGGTTTTCATTAAACTGTTCAGTTTGTTAATTCCCATAGGATTAACTTTATACCAGCATTTACCAGAGGTACTCGTCGTGTGATTCAAACCGAGATAAAAAGGAGAATCTGGCTGATTCATGCACTCTGGTCTCTTTTCAGAGTAGATTTTGTAGACAACAACCGAATCTCTTTCCGGCGGTAAATCTGGAGTAGCGAAAGCTTTCGATGCAATCGGTCGGACTTACGTGCTTCAGCTCTGGTGCTAGTTTTAGTCTGTCTTTCAGAAATCTGTACATATTCAGTTCCATCAGCATCTTTCATGAGCTTAACGCCCCGGGGGAGGAGGTACTTGAGTAAGCTTTGGGTGGGTGTGTGCCGCCCAGGCCTCCAAAATTAGACCCCGTTTTAGAAGGGTTTTTGCATTCAAAGTGATACCCCGTTCTAGATATTTACTAAATTTCAAACCCAGTTTTAGAAAAGTTACTTCTTTGTTCCACGTACACCTCCGAAATCAACAGTTTTACGCAGACCAAATTGTGTTGTTTTCCCCATTAGTTGATTAGCCATTTATTTGTTTCCCTGTAAATAGATTAAACTGGTCGCTGCTGAGATCTTGAAGCTTTAGTGTGTTTGCAATATTACACCTCGTTCTAGAAAACGTCTCAAATATGGATACCCCGTTCTAGATCAGGAGTCCCAAAATCACGACCCCGTTGGGCGGCACATACCCGTATAGGTATTGTGGGGGAATAACCCCCCCCCCCCAACACATTTGCCGGTGCTCGTCGCAGCCTCTGAGACCACTGTTAACTGAATTGAAGAGCCATGTGCAGTGTGTAGCTAACGCTTCGACATTTTAAACTCTCAAAAGATTCTTTTTGTAGAGAATGTTGATCTCATCGTCAGTTGAGGCTTGTGATGCATTGGGTATGTTACCTTTGCCCTCCATTTTTAGTTGCTTGCTTTTGGCTTAGAGGCATTTCCTTGTACTTTCAAAAGCGGCATCTTCGATAGTACTAACGGGAATTTCTGCACTCTTTCATATATCTATTAAAACTTGAAAAACAGACCTCGAAGACTCGAAGGCTCATAATCTTGGTCGTCTCTTCACTTCAGACTCAGGATGAACTAGCAGAGATATTCGTTGAGGTTTTTACCTTCGAAGCCTTCGGGATTTCTTTGGTCTTGTTTTTCTCTAAGAAATTCAATGAGAAGCTTCACATCTCTCGTCGTTTTTGCTCTGGTATTTTTATTCTCTTGCTCGATAATGTGGTCATCAATTGACTTTTCTAGAGCTTTAAATCTACTTGAACTGTAAGCACTTTCCATGAAGAAATATACTAGATTTGTAGGCTTTTCATAAACGATTTTACAAAAGCTACCTGATTAGACGAAACGCTGTTCTACACGTGTGAGATTGGCGATTGGCTAATTCAATTTTTGTAGCAGGTTTTCACATGGAAAAAATTATGAGTAATTCTCATTATGCATTAATAATAAAGAAAGCAAAAACTCTGCATTTGAGCATTCCTAGAATTTCTAAGGAAATCTTGGTTTACAAAGACCTTAACAGATGTAATGTTTGCCAAACGGCAGGCCCGTAGCCAGTATTGAGGCAACCGAGGCAGTTGCCTTGGTAAAACCTTTTCTTTGTGGTTAAAACTTAAATAGAAAAATAAATTATTTAATTATATAACATGTTTCTTGCAGTAAACCACGCCAACGGTGCCCTAAAGTGTGATAACCTCAGTTAATACTTGACTTACGTGCTGGTCGCGAGCCCACCAGTTTCTCCAGTGGGTCAGCGTATACAGCCTCCAGACTTGAAGACGTGGTCCAGATTAACAATGGGCGCAGACCGCCTGAAAGGTCTTGCCCTTGCTTACGTTTACGACATCACTCCAGAGCCGTTGCAAATATTGCAAAAATGGGACGCCAGTGGTCGTAGGAAAGCTGCTTTAGCTTTCTCCAAATAAAAGCGAGGCCCTAAGTGGAGAGTACACTTCAGCACTAGCACACTTGAACTGGTGCACTTGAACGAGATTGACTTTTTTTTTTTCGCCACGAGTGCTGAAATTACATTTCAGAGCTTCTAAAATTTCATTTCTGAATGAAACTTCGAAATTTTTAAGAGAAGAAGTGTTAACAAACATAAATGCTGTTAGTTTAAGTTAGTTTGGATTTTGATTATGTTTAGAGAAAATACCAACAAAAAAACGCTAAAAATGGCATTTCCGAGCGTCTAGATTTCGAAATTTTCTGGGGGAGCATGCTCCCAGACGCCCCTAAAAGCTCGCGCCTTCGGCACTTCGCAGTTGCCTGGGTTATCAGAAAAGTCTGGCTACGGCCCTGAACAGTAATTTGTAGTTTTTTCAAAAATACAAAGCACATGGTTATTTTTCCCATGGTGTAGGCACTCGAGAAAATGGCCGCGACACAACTGTGCGAAGGTTAATTACCTAGGTCGCGTGAAACACTGCATGATTTATATATTACCATCCCGTATAACAAAAAAGTAACAGCAGATTTTTCCTCTAGACTGGCTACAGGCCTGCGGTTGTTAGTCTTCTATACATCTATTCTTTCATGAGTTGAGCGAGGTGAAATTATGGATTGACCAAGAGAAAATGAGTTCTAAATCCCATTTGAGCATGTCCATAGCATTTTGGTGCTATTACATGCAAATAAGCGTTTTATAAGGCTTACTCGTACATTTATGAAGGGACTGTGTAATCTATTTTAGCATCATTATGACTAAATCGGAGAAGCACCGAAATTAATCAACGACTCAGTTTTGTTATAAAGATGGCTGTTGGAGAGCACAGAGACTGTTTATAATTGTATTTGGCGAGGATGGAAATGACTTTAATTCAACTTGAAGTCGGGAAGACTTTTTCAAGTTCTCCCGTTGTGTAAAGAGTGGTCGTGGCTCGTTCATCCCTAAGGACGGTGCCTCCTTTTGTTACTTTGCATCGTTCTGCGCATCTCGGGAGGAGAGGGCATATGAATAGCCAAACTTGCAATCGATTTGGCAAGAAAAAGTTAATGGTCCTTTTGTATGTAACTCTGACAGAATTGGTCAAAACTTCTAAAACAAGGTATGTACACAAAGATCTATTCCTTTTTAAGAAAAAGGTGCTTATCAAAGGGATTGCTTGACAAAAAACCGATTACGTTATAGGTGTTTGAGTCCGCATATCACCTCAGGGGTACTTCGTATACGACCCCACGATCGGCCAGAAAGGGTAAAGCGAGTTACGGACGCACCGTTCAACATTTGTGAAACAAATGCTGCCGTTCATGATGAACAGTGTACCATGACATGTTTAAAGTTGAAAAAAGAAATTCAACAAGTTGCATGGTGTTGAACGGATTAGAATTAAGCTCTATTCCATGAAACAACCTGCAACATTGTGAAGGGCTAATTGCTTTTGTCTACTGAGTTAAGAAACAAGAAAATAAAACATCCATCCTGCATACTGCTAAGTTTAACGTCGAATTCGTCAAGGGAAAGATGAGAAACGGTAGGTTTCGTCATCAAACAAAGTTAACTACTTTCTAAACTAACTTACTTAACATTTAGCATCTTTCTGTTAAACAGTGTCATCAGTCATTGCACCAGTTTAACACCAGATCGGTCGCAAGTGGAAACCTGTCCATATCTAAGCTGTCCATATCTAAGCTATGAGCACTGTTGCCAATGAATGATATATGAACAAACCAGCCCAAGACTGGGGACAGTACTGCTCAGTAGTTTTTATTTGAATGATCATACTTTCGGTTTTCATCTGTAAACTCAAAAGTGACAACCACATTACAAGACTTGACATTGTTTGACTAATGGAGAAACTTTGGAACTCTAAAATTTTGTTATGTGTCGACAATGCGAGGTTATCTTCGGCTGTTTCTATGTTAAGAATCTGAGCTAAATAGCCGAGGACAGAATCTGAGATCACACTTACATTTACAGCCGGGTTAAGTTCTAATATAATCTGTTAATTGACTCTTAATCTTTCGACAAACAACCGTTTTCATTTTGCACTGATTAGTGTAACGAGCACATAAAAGAGACCGCGTAATCCTTTGTATTAACACTTTCAACTGGAATTCTGGCTTATTTCCGACACTCGGAAACAAGTGAATGAGAGGAAAGTCAAAGTATGTAGGTTCTCATTCAACTGGCTAACTTTTAACCTAATTCATGGTCAGGACGTAAACAGACCGAAACCTGATACGCAATTCACCTTCTGATCTGTTAAATGATGATTATTAGTTAAGTTAAATTGAAAACTTTGGTATCTACAAACTTCAATTAACTGAACAAGGTCTCAATTGGCTTAGTTGAATGGATTAGACAGTCCTGTTTTGTATAGATTAAAGCGATTGTAGACCTTTCAACTGCAGAAAATTGGCTTTGTTCCGAAGAGAAGTAGCGAACCCACACCTACACTTACATGATCAGTTACTGCCTTAGAATAAAACGACACTGGTCAGTCTCAGTCTACAAGAATCTGATCTCACAACACTAGGCCGTATTGAGCAATCAGTCTTCAAAAAACAATGCTCGAAGCATCAATATTTACTAATGAGAAAACGAATGCCATTACAGTAATCAAATACAGTAGGAATTGTTTTGCCCATGTAACGTGAGGAAAATTGACAAAGGAGAAATGGAACTCAATCCACTCAGTTAAGCTGATTAAGGAAGTTGCCGCTTAAAGGATAAAACGTGATCTAAAAATTTAAACTAGTATTATTAATCGATCATTTTACTGATTAATCCTGTAAAAAATTCCACGGCTCCTCCCATCAAGGTAAACTGAATATATGCAAAGCTTTTCCGCGGCGAATTTCCATGTTTACTTTGAGGTCAGATCCTGCCGAAAACTCTCCTTTTTCCGCCTTTCGGCTTTGCAATATTGAAGAGCTATTTTCGTTCAACCTAGTTCATCTTCCGGAGTAGAGAGCCGACTTCATTCTTAAAACAGGTGAGAACGTAATACAGTTGATAGCTTCACATTCTTTCAAAGATAGAGCGCAAAACAACTGCATAACAACGGGCTGTGCAGCAAACGTTGACGACAGATGGGAAGCTCGAGTTCATTCATTCTTAACCTTTCCCGCCCAGTCCTTAACAATTTTGTCCTTTGTGACAACTCGTGTTATTCTATCAACGCTTTCTTGATGGTCATTGTAACTGAATATTAATTAGACGGTCGCGTGTACTTGAACTGAGAGAAAAATGTGACGTTCTCTTAGCGTGCAACACGCAATAGGTTAGCTTGAAAATGATGTCCGTGGAAATGCGCATCCTAACAAACTTTGTTCATGACTCTGTCCCGAGTTCTGTTGAATATATGTTGTTCAAAGGCTCATTTGTATTTCAAAGCCTAACCAAAGGGAGGGAAAGCATAAGTACAAGAACATATGCGATTTCGGTAAATTCCAAGAGGTGTAAAGTGCTTTATAAGGGTCAACATTTTTTGCAACCTATCACGAAATGAAGCGTTAAGCAGTTCATACCTTCAAAGAACCTTCGAGATTTATAATTGCCAGTGGGATACCGCCAAGTGGCTTTCAACACTCTCAATTGTAACTTACCCAAATGATTTTTAACGACTTGAGTTATTGAGTTGTTTACTAACTTTTTTTCCAGCTCCGACTTGAGCTATTACATCGTTCTTGCTAAGACAGCGGTTGCAACAGATATCACCAAACGCGCGCAAATGATGTTTTATCATGCACATAAAATATCCAGCCACGAGTTGTTTATCAGCTACAGTCACCATTTTACATGATGTAATAGATATCAGTGACCTTGAATTTATTCCATGTAGTTTGTGTTCCTGTTTACTAGGACATTCTGATCAGTCGTGCAGAAATGTTAACATGCGGTCAATTGTTATTTCAGCAATTTAATTCGGTCCGCTAATACGTTAGACGTGTTTGTTCTGATGTTTGCTCTTTATTCAGTATACAAACATTCTTGCACTAGCTTATTAGTTATGGATATTGCGACAAGAATCAGCTTATCGGCGACATTCTTTCTTTTTCGTAAAAACATTGAGGCTGTTTATGGCCGAACTTTTAAGAAATTGATGAGAAAACACCCAGTCTAAGCTTTAGTTAAAACGTCTTTATTTTTTGCCCACATTTTTCTTGCATATGCTCATTTTACATCAATTCACAGTCCAGTTTGTCCCACATTGGGATAGTAACAAGAACAACGAGGTTTTCTTATTGCAACGTATACCTCTTTCTCCATTTAGGGCATACTCTGCGCATGTCCACATTAGTTGACTGTGATACCTGTAACACTAGGCAGTCAGTTAAGAACGCTTTTAGGCTCAAATCGTCAACAATTTAGAACATTTAAGCTCAAGATTTAGTAGACGGTATAGTGTAGATATTCAGTGCACAGAAGAACAACAGACTTCAATATGAATTATATTTACTGCAACGGCTTACTGTGAGCTTACCCTTTCACACATGAAGTCAATGGACCTTGAACGTGTAATCCTCTGTTGACGAAATGCTACTGCCCGGGCTGGGGACTGGGTACTTCCGATAGTGGGCTATACGGGGAAGCTCCGCCCGAAAGGGGTGCCTTTTTCAAGATCGCAGTATATTAAAGGGGAGGGAAAATTGCCATGGTAGTATACGAAAGGGTTACAAAATCGGCTGCAAAGTGGAAGAAATGGTGGCTAAGCGAAGTATATCAAAGAAAGCCGCATTTAGGTGGCAGAAATGACTAAGCAACTGAATCAGAACGACTGAAAACCTGGTAAAAACGTGGCGATTACAGGAAATTCTATTGTTTGGCTTATCCTTGAGGTATAAGAAAGGGGTTCAATTTCGTACTAAGTATATGAAAGGGGTACCGTTTTGGTAAAAATTAGTATATCTAAGGGTAGGGGTTTGAACCTCCGGGCGGAGCCTCCCCGTATAGAACTTTATTGAGTAGCCCCCCCCCCCCCCCCCCTCCCGGATACTAATGAAAGCCTTAGCTCAGGACGTACTTTTTCTGTGGAGCTGACGTTATCGAAGGGTGTTTTTTGTTTTCGTTCTATATTCAGCGATGACTAAAACATGCATAGGGCTAACCTCAATGAGGAGCGAGGTATATCGGCTATTTGCTGCCAAAAGCGGGTAAGAGTTTAATATCGTGAGAAAATGTGTTGATCGTGAAAGAAGAAGCAGAAGAAGAAGAAGATGATGAAGAAGACGAAGAAGAGGAAGAAGAAGAAGAAGAAGAAGAAGAAGAAGAAGAAGAAGAAGAAGAAGAAATAGGATGAACTGTAATTCAACTACCTAATGACTCCATTTGCTTTGGGTTAGTAAGCTTGTTGATCGATCACAGTCATTACAAATAATCCCAACTCCTGCTCTACGGCAAGCACTGTTGTGTAACTAACTATAAAACTTGCTTGCTTATTGCTGAGATTGGGCGACGATTTCATGGTCAGTTTTGGTTCTATCACTAAATAACACAACGCTGCTACTTTAATGTACCGCTGCTAACCTAATGTGACAGATCGAGAGGCAAATTTTACTGAAATGCCCACTCCAAGCATTTTTTCGATAGATCGTTTTTATCTGTTGCTTATTCCGCATTCTTCTGCATTTCCTGTGAGAGAGCTCAATAACAGCTCCTTGTCCGTTCCTACTAATGTTTTTAACCAAAAGTCAAGTTAGTGCAGGGATTGACCGACTAAGGCGGGTCGATAGGAAACTACATTTATGGTTTATGGAAGACGCATTCCCAACGTAACCCGCTAAAACGACTTACTATTCAGTTCCCTTGGAAATCCAGCTCTTTGACGAGTTAACAACAATTTTGTTTAGAAAAGGAAATTCCTCAAATTTGTCGTTTGGTTTTTGTTGTTGTTACCTGCGAGAATAAACATGCTTGAAGGTAATAACACGTTTTCATGATGTTTACGAGACCATTTTACCCCACTTATCAATGGGAGAATTAAATATACGTTTCACAGTTTGAAGGAACCGATCGCCGTTTTCGGCTCATTAGCTCGGTGATTTCCTTGAAATCAAAGAATTGAAAGATCTTTGGCTATTATAAATAAATTACGTGACACAGGCACGAACACGTTTTAAACTCATTTGTAATTATCTTGATAAATAATCAACTTCTTATAGGTTTCTAGAGGTGTCGAGTTTTGGTTTTAAAATAAACGATTCTCATGTTAACAAAATAGTACTCAAAATCGCACCCTCTATCAACCCCTCTAACCTTATGCTTCCAAATGTTTAAGACGATTTCCGCTCAACGTTCGAGCAGTAAGTGCAAAAATTAAGTTACCAAAAAAATACTTGCAGCACTGTCACATTTTGAGCACAGATAAGAAGAACTTATCGTTACTTTTGCTCCCAAGCTGACCCCGCGAGAGAAAATTGAATTTGAAGTTATCAATATTTCAATTAAAAAGACGCTTCATGTCAGTTCAAAACAAAATGGCGCCCGTTTTTAGCATACTTTTACGAGATTTGAAATTAATTTTCTTGAGAATGCTTGAGAATTTCATCGCGGGGTCACTTGGGCAAGTGAACTAGAGTGAGATGTTTCAAATAGCATTTAAAATGTTACCATGCTATGAGTAGTTTTTTGGTAAATATTTTTTGCACTTATTGCTCGAACGTTGAGCGGAATCCGTCTTAACAATTCTCGTTAAAGACCCCTTTCATTTATTTCAATGACAAAATTTCCTCAGTTGATGAGTAGATGACTCTCTAAAATTCTCATCACCTCTCTGCTTACCAATTTGTCGGTACTGTAAGGAGAAACTGGATGCTGATCACTATTATTATTTCAGTGGCATATCAAGACGATAACCTCTAATTTTACGAACCTCTTTACTCTATTCTTTTCGTCCGTCTGCTTGGATAATGAATTTTCTCGATTGAAGGTAAAAGAAGTGATTTTTTTTGGTGGTACCAGTAAGGACAATATCCTCCAATTTAGTACTCTTCTCTTTATTCTCGCATCTCTGTGTGACTATTTATCTTGAAAGGAGAAATTAGATGTGATCATTATGATTTGATGGTTTATCAAGACAAACTCGCTTTTAAGATTATGATTTTCTCTTTTCTTCTCAGCTACCTGCTTGAAAATGAATTGATAAAGTGAGGAGAAGTTAGATACTGATCACTTGCACCACAACACAACATCTCCTAGCAAATGATTTTTCTTTACTCCCACAACCTTAAACCATGACAACATATGCAGTAAAAAAAAGAGGATGATAAGAATTTCCCGTACACCAGAGCAATTTACCTTCAGGTCGATAATTTCCAGTATTCTTGGCATAACCTGTAGACCTGCGTGGTCGTTTAATGCTATTGATATCGGAAGGAGAAATGTTTATCCAACTTTTAACTTCGATGAAAAAATTACAAATCTGCATTAGCGCTTTTCACGTCCTTCTTTAACACAGTCAATTCATGTTGTCGGCCGCAGAAGAAATGTTTTAAGATGTTTAGGCACGTGCCAAATGACCAGGCAAGTGACTTTATAAACCTTCCAGTGAATTACATGTTCTTACTGATTTACTTGGGCTGCTCATACTTGTTAAGCTTTAGAAGGAATAAATCCTTCTTGGCCCCCCAGCCAATGACACGTGTAAACCTTTGCGCACTTCTTCGTAAACTGACACGCCCAAGAACACGTTCAAAAAAACACATCTGAACGAGATTAGTTGGCGATTCATAAAAATCATGCTTAAAAGAAAAGCCACTCCGTCGTTTTTTGTCAATGTTTATGTTATTAAACCACATATTCGTTTCCGCAAACCACTCTTTCATTCCCGCACGCCGTTGGTAAGATTTTAATCCCCTCATACAGGCGTGAATAAAAGTACGATCATATCGTCACGTACGCGTGCTTTATCAATCATTACCCCTATTATATATGTTTTTTGAATTTGAGACCCTCTGTCCGCAAATTTGGAATGTATTATAATTAACGTCAACCAAGCAAGTTGTGAATCGCTCCGGTACCGCGCCGTTCATAAAGCTTTGTTTCATGCTGAGCGAATGTTCCGTGGGATGGGAAGACGGGGCTCGTTTTTCGTTGTTTTGCGATCCCAATTATACGATTTTGAGCATATGCCGCCCGCCAGGCCTCCCGACAAAGCTTGGCTTTTTCAATTTTAAAAGCTGTTCCAGTCTGTAGACAGCACGAAGTCGCCCTTCAGTTTCCTCAAATCCCAGGCGCAAGCGGAAATGCTATAAATTATGCAAGTCGACGATGAAACTTAAACGAGGAGGGTTCTCTCCTTGTACATATGTATTCATGGGGGAGGTCCACGCTTCAAACGAAAACTCTTTAAATTTCGCAGAGGTGTCGCCTGTATTCCTGAGTCTCCCCAAAATCAACCCGGAATCAATAACGGGCAAAATCTTTTCCTGAACTCATAAGTCAATTAAATAACATTGAGGGATTAGTCAATTTAATATAATTTAAAATTTTCATAATATTCTTTGCCATTGACCGACCGGGAACAAGAACTTCTGCCAGGACATACTGCCGAGCATTAAAGTGTGCCTATTTAGAGATTCTATAGCTGAATTCTCTAACCAGTGACTATTTCACACTTCTTGAAAGAAACTAAATTCGATAGTTTTTTAAAACATTTTCTTGGGAGGGGGTACATCCCGAAATGTTGGGTTGAGCTATTGCTCAGCAGTCTGGCTGATCAGTTATAGTCCCAGTCAACTGCCATATTACACTTGTTTAGACTATTGTTACTTGTTGTATGCTGCTTGACATTTCAACTGTGGCGACTTGCCACTTCGAGAGCTCGAAATTCTAACTCTAATTTGGGACAAACTAAACGGATTTGATATGACACTGTGTCAAACACGACCCGATCTTTTCCCTTTTTCAAGTCGAGACCACTGGACAAAACAAAACCGATTTTAGACCTAGTATGATGCAACAAAACCCAAACCATTCAGAACCGTACATGCATACATATCTTATCTAATGGAGAGAGAGAGTAATCTCCCATCCCCCGGCTTTAGGCTTATAAAGTAAAAACAAGGCCTCTGTATATGATCTCGAGAATGTGTTCACGCGCGTTTTGTCAAAATGCAAGAAGGCGTGCCTGTTGACGTGCTGAGCGGGTTCAATGCATTCGATGAAAAATATTTAATTGTCACAGTGCTTAGAGGATGTTGACGAAAAGCCTCAGTATCCTTCCACAGGAAATGGTGTGCGGTAACTTCGAGTTTCCTCCGCCATTATCCCGGGGGTGCCCATTTTAAAGCATTTATCTTCAGCTTGTACCGATGCCGAGAGGTTTCTTCTGCTCTCTAATTGGGTTTTATCAGTGGTGAAATCAGCCGCGCGCAAATCCCATTTCATCCTGCCGATCTTTTGCTCGGCTGTTGATTGAGAGAATTACTTAACACAAGCATCTTGAGTAATTGGATACACCTCGGACAGCAAATTCACCACATCACGATCGAGTTTGTTGACTTAGCACGAAGCCCACTAAACGTTGAAGCATTCACGTTCTGCCAGCAAAGGAGACACAGCTCGAGCGAGCTCACAATCAAATATTACGGGTAAGAAGTAATAATTGGCACTCTAACTACGTTTATCAAAACCTACTTGGTTTTGTCTTCCCAGTTTCATTAAATCCTGGAATATTCCGTTCAGGTCTCCTTAAATGCATGGTGTTTAGCGCTCAGTTCCCCAAAAAACATCTGACAACCAAATGTTGCTGTCGAACGTAAATCTAAAACAATTACACCATGTTCATTGCGTAACCAGTAACAGAGGTTTACATAATATTATTAAATTTAACAACTAGGTAATAATTAATCTGTGACTTAAGCTAGAGTGAACGTGACTTACCATGAATAACCATTGCTCTTTGCAGCAGAAAAGTTAAAGAAGAAGTTTATATAATTCAATCAATTGATACTTATTAAAACTCCTTATCTCGCATCGATCATACAGGTATTGTTCTGGTGAAAAAAGAAAACAAGAATTCCATTCCTTTGTTGGATCGATAGTTTTGATATGATCATTTTATGGTTTTCAAAAGCCGTTTTGATTGAGAAATCATATGCCTGATCGGAAGATATCACTCAAGGCAAATTAAATTGATTACTTTTGGCTGTTTCGGCTACTTATTTGTTGGTAAATTTGTTGGTTTACCTGTAATCATTTCCTCAACTGACATAAACAGGAAACACTCATCGATGTCTTTATTGCCCCAAGGGCTCGCACAAGCCTCTTTAAAAAATGACCAAAGTAAATAAAAAAGCCCCTTGATAGGGAGAGCTGCCAGAAGTAGTGCTGAACTTAGTGCGAACACCGAAAGGGTAACTTTTTGCCCTCGGCCTGAGTTGGACATGCTAAGAAGCAAATTCAAGAAAGTTGTAGCATTGTCGAAGGGCTGTCGCAGCAAGAGTGGCCGGAATGCAAAACAAAATCCTCCCTTTCTTTTCCGCAGTAGGGGTCTTTTGTGGTTGCTTTTCACAAGCAATATAAATGCCGGGGAACGGTTGAAGCTAAATAAACTGATTCATGAAATCACAGTTGTAGATAAAATAAAAGAGAAGAGTTCCTTTCCAGTCGAATTTTTCAAAACGTTTTGCTGTTCATTGCTGTTAAACAGCAACAGGAAAATGTCCTATTAAAGTTGTGTTACTTTGTTCTAATTGGTTCATAGGTAGTGCTTTTTGTAATTCTATTTTGTAATTGAAAGTGCTGATGTAGTCTTCGGGGATGAAAGTAGCTTCAATCTTAATTGCACAATAATTAAGTGAAAAATCATGTTTATTGACGTTTTCATTGTACTTTTGATTCTCGTTTGAATTTGCAGTAGGTCGTATTGCTCGTTCATTTTGCTTGAATCCTAAAAACATCTGAAGGACAAAGTTAAAATTTTGCCAAAATTTCTCCGAGCTGTTTGTTTGTTATTAAGCGCGTGCAAATTAATGGACTCATCACATGTATCAAATGAATAGTCACGTGCGAAACTGTGGAGGCATGAAGAGGCTAATAGGCCCATGATGACAGCAGTAAGGGACTCGAACACTTTTTGGCGCCATATTGAATAACAATCTATTGCCTGAAAGATCCGATCGCAGACAACTGCTGCAGATAAACATGACCCTGTCTTCTGAAACTTTCTTCACTTAAACGTGTCGCGTTTCTAGCAGATTTTAGCGCCACGGGAAAGGTATCAAATTTAATAGAGGTCATAAAGAAACAGGACCTTTTGAAAGCAAGGAAATTAATAATAATTTACAGTCGCTCCAGAAAAAAAAATTGCTAAGTTGCCCTCCAATGCACTGACTTCAAGCTATGAAAAGACATTCACGGACCCCTTTTTCTGGTTTTCTTCATCAGTGCATGCTTAATGGTCCATTTTTTTAAATTCAGATGGTATCTTATGCTTGGCAATCCATTAGTCCATTGTAACTAGAAAGTAAATGTTACTAACAATACACGGTAGTACGTTAGAATTCATCATAATACTAAGCATGTGGAAATTTATGTGGAATGGTTTTCAGCCGTCATTTTACAAAGCCTCCTAGAAAGAAAAACTGAGAACAACAACAGCAACAGCAATTTATTTGCATTCCCTGGTATTACATAAAAAGAAGAAAAAAGAAAAAGAAAAAAGGTAATAATGACAACAGTAATAAAACAGCAATAATTATTACAATCATGACTCTTTTCTCCTCTGCAAAGATTTAAAAATTAACCTAACTTCTTGCAGACAAATGGGTCTATTTAAATGAAAAGAAACGATATTTTATCATGGTCACTACTAGTATTAAAACTGGGATAGGTCAAACTTATGTCGTCAAAAAACGTTTTCCACATCACAGGCAAAACGCAAGTGGATTTCATTTTCTATCTCACTGAATGAACAATTTTGACATATTCTCAAATGTTCGGACGTTTTCGGGACGCTAAACCTGCCAGTTTCAACTCTTAAATCACTGACTGTCCTTGTTGAACATTTTTAATTAATTCCGGTTGAAAAGAACAGCAGTGATCGGTTTTAGTTAAAGAATAAATTGCAGTTTCTTATTAGCCCGTATCATGTTAAGCTGCAGAACGGTCATGATATTTTGTTTTATTTTAATTAATTTTAATGATTTCACCGATGTCACCTTTAATAGTCAAGATTATTATATCAGTTCTCTTTACCATTAAAAATATTAGAGCTCAAATTTGGTGTTCTATAAACTGTCTCCTGATCGGACGACCATGCACGAAGGCCACGTACGAATTGTAGCTTTAGGTTTCGTTTTTGGATTTGTTCATATTAACAAGACAAGAAAAGTTAGATATATTTCTTTAGTTAGAAACATGTTCACCTCAAGTGGCTTTAATATTCATTTATACGATTTCAGGGCTTTTGAAAGATCACATTGTGTTACTAATTCGCGGCATCCAACTTGACAAAGCTTAGAGGATTTTGAAAAACACACAGATGAACCATTAAGACTTTTGTTGCTGCTGGTTGTTGTTGTCCTAACATCACCTAAGACATACCAATCGTGTTTCATTGTGTTTGGCTTTGTGATTTGTCTTATGAGAATGAAATACGCTACTCAACACAAAACCAACTTCCTACCGATGACGATATTTCAATGTTATCTCCATTTTTTATTTGTGTTTTGGATTTGTCTAATCTTTGTAAGCCTGAATATAGGATTTGTCTGAAAGGGCAAGTGGCTTTTTGATCTGAGGCATTGTTATCAGTAATTTGGAATCTTGAGTAAAATGCGTCAAGCTGTTGAATCAAGGTCCTAAACTTTGCATGATTAGTACCGTGCGTTAAAATCACCATTCGGCTGACTACAATACTGACTGTGTAAACTTTCGTTTAATCACCGTTTGAGCCCCTTCGCAGTGACGCGAATGGTAGACGATGATGTACCCTATAATGCTCTGATGGGAATTAGCTCAATAAATTCCAGCTCAAAGATCAATATTTTCGTCCTTGAGAGGCGCGGCGGCGTTTTAGAGTGTTACGCTTTTTAGCTGTCAATTCACTATCTACGTTTGTTTCATTTTTCTTTAGTTAGTTCGCGATCAAATCGTTTAATAGTGTTAAACATTGTGATCAAGGCGATGAAACATCTCCATCAAATACGCCTTTAAGCCCCTTTTTTCTGTTTTCATTTATTATCTTTTCCCCTTTAATCTTCCAATATTAAGAGTCTAAAATCGAAGACTGTTGTGTTTGGTTTAAGGATTTGTCTAATATTCTGGGTTTGTAATTTGTCTGAAAGGAAAACTTGAACGTCAGCAAACGTCTAAACTAAACCATTTTCTTGGCAAATGACAATTCTGAACCTGTGTATTGTTATTCAGGTAAAAGGAAGGATTGGTAAATTCAGACACGATTTTTACACAATGCTAATCCTTAATTTCCCCAACCAGAGTCAAACGTTGGTTCCACTGTAAATTGAGTGACCATTCAAATGAAAGCTACCGAGCAGTACTTTCCTGTGGTGTTGTTTGTTACGCTTTACAAGGTGGTTCTAACTTTTGAGTCTGTGGATAAAATCCTCAAGTGTTACCATTCAAATAAAAGCTTATGAGTTACTCTTTCACGTGGTTTGATACGCTGTATAAGGTGGTTCTAATTTTTGAGTCGGTGGATGACACCAGTAAGTCAAATGAAAGCTATGGAGCAGTACTTTCCTGTTTGTTTCCCCTGTGCAAAGTTGTTCTAACTTGAGTGTGTGTATGAGTTTCTTACTCATTATCATTCAAATTTTAGCTAGTAAGGTTCTGTGCTGTCTGCATTTTGTGCTGTTTGTTTCTAAGTATTTTGCAAAATGACATTTGACGTTCGTTAGTGCCAATGTCCGACTTCCACGGTCTTGGTAACCTCCCACGCAGTTGTTTTTAGGGGAGCGGCCTTAGGTGTGAGAAGCAGTCAGCTGGGGAGATAAAAGAAAACGAGAATTGATTATACTAGGACATTTTCTGTCGTTTTAATGCGTTTCAACCGGTATTCACAACTTTTATCAATGTTTTTCAGCTTGGAATCAAAACGGTTAAAACAACGTTAATTCGAAACCAGCCTGGACAGGTCTTTTCCGTAATCTTATATCAGTACACGGACATAAATGCGCATGTGGTTTTATTCCATGCCTGTTCTGTAAAAACAATCCTAAAGTGTGACCATTTAATCTAATACAGTGGTGCTCTACTTCCCAGTACATTTGCTTTTGTTTGTTAAACCAATATATGGAGCCCAAATTCGGCGGGGCACTCATCGACTATCCTGCTTGACTGTACATTCTTCTTCCAACTTTTGAACTTATGTGTGAAAATTGAAATGAAATCTATTGAGCAGGAAACAGTTTCAGTGAAATTGTTTATAATGCTGTACAAGCTGGTTCGATCGTTTTCAGTTTGTGGGTGAAATTCTACAGTGTTACCATTCAAATCAAGTTGCCATGGTGTCTCACTTTTGTTTATCATCAGTTCTGCCCAAGACAAGATTAAAAAAAAAACACGACATCCAGATGACATTTATTTAGTCTTTCTACTTCTCCGATTCTCCAATATTCTGTCTGCCGTTAAACCCTGCCCCCTTCCTTTGTGCTTACATTTCACTTCGCACATTTGATGAGTTCAACGTACATTCTACTGAAATTAATAAACCGCATAATTATATGTAGATCCGGTTCTAAAGATTAAAAAAACCAAGGAAAAGAGCCAAAAATGCTTCTGTCACGTTCGGATCATGTGTGTGAAAGTGCATTCGTAGCTCGATACTTGTCATACTGCTATCCTAACTTGCTATCCTTCATTCCAGCTACATCATCTTTTCTCCACAAAGAAGGCTAAGTCTCGAGCTGTAATGTAGGAAAAGAAGTAGTTTTAAGACGATCTTTCCGTGTGTCATTACGCTAGCATGCTCTGAATACCTTTCACTTGTCGTTTTACGTCGGTTTTACAACACTCCTTTGCGCATTCTTTAAACTTTGTTTTGATATTAGAAGGTACATTTCGATAGTCAGCACTATTATGTTTGCTATTTCAAGACGGAGACTAGTACAAAACAGGTCTGGTTGATCTCCTTTCAGAACATCGCTATGAATTCTACTCAGACAGCGAATCCATAGGCCTACAGTTTAATAGGATTCTTCCATATAGTCTCCGATATAAGTTAGAATTTTTTTATGATCGGAAATGACCGATTACGACAAAATATAAATCCTGTTTAAGCCATCAAATGCGACCGATAAATCGCACAAAAAGACCACCTGAAGAGTTCATGTTTTAGAGTGTCCGGTGAGGACGACTTGCGGTTATCAAAGGATATTTTTGTACCTGATTGTTTTACTATGTAATGAGTAACCATGGGTTGGAACAAACGATGGGCGACTTCTTTTAAAACTGTTTATCCTTCGATCGTGTCCTTCTCAGCGGCTCCCTAACCGCACCCCCTCACTCAGTGCTGTTTAACACCACTTGGAAAAGAGGCTCGGTTTAAATTCACGCAAATGAGGTGCAAAAATGGAACGGAAAAGATGTGTACATTGATAGCAGGAGAAGGAAATGAGGACAAAAGATATTATACAACAGGAAACAACGAAGGAAAAACATCGCCTGATGAACAATTCTTTTTACATTTGAAATATGTAGCTTATAGTTTAAGCCAATTTGTGTAGTTCGTGATAAAATGCCACACATCTTAATTTCTCGACGGCTATGACCTGGTCGTGGTTACATGAGCCTAACCGCAAAAGGGGTATTTGTACAGTAGTTTTTATCCTTTAATCATACAGGGAAACACTTAGCCAGTCTCGGCGTGTGGTATCATCATAAAAGAAATGAAAGAAGACTAAAGAACGCCTCCGAAATCCTGAAAATCCCTTTATGGGAAATAAGAACGACGAAAATCCGTTCAAGAATGTCATGTTTATGGCTGACTTTATTGTGAACGCTCTAGAACTCAATTTGAAAATAACTGACCGTCAAAGGTATGCTCAAAAGGAATCAATTAATCTCTTATAGAAAAGAAAAGCAAATTTTGGTAAAACATTTTTTTTGGAATTTGTTATGTATGTACTTTCGCTCCTTGTTACATTGTCGTCTAGTTCCCCTTGTTTGTAACGCCTATAATACTTCGGAGTTTTCCTTCTCCGATTTAATAACTTCCGTTTGTAATGACCTATCTCACACATCGCCAACAGAATTCGTAGTTAGACACCTAAACGGATTTGAGAGCCTGTGGCCTAGAGAAGAACGGCTGGTTCTCCTGAGTAGATCAATGAACGCGGGGGTCTGGTGAAAGGTTATAGTTCCAACTGCTAAGTGAAACACTAAACTCCAACTGTCCCATGTTGCGCTTCGAGCGTGTACATCTGTTTGCTATTGTTACATGTACATGCAAAACTTGATTGCATTAAAATAATCAGTCAGATGACACTAATAACCTCGAACGGTCAACAAGCCCATATTGCGGTATCTAACTGCATATAAAACAATCCCTTGCTCTCGTTGAGTCAAGATCACTTGGTGAGTGTTGAAGCTTTTCGATATTCCATACACCAGTTCTTGGTACAGTAGCGAGGTATAAAATAATGGAACACTTGGTGATTTATCCGCAGACTTAAATACCATTGAAACTTTTCTCATTTTCCCAGGTTGAAACTTAAGAGACTCTCCAAGCAAGTCATGCATATTTGGACGGTTCAAATCCTGGTAATTCTTTCAACATTTGGAAGACATCGTTCAGGTGAGAGTGAATGTATTTGTTTTAATTTCGTTGGTGGGAGAAAACTTCCTGCCTACCTGCAGGCTTCGGTACTTAAACCTTCAAAGCGGACTATGAACTTTCTTTCGCGTTGACAATTGTGTAATAGCACTTGGAAAGTAGCTATCCTAATCAACTGTTACAGAGGCGTTGATGTTCATGAAAACATCTCTAAAATTACATTCAGAGCTAACCTCACCAACTTAGAAGAACCTAGAATAAACAAGGCACGGGTTGTTGACGTTTTCTGAATGACGTGCATGAGAACCTACTCAACTAAGACAAACAGACAATGGAGACATTTTATAAACAAATTGATTTCTTAACTAACTCGGCCAAGAGCTTTCTTTTTTAATTGAAGGTTATTCTAAGGCGCTTAAACAAAAACTAACCAAACTATCAAGATAAGTCAAATTGCGAAGTTACCACCCGCCCACATAAAGTGCGTAGACATAAATGCCACGTCAACCTTAGAAATCGTATCTTCTTGTCTGAACGCTATTCAGGCTGGTTTATCGACGGCAAACAGAACTGTCTAAATCGGCCCACTAAATCACCGTAATAGCGAAGAAACTGTCTGTTTAAGAACAAAATGACTCTCAACGGAAATGTATTATTAAGAATCCTTCCTACGGAAACCTTCGAGAGTTTCTTTGATTGATAAAAAGTCAACTTCGTTAGTCCTACCTACATTCACACGAAAAAAAGGAAAGGTGGTTTTAAAGTGTTCCATGCCTCTAATAGTCTGGTGTTATTCTACCAGTTATTTATTAATGTTCTCTGTTCTCTGATTGCACGCACTGAAGTAATGTTAAATTAAGAGTGTGGTATATTTTGACGACAACCCCGAAAAACAACTTAAAGAAGAACAGCACGGTTTTGGCCATGCCCCTAAAGAACGGAATTTTCTATCCTCTAGCTCCGATAATCAGCTTATTAAGTAAACCGATACGACATGTTGTCCCGAGAGCCAGTTTATTCAGAAAGCAAAGGCCTTCGGCAGACTATTAAGTCTAAAAAGTAGTCTGTATCTGTACATAAAACCAGAATCTAGAATGACAGCTTGCATATTACCGTCCAGACTATAAGCGTTACGCAAATGGCCAGAATCACGCCCCCTCCACTATATTTTAACTGAACATTTGAAATCCACTTGTACCATTCAAGGAAAGGCTTCCAAACACGAAGAACTACCTACAGGCATTACATGTACAGTGAGTTGCCTTTGTTGATGGTCAAAATTATCCCTTAGCCATTCTCTTTATAAAAACATCTTGTTGCCAGCAAAATTATTAACATATCTCAATTAGACATTTGGTTTGGCTAAGAGCCTAAACTTTTGTACCCTTTCGTGCAGCCTCGTGCCACAGAAAAAGTGTTTGAATTTTGACGATTGATGAACATCGCTAAGTGCGACATTCTTCGAGGTACTGTCCGTTTCACTGCCTAACGTTCTTGACAGAAACATTCATTGCTTAACATTGCAAGGTCCATTCTGTCATTACCTCTTAATTTTTGCATTTTCCATTTTTCCGGCATTTGACAGCGCAGTCCTTCGTCCCTCAGCATCATTTAAACTTTCAATTCGCCTTAACGCTGAAAATAAATTGACTGACGGCAATACGAACGTATTCTTAAGAAAAGGAGGGTTTGACTGTTGTTTAGAAAACAAAGAGCTTCATGACAAATAACCTTGCTATGGACGTAAATAGAAGCGAATTTTAAAGCTGAGAAGGTGAGGCAAGCGAAATTAAATAGGCTAACAAAACTTCTGATCTCAATCAACTGATTCACAACACTAAACCACAAAGTACCGGCTATGTGCAATACTACTTGGTCTTCATTTAACCGCTTCCGTTTTTTCGCCCCTCTGCACTGTTGAGATTGTTAAATCGGTCTCGCAGTAGGATACTTGAATGAGTTTTGCACCGATGTCTGCTGTTGTGACCTGAATCTTTTTCATGTCTTTAAGCTAACGTGACTAGCGCCTTTGAAGGGCGTTTGGCTTTTCTCTCAATCCAAATTGTGGATGAAAGGATTCAGCAGTTATACTTGTAAAATAATCAGGCTAATTCTTCATCCTTTGTGAACTCGCTACTTAACCAAAACTTCGAATTTTGAGGAACATATTGATTTAAAGTTAAAAATCGTGAATTGCTGCCTATTAATTTGTTAATTTTCTCATTGCAGTGATTGCTAGGAGTTTATCACAAAGGACAAGTTCAAAAGGTGATGTCGTCCTCCCTTGAGCCACCGTCATTAAATCAAGAAGAATTTAACTAAACGATTTTCCTTCTTTTAATGATGCTAACAAAGCATGTTGTGAATTTGTCTTTTATCATTAGATGAGAACACCTGCCTCATCAATGGAGAATTACATCCCCTTAATTCCTCATTCATAACAAGCGACTGTTCCATGGAGTGTTACTGCACGTTGGGCGGAGTAGCCAGTTGTTTTGATATCTCGTGTTCGCAAACGTCACCTGTTGAATGTCCCCCCGGATCGATGCTTCAGGAAGTCGAGGAGCCCGTTGGGTCAGGAGGGGTGCGTTGTTCTTGCAAAAAACGATATTGCATACCGGCTAAAGGTAATTGTGTCAGTGTTAACCGCGGTCTTTATTTTTTCATTCCTGACTACTTTATTCCAAATACTTTACAATTTCAGTCCCACGGGAAGCACTCAAATTCTCCTTACTTGTTCCATAAGAAATGTACGGAGATCAGTAATGAGAATATGCATTTTTATATCAGAGCTTAAAGGGTTAAATAGCTTTCATTCGGATGGTCACAACTTGCACATCCAAAGAATAAAAACTGTTAACACCACGTTTTACGTTTGACGTGACAATGGTTTGATTGAATATTTTTAATCGAGTCTCGGTTTCTCCCGGTCAGTCCTATGTTTTGCAAGTTGCTAAGAAAACACACTTCGACGTCTGTTTGTTCTCGTCGAGGCGATTTTCCCTAATTTGAACCGTTTTTTGCTTAAACCAAGTTGCTTTACAAGTGCAGTTTAAGAAAAAGTACGCAGAAAGCTCCTCCACTAACAAACTTAGCTCTCATGCACTTTTTTACAGTGGGACCCTTATATATCGAAGACCCCGGTATAAGGAACTATATTTTTCAGCCCAGTAATAGTAAACTGTATGGAAAAGAACCCCGATATAACGAACCCCCGTAACAACAAACACGTTTTCTCAGTCCCTTGCACTTCGGTATACACCTGGGGGGGTTACTCCCTATAATGGCCTATACGGCTTCAGATATATAAAAGGGTAGGGATTTCACGGGCTGAAGTATATGAAAGGGTAGGGAAATCTGTCGTTCAGATATTTAAAAGGGCCTTTAATCAAAATATTTCGACCAGATAACAATAATACTGTTCTCCCCTACTGTCGTTCATTAACTGCATTCCAAGGGTTTAGAAAAGGGATGCAGTGTTCTTAAGTAGGTATGTGAAAGGGGTACCATTTTTCAATGGAAGGTATATGAAAGGGGTACCTTTTCTCTCAAAAATGGTATTTAAAAGGGTAAGGGGTTGGACCTCGGGGCGGAGCCTCCCCGTATAAAACTTTGTTGAGTAGCCCCCCGGGGTTATACAGGGTTCGACTGCATTTCGTGTAAGATTTTCAGTTTCATTTCTGCACTTTTTTTTATAAAGGATAAAGGATATTCCTAGTGGATGCCTTATACGTGTCCAAAAGACAGCCAACACTATGCAAAAAAACGCTCGATTGAGTAATATTTCGATATAACCTATTCTATCTTCAGACTAAAGGTGACTTACAAACATCGCGGATGTTAAAAACAAAGGTCGTAAATTACAGGCAAAACAAAGAAGGTGTATATGTAGCTTTTTTGGTAAAACGACTTTATTTATTGAGGGTGACACGTGCCATGCGTAACTTGTGGCCCTAGTATTATTAAACTATTCACGATAACATATTAAAAATAAATAATTTTGCCTGTCAAAAATATATACCGAAATATAACTCAATTAAGTTGTTCTCGTTATCTTATTTGTATTTTTTCTGCTGTTATTTGCCAATACAGACGACTTACAGTAAATTCATTATGCTTATTAATCACTGTGTGAACAAGCAAACAATAAGCAAATGCTGTAAAGGATGTACACGCCATAAAAATAATACTTCCTTTTTGCGTCGGTGTCCCCATGCTTCGTCAATAAGACATTATCGATATCCCGGTTCTAAATCTTACAATAAGAAATCTCTTCGAAGGACACTTCTGATGAGTTCTAAGTGTTCTCTTTTCTTGCGTGTTTAAAATGTTTCGCGGTGTTCTTTGTATTCACGTTATAACCACATATGAGCTTTTAATCCCTAAGAGCCCTTGCCATCCGATACATTGTAAAATGTAGTGAAAGTGATACTGTTTAAGAGAAAGTCTGGTATAATAACTCCAAAAGTCAATACTCAGACACCGCCGGTATTATCCACTTGTGCTTTAAGTGTACACGACGTTAGCACGGTCACAAAATATCTCGTCTATTTACCGCTTCTGGCGATAAATCGTAATTCATGATGAGTGGTTCTGATGTTTGAGTCCTAAATTGTAACTGCCCAATTGAACGAAAGTGTCGAGCAGTATTTTCAGAGTACCGTGTCTCAATTTTGAATCTTGGCAACTGGTGATAGGGTTAATCTGCAAATTAGCGTTTGAGAATTGAGGACACTGGATATGTACAGTAACGCTGTCGGCTTTTTTCGCATACTTAATCTTTGCTATAATCCTCTTGAATTAAGAAGCCGCAAAGAGAGTAACTCGAAATTCTACCGATAAGTGGAAAGAAGGAAATCTTACTTTCAAGAGACGGATTGACCACTGTCCTTCGGGTCACGTGACGCGCAAATCAGAAAGAAGATTTTGGACATTGTCTTTAAGATTAACAAACGAAAGCCTCACTGTTTTTTTGCATTTATTTTCATTTTGAACTATCATTAACAATGCCAACGTTTATCAAGCATTCACTGAGAAGATGACCTTCGAGTTATAATTTGTTTTAGTTCTACACTTCGAAAGCCTCGCCTCGAGCTGCAATTTAGGAAACGGTTTCTTTCCGATAGGATTAGCGCAATTTGAACACTCCGGGTTAACTCGTTAAACGCGCGTTAAGAATTGAAATTTTCTTAAATTCGTGATTTACAATAGAATTAGCATTTGTCCGCGTCGGATTAATGTTTGTACTAACCGTATTAGGTTTTGTACTAACCGTATTAGGTAAAGTATGTTACTTAGTATTTAGCCCACCAAGCTCGCACTTATCCCTTTGTTTTTAAGCACGAAAGGCGAACAGGAGTGGGTACCTTATGACGGTAGAATACGTGTCTATCATTGGTTTTCCTGGGTGGAGAAAAACTATAATATAAAAGCAAAGTGTTTTCTTAGAGAGAGTACAACAAATTCATACACACTGGTAGTGAGGCACATTGTGAGTGTTAAGTCAGTTGAACAAGATCAAAACAAATTCATACATCTGGGTGGAGAGATGCACAGAGTAAATCATTTTGTCCAAGAGCACAACACAATCATAATTACACTCTGTGTAATGTGAACATGACGAAAGTGTTTTACCCCAAAACACAGCGCATTTATACACCCGGATAAAGAAACGTACTGTGAGAGAAAAGTGTCTTGTTTGGAGTAATAAGATTGATTAAGAAATGGTTTTGCCTTAACCTCTTGGCCCCACTTTAAGAAGCACGCACGTACGCGTTTTGTTGTTGAACTTCTTGTCCACTCCTTTCGTACAACCGTCTCAAACTCGGTTTGTTGTGGGACGCCAACGATTTTAGCATTGTACTGATATATGTATTCTTGAGTAGACTCTATCGCGTCAGGAATGTGCTCCACCGAGGTTCAGTGCAATGTTTGCTAATTTGGTTGACATGTACTCTTAATCTCTTGTTGGACCTTCCTCTTAAATTTAGTCAGGTCATCATATTCATTGCTCAGAAATAGTTGCAGACCTTCTATTTGCTCACTTTGTTCTTCAACATGGATGGACGCGATCAGGAATTCTGGTGTCTACTTTTGCCTTTAAAGTGTTCAGTTCTTTGGCGAGAACACCTAGTTGAGTCTTAAAGGCTTACCTTCTTTTTTTCCTCAACGATTGAACGACGTAGAATTAAGTCAAAGATTCAACAGAGCTCGACGATATCCGTTCAACACGTCCTACGTGCATGCATAATGTCCACGTCGGATAATTGCCGGTAGAACCACTAGTTTGTCATGTTTGAAGTCAATTCTTGAAAAAAAATTTGTACAAGAGTTCAAGGATAACCAACTCTACTGCTTGGCTTTATTTCGTTATATTTCCTTCATATTTGGCTTAATTTTTTTTATCTCAAAATGATGCTTCTGTAATAATAATTTCCTGTTGCTGTAAAGAATTTATCATTTAAGTGCTGCATGGGTTTGTAGTGGGAGGCCACCGGGCCAATCCTCTTGTCCATTAATGTGACTTTGCGTTTTTAATTTGTGGATAAAATTCTGTGATTAATCAAAAGAGAGTTACTTAGCATTTCTGCTGTGTTGTTTAATACTCTGTAAAATGTGCATGGTTGAAATTTTCGAGATTGTGGTTGAGATCCAAAGTAGGTAAAAGGTAAAGTCGCACGCGAGCCAAGGAGG
This sequence comes from Siderastrea siderea, assembly GCA_964030785.1. Lineage (NCBI taxonomy): Eukaryota > Metazoa > Cnidaria > Anthozoa > Scleractinia > Rhizangiidae > Siderastrea > Siderastrea siderea. The sequence goes on from OZ034972.1 coordinate 44,264,533, forward strand.
CCCACAAGGCCGGAGCTTATCCCGGTTTCTGTAGCCCGAGATGAAGCAACTGAGAGATCCAAAGCGCATCCGTTTAAATTAATAGAAGCTTGGACTTCCCTGTGGTGATGTTTATTATCCTTAGCAAAATTGTTGAATTTCCCTGTCCGCCTTCCGAGACTCTGTGGGAAATCTTAACGTGTGACGATTCAAATGAGAGCTGTTTAGCAGTACCATTGTGCGGAGGATTATGAGATGAAAGCACGCTTTACTTAAAACAGTTTGCAAATGACTTTCAACAGTAAAAAGAAACTCTCAGTCGAAGTAATTGTATGTTACATTGATTTGCCTTCATATTGAGATCTACAGCAAATTGCAGGTGATCAGTAGCAAAACCAAACTCTTTCGTGACTTGTCTATTTTATCGTGACTTGCGTTTCCCTGTCGGATTTCACCCCAAACTTGGCACCGGCTGCAAGTGTTTCCTTCGAGCTTAAAATGATTTATTTCAGCCTGTTTTTTGACATTACGTTTTACAGATTTTGTGACGTGTGGAACTGTATGGGTTTTAGCTTAAAGATACAGACTATTTTGGAGTTTGGCTTTGTTCTGCAATGTTAATTTCACGAGTTCTCGTGAGCCACTTTTTTCAAGGCTAAACATAGTGAAACACTTTTTTAAACGAAAAGGGTGGTATGAAAAAGTGCTGTGTTTCAAGTGAGTGGAAAGTGACTTAGAAGACTGAAAGGCTTTCCTCTGAGCCTTAAAAGTGTTAAGGATAAATCCTTGTAGCAAATTATCAGGCTAGTAAGGAAATGAACCACATCCGGAAGCAAAGACAAAATCTTTAAACTTGGTGGGCTTTAAACCAAGGACTATCCCTTACACATGTTCTATCGACTGACAAGTGGAGTACCATATTCATAAGATGAATAAACTGAACGATCATACGAGTCAGCTTCAACTCTAACAAAGCGCTAGGGGATGAAATCCTATAACCTTACGATGAACTTAAGTTAAGCTCTTAACTGCTTCATTTTTAACACAAATTTTATTCACACATGACTGCAATGATTTTTCTACATTTCTTTTATTTGCAACCTTTTTACAAACTTCTAAGATATCTTCCTAAGTCTAACAAAGTATTCTGGGAGAGTGACCTTTCTTCTGACGGGTACGAAATTTCAATGAATGACTTGAATAAGGTTCAGAAATATTCTTGAGTCGATAACTGAAAGTATTTTGTCTTTGAAGTCATGGAAGGTTATAGCTTCTGATCGCTTCGGATTACAAAAAACCGCACCTAGGCGCCTGTCAGTATGAGCAGACTTCAATCCTTTGGATCGGAATATGGTCCTTAAACAATGCTCGTAACAAACTGTAATGAGCTTGCTCTATGAACAGTGCTTGTTGTAGTCTAAAGTTCTTTCCCTTTTGTTTTATGTATTTCTTGAAATGCACTTTATCCTGTTTTCTAGTTATCTGCTACAGACAAGATAACGAAGAAACATACAAAGTTGGCGAGAGGTTCACTTTGGGAAATTGCTCTCAGAGCTGCATGTGCAACGAGAATGGAGAAATATCGTGTGTACCAATGTGTTCCAAGATAAAATGTCCCAAGCGGACGCGTCCCAGAGGAAAGGGCTTTGTGGAGCAAAAGGAAAGTGGATGCTCGTGCGAGATCCAGGAATGTGTACCAGGTATGCTTATTATACGGCAATGGGTTCCCCTTTGTTTAGAATTATACCACAGAACAACTCACGTCGCCGCTCTTTGATTTGTTAGAACCTCAACAGTAATATACTATTGTAGTTTCCTGTTCTTGTTTTCATAATATTTCAAAAGTAAAGTCACTGAAAGTAGGCAACTTATTTCATGCATGATTGTTGTTTTTGCATTATTAAAATTGTAAATTTACCATAGTTATAAATGTACTGTGAAAAAACCAAGGGAAGCGAAAGTTAAAATAGCAAGCTAAAGAAGACAACCACACCTTTGCTTGGTAACTAAAATACTATTATCTCCTTCTAGTTCCCAGAAAGTTTTGCCGTGTAGACGGTCGGCGATTCAGGCGTGGTCGCGTGTTCATCACTAAAGACTGCAGGCGCAAGTGCCGTTGCAGGAAGAATGGGATCCCGCGGTGTACGCCACTATGTAAGACAACACAAAAAGTCTCCAAGTGTAGCCCAGATGAGAGACTTGAAGGGGTCCTCGATTTTTTTGCCGGTGGAAGATGCTCTTGCGAAAGAAAAATCTGTATACCGAACAGAAGTAAGTTTGTCAGGTAATCAGACTGATTGTGATTATAGAAGCAAGGTGATTACTGTATGGTGTCTAAATGATATAAAATTTAATCAGTTTTAATATTTATAACCGTGAAACTCCTATGAAAACAATGCAATTAATGTCCAGAGAAAATAAATTTCGTGTAGAGTTTTGCAGTTTAAGTGAACGTTTCTACATATGCCTTCATTTTTCTTTGCAAAAATTATGTCGGGAACTGTGCACGCGTACTACGTTTGACCTTTGTGAAACTGGTACGGGCGCCCGTCAAGCTAGCTATCCGTGGCATATGGAGGACGCGAACTTAGTAACACCGGAGTTTAAGTCCAGTACCCTAAACACTACACCACGCCGCCTCCATCTTGTTTTCTTTATACAAATTCTCCTTATTGGTCTCCATACGTTTCATTGACTACTAACTGAGAGAACTTGTTTAAACATCAAAACAATTCTTCTTTGGTGACCATTTCCTAAATTCTCATGACCTGTGTGTATTACAGTGCACAGATTATGATGAGCAGAAAATTGACGCTGATCACAATTGGGGCTAAAAGGGTTAAGTCACCAAAGAGGGTGAGTCTCATCGAAATAAATATTCCTTTTTTCAGGAGACAACTGGACGGAGAGCAAAGTGACCTTTCTCGAACGTAAGAATTGAGAGGTAAGACACGATCAGCGGTGCTTTGCATTATAAAGGTTTCTAGACATTCCTGAACTTATTTGCTCATGTATCAGCCAGACAGACGCTTAACTCGCCTGCTTAAAGTGCCTATGAACTAAAAATTTTTTCTCCTAAATATGATAGTTTATGACTCCCTCAGTCGAAATATGTAAGTTTTGCTGAGTAGAACCCTTTGCATGGGATATTTTTCCAGCCGCAAAGTTCGAATTTGGCGCCCGAAAAGTGTCTCCATTTTGCGCTCGGCCAAAACGATCGCATTACAAGGCTGTGACGTCACAAATCGCGCAGAAGACAAGAGTGTTACGGCTGACAAGAGGGTTTCCAGAAGAGAAATTACTTTGGAGTGACTCGTGGGCCCAGGATTGTAAGCTACAAGGGCAGGACTCGCACAGTGAGAGTATGTGTGTGTCGTTTCTCGAAAGGAAACGAATTAAGGAGAGAAGCGGACTCATTTGAACCGTGTTCGACTCGGTAAGAATTCGATTCGACCCGCATTACAGAGCTGCTTCTCGGAAAAGCCGCAGCATTTGAATGGAAACCACATGCAATACGTTTCTCAAACTGGATGTTCACCGTAGAGTTTGAAGGGATAACAATGAACGGAACTGTCTTGACCGACGACGAGACAAGACGTTTTAGTTAATCAGAGAAAGCTTTTGGAATATTTATAAATCCCTCGTGTACAACATGTTTCGTCAAATAAAAGGAAGCAGTTCAGCTGAGCATTGATAATTTTTATTGCAAGTCACTCTGCTTCCACTGCATTTGATTTATGTGGTCCTCTTTAAACATCACACATTTCAAGCAGATTTGTGCCTCTCTTCTTGTTGACCCTCCTCCTGTTATCTCAAAAGGACCATATAATATGAAATTTCACATACCACACGTAACACCGTCTAACTGACTCTTCTTGGTGATGTAGGTTTAATTTGAATTTATGGCATAAGTTATTGAATCAGTTTTATTACTGAAGGGCAATGAAAATATGTGACCTTCATTTCCCATTATTTAATTTTGTGGCAGGTTTTGTATTGGAAATTCCTCACACACTGAATTCTCTCAGTCTCTTCTTGACTCATTCCCTGTACCCAAGAAAGCTACCACACAAGCCACCTAATTAGCTAACAGAAAATCAATAATGAGGTTTCAAAATGGGCCTTTTCGTTCTCCACCTTTAATTTGTTAATTTGCAATAATAATAATAATAATAATAATAATAATAATAATAATAATAATAATGATAATAATAAAATTAGCTGCATAGGCTATGTTCCCACCCTACGCATGCTATTTAGGGACATAGCATACAAACATCTTGTACTGCTTTAATAATAATAATGATATATGCACAGGATAGCCCCATCAATGTAAATACACTGGTAACAAAGGGGGGTTCTGTTACTAAATAAGTGCCCAAGATAGTAAAATACATATCTTCAAACATTAATAGTGGCATGCATGGTTACATAGTGGAAGCCTGATGCAAACACAAGAGTCAGACTCTTAGACATATGTTACTGAAGAGCATATCTCTTAACAACAAAAAAGCTAATACATGCATAATGTGTACAGTGTACTGGGAGGGTACTGTAATTTAAAGGGTTTATGGATCAAAGGGGGTTGCCTTAACCTCTACCCATCCCCCCCCCCCCTTAAATAAAAAAAAAATAATGAAACTACACACACAGAGGGCAATTTCTACTTGACATTTCTGCCATACTTCATCGGCATGGGTGTATGTTTCAATGAAAATGGCACTTCAAAATGTACTTCTGGAGCAAATTACATATGCATCTCAGTGTTGAGAGTGACCCAAGGGAGTTATTGTCATATGAGACCAGTATACAAAGGGAGCTCAGACCAGGCCCCAGTTGTTCAAAAGTTGGATAGCGCTATTCACCGGATAAATCACTATCCAGTGGATAAGTGTTAGGGAAACCAATTGTGTTATCCACTGGATAGAGATTTATCCGGTGGTAGCACTATCCAACTTTTGAACAACTAGGGCCAGTATAACTGGACAGGTGTGATTAAGTTTATTTACATGAGACCAGCATCATGGAAGTATAAGTGATCACATAAAGCCAGTAAGAACTCAGCACACTAGCTCTCACCTGCCATAGCATGTTTCCACAAAATTGGTATGAACCAAAATCCTCAGCAAATTGCTGAACAGAAGAACAATAATCTCAGCTGGTCTAATATTGTGTAGGCAATTACTCAAACCAGTTCATGTAGTCAGAAGCGATGGATTATTACAAAGACAAAGCTGAAGTCACACTAGTCTGAGTTTGCACGCATATCCACCTTTATTTATCACAGTCATCATCCTCATAGCACCCCCAGGTGGAGTAAAAGACCACAAATGAACACCATACTCAAAAATTCTTATTTATTTGCTTTGAGACGCTCCCTCATAAATGGCTTGAAATTTACAACAATAAAAGCACTGCACTTCCATTTGAAAATCATTTGCAGCTGCTGATTATGATAAATAAAACACGCTCTTTAGAAATTACTATTGATGTCTCAGCCATTAGGCATGTTGTAATATTTCAAGCAAATTTTGGGTATGCTTATCTTCAATGTATAAAATACTTCGTGCTAACTAATAAGTTTATATCAGTGTTATCTCTACAAAAGTCCTCATTCGAAAGAGCCGAACAATTGAGTCTATCTTTCTCTTGGCGCGAAAACCTATGAAAAGATGAACAAATTACGTTACAAACAAGTACGCCGTAAACTTGAGCTTGTCTGGTATCGTTTTGAGTAAAATAATTGAAGTACATACAATGACGCTCTGAACAAAAGAAGTAAAGTCAAGGCTGCGTCGATCTCTCGTTATTAACACATAAAAGTACTGACCATTCAATTCTGGAAGCTTCTCCTTCAAGCCAGTCAAGCCAGTAGAGCTGAAAGTTAGTCAATCCCAACAATCCAATTCGCCATCTTGCTTCGCGCAAGATTGTTGTTGTCGTTGTTTAGGCTTTATCCACGAACAACAAACCCAAAAACTGCACATCTTCGAAATCGCTTCGAGCTGAATCTTAGCGTTTTCCTTAGTCGTCGGTAGCTTTCATTGTATATCAATACTAGCAAGGAAAATGCAAGTTTCATCGCTCAAACACTTGACAAAGACCAAAGAGACAAACATTCTGCGCGATTTGTGACGTCATACGGCCCGCTTCCTCGGCCAACTAGTTCCCAGTCTTCGGAGACACGATTTTGGTCATTTTGGGTACTTTCAACGGCAAAAAAACCGATTTTTGTTTCTTGCCATCCAATTTCTCTTGCCATTTCAGAATTAACACATAATGAACTACCAAAACGTGCAAAAAAAAGAGAGGCACTGGGTGCTAGTCGAGGGTCTTGTCAAATAAGCCTCCCGCCCCCCTTAGCTCAGCCAATATAAAAAACGCGATAACGCAGGAACGCCAATAAAGACTGATGAGTGACGTGTCACAAAAAGAATCCGCAGAATAATAACTAAAAGGCTTCTGGTGGTTGTTATAGCAGCAATTTAACGAATGTCTTTAATGAAATTTTTCTCTTGTTTTTCAGGGACAATAAAACAACTCAAGTGATATTTGCGGGAATAAACAAAAGTGCGATAATACTGTATCAATAATATACTCCACGCTCAGCAAAAAAGCGATCCGTTATTTTCGTGACACAGTGCATTAGTATCGTATCATCGTCGCTTAAAAACAGCACTTCTGAAAGCCTTCTTGTACATACATATAAAAATAGCAACAGGAACCGCAACAGCCTTTATAATCATGAACACTCACTGGCTCTTTGAGAGGAAAGAAGTCTGGTACCGACCACGTCTTCAAACGAAAAAATGCAGAGAGTAACTGGGAATATTCCTTCGTCGGAAAGCATAAAGTGGACACATTTTTGCGAGCATATTCGTATGGACCGTAAAATACTACTGCTTGAGTCAAGATTTCAAGTTCTTCAGATATCTTTTATACCTGTGTTACTTTCTTATCCAGTTAAGAATCTATTAAATAATGACAGGAGCCCATTACCAGGAGCGTGCAACTCCCATACTAAGCCTATGTCACGGCGTTTTCACAGACCGGTTTATTTTTAGACTAAATTTTCCCCGCGAAAATTAAATATGCTACCTGTGATTGGTCGTCAGGGCTCAACGAGTCAGTGGGAGTCTGGTATTCGCGGTAAATTCAAATCTAAAAATAAATTCGTCTGTGAAAACGCCGTTATAGGAATATAGGGCAGTTGCACGCTCCTGGTAATGGGCTCCTAATAATGAATAATTTGTTTGTTTAAACTGATGGGTGATAGCTTATGTACCCTCCTCCACCTCCTCCGCTGCTAAATGTTGCGAGCTCCCCGAGTACCGCTGCTTTTACCCCTTCTCTCATTTAGTCAATGCAAGTCAGTTTTGTATACCAAAACTCGTTTTGATAATCCACCCTTGCGATGAAAACGTTTAACAGGTGGCGGATCCAGGATTTTGGGAAACAGGGGGTGCAAGTACTAGGGGGAAGGCAAACGTCCCCGGGCCTAGGGAGGTATGGACTATGGTGGTTAATTCTCCGAAGGGAAAAGACAAATTTGAAAAAAAAACGCAGCCCAAGGGGGATCGGGGGGATTACAACCCCCTCAGCCCCGCCCTTAGATCCGCCTCTGTTTGATATTAAAAATGATGCTAAATTGATAATACCAATTGGTTCACCTACTGCTTCACGCTCAAGTGAATGAAAAATTTTCAGATGTTAAACATACGTATTTCACTAACACACACCATATAGAATAACTGTTATCTAATACTGCATACCACCCTTTGTTCCTAAGATATAAAACTGTACACAGCAAAATCGTCGTTTATTTTGATACAGTAAACAGCTATCATTTCGAAGGGAATGTTAACTGGGAAAAATGTATTCTGTAATTAAAGAGGTTGTTATCGTAGCTAGGAGAGAGGCTGTAGAATTTAGATGTAAAATATACAGCAATGTTGGTATCATGTGGTTGTATCATACTGATAATAAAAATAAATAATTTTGTATAGTAATGAGTGCACGTGTTATTAAAGTTGTTCCTTGGAAAAGTCTCTCCGATCCTTGATATTAAATTTACATGCCGAACAGGTAATTAATGATGAACAGAGAAGAACGGAACAAACAAACAAAACCAATTTTGAGCCTTCAAGGAGATTTAATTTTAAATTTTCTGCGCCTTGCTCCTGACTTCCGCACCCAACCCTACAAGGGGACGTACTTTTGGGTGAGACTCTTCCTAGGGTGGGGTAGGGGGAGTTTTCAGGGGGAATAGGGCCGGTGCTTCAGCCTCTCCCCTTTGTATGTAAGTTTCGACTCCCGGACTCACCGGTGCATGTCGACTTGGTTTTAGTTTGTTGTTGCTTCCCGCCTTACGTCAAGGATGTATCATCGATCGAGTTCTCCAGCTTTCCTTCTCTACAACAACCAACATTTCCACACAATAAGAGATGTTATAGAGGGTCTGGATATGATGGGGGGTACAAATGTCAGTTGTCAGTTAAAATTTTGGCCATTTGTCAGTTGTCAGTTAAATTTTAGGTCATTTCTCAGTTGTCAGTTAATTCAGTGACTGTTAAAAATTAACCATGTAACTAAATTATTTTTTCTAACCCAAAATTTAGCTAACAAGGAACATATAACGTAAATTATATCATTAATCCGAAAATTGATACATTAACGACTTATTTTTCTCAGATTTGGAGTTTAAATCATTGCAAGTGGTTCTATCATTACTCTCCTCCACACAAACTTCTGCTTGCCCGTGCGCTACATTCCTTTCTAACCACTCAGATGACCAAAATTTACCTTCAAAATATTAAAAAGTAGATCGTAAGAAAGGCAAACAAATATGGGGAAGGTTCTTTATTACGATAAATTTAATTGGGTTCTGTTTGGCAATGCCTCGATGGTGATTGGCGTGGATAAAATAACCAGAAAGAAATATTGCACTCGGGCTAACAGGCGTCTGTAGGGAACAGACTAACAAACAAAATATACTTTTTCTTGTCTAAATTTCAATCACCTCATGAAAGATGACTACTATAAGCGTACCTTACAAATCCAGGCGGAAATGGGCGCGTATTGGCCGCCCAGATCTTGAAACTGTAATAGGCGCGAAATCTTCGCCCTCGCTATCAGAAAAGTCATCCTCCGAGTCAGTTTCATACTCATCTAGTGGAGGCTGCGCTTTAGCAACTGCCACTGCAACTTGACAGTCGTCCACAAATGTGACTTCTCTCACATTCCCACCTTCAGATGTAGCTTGAACGCACTCTTCTTCTTCCTCTCTAGTAGACACTACCGGATCCTCAGTGTTAAAATCATTGGCATTTCATTTGAAGGGTGAAATGTTTTCTGTAATATTTTAATTTTCAGCTGTGATTTACTGCGAATTTTGCCACTGTTTTAACGTTTTTAACATCTGATCAACTGATACTACTGGAATTTGACGTCTATAATTGATCGTTTCAGCGACCACAAAGCGGCGCCCAGAAGCAAGCATGCTCGGTGGTTTGTACCGCCGCAACGCTTCAAAATTTAGTTATACACAGGGCCACCGTTATGATATCATATATCATGTCAAGTCAAATAAAACATGAAAACAAAGCATGAACAAAGCATGACAACAAGATCGAGAATAATCTAAACACGTAGCCGTACCCAGTAGGCTTTCTGGACTACCTGGCATGATTCATATTTATGCCAGTACCAAATACAAATACACTTAGAATACATACATTTCATTTCGCTTCCTGTATCATCCAGCATGCTTGGTAGTTCCAGCTTCCACTGGTCGTCTGTGGTGATGGCGAAGTTGTCACTTTTCCCACCCGGCTTCGGCGCCATTCGGTAAACCTTGATGTCAAAGTCACCAAGCCTGTATTTACTTGCCAATTCCTTGAGTCCAAGCATGAACCGTATTTACCTCATTAATTGGCATACGACTTCTATGTCGTTCGAAAGCCGTATCCGAGTCAATGCGGTAAAAGCTCACAATAGCTTTTACAACGCCAGCATTAGCAGCCACTGTGTAGGCTGGCGCGTGTTCAGCGTAAATTCGAGATCGTAGCTGGTAAAATGACCCTGGTGTACATGGGTCATACGGTAAATTATTAACGAAGTATGACACTCTAGCGTCCCGCTGCTAAGATTTAGTATAAAACGTACATTTTTTGACGAAAAGAGTCAAAGTGTTATTTACAACGGGGTTTGTAGGATATTAAGGACAGTTAGGTCAGTTGTCAGTTTTCAGTAAAACTCACTACAAATGTCAGTTGTCAGTTAAATTTTAGGCTGTAATTTGTCAGTTGTCAGTTAAAATTTTGGCCATTTGTCAGTTGTCAGTTAACCCCATCCAGACCCTCGTCATAGCCTCTGAACTAAATGTTGAGTGGAAGGTTTCGATTTAAAAAGGGCACAATTCTCCCGTCCCATATAGCTCCGATAAGCAAACATTCAGCTTTTTGTGGCAACCAACCTGTCAGTTGACTGCAGCAGGGTAGCTTGTTCTGCATCTGCTGAGCTTGGCTTGCTTTCCGCAGACTACCCAGAGAGGTCGTACCGATAAATGTACTCTCAAAAACACCATGGGGAAGTTTCCACTGCCGAGAGGGATTGTGCATTCAAATGGCATTTGAACTGAACTAGATCGAAACTACCTCATGAGGTAGTGTGAACACTTTTTTTTCGGCCCATGTACGGTAATCCAAGAGAGCCTTGGATTCTGGATTCCACGCTGTGGATTCCGGATTCCGTGTCCGTGGATTCCGGATTCCACGTCTGTGGATTCCGGATTCCACGGCCCAAAAGTGGCTGGATTCCAGATTCTGGTTTCCAACGTTTCCTTTGTACCTTGATTTCCAAACGAAATGACTTTAAGGACGTTCGAGCCCAAAATCTCCCCACGTTCAGATTTTTCCAAACTCTTGCTGTAGTTAGATAATGACCAACTCATGTTGGAAAAGCAAAAACATTGGGGGGGGGGGGGGGTCACCGTACTCGTTTTGGAGATAAGACGTATTGAAAACATTGTGTTTTTAGAAGCTTTGGAAAGCTTAGGGAAAAAATAAGTTACGTAGAGGACTCTAGATAATGCTGATTTATGGATTTCATCGCAAATAGGCCTAGTTAGTACATTTTTGCAGGTAATATCGTTTCTTCAGGTAAAATTTATAGTTCCACAGAAGGATAATTGTAGAAAAATTCGACCGTGTTTGGGTAGAAATAACGTTCAGTATGTTTCTAACTGTTCTAACGTTCAGTATGTTTTTTGTGTGTGTGTGTTTTGGATAAAATGCATGGAAACCAGTAAAAGAAGTGATTTATCGAAAAAAAATGGGTCACCGTGCATTTAAGGTTTACAGATACAAAAATACCCACCACCACTGTATTTTTCGATATTGCTTACTCAGCGCGCGTGCTCGATGCATGACGTGGCGTGACATTGCGAAGCCGGTGAATAACGTGCGCAGTAAGGATGCACACAAACAATTAAGGCGCGGACACACGATGCATCATTGCGCACAACATTGTTGCACGCAACGTTGCACATGATGGACACATGGTGAAACAATTGCGCGTGATGTTGCAAAACCAACAGTTGCGCGCAAAAATTTCAAGGGTAAACACACGGTGCAACTTTCAAGTTGTGCGCAATGCTGTGCGCAGTGTTGCACCGTGTGCCCGGGCCTTTAGCACGAACTTCCTTAAATCTGTAAGCCCAAAATTAAGGTGGCTCCCTGTAGTTTTATAACCGCGTGCGCGCTGATGATGCGAGCTGTAGTAATCTGCGCGCTCACATGAAATCATAGGAATTTTCTCGTGTTTGCTTTGGTAAATTTGTTTTAAGTTTTGCACATTTTGAGATACTAACGCTACCTTTCACATATTATTTTTTGGAAAAATTCTATCAGAGCAATTCAGTTTCATGGTGAAAAATACGAAATCACGTGATATCGGTGAATCCGTCTGAACAACTTCATATTTTTTCCCCTGCAAAATGTTAGTCAAAATCATTTTCACAAAATAGGAAAGTTTAAAAAAAATTCTCCAAGGGAAAATCAAAATATTTAAGAAAAAAGGCGAATCAATGGAAAATATCTGTCGTTCTTTAGATGTTTTGTTACCATGACAACGGCCTAAGCCTGAGAAGCAAAAACTGAAAATAAGGGAAATTATGTTGGTATAACCTTACTGGTGAAATCGAGGAATAAAGATTGCAAGACAACAGAACTAGGGTTTCTTTTGTAAGTCTTGCAGGTTCGTATAGTCACTTTTGTAGAAACCCTAGGGAGCCACCTTCCATTTATTTGCATTGCGCATCCTTTCTGCACATCATCTTTTGCGTGATTAGGGCGCGTACGAGCGTCCGCGCGTTCAGAACTTGGTAGGTTTTCTATGAAAGCTCAGCTGTTCAGTCAGAAATAAATGGTCGTTTTCTCCCAAACGAACTTGGTGACCCCTTCGATTTAAAATTGAGGAATTTTTCATTATTCAGTTTTGAAATATTCTGGTAAATTCACTATTACAGTCAAATTTTAGGCGTTTCACCGGAACCGTGCAGACGCTTGATTTGCCCATTATTTCATTGGTTTCATTTTACGGCAATTTTTAGACGTTTTACTGTAATATTGTCCTTCTATATCATAAAAGTAATGCTTATATTTCATTGCTAGTAATAACTTTGCTTAAGTAATGGGTGTCTCTGGGACAAGGATAGGTTTTTTTTAATATTGCTGTCGAAAGCTGGCAAAGTACCGGTATATACTACAGCCCAGTAGCGTGAAATTCAGACACGGTGACCCCCTCTTTTTATTTTTGTTTTTTTTATGTACTAGGTGTAACTCATAACTGTGCAAAGTTTCAACAAATTCTAATTACAACTTCTTTTACGATGGAATCACCTTAAACATTGCACATTTTATAACACAGGATTTTAGTCATATCCTGCACGTAAGTTTCTGTGAGTGTTTTTGCTGTTCACACCCCTAGTGAGACATGATTTGTACTGTAAAGCATAGGTATAAAACTAGTTCTCTTTCAATAACTTGTTAAACTCCCTGATGAAGTCTGTGCGATCAGAAGAAAAGCGGACAGAGAATAAAACAAGTTGATAAGATACGTTGCTGGTGCTGCTCACTAGGTTTTCATTATCTCACGCACTGCAGGATCAAGATATGATTCTGTCACATCATTGTATTCATAGTTTAAAATCGATACCCGATATCGACTGATATCTGGGCATGACTCAGAGGTGTTCCTGTGGGTGAAACACACGTGGTATCACTTATTGCGCCTCCTCGCAGCTCGAGATTTTCACACAGTAGTCGCTTTTCAGAAGAAAAGTGGTCCTGGAACAATCACAACAGGCTGGATTCCTAACAAGCTGGATTCTGGATTCCAGTGGTTCGATTCCGGATTCCATAAGCTGGATTCTGGATTCCAAAGTCGTGGATTCCGGATTCCACACGCTAAAATTGCCTGGATTCCGGATTCCGGATTACCTTTCATGGGGCGATTTTTTAAAAAGCTTAACTAGTGAGCAGCACTGTGCGAACTTCGTCAGGGAGTTTTAAATTTTTTTTAAAAAGCAATTCCCTAATTAGTGAAACCCGCTTTAGTCGAGCAAAACGCGTAAGAGATTAAAAACAAGTGTTACAATTTAGGGGGCGCGAAGCGCCGAAGAAGGGAAGGCTTCCCTTCATTTTTGCCCCAGCCATCTGAGTGCCCCGGGAAGCCTGTTCGCAGGCTAAATTTAAGTTTGCACAGTGCTGCTCACTAGCTTTAGTTAGCTTTTAAAAAAAAAAAAATTAAAACATGTTTCATTCGACGACAGAGTAAACTTGTTTCGGCCTAGTGTGAACGCAGTATTAGTTTTGTTTATATACACAGTAAACCACTCCCAAGGGTTGCCATTTCGATCAGACATGCCTGCATTAATTTTGCACATTTTAGTAGAACAGCTTCGGCAGCTCCCTCCTAGAACTACCTCTTATTAAAAGAGTGTCGTAGCCGCGCCTCTGATCACCCGTTTGCACGCTGTGGCGAGAATTTAACAGAGGTCTGGTGACTAACCGAATCCTTTCGGATGCAATGGAAGCAAAACCAGCTTGAACAGATCTTTGTGAGTCAAGTCTCTCACTATAACATCGATGTAAGATAAAATTGCCCCCTTGTTCTTCTTTTGAAATCTCATTTCTTAGACGCCAGCAATTCGTTTTAGCAACAGCTAAGGTGTTCAACAGCGGTTTCACCATGGCTCTCTCTGAAGTGTACCTCGATGTTATTTGCCCTTGAAGAATTTCTGTTCTAATCCTTTGTACTTTGATCTGCTCTCGCTTAAGAGCCGCCCGCAGGAAATTAATTCGCTGCTCGCCTGAGCCAGGGATAAATAAGGCAGAACTATCGTCAATCTGACTGGCTCGTGCGTTTGCTTTTAGCGAACCAATTTTGATGTTCGGGTCAATTTCGTAATCATGTGATGTGAAGATGCCGATCAAGCGCTCTTTTTTCTCCTGACCTGTTGAATCCATCACCTCGCGATTTTGAGTTTGTTTCAGCTTCCTTTCCAGATCATGAAATGTGCTGCAGGAAAAAACAGAGTCGTTTGGCTCTTCATTCCTAGAAGGCCATTTTTTTTTACTGTGGATAAACGTCAGTTCCCTACTGTATCCAGAAACACCCAAAATATTTCTCCACTGTCGAGCCAGCAAAAGAGCCTCGTAGCCTTTCACAGCGAAGTCTGGCACTAGCCTCAGAACGAGGTTGAACTGTCTGTCACGTGGTTTGTTCGTTAGATTCATGTTGTGAACTGCCTTGGAGCTCTCTTCGCTTAACTTTCTGTGATTGATAGGGCCTGGTGCAAGCAGCGAGCTCCACTGCTCAAGAACTCGTTCCAGTTTCCTTGCTAGAGGTTGGGCTTTCTCGTCGCCAAATAGTTGGTGAAGAGGTTTGTAAATCGAGAAAAAGAACTGTTCGTAGAGTTGCCTGGACTCGTGACAGGCTTGAAGAAATCTGATAAGCATATCAGCAGGTTTATCTGTTCTAGTACTCCCTTGTGTTTTTGCATTCTTCTTTCCTCCAGGAAGATTTTGTTCCCAATGTATGAGGTCTTCGATCTACAGGAAATAATAAAAGTAGTGGTAAGAGTAGTCTCCTACGCGGCCGTTTTTCGTGGCGTCACGCAACGCTCCGGGGAGCGCATTGAAGACTCAAATTTTGTTGGTTTTGAAAGATGAGCAGTAAAATTCCAAGTTGATAAAACAAGTGGGACTGATATGCAGGCTAAAAACTACACCAATGTTCTATAGATTTTGATTTAAAATAATAGCTCCGGGTCCGAAAAGTAGCGGGACTTTCGAGAAACGGCTCCTTGTGTACTCAAAACTGGGCTTTGTGAACTACGAATGACAAACGTTTACGGCAGGATACCACTCCACGCAAAGGGATAAAATATACCATTTTTTCCTCACTTACTTTCCCTTTTTCTCGCACCAGAAGAGAAGTCTTGCATTTAAAGGTTAAAGGGAGTCGCGGAGAGACGCCGGTCTTGGGAGAGACCTGGCGATCAGTAGAAGGGGGAAGGAGAAGGGGAACTGTGGAGGAAGTCAAAAAAGGCGAGGGACTACTTCCAATCTCCCCGGTCTCTCTGGGTCTTTTGAGAACCAGTACCCTTTACGTTTTTTGTTTCTTTCCCCTTCTTTTAAGGTGTTTGCAGAGGAAGCTGCCTTTATAATTAATCACTTGCTGTAAAGGTCAGAATGAATGTCAAGTATTCATCCTATGCAGTTTCCTTCAAACTTGTCTAACTGCGGCCGTTTATACACCTCAACAGTTTCCTTGTCTTTCATGCTCACGCAACCTAAGCCACTATAATGATATTCAGCTAAAAAGACTCTGCAAATTGTCGGCCGGTCAGTTAAACGCATCTCACCTGCTTTGTGGACACAAGCTGCGTTATTGTCATGTCACGAAATCTCTGGCATCTCCATGACCTCCACAGGGAAGTTATTTGCTTGAGCCGTCTGTATAGATCCTCCAAAAACATATCTTTGTCCGCTAAGAATAATTCCAGTTCTTCCTCAAAGCGAAGTAACTCCCTGTCTAGTTTCGCCTCTTGCGCCGCGTGCGACACTTCCTTCAGGTCCTCTAACTAATAAAACAAGAATTAAGACAAGTTAGTGGTTCTCTTAAAATGTATTGAGAGGACCACAAAAAACAAACAAAAAAAAAAACACTTATTGTTCCTGTGTACCCAAGAGAATCAGTTTCGTGTCCACGTGTCGGAAAAGAGTGCAAATAACCTTGTTTCCAGGTTCTTTTCTGACGGGAGAAAAAGACCCTGGGAACGAGCTTGCACGAGGGATCACGCTCTTAGTGCGTTTGCTTTTCGCATTCCCCAGTTTTGGCCGTCAGTTTCTAGGCTACCTCAAATATGCAGACGTTAACACAAACATGAATGAATGAAGAATGAAATAAACAATAGCAAGCTGTCTCTGATTGGTTAATCGTCTTTCATCGTAACTCTATGGAAACAGAATTATTCGTTTATTTGGTAAAAGAAAATCAAGCCTTTTGATCCCTTGCTTCCATAAAGTTTTGGTAACACGTTCGAGTTTAGCAGTGCTCAAAACAGCTGTTTCCATTGTTTTCCCAAAGTTCTAATGATGTTCAGATATCATTTTATGGAAACTCTATTACTAAAATTTGAGAAAAAAAATCTCATTTCAGAGTTCTTATGGAAGCTCAAATGCAAAATAAATGGGCACAATTGACTAGTAATATAAATACACCACGATGGAAAATAAAATCTAGATAATTTGGAAGTAAACCCAAATGATATCACTGAAAATGTGTAATGGGCATTTAAGTAACCATATCCTTTCATTCCAATCGCTAAAAGCTTTGACAAAAACTATCAATAAAGCTTACCCTGCAAACCAGGGGCTGCAAACATACTAACGAATATGTTTATTCAATTATATAGTCACCGTCGAAATACCAGGATTTTTCCAGTGACGAAAATTTCGTATCCAGTGAAGATACGATTTTTATCTTTCACATGTGAAGATATCACGGTTGTCATGGCTACTTCAGTCTCAGCCAATAGGGAAAGAGCATCACAGGATCATGTTTATGAAATTTATATGCCTTATTGCTATAATGTTTAGAATAAGAAGAGCAGCCAAACATTCATCGGCGAGCAAGCCAAACAAAATGCCGACGCACTCAAAAAAGATAAAGTCCTAATAGCAGGGATTTTAGAACAAGCCCAAAAAAACGAGGATATGATAAATGAGTTGCAGACTAAAAACCTTTATTTGGAAGCATATTCACGTCGAGAAAACTTGAAGTTTATGAACATAAAGGAAGAAACAACAATAGACGAGAAGGAAGACACCGAAGAAGTGCTTCGATCTTTCTTAGAGCGCGACCTTGGTTTCGCTGATGCGAGAAATGTAGAAATTCAACGTGTCCACCGAAATGGAAAAAGTAAAGACGGCAAACCGCGGCCTATTCTAGCCCGTTTTCTTAGGTTTAAGGACGTTCAGAAAATTATCTCGTTGGGCCACAGACTTAAAGATACAGACTACCAAATTTTCCGAGATTATTCTGCCGAAATCATCAACCGACGAAGATCACAGATGGAGTCTTTTAAAGCTGCCAGAAAGAAAGGAATCCCTGCAAGTTTTAGTTCGTCACAGCCAGATAAGTTGTATATAAGAGGGAAACTTTGGCCTGAAGGCAAAATTTTCTTTACGTCTTAATAACAATCAGTTATTTCTTTTTGCATAATAATATTTAGCTTTGTCAGATCATGATTAAGTCTATAGGGATTACTTGATTTTACCACTATGCGGGTAACTATTCATTATTTACAATAGTTTGCTTTATTTTCGCTTCAGTTGCGGTCGGCAGCTACAACAGAGAGAAAAATGTTTCCCTTTACTCGTGTAGCACTAGGTTTAAACGTAACGTCTCATGCCTTTTTTCTGAAGACTCTTTCTTCTATCGCTTTGCTTGGTTTTAAGTATAATTCCAAGAGAGCAGAGTCTTCTTTTGCCCTCAGTCAGGGACCGCTTTTATTGTGTAAGTGTTTGTATGTGTTTCCTTTGTTTTTTTGTTTTTTTGTTCTCTCCCGGGGGCAATACCTTTATGTAAAAATTTTTTTGGTTATATCTTATCTTTTCATAGCAATTTCCCCCCCCCCCCCCTTTTCTTTTTTTTTCGCATGTAAGCTTTACGTGTCGCTCAAATATTTAACTAATTAATTGCTTTATTTTACAAGTGTTATGCAATTTAAGGAAACAGTGTATAATAAGTGGCATATTACAAGTGTAAAATGTATATAATAAGCCAAACACCACATGTAACTGAGTAGTATGTAGTAAGTGACTGTCATTAGTGTATTAGTAATGTATTATGTAAGTAGTGTACTAGCATTGTAAGTAGTGTACTTGTTATTGTAAGCAGTTTGCTTTGCTTTCATTAAAAAAAAAAAAAATAATAATAATAATAATAATGTTTAGAATACAGATAGCCGCTACTTATTTTCTTTATTTTTTGACCGAAATTGGAATGTGCGCAAGATCTATATTTTATTAGATTGATTCAGCGAATAAAGGATTAAAATCGTTATGCTGGTATTTCATCGGTGTCTTTGAAATAAACAGAAAATTACTGACAGTCGCTTGGAGATAAGACATTTATCTTCTCGTGTTGTAAAATATTTCACTCGTTCGCTGGGCTCACTCGTGAAATATTTTTCAACACTGGAAGATAAATGTCGTATCTCCGCTCGACCATGTACTTTTTATCCTCTATTTACCATCTCCAGCAGCTACTAGCTAATGAAAAGATAGGTCTAGTTTAATCGACTTAATCCCTGTGAAATTGGAATAAGCCTTTAAATAATATCACATTTTCTGCGATTTAGACCACCCAAAAAATCAGTTCAACTCAAGGTTTTAAGTTTATACTCACAGAAAATCTTGATTTATCCAGAAAAAACATGATCGCCAGAGTTTGAATCGAAATTGCAAGACGCTTAAATATGTCCCTGGGCCTCAATACAGACTTAAAATGAGTACAAAACCAACCTACACGGGTTATTATTTTTACATTTGATGAAAGAGATAAAATACAAAATATTTGTTCGGCTGCTAGCCACTCGTTTCTCGTATTAATGCTGGTCTCGCACATCACCTTTTATCAATTACATTTTGTTTACGTGGAACACCTACCAAAGACTAGCTTCTAAAACCTTTTATTCTACGTGCTAAAGGAATTCCCCGCCGGGTTGAGGTGAAAGGTAAAAAGGAATTTTTCTTTTGTTTTTTTTTTCCTTTTTTAATTGGCAAGGGATTTTCTGATAGTCTTTAATATATCAAAACTTATGCTCTTGTTAAATTAAGAAACTTTAAACCATAATACAAAGTTTGAACTTCCATTAGTGGACGCTGAACTTCAATTTTCAAAGCACTACTTGGAAAAATTTGTCTCAAACAAATTTTCATTTAGCGGCAACCTGACCACATACAGAATCTCCTAGTTCTGTTGCCGCAATTAAAATTTTATTCAAATATAACTCACAGCGTGAACAAATCGACTAAGGAACACAACAGAGATAGTAGTAAAGATTGGCTTATCTTAAAAAGAATTTATTGCCTATATATGGCCTTGTGTTCATGAAGTGAGAAATGTCCTTTCTATGTAATTTGTAGCTTGAATTCAGAATGTTTAGGACCATACAACAAACCCGCAGTGAAAAAAAATAACGACACAAAGCACAACACGTAGTGCATTTATTGTACCATACCCTAATATAATGCAGCTCTAAACGTTTTTTATTGCTATTGTAGTAGCTTTGCATGAAAATATTTTCTAATTCTCTGTTAATTGTACTTTTAATTACACTAGGAACCACAAAATTTGCATACTTAAATCTTTTCGTGCTAGGAACATTTCAAATGCAAAAATAACGGTGAGTGGTTTTACCACGAACTTTTCATAGATGAGACAAAGAACTTAAAAAATTTAAAAAAAGGGAACTTTCCAGGACCATATGCACTTTTTAAGCAATAAACCACACATTTCTATGGTTTATATAAACCACGCGGGATAACCACGCTTAATAAACCACTCGAAAAGCTTGTAAATCACTCGCCTTCGGCTCATGTCTTACAATCTCGTCTCGTGTTCTTCCAACATCCCAAGTGGTTTATTGAGCCAATAAACCATAGAAATGTGTGGTATATTGCTTTTACATAATAACTACATTTTCCATGTGGTTTACTGGTATAATAATCAATAGGTATTGACCAATCACAGCGCGCGCATTATCTTCAGTTATTGTATAAACAGTTTTCGGATCTGTAACTAGTAATTCAGAAAAACCACTTGGAATTGAGCTTTCAAGTTGACGTCAGCATACTGCAGAGAGCGATGTTTTCTTCCTGTTTGAACCCTTTAAGCCCCAATATCCATATGCATATTCTCCCCACTATTCTCCATATACTTCTTATGTTACCAGTTGGGAGAATTTGATTAAAAATCAACACATTTCATCTCTGATGATCATTTCCTTTATTCTCCTGACCTGTATGTTTGATCAAGTGGTGATATTGTGAGGAGAAATTAGATGCTTGTCACTATTGGGGCTTAAAGGTTAATACTACAAAACAAGCTTACAGAACGCTTCTGGCCATACTTAAGAAAACATGAGATATCAATCCGTCTTAATCTCCCTCAGTCGTAACCATCCTTGTTTAGTTTTGGTTAATTATTACTTCTTTGGTGTTTTTGTAACTTAGGAAACTATTATTTTGAGGTTTCCGTTTATGAGAAAATAATTTTGTCAGATCAGAAAAATGAATGAAAACGCCGTGACATAGTTCTTTTAAGCCCCAATAGTGATCTGCATCAATTTTCTCTTCATCGTATCGGCACACTGTAACACATACAAGTCATGAGAATTTTGGAAATGATCACCAGAGGTGAATTGTCTTGAAATTTTAACAAGTTCTCCCAATTAGTAGTCAAGGAAATGTATGGAGACCAGTAAGGAGAATTTGTATAAAGATGTCAGGGCTTAAAGTAAGCAAGTAAGAAAGTAAATGGTTTATTAACAGAGTATCCACATAGTTGCTCCTCATCTGTTACTAGCTTAAAATACCGAATATTTACATTTGAAATATAAAATATAAAATTAAGTAAATAACGAATAAATGAATACTGTTTCTTATGACTACAGCAGACAGAAATATTATCGAAGGGTTAATCAGAAAACACCTTCACGAGCTTGGGGCCGTAATGGCAGTGTAGCCAAAAGGCCAGGTTCCATCATGTTAAATTAAAATATTTCACGAGTTTCATTCCAATTACACCCATTATATTAATTGCTGGACTCTAGTGGATGACACTCTTGGCCTTCACACTCCATTGTCCAGCTCAAGCATCAGAGCTTCTCTCTTTCTTAGAAAGGAATTGTTCCAAGGCTACCGACGGTCTCTCGCTGTGTTTCCAGTAAGGCACGCATCTCAATGTAGTCAAGGTCAGCCTTGAAGACGGGCTGCTTGTTATCCTCATGCGCTGCTGAGGATGATAAAGGAAGAGAAAATACACTACACTGGAAGACAACTACAACAGCAACAACAATCAAATACGGGCTGCTTGTTATCTTAATGGTTTGCTGAGTAGGACGGATGTACACTGCACAACAACTACATACAACTACATGAACTGGTCCCCAAACGTCCCCAAGGGTTAGTTCCCAGATGGATTCTGATCAACATTAAACATAACCTTAAACAAGTGGTTTAAATACATAGTTCAGGTCGCAAGGACAAAATGGCACAAATGTTCACTGTCGCCGAGTGTGCACTGATCATGAGACCTGTCCCCGCAACAAAATCAAAATTAAACAATGGAAAAGCGTTATTTATTCTACTTCCCAGGTACCCTCATCCCTGCTTAAAATCCCTTCGCGTGCGCTTAGCAAATCTCTTGTCTCAGTGACATGTCTCCTAAGCAGTTCGCACGGGACGAGTAACCGTGAAGACTGGTCCTTACTGTCACCTAGTGTGTCCCGACTTCTACATTTCTAATTGACCAATTCGACAGACCTAGACAGCGTGTTCACACTGATTGGTTAGAACACGCTGCTCGAGATTCTCAAAACAACTAAACTCAACAAACACTAGAAGACCAGTCTAACCAGAGTCTAACCAGAAGATATAGTGAAACTGGTTGCACTCACCACTTTTCCTTAGAGCGGACATCAGAGTCGCCAGTGGACGAAAAACAGCTAAATCGGTATCTGCTGAAGCTTCTGAAACAGCGAGTAAACAGTTTAAACCCCTGACCTTCTAAGAAAGCCAGAGCCCGGGGGAGGGGTTCCTCTTGGATCTTTTGGTGTGGGATTGTGTCGCCCGCTTCTCCAAGCCTGACACTTTTTTAGAGTAAAATATGTAATTTTTCAATACCCGTTTTCCGACCTCGCCTCGTAAATCCATACCCATTCCAGACCTGGTCTGTAAAATCCATGCCCATTTTTAGACCTTTCAGCGCTGGACAATAAATCTGATAGTTTCCATGTGAAAACAAATGGCGGGAAAAAAAACAGACGCGAAAACGAAGAGTCCCACAGTAAAGTACTGCTAAATGGTTTTCTTGGTATACTTCGGGATTTTATCGATAGAATCCAAACGCAAAGACATTTGTAACAAGTAGGTGTTGTGGAAGGAGGTAGAAGCGTTTTAACCCTAACTATTATGGTGGCATTTAGCAACATGAAATAGCAGTTTGTGAATGAAACCTTGTTTATTGTCCTGTACAAACTGCATCCAACTTTAAAGTGTTGTGTGGATGAAGGTAACATTCAAAAACTGTTTACTATGCCGTACGAATCAAACCTAACGGCCATAACATTCCTGTGGAAATAATTCGTACGTTGTGACGCAGCGTCGGACACTGTAGATGAAATCCGAAAGTGTTGTCACAAATAAAAGCTACTGAGCAGTATTTTTCTGAAATACAACATGGTAAATACTCTGTGGAAATGTTTATGATGCTGTGCAAGGTGGTTCTAATTTCTTTTCGTCTGTCGATGAAACCTAATGTGTGACAATTCAAGTGAAAGCTACTAAACAGCATTTTCCTGCGGTGCTGTTTGTTGGTGAAAAATTATTGCAAAATAACTTCTGGTATTTTTGTTACCATTCAGACCTCAGTGACCTACCAGAGAAACTTGCCGACCTCCCCTCAGGACTGTTTTCTTTAGCGCCACTATACGAGTAATCCAAGTTCTCACGAACAACTGTCAAATAACAATAACGCGATTATAATTTACGATAAAGCAGATTTGTCCAAGTCTAGAGCTTAAAGCCATACGAATTTCATAACAGAGTTATGCTGGCAGATTTAAAGGCAATCTCTTCACATCATCATCATTATCATTATTATTACTATCATTATTATAATTATTATAACCAAGAAGAACACTATAATAATGTTCTGTATAAACTGGCCTTATTACGCAGATATTTATTTATTTATTTATTTATTTTAATCATCTGTGTAATTGAATCGAGTAGATAAATATAAATATTATTATTATTATTATTATTATCATCGTCATTATTATTATTATTATTATTATTATTATTATTATTATTATTATTATTAGTATAAAAAAACAGATTTAATTTCACAATACCTGCTACATTTTTTTCAATTGGTCTACGTGTACTTGGTTAAACAAGATACAAGATGCATTGATACGTACCTCCAGGACTGTCTGTAATCAGTAGATCTTCTACAAGCCGCTGAGAGAGGTACCTGACAAGGCAAATATCAGAATAAGAGGAGGGCGGATAGTACATAAACTATGTTCGCAAATGACCGAAGTTGCACGACAGCCGCATAGTTCCCAAAATAAATTCTTCCTGATAAATCGACTTACCGAAAGTAAGATAAAATTTGATGATTGGAAATGAATCCTGAATACATTTGGCAAACACCTTGAATATACAGCAGCTCACCTGGCTTTGAAAGGGTGTTCCCAGTGTAATAAGGCATCTTTCGCCGAAGCCTGCAAGTAATAACAAAGGGCAACCTCCATTAACACGGGAATAAACACTGTTTACATTCATGGCAAGAAGAAGCGTAGTCATACCGCGAACGGCCTGGCATGTTTATTCAATAGTAGCATTTGCGTTTGATAAACCTTTTTTCCTTTTTAGCTCTAAAAAATTCAACTCAAATTGTCCAGCTCGAGGTAAGGAGAAGTCATCAACTTACGTGATTTAAACGACAAATAATTTGAAATACGAAATCCTGCTCCTCTCTTTCACCATCAAATTCTGCAAAAAAAAAAACCTTTCATTGAGACCAACCACAAGTGATTCCTACACTTAAAAGAACATATTCAGTAAATTGTACACTTTTTAGTTTATGCTTCATATTGTTATATTGATTTCTCATCGCCTTGCTAAAAATTTCAAAATACAAAAAAGTTTAGTAAACGGCAACGAAACGGAGAGGCGTACTGTGAAAGAACTTTTGATGCAGAATTCCTACCTTCAACAAGGCGCGATATAAACCCTTTTTTCAAATGCAAGACGCCATTATCAACGTATTGTAAAAACATTCTACAAGAGAAAAAAAAGGGAGTAAAAAAGAAGAATTCCAGATAAACAACAAAGGAGGATAGTTTTTAAAGAGCGCCGTGAACAGAAGAAAATCAAGGTTGCGGTTGCGTGTGTCAAGAACACCTGCAGCGGGCGTTCAAAACGCATAATGCTGGTGTCCATAAGTCGTTCACCTTTCTGAGAACCAAAATTGAACATGTTAACGACATGTGGGACAATTTACCAACTTTAGTGTGAACAATGTAAAAAAGAAAATTGCGGCGAACATTTCTGACCTATGGGCGTACGAATTACGAGGAAAGTCACGAAAACTTCGTCTACGGTCCACGAATATTGTGTATCTACGGTACACAGTGTACACTGTATCGATATAAACACAAGACGGAAGTGCTCTCAATGGAAACAGCACCTCACATACTTAAAATTCGCCTAGAGGTTCATTTTAATACAGAGAAAACGGATTTTATTTGCCAAGCATTTGAAACACAATCTTAAACCCTAGGGGAACTTGAGAAACAAGCCCTAAAATTCAATGGTTCATTTGTTCAGCAAGGTCAAACATACTGCGGATTTTAAGGAAATTTAAGCGTAAAACAAATTGAGATTTACCTTCTATTCAGGCAGCGAAAGCCAAGACATGTCATACACGTACGAAAACCTGAAAAAGGTAGAGGATACATTGATAGGTTTCAGTTTTTTTCATTACATTCACAGGCAGAAGACGGTAAAGGAGACTGCACAACAATAAGGGACACAAGGGATACGTTAAAAATTACCACTTTGCTTATACACAGTTTTCTAGCCTCCATTTCCAGCCCCTCATCAATTGATTTTCTCATTTTCTCGCCGGCTCCGTTTGCTCGCCCACTCGCAAATCGCGGCTCCGCTCCCAAGCTGCTCGCGCGAATAATACTCACTTAGTAAGTTAGTAAGTGAGCCCGCTCGTGGGCTATATTGTGACGTGGCTCACTGGCTGCGCTCGCTCACTCACTCAGCGCACTGACGCACTGACTTGTCTGTCTGTCTGCCTGCCTGCCTGCCTGCCTGTCTGATGGACGGATTGCAACAAGACCAGTTGTCAAACATACCATTGGGTAGAGGAAACCTAAGCTCAGTAACTGCAGTACAAAATCTTTCCACCAACTGAAAAAATACCACTTCACGCATAGTGCCCCGTAAAGATCTGCAACATAACCAAGATCAGAATGCGTGACGCTAGTCGGCTAGCAGAATTTTAAAAAATTCAAAAGTCAAATTCTTTAAACTAAGATGTAGTCTTACAAAGGCAAAGTGAACGGGTTATCAGTGAATCCCAGCGCTTGATTAAACAAACGCAGCAACTGTTCAGACTGTCGAGCCTGCCGACAGAGAAAGAAACCATGAATAAGTAAGCAAAGTAAGTAACTAGAGCACAAAACGCTGATTCGTGACACTAGCTAAGGATTAATTTGGTATTTACATTAAAATTATTGAACAACATAAATTTATTACAATATACTGATAATTAAAGCAAATTATTACAGTCACTGGTAGTGACATCTAACAAGCAATAACACTTTTAGTGTCACTGAATAAGAATGCGATATCCTTAAAATAATATCTTTCAAATTATGTCGTTATCCTTGGCTCCACTACTGGATAAGTAGAAGTTCTTACATCCACCTTCGTAATGAATCAGATAGACCTCTTCTCCTTATCTCACGATTAAAAACTTTTAGATAAAACGCTTCACGTTCTTCCTTGGTCAACTTGGGCCCCAACAAAGGTCCTAAGAAATTTACAGTGGATATGATAAGCCAATGACCCTTCAGTTTGAAAGATTTGAGTGATGCTCCGTTAACCAGGTCTATTGCATGTTTCCCTGCTGTCGTCTAATAATTTGTCAAGTCCACTGTGATGTTGTTCTGAACCAAGTCTATATTGTTGCCGTGTTCTGTAATTTGACGGAGCCACAAAGAAAAACAACAACAGTTTTATGAGGCTTTACTGTTAACAAACCAACCTGACACTTGACATATTCGATTGCAATATTGTGTATTTTGACCTTCGCTTCCCTTGGTAAGTGGTTTTGTAAATGAGATGCGAGACGATCAATGGTCTGCAAAAACAAAACAAAACAAAAAACAATGTTTGCAAAAATTAAAAGGTGCACAGAAATCTGACTTTAACTGACCGTTTGTTTGTTTGTTTGTTTGTTTTTAACATTAATACCCATTCCAGGATAAATTCGTTAACGTCTGGGTTAAAAACCGTGTTCTACTTTCCTGGTGATTGAGGCGGAGTTGTTCCAGTGTTTAACGTGTACGCGTGTCAGACTCAAGATCTGAAGGTAGGAGATTGGGCTCTGGTTTCTGTCATCGTGTTGCGCCCTCGCGTATACAGTACCGCCAAACACTGCACTCAACCCCAACCCATCTCTCTCTACCCCAGGTGCATAAATGTGTGCCAGCGAATTGTAAGGGATAGCTTGAGAAATTCCGGGGGGGGGGGTTAACTCTGCAATGGGCAGGGGTGAGAGTTTCAAAGGTCATATTTGCTTCATTTTACAAGAAACCGGTGACAGTTTCAAGCATGCGTAGTCTCTATTGAGTAAGTTAAGGGTTAAAGTCAACAAGTCACTTACCGCGTTTTGTTTTTTGATCTCATGTGCTGATCTGTGTTCTTCAGCGGAATCGATGGAATCCCTGCTCCCTAATAAACAATAAATTATGATGACGCAATATTCCTTCATGCAAAGAATGGGTTACTATTGAACCCAGACGTCCTTTCAAATGGCTTGACGATGCTTCACGGACCGTAGATTTCATTCTGCGGTTTCAAAAAAAGTAATCACGTGACCACAAGTTTGTTGACCGTAAACTGACCACAAAATCTGTAACGTTCAACACGGGACGAATGAATTTCAACCCGCAATCAAAATAACGCCGTCTCCTGAATTAAAATATCGTCTTATACTGGTTATAAACATTATCTTAAGGACGTTCGCGCGAAAAACTTCTACAACACAGATCAGTTTTTTCATACTTTGGCTACAGTCAGATAATGAGTTACCTATGTCAGAGATGCAAAAAATTGGGGGGTCACCGACTTCGTTTTCGAAATAAAGCGCGTGGAAAACTACCCCCATTTTGACGCATCGGTCCTCGTAACTCGACATGGCCTCAGTGCTTGTTAGTAGGAAAATACTAAAAATGATTCGCTGTAGACCCTTTTTCTTAGTCAAATTTTATTTAAGTGGGTCTGTCAAGTAAATAATTTGAACGGGTGTCATCCTTTTAGTTAAACTCACCCTCTAAGATGGACTTATGCGAACACCTTGCAGCTACAATAGTAGCAGAATTCGATGATGCGAAGGCAGAAAAGTTGAAAAAAAATCAAACTTCCACAACACAGATTTTCTTTAATTTTTCACAAAACGTAGATAATCGACAAAGAAAGTGATCTATCAAAAGAAAATATGGGGTCACCGAACATTTAAGAGAGTTAAATCCGTTCATAGATTTTAAAGTGCCCACTAGCGCTATTTATTATTCAACAAATTGTCACTATGCCCATATATGGTAAGGAAGCCCTCAATATCTGTCATCCTTACATGACAGATATCCTGCGATATACGTAAATGACCATATTTGGAAGTGCACTGCAGATTTTCTTTCATTGCTTGTTTGGCGGCCATTTTGAAAAGCGAGGCAGTTTTAGCAGTGTTCTCCGGAAATTTTAACTCCCTGGAAGAAACTTTCCACAATGAAATGCTCTCAAAAAGTCAGCAAGTATTTGCTTCAGCTCACAAAGATATCCAGAGGTTGACTTGGAATTTTCATAGTGAGAACTCAACCAAGAAGATGCTATTGCGAATGAAGCAGCACACTTGCTCACGGAAAGTTGTAAAGACTAAAGTTTAAAAGATTTTAATTCACAGGAAGAGGACTTATTCTCGGTAAGGTAGCAATATTTTTTACTTTGTCTTGTCATTTCCAAACATGAGTTTGTAAATAAGTCTTTTTAAGTGAACGGTAGTAAACTTCGATTTCTTGAAGTTCTGTTTTGATTTTTATTAAGCTTATGTGTTGCTAGGTTTTACCGTTTTCATCATAGAGCCGTAGTTTTTCTCGTTCTGAAAATGGTAGTCGATGGGAATTTGTTGAATAATAAAACAATTATCCTGCTCAATCTTGCGGAATATCCCCTGATTTAGCCAACTCGGCCTACGGCCTCGTCGGCTAAGTATCAGGTGATATTCCGCCCGATTTCGCAGGATAATTGTTAAATATTTCCACATTTCTTCAACAGCGCGCGCGCTCAATGCATGACGTGGCATGACATCCCGAAGTGAATTGCGTGCGCAGAAAGAGTGCGCAGAATTAAGGGAAAATTCGGGAAAAGTGTTCTCTGAGGACATGAAATGCGACGGCTAGTAAAAATTCATTCAGCAAAAGTTGGGGTCTTTCTTCAGGTACCGGAGCACATTGTCCTTCTTTTGTTTGTAAGACATTGTAATTTGCTTCTATTTTGGAGTAATTGTTTTCTGTCTTTTGTTTCTTTTGTTTTACGTCATTCGTTCTCCGGTACTCACAGAAGGAACCAAAAGTTGAGCGTTGTCGAGCTCGAGTCAACAAACTTAGTTCTTGCGGTGAACAAACTTGTGATCACGCGATCATATTTTTCAAACCGCAGAGTGAAACCAACGGTCCGTGAAGCAACACAAAGCTTGTTTACCATTTACACGGGCAAACCGGTCGGTTTACCGTTTGGGTCGGTTTGGGCAAATGGTAAGCAAATTTCCGTATTGGGAAAATTCCGTTCGGGACTGGCGCTTACCATTTACAGAAATCCCTCCCATTTACGAAAACATTAGGGAACTTGAGCAACCACGACGGCAACGCCAAGGAAAACGTCAGTTTAAAAATGACTTCCAAATATTTCTAACTTCTTCGCGATAGTTTGAACTCGTTCAATCTGTCTAATGAAGCGCACAATCCGGGAGCTGACTCTGTAAGGTCAGCGTTACAGTTCAGTTAGAAAAAAGAAAATTCACAGTCGTGTGTTCACGTTCTACATAAAACCTTTTGTTTTGTGACGTTCTCGTCAGCCGTCGTCGTCGTGTTTGCTTAAGTTCCCTATTTGCACGACGGCGACGGCTAACGAGGATGTCGCAAAGCAAAAGATTTGATTAACAAAACAACGACTCTGCACGTGCGTTATTTTTGGTACATTTCTTTGCCGTTCTGTGCACAACTACAACATGAAATGACCAATTCAAAGTTTTGTGTAGGACGCAAACACACGACGGTGAATTTTCGTTTTTATAACAATAATATAATAGTAATAACTTTATTCACGTGTCAAGTGATCTAGCACCCTGTAAAGACAGGGCGCTAATTGAGGACACAGCTATTTTCTAATTAATTTTCTAAATAAGTTCTTCCTGAACTGATACGCCGTCCTTACAAATTCAGCTCCTGGATAATTCGACTGCATTAGACAGGTTAAACGAGTCGGAATAATCGCCATTACCAAGCTAGAAGTTTCAAAGATTGTGAAGTCATTTTAAAAGTGACGTTTTCTTTCCCGTTAAGCTCCCTAATTAATTGTTATTGCGACAGAAAATGGCCGCGAGAGCCTGAAACTGGTATCAAAGATTAGGTTTGAACAAATGGTACACGAATTTCCGTTTGGAACATTCCGTCCGGAAAAACAGGTCTACCTCTTCAGACGTTCCGTTGCTCCCGGAAATTTTCCACTGGAACGACCCGAAAAGTCGTGTACCATTTACTTTCCCACCGGAATTTCCGGAAAGTTGTTGTAAATGGTAAACAACCAAAATTCAAGCCATTTGAAAGGACGTCTGGGATCAATAGTATTCCATCCCGACATGCCTTGCTCGTGATCCCTCGTTCTAGGCCGTCCATACCATCGTTATTTGACAAATTGTATGGACTAAACTTGCAGTGTTTTCTAAGATAGCTAAGTTGCTATTTTACTTTGTAACCCTTTTTTTGAATTTGTCCATAGGGGCCTCGTATTTAGTTAGTTCTTAGCCACTGTTTGCTTGTTTGTTTGTTTACCTCTACTTGTAAATGTTTCCCTATTACGCATGGTTCACTTGGCTCCACCTTATGCCAAGGTGACCAGTCTTTACGAGAACTCTGCCTCGGGGACAAGTTTTTCGAAACTCCACGGGATAACTTGCCGCCCCCGAAAACTATATTATCCGCAAAATATTCTTCAATAGACTCAATTTTTATTGACTTTAATAGGTAAGTAAAGTAAGTAACCTTTATTAACGTGGTCAGAATACACTTAGCTCATTACAATTTGTAAGTATTGCTACTTTGCAGGTATTGCCACAAACAAAAATGCGTGAAAGAAAAACAAAGCGCTAAGATATAATATAAAAATCTGTAAATATCTACAATAAAACAATAAAACTATGTACAGATCACTGTAACTGTGTGACGTCAATTTTTTCCAACCGTAATTTTAAACTCTTTATAATGCTATGAAACAAATTGGCAAGTTTGCACAAAATAATCACAAACAATTGATAAAACAACGGATTTGAAAAACAAAAATAGTTGTCAAGCCCACTACGTTATCGGGAGTTTGGACAAACGGGCCCCTGCTCAGTCGCCTTTGAAAGTGCCCTCATTAAGCAGCATCGAATTTATTCAAATTTAGCAAACAACTTGTCACCAAACGATCTCAAAAGCTTCCTAATGTGCGAACAACCAGCCACAAAGATACAAGCATGACTTACGGCTGCTTCCTTGGGAAGTAAGTGACTCAGTACTGCCGGAATGAGAAAATCGCCTACGAGAAAAGAAACTAAGTGTAAAGAAGATCCTCGCAGTTATTAACGCAACTTATACAGTTACGAAAAGAAAGCCTGAAAAAATCAGGCTTGCCGGGAATATTACGAACCAATTTAATGACCAGCTCCCAGTTGGCTTGTTAGCTCAATTAGAATGAGAAAATCGCCTGCGAGAAAAGAAACTGTTAACTCTTTAAGCCCCAATATCCACATGTATATTCTCCTCACTATTCTCCTTATATTTCTTAGTTACTAGTTGGGAGAATTTGATTAAACATCAACACATTTCGTATCTGATGATCATTTTCTTTATTCTCATGACCTGTATGTTTGATCAAGTGGTGATATTGTAAGGAGAAATTAGATGCTTGTCACTCTTGAGGCTTAAAGGGTAAATCAACACCTGTAGTCTCAAACGTGATATATTAAGGGACAGTTAAAGACTCACTATTTTAGACTTGCATATAATTTTTAACTCTATATAGGTCTACATAAATTTTACTCTCTTTTTAATTAATTTTAATGACAAACATATACATTTCCTTTTCGTTATATTTGTAATGTGCATTTGATCATGTATGTTAATTTGCGCAATATTAAGTAATAAATATTATTATTATTATTATTATGATTATGATTATGATTATGATTATGATGATTATTATTATTACTATTATTATTATTATTATTATTATTATTATTATTATTGTGTTCTAAATTCAATGTGGACTAGGGGAACGGTTGAAAACGCATACGTCTGGTTGGACAGCGTTTTTTTTTTTGACAAAACGTTACTAAAACCTCCGTTTTCAAAGAAAAACGACTGACAGGTATACGTGAAGAAGGAGCCTAGGTCGAAAAGGTAGGTAGGTAAAGTCGGACATGAGCCAAGAGGGCCCACACGGCCGCAGCTTATCCCGGTTTCTGTAGCACGAAAGCAACAGAGTATTGCTACTCCCCCTGGATGGGATGCCAGTCCATCGCAGGGTTACCCCCAGCAGTATGTCACTGGTACCCATTTATACACCTTAGTGGTGAGAGACAATGTGAAATAAAGTTTCTTGTCTAAGGAAGCAACACGATGGCAGGGACTGGGCTTCGAACCATCGACCTTCAGATCTGAAGTCCAATACGCTAACCACTACAACACCGCGCCCCCGACCCCTAAGTCGAAAAGAGCAAAACGTAAATAAATTTAAACCAACATCGACATTTACGCACAGGGACAGTCGTCCCTTCTTATATCATATTCATCTTCAGTGATAATCGAACGATGACCAAAACACGCACGTAACGCCCGGACTCAAAGTAGACACGCGCAGTGATATTTTCCCCCTGCGTGTGCACGCTTCGCTTCCCACCCAAATACGCGTGTGGATACAGAGTAATTGCTGGTAGTCTCAAAAGGCACGATTTTATGTTAAACAAATTAACTGTTCAATAATAAAGTAACACGTGAAACAACAACAACATCAACAAGGAATTACTTGGAGCCAGAAAATCTTCTGTATAGCGACTGTACAAGACTAGCTTCTGGGACCACCTCAATCTGGAAACAGACGAGTTAACATTTCAGCAGAGTTCAGAGATTACTCGAAGCGGTTACCATGGTTACCTGCTTCATTTCAACTGGCTACTGCAAAATGTAACCAATGCCAAGTGCGGGGTAAAAGGAGGAAGCCAACGCCAAAAGTTGCAAACTTTTTTCTGGTGTTAAAACACCAGAAAACAACAAGTTAATAATAAACTGATGTTGTACGATATTTATCTGTTTAATATAATGCTTACCTCCTCGTCACTGTCGTATTCTTGTTCAAAGAAATCGGCACCTGGAACTTTTAGCTTGAACCTAGAGACACAAAAAAAGTAATGGAGGAAAGACTCTTATTTAAAAATATCTTACAACAAATTTTCGACAGTCCTTCGACAGCCTTCAAAAGAAACGGAGAAACGACTGTTCTTCACAAAATATCTTATCCGAAAAATTTTCGACGTGCTTTATCTTTGGAGATTTTCGCTGTGTTAAAAAAGAAAAGCAAAAACACGACAACGACGTCCACATTTTTGCAAAATTTAAAAAACACAGTTTGGGCCCTTGTGAAAATAAATGTTTCTGAAATACGGGTGCGTCGATTTACACTAAGTCAAGTAATTACAAAGATAAATGAGCACAAGGTCATAAAAAGGCTACAGTAAATTGACATGGCGAGCTACCAGACGCATTTGAAGGCTCAAGTTAGTATAGAACAGACTGGTTGTGTGCTCTTGTGCGGACGAGTACTTTAGGGACTGATGGGGGCCTGGAACTTACCGTGGTGGGAGCCTTTTCGTGTTTTGAAGCAGAGCTGTCCAAAAGTCTCCCTGTTTCACTTTACCCTGAGAAAACAAAAAATAAAGAACTAAATAGAACTGAAAAAAGAGGCGGAAGACAGTAAACAAAACTGAGACTTCATTTTTTGGCTTTCTTTGATTCCAATATGTCTGCTTTTTAATCTGTGATGCTCAAAATAAGTAACATAGCCCCCCCGTATACGCTTACAGGTAGCCCAAGGGTTGGACTTTTTGGTATGTATTTGTTTTTTCGATGTAAAGCTATTGGTGTCTTGAAGAAGTTTGGAGAGAGGTGCCAAAATTCGAGATTTACAGCAAATAAATAAATTTGCATCGGTCAGCGTATTTGTTGCATTTTTCATACAAACTCTTATATTCTGCCGAGGTCATAATATACACATAATATACGCGCTCCTCTCATAGTCAGCTTGGGCTACCTGTGGTACGCTTCTCCAGTTTTTCACAATTCACTCCCAAGCTACCTGTCTGACGAGCTGGAGGGATTACCATGGCGCGCTATGAGAATCATCTTTCCGTGTGTCACCTATCGTGAGGCACTAGGACTCGCTAGTTTAGAGACACTTTTTGATCGGAGACAGGCTCAAACGGTCAAAATGTTTCAAGACATCAGTAATAATCCTGATCACAAATTGTACAGATTTTTACCAGAGCCAAACAAATGTAGTTTTAATCTGAGAAATAGTCGAAGATATCACGTTCCTAATTGGAAAACGAACAGACTAAAGAATAGCTTTTCTACAGCAATGGTATATAGACGACTATATTATGGGGATTTTCATGTTCACATTTTAGCATAGTTTTATTATTTGAATTCACTTGTAAAGTTTTATCTAATTCAGCTCTAGAGCTGTAAATTTTAAAGCTTCAATAAACTATCTATCTATCTTTAACTGGTAGCGTAACAACTGTAAAGTGTGCTTCACTGCTGCGGTTCCGTTTTAAAAACGGTCTGGATTGAATTTGAAGCGTATGTCACACCAAGGTGGAAAAGGGGATGGAGAAGGGGATGGAAAAAATGGACGATGAAAAAAGGTAGGGGATGAAAAAAAAAGGAAGGGGATGGAAAAAAAAAAGGAAGGGGATGGGAAAAAATCACGCAAATTTAACTTTTAAAAAATGCGTCTTTTTCTACCCATAACAGTACGACTGCGAATTAGTACACAAACCTTAACACTCTGAAATTCAATTGTGTTGTCTTTCACAAACGAGCAAGAGATTTTGGCGATTCTCTTTCTGTTGATGTCCTGCAAAAACACGTGCGGTGAGATATAAGGAATAGGGAGGGCAAACTAAAGGGCCAGCACTTTTTCAGCCAAAATATATCAGAAATTGTTTGACCCGGTGCTAGCAGTCCCCATGCATCGCTGAAGGAGAGTGCACGCGCACGAATAGGGAATATGACCGTGACGACGAAGTTCGCCTCTTGTTTTCGAAGGCGTACTCTTTAACTTGCTTGGCAATTCATAACGAAATATAACAAAACATGCGCTTGTAGACAGAGTGCGAGGGCCGGACGGGAAAATATTTGGCTTTTACACAGGGCGTATGGACCGCCATGACAGAGTCAGATATTTCCCTCTCCAGCCCGACCAAACTTAATCAATTAATTTTTTCATGCTTGTTTGATTGGAAGACAAAGCATACTGATCTTGGTCAATAGTCCAGTTTACAAGTTTACGAAGACCGCTGTATGAAAAGACAACAGACGCACTTATACAATCTGCAGTAAAATAATCGCAAATACAAGTGAGAAAATGAACTTTTTACAACTCTATGTATAGATACTGAGGTTAACCCCGTAAAAATCCGTCTTTTGTATTTTCACTCTGCGGTCTTAGAAAACTGGTAACTGAACTACACTAGTTGAATGTTGAATTACGCGCATGCTAATGAGAAACAGCTCGCGTGCGGTACCCCACGCTTGTGGGAGGCAAACGCTCTCACCAGACTCCATTATAACTACTCCCCTAACGAAAGTGCTGCGGAGGAAATAAAAGGATTTATCACAGAATCATGTGTAGTACATGTTCTTCGGACTGTATATTCTTACCTTCTCCAAATGTCCTCGGTACGTGTCAACACAGGTGAATGGAATTAAAGCGATGACTTCTCTTTCTAGTTCCCTTCTAAATATTCCATAAGTGGAACCTGACAATGTCAAACGTCATTAATGTGAGCTTCGCTATCGACAATGTCCCTAATGTCTGCACGAGAGATGTTTGGAATTGAAAAGCTTTGTTGATAAACATTACGATAGCAAAAATCCGCTTTATAAAAAACTTTTACGTAAGGAAATGACCAAGTATTTCTTCGGGGCCAAAACAGAGTGTCCGTGGTATGGCCGTATTAACACTGGCATTCTACTGTAATCAAAACAATGTGTCCATGCAAGTGATTGACTTACCAACAAGGTACTCTCGTAGTAAGTCTAAACATTCTGGACTCGCTGGATCGTGACTCAGGTGCTCAAAAATCTGAAGAGAAAATAACAAGGGAACACATACAGTCAACCCCGTGAGAGAGATCGAGAGAGAAAACGGAGCAAATAACGAGAACTGACAAGGTTTGATTTGCTAGCTTTAATTGCTAAGCGTTAAAATCCGTGACAAGATTAGCCTCCCGCGTGGTCGTTTTTAGGGGAGTGGTGTGGGGAGGAGGATAACAAGACTCCCCACGCGACTCCCCTAAAAACGACTGCGTGGGAGGCTATCACAAGACCACAAATCAAACGCGTACGACTTTATCGGACTGAGACCGGGCGTCACTTTAATAAATTATACTTGTGCAAAGAAACACATTTACAAATGAGTCATTTCAGGGTTGTACGACTTGCCACAGTTAGAGAGGCTCACGTGTCAAGTGGTCGCTTATCAGAGGTTAAAAGAATATAAAACTTTAAATTGTCCGCTCAAAAAAAGTGGTCGTGGCCATTTACGGGAGGTGGTCGCCTACGAAAGCTTTCAACTATAGTGATCATACTAAGAAAAATTTTGACATTTTGGGGAGAAAATGGTCGGTTATGGGAGGTGATCGTTTACAAGAGGTGGTTGCACAGGGAGGCTCGATTGCATACGGACTGTACTTTTATAATGTAAGTATTTCTTGGCAAGGGATGTAAATATGCCTCCTCGAGCTTTGGTCTCAGCGGAAAATAACCCATGGGAACCAAAAAATTCCATTATCGCATAACTGTTGTTGAATAAAATCAAACAATAATAAAGATTTTTCTTTAATTGACTCGTAAGAGCGCCTTACGTAATGTACACAGAGCGATAAGCCATTAAAATGAGCGATGTTCATTAACATAGGACACATTTGCTTTTTCGCTGCTTTTTGTGTCAGCTTTTGCGAGATCGCAAGATAAAGATTGCGTGAATTTAATCGCCAAGCATAAGTGTATTGCATTAAAACTTAAGAGTATGTAAACTAAGGAGATGAAATTTAAGCTTTCTGAAATACAAATACATGAAAAAACTAAAAGGGTTCAGTGTGATTAAACAGGCATTGGCGACGTTCTTGGTTACAATTTCATTTTTTTAGTTAGGTGTTTGATCGAAAACAACGTTATTTTGAAAGGTTATCCCGCCCTCATTTCATCCTCCTCGGTCGCACAATGTAGTAGATTGAGTTTTCAAATATGACAGGTTTTCCGCGGCCAGAGTTCTAATCATTAGTTGTTCGGTAGCACCTGCCGGATTTCCCTCTCATTCGCTGTCAAGTTTTTATTTGACAATAAAATGTAAATTAATCTTAGCCGAAGCAAATTAAGCTACCGATCGCTAGCCGGCTTATTTTACCTTTACTTTGCAAACGGGAAGAATTTTCAATGTTTATGATTGTGCAGATGACAAAGTAGAGCCGAAACACTTTAAAACCTTTTGAAACCGTGCTTACTCTTTCAACGGGCATTTGCTCGACACAGAAATAGATCAGTGAAGGCTGGTTAGGTGAGTTAAAATATACCTACATTGTTACGTCAATTTGTGGCTTGTCTTAAAAGCCATATTCTTTCTGAAAGCCAACTCGCTTATATTATTTACCCAGAACGTATTATTTCTATCATTTGTCACTGTATGCATACATTCTGCGGAAATGCAGCAACGAAAGAAATTTAATGAGATTGCATTTTCTGTACAACTATTGTGGGGTTTTCTACGTATAAAATTGATGTTTCGACCGAGAATCTCCCTCCAAAAAAGACTCTTCTGACAGGCGCTTTTTTAATATGTTTGCCGCATTTATGATGGACTAGTACAAAGACAGGATTGCTTTAAACAAAGCCTCTTAATTGCTGATTTTGCAGGGGTAATATTTTAACGAAGAAAACAAAACGAAAAGGTGCGGCAGTTGTTGGAAAACAGAAGCAAAGAAGAAAACCTACAGGAAAAAGAACGGATTTTTCCTAAG
This sequence comes from Siderastrea siderea, assembly GCA_964030785.1. Classification (NCBI taxonomy): domain Eukaryota; kingdom Metazoa; phylum Cnidaria; class Anthozoa; order Scleractinia; family Rhizangiidae; genus Siderastrea; species Siderastrea siderea. The sequence continues at coordinate 44,302,726 of OZ034972.1, forward strand.
ATCCTAGCTCGTCGAAATCAGTTGCCGTTCAGTTGCTTCCTTCAAGGCAAGATGCTTGTGTGTTGTTGGTTTACAATGCTCTTTTTCAGCGCTGCTTTGCCAATCCAAGGTAAAAAGGATGAAAAACAATCTCCGAGAATTCATTTGCCCGGAGACGTGATCTTAGGTGGCTTAGCCCCTCTTCATTATCCACCAGGAACCAGAGAAGACGACCCCGCGCAAAACTCGGATGGAAAATTCGCTCATCACTGCGGAGGACCATTCAACTTTCGCGGACTCCAACACGCCGAGGCCATTCTCTACGCAGTGGATCAAATCAACAACAACAAAACTTTGCTACCCGGTATTCATCTAGGTGTAGATATAAAAGACACTTGTAACAGCGTCGATCACACGATTCGAGAATCCCTGCAATTTGGGTTTATTCGCGAGGCGTACCTGAGCGCGGAAGGAGAAGACCGCGCGTGTGGTTTGACGCAAAATGATTCCATGAGTGAGACAGAAGCAGTCACTAAAAGTAGAGGGGTTGCGGTAATTGGAGCCGCGTACAGCGGCATTTCAATCGCAATTGCAAACCTAGCAGGTTTATTTCATGTTCCTGTGGTAAGTTACGCATCCACTAGTCGCCTTTTAAGTGACCGTACTCGCTTCAAAAACTTCCTCCGCACCGTTCCGTCAGACACGCGTCAGGCGCAAGCGATGGTTGATGTAATACTTGCGTTTGATTGGAATTTTGTCTCGACAATCGCCTCTGATACTGAGTACGGCCGATCAGGAATCGATTCATTTAAACAAGCGGTAAACGGTCGGAAGGACTATCGTATCTGTATCGCAGTTGACGAAGTTTTCACCGTCCGAACATCAAAAGCGAAAGTGCGCGAAATGATATCGAAGATTCGGGAACACCCTGAAGCTAAAGTAATAGTGCTCTTTGCCGAGTTAAACGACGCAGATTATTTCATTACCACTGCCCGTGAGGAGAACCTTACTGGCTACATCTGGATCGGTTCCGATGCTTTTGCTCGCTCGTACTCTGTTCTGCGCCACAACAGAGAAATTCTGAAATACTGGATCGCTACAGAACCTAACTCAAAAGTATACGAACCGTTTAGAGTATATTTCCAGAACATTACTCGCGAACGCTTGAAACGGAATCCGTGGCTAAGGGTGTATAAGAAGTATGTGGAAAGGCTGTTGAATCTTATTGAACCGATAGAATACTCATCTTACACCACTACAGCTATTGACGCAGTTTACGCTGTCGCTTACGGCTTACATGACATGTACAGATGTTCTAAGACGTCTTGTCCAGGTGACGTTTCAAACACAGTGCAAACAGAGGTTTATAACTTTATTAAAAACGTCTCATTCTTGTCTCCTACCGGACACAAAGTCTCTTTCGATGACAGTGGAAGTGCAAGATCTTACTACGACATTCTATTTCTGAACAATCGAGGCGGAAAATATCATTTTGATGTTCTTGGATGTTGGTTTTACGGACAAGGATTGAAATTTTTGCCTCAGTGTAAGAACAATGAACATCCCTTTAGTGGATTACAGTCATATGCAAGGTGCAGTCCAAGATGTCGGCCAGGATTTTGGAAACAGCCGAAAAAACACTTCCCAGAGTGCTGCTGGAACTGTCTTCGTTGTCGTGGCAACAGTGCGTCCAACCAATCAGAAGGTACGGCGTGCATGAGTTGCCCGGATGGGACAAAGGCCAGTCACGGCAAGACATTTTGTGATGTCATTCCTTCAACTGAAATTCTTGAGACCCCAGCTGGCAGGGCGGTCGCTGGCGCTTGTGCAGTTGGGATTGTAGCTGTTTTCATAACATTTATGGCGCTATTTAAGCAAAGAAAAACTCCACTTGTAAAAGCTTCAAGTCGGGAAATATGCTATGTTCTACTCCTAGGACTCGCTTGGTGTTATGTTACACCCGTTTCGTACCTTCTGCAACCGACATCTGTTCTCTGCCAAGTTCGTCCGTTTCTGGTGAGCAGCGGTATTGCCTTGGTGATTGGCTCGCTTCTGACTAAGACTAATCGCATTGCGCGAATCTTTAGCGTGAAAAGCATGCGGAATGGAAAGGCTTTGTTCCTTAGCAACAAGTGGCAAATGGTATTTGTTTGGGTGTGCGTCATGTTAGAGAACTCCCTAGCGGCTACGTGGATCATCACCTCTCCCGCTAAGGTTGCTCGTGTTACTCACGGAAGTCACGCGGTAACACTGGAGTGCGTGACAGATTCATTGGTGGGTTTTACCATCTGGGCCACGTTTAACGCCGCGCTTGTCTTGCTCTGCACTTATCAAGCGTTTTTGGTGCGCAAAGTTCCTGAAAACTACAACGAGGCAAAGTTTATCGCCTTCAGTATGGTCACCGTGTGTATAAGCGGGGCAGTTTTCGTGCCAACATTCTTGGGGACTAGAGGACTCTACAGGACAATATTGACGTGTTTTCTGGTCATACTCTGCTCCACTGTGGCACTGATTTGTCTCTTTGGTCCAAAGCTCTATATCATTTACTTCCGTCCAGAGAAAAACCAACCACACCCACCGGAAACCCAGCCTAGGATCGGAGGACTGAGGCCAGAGTATTGTCGTTCAATTTCTTCGCTGAGTACTATAACCACATTGAACACATTAGACAGCGTGGACAGTCCACAGCTGACAAATTTCCGACAATCTTGTGAACCTCAGGCTCGCACAGAGTAACAGAAGCCGCGAGAGCCCCAGTCTTAGCTCTAACACTGGGTTACGAAAACCTTCCAACCCGGGTGAGGGAGTGGAGTTAACGCTCCGCTCTTGCAAGAAATTCCCCTTACAGTTTTGGAAATGCAGTCTAGTTTCTAATCTGATTTAACAATAAAAATATCAATAATTTATCAACAAAATTAATTGAATGACAAATGTTGATGATGTTACCTTTTTAATTAGACTAGAATCCCGCAGGTGAATAACAGCCAGGTGAAGAATGGCAAGACGTGTACTCGGCATGTGAGTTCTGCCACGATCAAATAAAATAAAATAACATAAAACATTTTGCACCAACCTTTAAAATCGAACCTTAAAAAAACGTGGAAGTTAAAAAGGCAGCTTGACGTGATCTACAGCTGTATCACGTTCCCTCGCCTCAACAATTATCCTGTAAATGGTTTGAAACCAGGAGTCATATCATAAGTCGGTGAAGTATGATCGTCGGGGTGAGTGTAGTCCTGAGAAGGACTGTTCGAGGTGACATTCGCGACCTTCAGATCGGACTACGAGTACGAGATTGAGTACAAGTACGACTTTTGAATTCCTTGTCGCGGGCTTTTGGTTGTGGTCTGTCCTGCGAATATCGTTCACTTAGCATTCTTCTCTACTGGTCAGCAACAGGGAGAAATAAGGGCATTGAGAACGTAACGGTTTTGAAATGCAAATGACGTACTCGTACTCAATCTCGTACTCGTAGTCAGATCTGAAGGTCGCTATTGACTACACTCATCCCGACGATCATACTTTACCGACTTATCACCAACCATTGTAACTAAAATTACCTTTATAAACTAAATTGACATTTCACTTTATACTTCGCATTGTACTTTATTCATTATGTACCCCTTTTTCGATAATTACATATAATTTCTTTTCAAATACATCTATATACAGCAATACATAAATCTCACATTCTTAGTAATCTTTGTCATCGAAAGAGCTGAAAAAGAAGCCACCACTCAAGAGCAAAATGAGCTCAAAGTCTGCCGGAATACACGACGACTTTCATTTTTAAATTGTTATCCAGTCAAAACACCGTACATGTTGGCACTTCATGGACGAAACCGCCGACACAGTTAATTATTAAACCCAAAGTTCGACTGTAAAAGTACTCATTTCCCCAGCCGGGGTGATTTCCACAACACAGAGGGAATAAAAAGAACGAAAATCTGGGAGCGAAATGAAAGGGAACAGAAATTTGGGGGTGGGAGGTCTGCCAAAGCTAGTTATTCTGGTAAGGTTGGCCTCTTTTTTCGCAACCAGCTCTGAGAAAAAAGGGGGCGGGAAAGAGCCGGTGTGTTCGCGTTTGTTTGTTTGTTTTTTCTTTTTTAGCGAGGGCGGGGGGGGGGGGGGGGGGGTATGGAGCGAAACTTGTGAAATCATTCCAAAATTTCTCGAAGACATACCTAGCGAAAAGGTCTGCCAGTGCTGCTTTATCGAAGCTGTATTTATAACCATTGCCAGACCTGCTGTCAAACATGTACGGACCTGTTGGGGGAAAGGAAAGACAAACATGAGTGAACACTTCGGTTTTCGGTTTAGGACGCTTGTTTCTTCTGACCTGTTTGTAAAGAAGTAGAGATTTCCTTGTTTAGGTACGACAGCACCGGCAGCTCATCACAGGGGACATCAGCAGAAGAAAACTTTGGAACAGCATCACCTAACAACAAAAACGAAAAGATTTCATCAGCCACTTAAGGTGACTCCATCGAAATAAATGACGCGCTCTATGCCTCTCTAAAAGCTCTAATAACATCGTCATTTCTTACTCGATTGCCTTGAAATTTTCGCATTTTACACAAAATTTATCGAAGAATAATACGTATGTCAACACGTAGATCTACTGAGACCAAACACCGTTAACGGTGCACGTTGGTCGCTACACGTACAGAACAGATACGTAAAACCCGACCAAAGCATGTAGCGACCAAACATCGTCAATGCACCCCCTAGCCAATCTGTAAATTGCTCAAATTCTCATCAAATGCAAGGAAATTTGCATAGCGCTACTGTGGAATTCAGATAACGTCAAAGCCGTCTACAGAACAGAGTTTCGATAGTGCATCAATTTCAAAAAATATATTGTCCAAACCAAGACTGCCCCAGCAACGTAAAATAGTGCAAAGTATGTGTAAAAGATTCAGTTTCATGTTCCGGTAGTTTTATTCAATTCGCCCGGTTAGTTTTCATATAATTCAGAAAAACGTGAATTTGGCGACTTCGTTATAGTTTGGTGCAGAAAGTGAGTTTATAATAGCCGCCCAAACTTTTTCATCGATGCGGATAGCTAAATGCGGTTTGGAACTAACTATAACGATACATCTAACTTACTTTATCTGGAGTTATTACGCTTTTCAGTCAAATTTGGAAAGCGCTGGAGCGGTCCAAACTTTGAAGTCCGTCTGGGGTTGTTATTTTGACGTTCAAATTGTGCCGGGATTTCTGTACCTACGATTTCGTGGAAACTTGAAGAGTCAAGGTAAGGTGTTATAAAAAGCTGATTCTAGAAGTTTAAACCAAATCGTAGCGCTCAGTTTTGTTAGAAGAGCAATTTTATCAAAAAAGTAGTGTTCAATAAAAGCAAAATCACGCAAAATTAACGAACAGTAGATCTACGTGTTGTCATACGCATTATTCCTCGATAAATTGTGTGTAAAATGCGAAAATTTCAAGGCAATCGAGAAAGAAATGACGATGTTCCTTAGAGTCTTTAGAGAGGCACAGAACGCGTCATTTATTTCGATCGAGTCACCTTAATCAAATTAAAACAACGAAAACGCACCGTTACCAATCAGCCTGTGACAATCTCTGAGACAAATCGTTTGTTCCACTTTTTCTCTGGAAATTTAACCTCCCAGGCAAAGGCTCTATCTACATTTGCAAATTTTCTCCGATTTGGCCTAGTGGCAACACATTAGTCATGAAAGAAATGGTGAGGTATCGCAAAACGCTTCCTAAACTAACCTAAAATTTGCTCTTTTTGAAAAAGGAGAGAGTTGTTTACAAAAAGAACTAAAGGGTACTCTGATAACAACCAGCGTTGTAGTCTGTGTCCCCGTGGGAGGGTAGGATGGGGGTGGACTGAGTACTCCACTTTATAAGTTTATTCCTCTGTGATGTTCTATTAAAAAGGATGGGTTTTGAGCTGTTTAATTCTAAAACGGGGCATGAATTTTCACCAGTACATTTTTTTGGTCTTAAACAGAGTATGTTTTGCATTCTGATCTGAAATAGGCCATAAGGGTAGAGATTTTCACCTTTTTAGGTGTGCAATACAGAACAAAAATCGTATATTCGGGCTCAAATATAGGATCCGAATTTCACGCTGAGTGAGCCACAAACTTCCCATATTTTCTAGGAGTACCCCGCTAGAGAGGGGGTGGAGGGTGGAAAGGCTTTTTTACCTTGCAAGATGATGTGATGGCAAGGTTCGCGTTCAGGGCTGCAGTTCAACAAGTGAAGAAAGTGACCAGGCAAAAACACCATCAGGTAATCATCTATAAGAGCAAAAGAAAGTATAAAGTTTCGTTTATAGCGGTAACAAATCACACTTCGGTGTTTCATATTCCAGACATCCGGGTATTTGTATTAAACGCTTACACGGAAACTGAACACAATTGAACGCCGATATCATGAAGCGCCAAGGGACTGTGGAGATGTGTCCGTTATAACGGGGGGTTCGTTCGTATTTCAGGTATTTGTGGAAAAACGACCAAAATCTTCGCTAGATCGGGTTTGGTTAGGGACGGACCATAAGAAAAGTTATGGGTGGGAGGGGGGGGGGGGGGTTGGCGAACTACAAAAAAAATTCATGCAAGGGAAAATTGAGTGAAAAAAATTCAGGCACGGTGAGTAGCCCAGAAAAAAAGTCTCTGCATACGGAAAAATATTCCTACAAGGGGAATGTTAACGAAAAATATTCGTGCAGCTCCAAAATTCCCCATGCCCTGCTTAACTTTTCTAATAATCCGTCCCTTAATACTGGTAAATATTAAACAGTGTTATGTTATACCACCCAGTATTCGGTCTAATCGTGGAATTTCCATCCAGATTTGAATGATGAAATAAAATTCGTGATATGAGTTCTGCATGCATCTATGTTGATCTGTTACGCATTCCACTTTCGTTGTGTGATGACGTTTACTCGTTATATCAGGGGAAATTTTAAGCTTGGGCTCCTGGATTGTGTTCGTTATATCGGGGATCTCGTTATACCGGGGTTCGTTATATCGGGCTTTTGTTCCATACATTTTACTGTAACTTTGGCCGGGCTGGAGAATATCGTTCGTCATAGCGGGGACTTCGTTACAAAGGGGTTCGTTATATCGGGTTTCTGCACGGAATGATCAAAGAATTCTTCGGAGTACTTACTGAGAGAAGAGAAAAACAGACGTTGACTTTGTGGATCCTTAGACGGTTTCAGAGTTGGTAATACACAGTTCATCAAACAACCTTTCACAAAAAAAAATGGAAAAGAAAAATTAAAAAAGGCAAATCGTTTGTCAGATTAGTGTATTCTTTATCGTCGTTCATGTTTATATTAATAATAATAACAGTTTTTATACACGCATTTCGCAGAGCCTCAATGCGTTTACAAGATAAAATATTAAAACCTAAATTAAATTACAGCCTTCAAAAAAACAGTCGATAAAAAAAGTGCTTGACTACTAATAACAATGGATAAAATATAAAAAAGCTAACTACTAATTACAATGGATAAAATATAAAATCGGTGAACTAAAAATAAATCAATTTAAGGTGATTCCATCGAAAAAGAAGTTGTAATGAGAATTTGTTGAAACTTTGCAGAGTTACTAATTACACCTAGTACATTAAAAAATAAAATAAAAAGAGGGGGTCACCGTGTCTGATTTCACGCTACGGGGTTGTAGTATATAGGTACTTTGCTATCTTTAGACAGCAATATTAAAACTGAAACCTATCCTTGTACTAGAGACACCCATTACTTCAACAAAGTTATAACTGGCAATGAAATATAAGCATTATTCTTATGATAGAAGTACAATGTTACAGTAAAACGTCTTAAATTGCCATAACAATGAAACTAATTTGAAATAATAGGCAACTCGAGCCTCTGCACGGTTTCAGTGAAACGCCTAAAATCTGACTGTAACAGTGAATCAACCGGAATACTTCAAAATTGAATCATGAAAAATTCTTCAAATTTGAATATATCATGTAAAGTCGTATTTTCCTTAAATAAATGGAATAAAAAAGTGGGGTCACCGAGTTCGTTTGGGAGAAAACGACCATTTATTTCTCTGAACAGCTCAGCTTCCATAGAAAACCTATCAAGTTCCGAACGCGCGCGCGCTCGTGCGCGCGCTAATCACGCAATAAATGATGCGCAGAAAGGATGCGTAATGCAATTGAATGGAATCACCTTAAAAAGATATGTCTTTCAAAGCCTTTTAAAGGCAGAGACTGACTGTGCATTCCTTATCATTAGAGGCAGCGTGTTCCAAAGTCTCGGCGCGGCGATCGAAAAGGCCCGATCGCCGATCGTCGAACGTAAGCTGCGTGACGGTACATAATGATTCACAAGATCTTCAATATAAGATGGAGCAAATCCATTCACAGTCTTATACGTAAGCAGCAAGATCTTAAACGAAATACGTTCCTTAACGGGGAGCCAGTCGTTTTGCTAAGTCGTTTGCACAGTACAGGTAACGGTAAGTGATGGCTCAGTGATGGTGCACGTCCTAAGTTAGTAAACCAGATTCTAGAGTAAGTCGCTGATAGAGGTCCGAAACGAAGGTAAAACACTTTTCTCTTCTACACTCTCACCCCGACGATCACGCTGCAGACAATCGACTCAAACCATTTTCTGATACTGTATATAAATGTTTTCCTAAACGTTACATCTGAAGCGAGAAAATCATGAGTTCCTGCAAAAGTTCAAGGCAGGTTGGCGCACGCAAACGTTTAAGACGGGAAAAACCGTTTCTTGCACGTTTATTTCTGACTCCCGCGATTTTATACACGTTTTATTTCTGATTTCCGCGATTTCATACTGCGTTTGTATTTCCGTTGAGTTGCATGCCCGTCACGTTTACGACAACGAAATCCGCTGATGCCCGGGTAACACGTCCATGATATGTGCATCCATGTATGACGTGTACAAGTTGCGCATGCGTGTAGTTTGAATTTCTTTGTAGCATTCTTAAGCTAATATTAACTCACCATGATGCAGGACGTACACAGAATACTCTAACTGACTGAGGTGCTCTGCAGATTCTCCTGATGAACCCTGATTTAAATAAATAGAAAAAGATATTTTTTTGGTGAGCCACTGAACACAAGCAATGTACCGATCACAGTTACTGCGCTTTACATTCCCTGCTAATGTTCGACATCATTTAGTTGCCTTTGCGTTTGTGTTCTCCTTTAAATGCACTGGGTTTCAATTTGCAATATCCTCGTATAAACCTTTCCACTCAGATTTTCATTAACTTACACACGCCTAAAAACAAAAATGTGAGGGGATAGGTAGCTTCTTTTTTTTTTCCGGAAATTTATCCGGTTCACAGCGAGTTCAAGGCCATGGTGTCCTAGTCATGCGTGTGCAACAGTAGAACAGGCGATCGTACAATGGGAACTACATCTCAGAGCTCCTGTTAGTAACAGCTGTAAAGGCGTGGTCAGATTCATAATAACGTGAAACCGAGATCCCGTCAAGAGACACCCTATCAGGCTTAGACAATATTCTGTGATTACAGAGAACCGTTGTAATTCCCCCTGGAATCGTAGGGGTCGATTTATGACGATGTCATCCTTATAAGCTTATCATCTTATGATCTGTTATCAAAAAGAAATGGCTCCTGTTAGATCTACCTGTAAACTGTCAATTTCACCAGTTATTGGATGCTGAAGACAGATATAAAAAGAACCTAAAACAAAGTGACAAACGAAAATTAAAAATTGTGACCACAGATAATCTACCAGTAGGCAGGAAGTCTGTTTTATACGTAAGCTTCGCCAGAGGAAAGGTTGTCAGAACAGCTTTCGCTCATTGCTGCATGTGGACCCGTACTTATACAGACCACCTAACGACGTCAAGCACAACGGCTTAACGTTCTTACACAAGACGCGATAATCTAAACTGAAACAAGTTCTTTTTACCCAGTCAGCATGATCTTCGCAGTCATTTTAAGACCCTGGTTGGTGGTCCGGGTGAAGTTTGTACTCGTGACCTCCAGCTCTTAGCCTGTTCCAGGCCCCGAGATAGTGGGAAAGCGCGGATTGAGAAACCGAGCGCGAAAAACGCGTGGGGGCTGGGGAGAGACACATTTTCGCCAGAATTTGCGCGTTTAATTTTCGCGTTCCCTTTATAACTCTCGTGCCTTCCCTACTATCTGGGAACCTGGAACAGGCTACCAGCCCGTAGTCCGGTAACCAACAAACTCATCTGACAAGCACATGGTTAGCTGGGCGCCTGGAACAGGCTACCAGCCCGTAGTCCGGTAACCAACAAACTCATCTAACAAGCCTTGGTTAGCTGGGAGCCTGGAACAGGCTACTAGCTCGTAGTCTGGTAACCAACAAACTCATCTAACAAAGCAGTACAATACCTAACTCGACAAGTGTTTCTCTGTCGCTCACTTAGTCATAAGGGGGTTTCAATCACTTTAGGTACTCCGAAATCGTACACTACGAGCAATCTCTTTTTCCGCTCAAGGATAGTCGAGCATAAACCTAACACGCGAGTCTCGTGTGATGCGCCTCCACGAGCGGCTCACCACACGCGCGTCACGTTTCCACGCGGCAGGCGATCATCACGCTTCCTCGCGTGTTCATTTCGCTTGACTATCCCCGGCTGAGCGGAAAGGGAGACTGCCCGTAGTCTACCAAGTCGTGATAATGACTACAGTTTATTGCATCGTCAGTTTCTCTTTATTTCAGAGATGAGTTTTTCCTGCACTCAACTTCACGAACTGTTAACTTAATAATTATTCTAAAATATTAATATACCTTTTCCCGGCAAAGAGACCACGTGCATGTTCAAGTGTTTCTCTGAAAATACAGCATTTGATACCTTATTATAGGAAATTAACACTTGAGGACTTTAATTAAGGTATTTGAAATTAACGCGACTTAAATTAACGCGAATTGAAGGGAAAATTACTCCCCAATAAAGGAAATTAACGCGAAAGATGGGGTAAAATTTCAAAATGAGGGAAATTAACGTGATGAACACAAAGAAACACTTTGTGGTCCAGCTAGAACAAAGTTATTTCATGACTGAATTTTAAAATCATGAACAAAACAGATCTACAGTTGTGTGAGGCCATTTCTTTACTGGCAATGCGCGTTAAATTCTGCCTAAATGTAGGAAAGCTGTTGTTTTGTAGGTGTCAAGAATCTCGGGACTGGATCCAGAATTCGATCCAGAATTTGGGATTAAAATGATGGAAATTAAGGTCGCGGAAACTAACGCTCCACTTAATTAACAACGCGTAAATTAACGCTCACAATTTTAAATTAACGCGAATTTTGACAATTCGCGTTAATTTCATGGAACGTTAATTTCCTATAATAAGGTAAATCCGAAACCGAGCTTCAAAACAACCCACTCTGATCTAAGCTTACTTGACATCTCACTTAGAGACGAATTGGTTATGGTCATCTCATATCCATTAACCTTTTAACCCCTAGGCAGTGCTTTCAATAAGCACCGACAACCGACGAAAAGCGTCGGCTATTTCGCTCAGAAAAGTCGGCTACTTTTTGCCCTAAATTAAAGTAATTAAAGGAAGATTGTTTCAAACCCCCAGTTGATACAGTCGGTTACTCTATTCAAACCAGCTGCCTACTTCAAATTTTATTGAAACCCCTGCCTAGGAGTGACCAGCATCTACATTCTCCTTAAAATAACACTGCTTAATCAAACATAAAGGTCATGAGAATGAAGGGAATGATCACCAAGTAAAAAAGGTATTGATTGTTAAACAAATTCTCCTCATCAGTGCCATAGGAAATGTATGGAGAACAGAACAAAACAGGGTTACTGAAAGCACGATTGGAATAATAACTAATTTTGAAGGCCTCAGAACTTGACACATTCACTTTCGAAATAGGGAAAAAAGCGGGGTTATTCGCCACGTTATTCGGGTTATTCTCGGAGTTATTCATAGGGTTCTTTGGTTACTGTGTGTGTGAATCAATCAGAATGCTAAATGTCAATAGTGAGGTTGAGCATTTAATAAAACGAGGTGGAAAATTAATAAAAAGTTGAGAGCCTCTTCAGGCAAAACGAGTATGCAAAAGAGAAAGATTGGCAAGATAATATATTCTGAAAATGGTTCCGCGGTACATTTATTTAGCCTGCAGCATCCGCTTTTTTGCCTGTTACTACACGTTGTTGAACAAAACAAGTTCGTGCGGCAAAAATTACGAAAAGAGAACATTTACAGAGATGATTTTGTGCTGAATAACTTATACTTACCTGAAACAGTCTGGGTCAGAGCAACATCAAGATACTCGGGATGACTAACGAAACAAAACTTGCAGTTATAACTGAATAATCATAAAATACAGTGGAACCGGTTAAATATAACAAGTGGGCCACAATCAGTTTGTCAAGTAAACAGGGTTAATCATTAGATGGGACCATTACATCGCTTTTGCGAGCCTCTAATCACCAAAGTAAACACAGAAAAACAAAGCAAAACAACATGGCAATAATTTTGCGAGTTTTATTCCATTTTCATCAGAATTCAAAGTCCTCAATTTCAACTTTAGTTTTGCTAGGTTGATAAACCAATACAGCCATTACAAATGCACAGCGCGCCATACAAACAGTGAATGGTAAGATTGCGGACGAAGTGACCTTGTAACTGGTTTACCAAATAAAATTCAAAAGAAAGTTTTGAGTTTTTCTTTGTACAATTTTCGTTTGCATTCCGACTAGCTGTAATTTACTAATTCAGTTCTGGCGACCTTAAGTAGCCTACACCGTTTACACTACAGTTTGTAGTGATTGGAACCGTTTTCTTGCAAGTGGAGGTACGTGCATTTTGTCGCACAAAAAAGCACTGGGTGAACTTGGACTACAAAATGCATCAAGATTTGTTTGGAACAAAAACAAAGGTCTGGAGCCCACGAATTAAAACATAGTAAAAATTCAAAGCATAGTTTACAGGGGCAAAAATATGCGGGCCTGTATTGCTTTTTAAAGGGTCCAGATCCAATTTTCCTGTAGTGTATATTAACGCCTTACATGTTCAGTAAGAACAAACCTTACCTTGTCTTGGAGAAGAGATCCACATCAGGAAAAGGAAGAGGAAATTTAAGCTGCCAAATAGATGGATAAAATTTGGTTGTTATCAATTCTACACATGTGGTTTTCCACAGACGTGAAGATGATGATGACTGTAAGTTAGGGAAAACTTCTAGTACCAGGGTCTACTTAACCCTTTAACCCCCAATAGTGACAAGCATCTAATTTTTCCTTATAATATTCCTACTTGATCAAACATACAGGTCACGAGAATAAAGTTAATGATCAACAAACATAGAATGTCTTGATGTACGTGCAAATTCTCCCAACTATTACCATAAGAAATACGCGGAGAACACTAAGGAGAACATGCTTATTAATATTGGGGCTTAAAGGGTTAAGAAGTAATTGTATTAATATATAATATATAGATTTAGCCAAGCCTAAAGGCGGAGCCCCCCTTTTTGTTTTGTCTCTTTTTTGTTTTGTTTTGTTTTTTTGTTTTATTTTTGCTGACAGTTATTAATTTGTGAAAATACTCTCATTGAAATCGTTAAATTAAAAAAAAAACAAAGAAAAAAAATTCCCGCTCCCGCTGAGTGTCGAACCCGGCTCGTCAGCGTGAGATACCGGTGACTAGTCCACTAGGCCATGGGCGTTTAACGTTATATTAGAAGTTAATTTTAATACTTATTTCTTTCTTCGTGACAAGCTGCCTATCAGCATGAAAATGCTGGAGTAGTAAAGTGGGCTCGTTTGGGGCATATGGAGGCTTCTGATTGGTCGAGAGCGATCACGTGACTAGAGGAACTTCCGGTGGGGGAAATCGCTGACCAGTGGGTAAAAAAGGGATCGCGGGCTCATACAACCGGAAGTCACGTGATTTAGAATGGGAAACCGCTGACCAGTGGGAAAAAAGGATCGTGGGCTCATGGGAACCGGAAGTCACGTGGTTTGGAATGGGAAACCGCTGACGAGTGTGAAAAATCGATCGTGGGCTCAAGGTGGGCGAAAACCGCTGAGAAAACGCGGGTTCAAAGTCCAAAGTCCAATTTTTGGAACGGGGGTGGTCCTTGAAAACAAGACAAAATAAATAAATGACATTTTTATTGCTTTGTTTTACAATAACTGTGGTTTTCCTTTGTGTTCCTAAATCACATTTTGATTGCTTTGTTTTACAATAACTGTGGTTTGAGTTCCTCTTTGACAAGTGTTCCTTAATGTTCAATAGAGGGTCCCCACCATTGTTTTTGACATCGAGTTATTCTTCGCCATTGGTTGTTGTCACGGATCCATTGTTGTAATTGACGTCGATGATTTCTCATTAAAGGTACGGCAAAGGAACTGTAGAATGGGGGTGGTGGTGGTGGCGTCAAATGTTCTCGATCACAGTGATCACAATCGACGATTTTGTTGGGGCTTTCACTGGTAGCCATAGGGGTAGGTCTTGAAGGTGTTGGGATCAATGACTCGTTTGTCATAGACCAGCTTGTACCATTTATGTTGGGGTTCAGTCAGTAAGGTGTAATTGGCTGGATTGCGAACAATTTGATGGGATTTTGTTACTTGTATTTCCCGTGGGTTGGGAAGAGGTTTCTTGATTTCGTCCTTGACATTTTGACGCATGACGTCATAATTCAGCTGGGTATGTCCTTCGCTGTTGAGTCGGAAGCCTCTAACCTTGCATTCCACTTTTCCTTTATTCGTAGTATACCCATAGTTCTTGGGTCCTCCACTGACAAATTCTTGAATGTATTCATCCTTAGCTAATTCGGAGGCGAAGTCCCCAAGATAGGAACCCAAGACAGGTTGGATTTGAGTGGGTGTTTCCTCCAGGTAGATGACGGAGTCGGTGTCAAAGTAGAGGACTCTTTCCCCTAAGGCTTGCAGGGTGTCATACAATTTAAGGCGGGCGTGGCAGGTAGTGAAGCAGGCCACAAAAATGTTGAGGTTGGGTGAGACGCGGATGTCCTCTTTTTGGTTCCGGTAGTGGACTTCTACCATTTGGTCGGTGACGACGGACACGTGACGTACGTCTAACGTACTGGTATCTAGAAAACGGTGGAAGGCATGGGGGTCATCGAAGGCTTGAATTTGGGTTTTGTTGAGGCGTTGTCCAAACTTACCCCACATGGAGTTGAGCATGAGCTTAGCTAGGGTACGCAGGCCCGGGTTCTTCTTGATGTTGTTGTATTCTAACTGGATGCCTTCATGCAGGAAGTAGTCTTCGATGTAACGTTGCTTTTCTTCTTCTGTCGTGACATCCTTAGGCCACCCACTAGCTTCTTGTTTGATTTTCAGCCAGGTGTTAACATAATCGGCGAAGAGGCCCTCACAGGTCTCTTCAAAATGCCAAGCTTCGTAGATGTATTGGACTTGGTACCCGAACTCCACGGCTTTATACAACTCTGGGGTGCACCAGGTACTGGTGAGGGCGCGTTGTTCGTCAGTGTGTGGGCAATGATAAGATCTGTCCAAAAGAGGTTTGTCCATTTCTTCTTCCACACAACGGGCACAGAGTGGAAAGAGGAGTTTGTTGTCATGACGGTAAGGCAGCACGGGATGGTACAATTCACGGGGAGGCAGGACTTTACATTGAATGAGCCCAAAGTATTGGTGTATGTCCGTGTGACCCGGTTGAGAAACGATGGTGGGATGCCCTTTGGGGTAGGTGGACTTCTTGTTGACCCACGGGTACAAGGAGGTGACATCGATGTAGTGAATTTTTTGGCCAGGGGTGATCTGATGGTACAGTTTGATGGCATTGGTACGACCTCCACAGAAAGCCTCTCGAGGTTCAAGTGGTTGGATAAAGTTGAGTTCCCGGACGAAGGAGTCGATCTCTGGGTGGGTGTCTCGGAGGTGGTCCCATCGACATCCCCACATTTGAATGACGTTGTACCCTTGGTTGGTAAGCTTTTGGACTTTGTTTTGGGTGACGTCATAGAGGTCCTGCATGGTTCGATCATAGTTGCGGGGATGTTTTTCGTAGCGATGGGGATAACAGGTAGGGCATCCGTGGGTGAAACAGCCTTGAAATTCGTAGACGGTGTGGGTGTCGGGGCAATAACCATCCACATGGATGTTGGTCCCGGGGATCTTATACTCGCCTTGATTTCGGACATGTTGGATGTACTGAGGCTTTGGATTGGCACTGGCCAGTAGATCGTCGGGGTTGAGATCTTGGAGGGCGCGTTGACGTAGTTGGTGATCGCACCAGGTTAACCAGTGAAGGGCTGGGAGGGAGTGGTTGATGTTGTTAGTTCTCCACCCGTTAGGACCGGTGGGTTCGCTGGCAATACTGTTGGGGATCATCCGGTTCATACGTAAATCTCGATTACAAGCGGAGGCAATGGTGACGTGATCGAAGGGATTGAAGCCTGTTAAGTCTTCAAACATGCGTTTGAAAGTCAGACATCCTTGTTTGAGGAGTCGTACATCGGAACTGCAATAGGCCAATAACTCTTGTTGAAAATGAAACACCACACCCTGGTCGCGTTGTTGTTGATGCCAGGTTTCAAAGGCTTGTCTTCCTTCGAGTGTCATGCTCTCAGGCATGTAGTAATCGCGTGAGGGGAGGATGCCCACGTAGTTTTGATGCTTATCACCGGGTATGTTGAACTTGTGGGGGAAATAGCCTTTGCAGAGTTCTGTCAAGCCAAAGGTTTCGGGAAACGCGGAGAGGGGCATCTGGAAGAAACTCATGGAATCAATGAAGCGGATGCGGTCATGTTTGATCTCTAACAGTTTACATCCGTTGCGGAGTTGTTGGACGATGCGGTTCTCCCCATAGTATTCTTGGATGATAAAGTACCCATCGTACCCTTGAAAATTATGAGCGATGACATTGACTTGACGGGTATCGTGAAGAGTCAAGGCATCCAGCCATTCCAGAAAGTCACGGATACAAGTGGGACCTGGGAAAGGTTTGGGTTCATCGTTGTCTTCGGTTTCGGCCACGACGAGATTGGCAATGTGTTTTTCGTGGGGTTGCATGGCTTCGATATCAAAGAAGACGTGTAAGGGAGGCAGGTCTTCCTGCTCGTCCTCGGAGGAGGCAGGGGGTTCCGCGGCGGCGGCGGCGGCGGCGGCGGCGGCGGCGGCGGCACCTCGTTTGGCGCCAGGACCTTTTTGACGGGTCCTCTTTCTCTTCTTCTTTTGGTCTTGAGGTTTGGGGGCTTTTTGTATAAAACAACGGTGTTTGTCGGCGTCGACGTACTGATGACAAGACGGGCAATCCACGTGCCAACAAAGGTGACGTTGAATGCGGGACAAGCCTACATTTTGTTGATAGCATTTATCGCATCGGTGTCGTTGAGAGCACACGGAGGTCTGGAGGCCCGTGACGGGTTTGCCCGCATGGGTCTTGCTGGAATGGGCTTCGTAACACGTGGGTCCGAAAAAGTCCCGATGACACGACTCGCAACGTTGAGTGGCTTTCAGGTGCCTGGGGTAAGCCTTTTGAAAGTCTGGACAATCTTTCTGTCGACAGGCTCCACACAACTTGGTTTTGGTGCATCGATGCATCCCCTCGGTGTTGTAGGGTTTCCAACAATCCGCACAGACATAACTGGACCCGAAAAATCCTGGCAATTTGGTGATGACATCATAATGGTCTTGGTTGTGCAACAGGATCAGTTGTTTGTCAGAAAGGGGTCCAAACGTGGTGATGTGGAACGATCGCGGCGCATCCACCAGGATGATCTGGTAACCGGTGAGGGAGGGGGATTGACTGAATTGGGTCAAGGCATCATAGCTGCAAGGACCCAAGGGTACCTGGGCTTCATTCTGGAGGGCCAGAGCTAGGGTTCTCTGCAGGGGCCTTCCTTTGCGGATGCTGTCGTATTTCGGGTGCTGGTCCACGCGAGCTTTGGCGACCACGAGGGCTCTGGCACAACAGAGCTCATCATCATTTTGGATGTGGATGACCGATTTTTTGTTGGCCGTTAACATGGTCATGGTAGGATGGCCTGGTTTCCCACGACGGGGTCTGCCGGTGCCTTGAGGCGCATGATGAACTTGAGTGATGGAGACTTGAAAGGAGTCATCCATTTCAAATTGTTCGTTGCTGTTGAGGGCTTGGGCTAAACGTTGGAACAGCGCTTCCACCCGTTCTGTGTCTCGACGCCATTCACCGGCACGTAATCCCCACCCCTGAAAATTATTGTGCAAGCGATCGGATGCTATGGTAAAGTAGAGTCGATCTTGATCGTGGAGGTCGGGGGTGGTGGTTAACACTTGATCGACGGCTCGGCGTAATCCATCTTGCAGAGCTTGGGTTATATTTTGACCTGGCATCAAGTTCCCCCTTTGGCGTAACTGGGTCTTGAAATGACGTTCTTGTACCCCCATGCGATCACTCTTCCGATTCACAAAAGGTTCGAGTTCAAAGTCGAAGGTAACGTGTTCAGAGGGATCCAATCCTCCGCCACTTTGTTGAAGGAGTTGGGTTTGAAACGCATGTTGCCGTTCCAAATGATCCATCAAATCATGATAGTCTTGATCATCATCGTCATCCAGGATTTCGGGGCAGATCAAATCATCCTCGTCACTCATGTTTTCGGTGCAAATCAAAGGCCCCACACAGGAATTGGTGTCGTCTTCCGACTCACTTAAGTCCAAACCGAGCATGGACATTATCTCACGTCTGGCGAGGCCACTTGGCCCCGCCACATTGTCCTTGTCTTGTGAGGACATGATCAGATGAAGTCACTGGAGATCGGGGCTCTGTTTTTATAGAGATCCACGCAAAGTATTGTGGTCTCTCTAAGGGGGGTTCCACGCAAAGTATTGTGGTCTCTCTAAGGGGGGTTCCACGCAAAGTATTGTGGTTTCTCTAGGTGAGGATGACCAAACAGAGCACGGGATGCCTAGGGGAGCCAATCACTAAACAGGGTGCCCCACTAGAGAGGGGGTGCCCTAGGGAGGGGAGGGACGGGGTGGGGGGACCCCCCTCCCCCCTCTCTAGTTAGGACCCCTGGTGCATCACGGGAACGAATGAGAGACTATAAAACAGATCGCCCCTCGAGGTCAGTCATCTCAAAATGGACTCTAGTGTAGACGACCTGTTGAACAAGTTCGAGAAGTTTGAAGTCGAAGAAATTTTAAATGAGGTTAAGGAGTGGAGGCTCGAGGACGGAGACATCCGAGAGTTTGGGGAAGCGCTGTTGGAAGAAAGGAGGAAAAGGAGGCTGCTCGCCCAAGCAGCCCAAGCAGCACGCCACACGTACATTGAACAGCACTGGAACCCGGGCTGTTACCCGCAAATCACCACCGCGTGGTACATCCGGGGCCTCGACTTCTGCTGGACCAACTGGCACCACCAGTTCAAGAGGCCCCGGACACCCCCACCAGCGCCTGATGGGTGGCCCCGCCCACCAGCACCGCCCCCCTCGCCCGAGGTCTCCCGAAAGAGAGGTCCGCCGCAGTCACCGTCGCAGACCCCCGGTGAATTACCAAGAAAACAACGACGATGACCTTAACGACGACAATGACCTTAACGACAGCGACTCAAACTACAATGACCTTAACGACAGCGACTCAAACGACAATGACCTTAATGACAATGACTTTAACGACAGCGACTCAGACGACGATGACATCCTGGCAGAATTAGCAGAGCTCAGGGCGAAACAAGAGCGACGACGGGCGCAGCAAAAGGCTAGCAGAGCCAGGCGCAAGGCCAGAAAGGCAAAAGGTAACCCCCCGGTAAGCGTTGAGGACGACGTTTACCAGCAAGTGGCCAAGCTCCGTGCCAAAGAAGCCAGACGACGGGCGCAGCGACGGGCTGAGAGTCATAGGTACCGGGCCAGACACCGCGACCGAATAGCAGCCTACCAGAAACAGTACTATGCCCTGAATGTAGAACGACTCCGGGCCTATAAAAGAGAATACTACCGTTCGAAAGCAGGTCGGCAGTGGCAGCAACAATACAACGCGAGAAAGCGTGAGGCCGCTGCCCTCACAAGGGCCATGGTTCGAAAGAGAACGGAGGAGAAACGCCAAGCCTTAGGTCCCCTCAAATTAACGGTCACGGTGGAGGATTTTATGTCGGACTTTTGCCATACCCTGTCGCCCAGCCCTGAGGATGCCATGGATCAATCTAGTACCCTCATGAACATGGATTCGGGGGTCGTTCATCCCCTGGATCATTCCGTAGGTGACGAATCTTCTTGTGACATGTGGGACGATGGGAAAGGATTTTTAGACAATTTACTCGATGACTTGTCCTCGGACGAGTCTTTGTTTGACTTTGTAAATGACATGATGGAGGAGGAATTTGATTTGGATGACTTTGTCAGTTAACCCCTCCTCGTCTTTGTATTTTTGGCAGAATCGTCTCAGTATTTTGGAAGAACATCCCTGTCATGGCAGAACATTCGTATTTGTGACAACTCATCAATCAAAATGACACAAGTGACATTGTTTTTTATTTTTATCAGGAGTGTCTACACCACAATGGGTTTTGTCTCGCTAATCCTGCTTGAGACACGAACTACAGAAGACTACCGAACTGCAGAATAACAATGTGACATTTTCATTTGCTTTTATTTTTACTCAACATGTGATGATTATGTTATTAAATGATTACAATTTCAAACGTTTCTTGGCTTGCATGATTTTCTTGACCACCCGTTCCGTCTTGTTTTTCTTGCCGGGTAATCGATCAATGGCTTGGATCATCTTGGTATCGGCTTTCCATTTATCTTGCAAATTCTTAGCACGGCTGTAATCAATGTCGTGTTGCTTAGCAATCTGGTCCAAGCGATTGATCCCTGGATCCCCACGTTTCAGACGTTTAGCCAAATGGGTGCCAGGTCCCATGTACTGATAACCGGGCCAATGAAATTCCTTCCCCGTTTTCGCAATCCATTTTTGGACATCCAAAGCCCCTCCTCGTTGGGGGCGTCCCCTTCTCCTCCTCTTAGCGGGCATCTTTTTTAGTCACTGTCGTCGTAATCCAATCGACGTCGTAACTTTTTACCTTGGGCCCAATCTTCCCAACCGGGTAAAGGTTTTAATCGTTCCACTTCACGAGCGGGTGCTTTGCCTTTGCGACTCTCGGCTAACTTTTTTTCCAAAGCCTTGCGTTGTTCTCGAAGGACTTCTAAACGTGACCGGCTATCCCCTCGACTGGTGGATGGGCTCCCTTTCTTGACAATCTTACTGGTAGTGGCTGCTCCTTTGCCTTTCTTGGTTGCAGGGGTAATGGGTGGTTTGGGAGTCGACGGGCTGCCTTTTATCATGCGCTTCAACCATTGTTCCACGGGTCCCGTCACCAAATCCCCGGTCTCTTCCTCGCCTTCTTCACCTGGTGGAGCACCCGGCGCCCCCACACCCACCCCACCAGGAAATTGACGAATGCGTTTGGTTAACTTGGTTAATTCTTGACTCAACGGTTTGGTTTGAGCATTGACCAAGGCTGGAGGTAATTGGGGGTTGGCTAACAAGACATGTTTTCGGGCGGCGAGCGTTGCGGCTTTGTTCAACAAGGCATTTTCGGTGAGTTCTCCTTTGTAATATTGAATGAGTTGTTCCAAGTCCTTTTGGGGAATCATGTACACTTCGTCCATGTTCGTTGACTACACTCGGAGCAAAGTTCCCCGTCTTCCTGCTCACGGCAACTCTTACAAAGACGGGCCCTCAAGATGTGTTGGTACTCTCGATACAACAGGTGATATTTATGCTTCCAATAATGACACTCGTCTTTCCACTGGTCGGTGGCCCGATTGGCCTCTTGTAATAGAGTCATCCACGTAGGGAGGGTTAACGAACACATTGACATAGCACCTCGTGAAGTCCTTGAAACAATCCGCTTCCTTTTTGTTGGACTAACCACTGACGACGTTTTTTGACGGAATGTCGACGACGTCCCAAATCACGTAGTACCTTTTTATAGGGTTGAAGTTTAGCCAGCATGGGTGGGGTCACAGGAATCTTGTTTTTTAAAAAGTTCAACACCAGTTCACTCACAGCATTGATTTGATCGGCATTGGCATGTTGTAACAATTCTTGACGTTTGGAACCATTGGCTTCTTGTAACATGGACCGTAAAAACGGTAATTGACGTCCAAGACGTTTCATACTGCCCATGGTCTTCGTCGGAAATTAGACACAGCACCTCCCACACCGAGGGCTCCCATTCTTTTATACTCCTTACTCTTGCCCAGTTTGATGCCCAGTTTGGCAGCGCCTTTCAGTAAAGAAAGAATACCTCCACCTCGTTGTCGTCGGACATGTTGTACATTATCGGTAATGCCTTTCAAGGCTTGTCCGCCTAATTTGCCTAAAGCCAGTCCAAACCCAGGTGCTGGACCTGATAGAAACATACTCATGCCATGGGCAATTTTATCCACCAAACGGGGTTTGCGACGCATTAAAGCCCCTCCTCGTTGTTTCCTTTTTCTGCGTCGTCGTCGTCGTTGTTGGACGGCCATGGTTGTAAGAGTGTGGGACTAGGAGGGAGCGGCTTTTTATGGATCCAATACTCTTTGGGTCTCAAGGGACGAGGACATCCGTCTACATAGCATAGGGCTTCCAAGGGTTGGTACACAAAATGACCATGGTAATCTTGGACACATCGTTTGGGTAATGGAGGGGTGAAATCCACAATGGTATCATCCAAGGTTTGCATCTTGATTAAAAATCGTTCCAGATCCTCCAAGGGAATACCCCGCACATGGGTTTTCAATTCGGTCAAGGCTTTGGCATAGGTGGTAAACGCAAATCGACTCATGGTCACTTTAAATCGGTATTGTTTAAAATCATTCCATCCTTTGACCACGGTGCCCACCGCCGCCAAACACGCTACCAACGTACTGTTTTCCAAAAGGGGACCCGCAATCATACCGGCAGCCATCAGGAGTAAGGCCATGCCATTGAACAAGGCATTGACACACCTGTAATGATTCAACATTTTTCGATAACACCACCATTGTTGATGATAAAAGGCATACAAGGAATCCATCCGTTGTAATAATTCTGGGGGGAAGGGAAGACCATGCTGTTTGGATCCATTCAATAACGACACGACGGTTTTCATCTTTACGGCGAAACACGGGACGACGAGGTTTGTACGCTCGGTGCTCCTCCTTGTTTATAACTGGTCACAATGCTATTGGTCATGGTGACATTAGCAATTTCACGTCCTTGGGCCAACTGTTCTTGATCTTGTAACATCATCCGTAAACGTCGTTGTAAATCCGCTTGACGCAAGGTACGAGGCTGTCTACCAGAACTCCCAGATGTCCAAGATCCTCGAGGGGTAGCTGGATTGGAGGCCGGTGTCAAAGGGGAAGTGGGGGTATTTCGTCGTCGTCCTCGTATTCGTCTCGGTCGTCGTCCACGACGACCCCCACCACCACCACCACCACCACCACCACCACCACCACCACCACCACCACCAGCACCACCAGCACCACCAGCACCACCAGCACCACCAGCACCACCAGCACCACCACCACCACCAGCACCACGTCCAGCACCACCACCACCACCACCACCACCACCACCACCACCACCACCACCACGTCCACCACCACGTCCACCACCACGTCCACCACCACGTCCACCACGTCCACCACCACGTCCATTACCCCCAGCACCCGCTGCTGTTCGAGCACCCGCTGCCAAAGGTACGCTAGGAGGACTCGCAGGGGTTCGAGCACCAGAAGACGGTGGGGTGGTGTGTATGCTACGGTAGGATTGACTTCCTTGACTTCCTACCCCGGCTGGGGAAGAGGCCTGCACAGGGGGCACACCATCTACACCGACAGGGGGGATGGATTGCATAAACCGATAGAGGGGTTCGTCACCTATTTCCTCCTGGGCGACGTCGAGAAGGCCTTGGTCTCCCGACCAAAATAAATCTTGCCAGGCCCTTGGGGACATTTGATTGCCGCTGGTCGCTCCCACCCCCGCAGGGGACACGGTATCGTACGATTGCGGAGGTTGACGGTCATCATCATCGGCCATGGTCGCTCTTTTTTTTTTCCTGTTCAAATGGGGTGTCGTGCCTTTATAGTCGTTTTTGATAGGTGCGAGTCCATCCTTCGTCTTTTAAGAGGTGACTCAACACCCGTTGTTGATCGGACGAGGCCGGATGTAAATCCAAGACCAAATACCCATACGGTCGTGTCGTGGCGTGATGAAACGTCTCCAACGTGTCTTTCCACGTGGTCGGAAACGATTGAAGCATGACATTGCGTACCCCTAATTGATCTCGGGGGTTCTTGAACGCCACGATGTAATGGGCATTGCGGGATATACTTTTCGCATAGCGACCCACGGGAAACATGTCTTGGCACAAGTACAATACCGTCACCCCTTGATGATGCGAATGTTTGGTGAATAAATCCAACACGCGTTTATCGTGACTGCCTTCATCCATTAAATCATCCAAGACCAGGACCCCCTGTCCTTCAGGAAACCATTGCACTAAGGCCTCATGATCGGGAATCCCTTCGTGAAACACCACCCCTTGATCTTGCATGCCTTGAAATCGATCTTGCCAGGCCCCATAACAATAATGCCTTTGGGTCGGTGGGGTGTCAAACAACTCCGGGTTGTCTACCAAGAGTTTTTCCGTAAACGCGGTTTTACCACATCCCGAAGGACCCACCACCAAGATAGAGGAAGGCGTATGAAAACGAAACGGTTTCCCCGTTTGCATGATGATAATACCCTTAGAAAAAAAAAAAGGCACCTTTTTATTGGAATCGGTGGGACTCGAACCCACGTACGACCCAATCCTTATCTGAATCAAAGGTCTAAGGCTCTACCCACTGAGCTACGACTCCGACACCAGTTTTTTCCAACAAATTTTATTTAAGCATTACATTGATGATACGGATGACAACAGAGTTGATACCATCTGGCTTCTTGGCCTACAATCAATTGTTGAAGGCGTTGACCGGCTTGATGGTCATTACTAACATAATCATGATCCGAAAACTCATTTAAAAACGCTTGCAAGGTCCGTCCACGGGCTTTGGCTTTCAAGTACAACAAGGCGTAATCACCACAACTCTTGCTTGTAATGGCTTGGAGGGACTTGCCATTGGTTACCACATACTTCCAATGTTGGACAATCCAATCTCGTAACGGGGTCGCTTGCACGTACGTATCCAATGGCAAAGCATAACTGTCCAGGACTTCACACACCTTTCCATCCGTCCACACCGCTAACCAATGTTGTCCCGGTTGATCGTGTGGGTCGGTATTCACAATGTACCCTTGGGGTTGGGTCTTGACAGGA
Source organism: Siderastrea siderea (assembly GCA_964030785.1). NCBI lineage: Eukaryota > Metazoa > Cnidaria > Anthozoa > Scleractinia > Rhizangiidae > Siderastrea > Siderastrea siderea. Next base: position 44,327,979 of record OZ034972.1, read on the forward strand.
CTCTTGGGTAAACGATCACAGGCCACCGTCCCGTAAAAGACCGGGTTCAATTGGGGGTCGTCTCGGGCTAAATAATCCAACTGTACATTATTCAAGGCCACATGTTCCATTTCTTCAGTGCTGGTAAATGTTATACAACACGGCTCCGTTCCTGTCAATCTCCAGCAAATTCTCAAATTCTCCATACACGAGTACGGTTATATTGACACCGGGGGCAGCTCCAAATTCCAACACCAATTGTAAATCGCCCGTTTGCTTGGGGTTGAGGTTTTGACTGTCAGCACATCCATTGGCCACATTGTCAAACATGTACAAGGTACAATTTTTAGCTTGGCCCCAATCCAGTAGTTCTACCATATTGCCTTTCTTTTTACACCAGGCACCACTGGCTTGCAGAAAACGGAAGTAGCCTAGATTATCTCGGGTGCCATTGTTGTGCACTAACTGCAGGGTTTCATAAGGGTATTCTTCTCCTCTGACAATCTGTTTAATGGAACTCAGCCCAAATTTCTGGAAACAGAACGGATCTCGGGTCACATCTCCATTGAAGGCACGGCTGTCCAGTAACCCCACAATCAATCGGTCAGGTATTCTGTTTTGAAACAGGTTGGGGATATCAAAGCGGACCAGGTTGTTTTGCATGCTGAAGGTCCGGATTTCACTGCGGACGGTCGGGTAAGCCGCCACTTGGCCTTCATTGTGTCTTTTGCTAGAGATACTCTGGTAGATGGCGTCATTCAAACGCAGTTGACAGAGATGAAACCGTAGTTTCACATCCCCCTCCATCAATCGGCCGGCTAGAGCCACTCCATTCAAAAACAGGCTGGGGCCATTGAAATGAAATTTCATCTTGATTTCGATACCAGGCACCAACAATTTGCCAGTGTGAAAGACTTCCAAGTGCGGGGTAAACACTAGACTGTGGGTGACACCTGCAGCATACTTGGCGGTTTCGGCTACCATGGCGTCCAAGGCTCCTTTGTGATTGGCACTGAGAGCGGTATAGGCAGCATCAGGTCCTGCTTTGTCTGTGTTGTTGGCGGTCCATTGGGGTGGGAAATCCACTTGATTGTACCAGCCTTGGGGTCCTAACACGGTCTTGCCATCTTCTCGGTCAAAATTCAGCAAGTTTTCTAGGTAAGCTTTGTAATGATACGTGTCGGATTGTGGACTGATCAACGTGCCATTCAACTGCAAGTCAATTTGTTTGATGATGGAATGGGCCAAATTATTGACGGGCCACAATTTCTCCGCGGCCACCAAGTTCGCACCATTCGCCTTTTTCAAACTCAATTCCATGGTAAAGTAACTGCGTCCCAAATCCACAAAATCGTCCAACCCCGGTATGATGAATTCCATAGGATTGATACCCGTGGTGGTGGGTTGAATGGTGACCATGCGATAGGCATTGATGCTAATGTCGGTCGGTGGCACCTTGAAAATCCGTAAGGCAGGGTTGACGGTCCCTTCGGAACGCTCGTGAGCCGGGGCGGTTTGTGTACTCACGTCAGGCATGTTTAACGTCGTCGAGTGGTACCCCGTCGTCGTCGTGAGGGGTTTTTATAGCGTCGTCGTCGGGCTAAACGTTGTCTCAAATCAAACCCGGGGACTCTCATCACCTCGGGACTTAACCATCCACCACGTTGTCGTCGTGGCATGAGTTTCCAAAACGGATACAGTCCACCCCATTGAGACAACCCTCGATTACTACGAATCCGTCGAGGTCGTGAATGCACGGGTTCCATTAGACTCCCAAAATATCACGTGCACGTTTGGTTTGTTTGGGAAATAAGGCCGTGGCTACACGCACGGCGTCTTTCACGTTCTTCTGATTCAACGCTTTCTTGGCTTGTTTGGTGATTTCTTTTTTAAGGACGTCTTCGGCTTTGCGTTTGATACCTCGTGTCAAACCCGTTTCCAAGCCTCTCTTGATATTACTAGGCAATTTTAAAGGATTTCGCGTCCTTATAAGACCTTGCAACCCCCCACGCATCAGATCCGTCATCACTCCTTTGCCTTGTTGATCATACCACTCGTCGGTTCGAAATCGTGTCAAACTTCCCCCACGCATGGTGCCTTCTTCTTCACCAGGGATAAACGTTTTGTTTAGGCTTTATGGGACTCCCCTTTTTATACCGTCATCGTCGTTTTTTCCGAAAAGCGGCTTCCAACCCTTTTTTAGCCCCGTAACTCGCGGCACCACTTGCAGCACCCAACGCCACAGCTTTTCCTCCAGCAATCAAGGCTGGAATGAGGGCCGCCAGGGGCAAGAGACCCCCTCGTTGCCTTCTTCTTCGACGCACTCTTGTCTTGGGCATCTTTGTTTGTTTTTTTCACAACTCTTGTTTTCTTTTTATACTCACATGACGTTGCACGTAAACGATTCCCCCGCCCACCGTTTGCGTTTCCCACTTCGCATTTCTTCCATACGTTTCTTCGTTGATCTTAGGTAATTCTTTTTGGCTAACTTTTCTACCCCTTTGGTGATGGACCAAGCGGCCTTAGGAATCCCGGCAATCACCGCGTTGACCCCTTCCCCCGCTTGTGGACGCTGTGGTCGGCGTCGTCGTCGTCGTCGTCGTTTCGGAGGCATGATTGATTTGGGTTCCCTTCTCGTCTCTCTTTTTTATGTCTTTTTGAAGTGTAACGTGACAATGGTATGACCTTCACCAAACTTGACCAAGTCTCCTCCGGCACCAATCGTTTCAGCCACTTGAACGTGAATCATTTCCACCACCTCGTTACGAAGAGACATGTAATGAATGTGCAACGGTTCAAAATACAGGGTGCCACGTGCTTCTCGCTTGTACTGGATTTCACGCAACAAATCAGTCACGCGATTGCCTACCATCATACTGCCTGCCACGTCCGAGTACACGTGCAACGATCGGGTGGGTTCCCCCACCACGGAACGAAACGCCGTATTCAAGTTGGTGAAACGCCACCCACAACTCATACTCAATTGTAAATAATCCGGTAAAAACGACCGCACCGTCCAAAAGACCGCGTTCCCCTGACCGTCGGTGACATCCTGCCAATCGCTGTTGTTGGTGATGTCGGGGACTTGATCCCCCAGGAATTCTTGCTGTAAGTTCGGCCCCAACACCAATCCACTGCTAATTTTACGTAACCATCCCATCTTGACCGCCAACTTGGTGTAGATGGTAAGGACTGGTGTTTTGTTACCACAATGGCAGACATTCGTGTTGTCGATGAGCAGATCGTCGCCTTCCCACTTGAACTTGACGTAGGTGTGTTTGCCTTGAGCGTTGGTAAACCGGCCTCCTTGAATGGCCGTTTCCTGGCGTCGTTGTTCCAAATGGGCAATCGTGGCTTTCATGAAACTCACGCCATCCACCACCCAATCCAAATCTTGGACGTCTTGGATGAGGGTTTGCGCCGTGCCTATGCGCGCGGCCATGGTGCCATCGGTTTTACCCGGGGCGGGATAAGTGATCTCCCACGACGTCGCTAGGATGTACCCATCTTTCTTCACCAACTCGTACAAATTGACGCGGGTATCCGGTAAGGAAATGGCACTCAACCCCACTTGCCAACCACCCCCTGTGAGCTGTAACGGTTGAGGTAAACGAATCTTGAAGGAATTGGCTTGGTTGTTGGGAAATTCACGTCGGTTGGCATGACTGGGTAACGTCACGTAGAACGACATGTTGTCTTTCTTCTTCACACCACCACTTCCCTTTTAAAGTGGAGGGTCAGGAGGGTACGCCCTTCACCAAATTTCACCAGATCCCCATTAGTTTCGGCCATCTGGGTTTCGACAATTTCCACCACTTCGTTGCGTACTGGGATATATTGAATATGTCGAGGTTCAAAGTGGGTGGTGTTTTGAGGCTGGTACTTGATTTCTCGTAAGAGATCGGTGATGCGACCCCCTACCATGCTGCTGGTGCCTACATCACAATACACGTGCAAAGGACGCGTGGTGGGAAATTCCAACGAGGGACGAAAGGTCTGGTTCACATTCACAAACCGCCAATTACACGTCATACTCAAGTTCAGATAATCCCCATCCACTTTCCAAAAGGCGGGCTTGTTGCTGCCATCCAGGACATCGGACGGGGTGGGAATGGAGTCCGTATGAAATTCTTGCAAGAGATTGGGTCCCAATCGATACACGCCCGTCGACACTTGTTCAATCCATCCCATTCTCAGCGCCAAGGTTCGGCCCCATAACACGCGTGCTACTTGTCGTGTGTAATCCACATTGACGGTATTCAACAACAAATCCCCTTCGGACGTCCATTCAAACGTCGGGTATAATTTGACGCCATTGTCCTCGGCCCATTTGTTTTTGGGTTCGGTTTCTTTGGCACGGGCTTGCACGTAACGGTACACCAGTTGATGAAAAAAGTGCGATCCCGTCGACGAGGCCAATTCCTTTCTCATATCTCGCCCGTAGACAGTGAGTTCGCGACGTTGATGCCACCATCGATCGTTGCCTTGATCGTCTTCGGCATACACCCGTTCGTGCCATCGTACGTACAACAGAGGATGGGAATCACCCACGCCTCCTTCTTCCGCTATCACGGGAATGGTGGGTAAGGATAAACTCACCATACCCACCATCCATCCTCGTCCCACAAATCGGATGGGTTTAGGCAATCGGTTTCTGAAATGATAACTCTTGTTCCCAGGAAACTCTTTGGTACTCGCATGACTCATCAACGTCACGTAAAACGAAGAGTTGGGCACCCACGTCATTGTTTTTAGTCACGTCGTCGTCTTTTGGGTGGGCTTGTCTCTTTAGTCTTCAGTTGTCGTTTGGGTGGGCTTTTCCTCTGGGGTGGTTGGAGAGACGTGACGTCTTGACTACGAATCCAACTATTGTACTTGTCGGGCCACCCTTTCCACTTGACCAACCAACGATCTTTTTGTCGCTTAAGTACCTTTTCAATGCGAAACACCTCGGACACATGGACTTTTTGTAAATCCTCTTCATAAAACGTACCTTGGACGGGGGTATCATCCCATTCGTGAATCTTATACGTGGGCACAGATCCTGGGATCACCCGATGCACGACAAACACTTCTTCGGTCCAACCGGGTAAATAGGCTTTTTCAAAGGTACGATGAATCTTATTGAGACGGACACGATCTCCGACTTTGAATGTAGGTTTTTTCTGGTCTTTCAACCGTTGGGCATACAATCGTTTCCACACGGCTTCTTCGTTGTCCCACGTCACGTCTTGAGGGGCCATACCAATACTTCGATGCCGGGTGGCATTATACCCCTGCACCAACTCGGGTAAGACATCGTCAAACTGTAAGGTGTTGGCCGCAGTAAAATAACGGTACAACCGTTCTTTCAAGGTGCGATTAAATCGTTCCACCACACTGGCTTTGGCATCCCCTTCGGTCGAAAAATGTTGAATGCCTTGCTCCTCCAGCCATCGTTGAAAGGTCCGATTATAAAATTCTTTCCCTCGATCCGTTTGCAATCGATTCGGGTGACGTCGTCCTTTCAAAATCTTGTCAAAGGCATGGACCAACGCCACCCCGGTTTTGTCTTTCAACGGTTGGACCCACGCGTACTTGGACAACACATCCACGACCGTCAACAAGTAGCGTATACCCCGATTATATTTGGCCAAGGGTTGCACTTCCACTAAATCCGCGGCCCATTGATCATCTAATCCTCCTACAATGACGGGGACGGTGGGAAAACGACGACGTCGCGGTTTATGTAACGTATAGGCCAAATCCCGTTCCAAGACCCGTTGAGCTTTTTTCAAAGGGAGACGATGGGCTTTAGCAAACCGTTGCACGCCTCCTAAACTCCCCGGGGCTCTCGGATCGTGGTAACGATTCAACCATGATGGGGAGACCTTTTTCTTTCGAGGGGCCATACGTTCTGGCATTCATCCCATAAGGTCGATATGGTGGGGACCGTGTGGGGATGCGCCTTTTGAATGATTCGATACCATCGCCATGCCTCTGGGTGAGCTTTTAACCATAAGACAAACACCACCCATCGATACAGGTTGCGGTCGACATGGATTTCTTCAAAGAGGTGGAGAGGATGCGTGTCCTCGGGACAAGGGGGTATGGGGATTTGGGTGCCGGGTTGGTGATCATATAACACTTGACAAAGGGTTTGATGACATTGCCATTGCCCCAGGGACAAGACAGACTCCCACGCATCACATACAGACTCCATGGTGACATTGATAAAAACTTTTATTCGTTCTCTCATTTTAAAAGAGACCTAGACGGCCGTAACTGACGGTCTCTAGACCTTTCTGCCAGTTCTCTACACTGTCACTGTACTTGGGGGGTGGTGGAGCTGGGGCTACCATCATTTCTTGACGGTTCTTGAGCTCTTGAATTTCTCGTAACAATTGTTTCTCATAGTCTGTCAGGGGTCGTTCTCGTTCCACGTCCTCTTTGCTCCGGACTCGAGGGGGCGGGCCAGGGATGTCATAGCCCCTCTTGGGATATCCTTGAGCATCACGGGTGGGTGGTTCAGCTTGTTGGTCGGCTTTTTTGGGAGGGTTGTCATGAAACCACGTCCAGTACTTGGAACCCAAGGGTTGATCGGCCCATCGGAAGAAGCCACACGTTTTCTTGGAACAAGTCAGAAACAAGCGATCGGGGTTCTGGGTCGAATGACTCTGTTGAAGCGTAGCGGGTTCACGGCAAAAGCATTGTAAACCACCCCACATGTCCAACACTTCTACATGAGGTTGACTATACACGGCTTTCATATACTCCAGCACTTGATCTTGTCCACAAAACAGCAAACACGGTTGCATGGGACATTTCACATACTTCCATCCCTTTTGAGATTCTCGGGCCTCCAAACGCACCTCATGGTAAGGACATACCATAGTGTCCACTGAACTGGGAGGATCATACACGGTCGTCAAGGTGAATTGAGGTGATGGGGGTGATTGCTCCACCATGTCATTCAATTCTTTCATCATATCTTCCACAGCAGCTCGGGTGTCTTCCACCACGTCGCACACCACAGGATCACAGTCCACGGGCGTCATATGTTGAATGGCCTTCTTCTTCTTTTTCCCCTCTGGGGGATGGGTTGATTTTCTCTTCCGATCGGTGGACATCGTACTCAAAGGTTGATGTCACCCCCTACCGACCCTGCCTTTTTATACGTTGGACCCTTGACTGTCATTGGTCAGCTTCTCCTACCCATATAAGGACTTGTTATCTTCCCATTGGTCAGCTTGTTCAAACCAAATAAGGTCCTCTTGTCTTCCTATTGGTCCGTTGTCCCTATTTAAGACGGTCCCTTGGTCACTAGATCTTCATTCTCAAAAGCCATGCCCCCAGACATCATGATCGGAGAACAAGATCTCGGTGCCTTGGAACTGCAAGTGGGTCATGGCCATGTGGTCTACACCGGGGGAGCCAAAGGTACGGATGCCCTGGTGGAAGAACAGGCCAAACACTTTGGGATGCAACTAGAAGTCCTCGTCCCCCCGAACCATCCTCGATCCACTTTCATCACCCCTTCTACGGTGGAAGTTCTGATGCTGGCCAACCCCCATCTTCACCAGGCAGCGGAGAAACTAGGCAAAAAAATGCCCAGTCATTTTTACACCTTGCAATTGCTGCAACGTAATTATCAATTGGCCAAAAAAGCCCATACCATCTATGCCTTTGGCATCTTGGAACCGGATCATAAACGCGTGAAAGGAGGCACTGGTTGGACGGTACAATTGGCTATGGATCAAGGCAAACCCGTCTACCTGTTTGACATCCCCAGTCAATCATGGTACCGCTCGGACCATTACTACCAAGTCAATGAGAATGCCGCCACCCTGGTCACTGGCAGTCAATTTGTTCCTTGGGGACCTAAAAAGCCCACCCTTCATCAAAGCAGTGCTATTGTGGGATCCCGGGATGTGGACGAGAAAACCCGAGCCGAAATTCAAGCCTTGTTCAACCGCACCTTCTGTCTCCCCGAGAACATTGATCAATTACGTATGGAACTGGAAGACTTTCATTTGTAATTTCTTAGTTTTTACTTTTGGAATTGTACATAGCTTTCTTTTTCAATTTCTTACTTTTTCCCATTGTACATAGCTTTTACTTTTTATTTTTTCAAAATTGTAGATTTTCCAATTGTAAATAGGAGCGCCCCACCCAGCGTGGCAAAGAACACAGACCACCCTTTGTAACATCAACTCTTTTTAATTAAAAAATAAAAAAACTGACAACACTGAGTTTGCACTATGGTCATAAATAAATGTCTCTTGACTCACAGTAGCCTTGACTCACAATAAAATGTTCAAGGAAATAAAACACGTCGCACTTGGTTTAATCTGATGGCCTGTTGCCTCCTCTCCCACTCCTCCCGCCGCCGCTGCTCCCGCTCCCGCTCAATATCCCCGAAATAAACACGTATTCTCTGCCATGGTCGGCTCGCATACACAGAAGGCAAATAAAGTTCAAGTTCGTTATCGATTTCATGAAAATGTTCGAGGGACATGGGCCAGTGACGTTCAAATCGGGAGCGGTGTCGCATCCGGTCCACCCAAGGAATGATTTTGTTCACCAGGGCTCCCAGCAACGCTTCTGTAATCTGTGGATGTGGTCGTCCCTCTCGTTCCCCATTTTCCGTCCACACCATACATCTCAAAAATAACTCAAAAAAGGCAGCCACGCGCTGACGGGTGAGGGGGCGCCAGGTTTCCTGCTGTCTTTCCCGCATCACTCTTGTCTGCCGCTCCACTCCTGTTCTCTCTGCTGGTACCCTCCTTCGCAACACCTCTGGTCCCCCCACGTTCACAGCACTGGCTAACGAGCCCAAGGGCTTTCTTGTTTCCGACATTTCTTGGCTCAACTGACATAAGTCAACACGACTGAACTCAAAGCTAGGAGTGACGCCCTGTGGCCTCGCTTGACTTATATACCCCGATCCGCGCAATGCACCATGGTCTATCTAAGGAGGGGGGAGGGGGGTACCCCCACCTCTTCCCCTCCACAGCATGATGGGACCTTTCTCTCATTGGTCCCTTCCCTCCCACGTGACCCCCTTCTTTCTCTATAAAAAACCACCGTCCCATTTCATGTTTTCACACTCATCGATGATCCAGAAACCCAACAAGTGATGGCTCAACCCCAACCATGTGTGATCTGTTTGACGCCTGTCACCGATAATACCAAGTTGAGCTGCTGTGGTCAACCTTGTCATACGCCCGCCTTAAATTGTATGACACCCTGCAAGCCTTAGGGGAAAGAGTCCTCTACTTTGACACCGACTCCGTCATCTACCTGGAGGAAACACCCACTCAAATCCAACCTGTCTTGGGTTCCTATCTTGGGGACTTCGCCTCCGAATTAGCTAAGGATGAATACATTCAAGAATTTGTCAGTGGAGGACCCAAGAACTATGGGTATACTACGAATAAAGGAAAAGTGGAATGCAAGGTTAGAGGCTTCCGACTCAACAGCGAAGGACATACCCAGCTGAATTATGACGTCATGCGTCAAAATGTCAAGGACGAAATCAAGAAACCTCTTCCCAACCCACGGGAAATACAAGTAACAAAATCCCATCAAATTGTTCGCAATCCAGCCAATTACACCTTACTGACTGAACCCCAACATAAATGGTACAAGCTGGTCTATGACAAACGAGTCATTGATCCCAACACCTTCAAGACCTACCCCTATGGCTACCAGTGAAAGCCCCAACAAAATCGTCGATTGTGATCACTGTGATCGAGAACATTTGACGCCACCACCACCACCCCCATTCTACAGTTCCTTTGCCGTACCTTTAATGAGAAATCATCGACGTCAATTACAACAATGGATCCGTGACAACAACCAATGGCGAAGAATAACTCGATGTCAAAAACAATGGTGGGGACCCTCTATTGAACATTAAGGAACACTTGTCAAAGAGGAACTCAAACCACAGTTATTGTAAAACAAAGCAATCAAAATGTGATTTAGGAACACAAAGGAAAACCACAGTTATTGTAAAACAAAGCAATAAAAATGTCATTTATTTATTTTGTCTTGTTTTCAAGGACCACCCCCGTTCCAAAAATTGGACTTTGGACTTTGAACCCGCGTTTTCTCAGCGGTTTTCGCCCACCTTGAGCCCACGATCGATTTTTCACACTCGTCAGCGGTTTCCCATTCCAAACCACGTGACTTCCGGTTCCCATGAGCCCACGATCCTTTTTTCCCACTGGTCAGCGGTTTCCCATTCTAAATCACGTGACTTCCGGTTGTATGAGCCCGCGATCCCTTTTTTACCCACTGGTCAGCGATTTCCCCCACCGGAAGTTCCTCTAGTCACGTGATCGCTCTCGACCAATCAGAAGCCTCCATATGCCCCAAACGAGCCCACTTTACTACTTGCTGGTGTTTTTCCTGCAAAATGTGTTCTAAACGCCGTAAAAACCATGGTTGTGAACAGAAAAAAACCAAAAAGCACTAGCTCTGTTATATTTGGCGTCGAAACCACTGCGAAAAGCTGCGTTTGAACAGAACCGACGAGACAAATTTGAACTTTTTGCCTGAACTTTATCGCCTAATTCCTTTCGCCTAAATTGAACTTTTCCCCTTCCACCAAAAAGACAACTGAGTGTTCTTTTGAACTTTTTTTTTCCATTAACAAATTTGTTTTTGACTTTTGTTGTCTTTGCTTGTTTTGCTACAACGCGGGTCAACATGCGATTTCGCGCCAAAAACACACAGGATTCAGCACAGGGTTATATCCAGTGTATGAAGTGTATTGGTAGCCCTGTGGTGCGGACGGACGGACGTACGGATGTATGGACGAACGGTCACGTGACTATTACGTCACTGCCAAAATTTTTTGGCTTGACAGGTTACCAAATTTCCTTAGCAATGGAGCTCCGCTGACGCGCTAGCGCGCTGGCTCCGCTATCACTAGAATGTCTGGGAGTTATTTTTTTGCAATCACTGAAATACCGATTAACATTAAGCTTACTTTTCTACAGTGTACAAACTCTATCTTGTGGTTATCTTATATCTGATATTACCTCTCCTTAACAATAAAGGTGACAGAAACAGTGAAAAGGTTTTGGCCAGCTACAGAAGTATGGAATATTGAATCTTTTAGCCACGACAATCAAGCACCTACCACTCTCACATGTGAACTTTTCTCATTAAACTGATAAGCGGCGAAGAAGAGGTCAGGTTTCATGTCTTCCTCCTCATCAAGATCAGCATCAAAACCCTTAGAAGCAAAAGGGAAAGGACTAAATTAATTTTCAAAAGTTTGAAATTTATTTCTTTTTTTTTTCCTTTTTCACGTGCACTCGAGTAAGCATCAATAAAAGTCTGCAGGCTGCTTAAGGGAAACTAAAAGATTGTTCGATTGGAAAGGGTTCAAACTAGCCCCTTGAGGCAAATTATTGTGAAATAGTTTGATATAGTTAGCAGTTTGCGGTGTTCTCCTTATCAGGCAGTAACCGGTAAAATTTACCGCTTGTAGCACCGTTTGTCACCGGTTAGAAAAACATACTAAAGCCTGGGTTCGAAATATTCAACAGATTTGGATTGTGAAAAGATTTATCAGATTGAATTATTAAAGGATTGGTGTTAGTCATTCTTTGCTACCACCGAAGTCTTGTCTTGGTAACGTTTTCCATTATGTCCTTGCAAGTCTCATCTTCTCGACGTTTCTCCGTATGTTTCTACGTTTCTACCTTTTTTAACTTTTCTGTGTGTTAATGCATTCCTGAGGTATTACTCTTCTCGTTTTCAGTGTTATCTTCTTGACGTTTGTCCGTATGTTAGTATATTCGTAAGGGGTTGTTAGATTCATCCCCTTGACAATTCTTCCTACGTTAGCACGTTCATAACATAAATCGTATCTTCTCGACGTCTATCCGCACGTAGGCATGTTCGTTAGCCTGAGAAAACAGCCGACGTTTCGCGAGGTCGCCACTTGAACCCTCGCAAAACGACGTCTCGGTAACGCGCGCAGAAATTCCATACTGATGACGCGTCACTACCCAGATCTAGGTAGTGCTTCTGATTGGTTGAAACGCGAGGGAATTTGGTTTCAACCAATCAGAAACACTGCCTGGATCTGGGTAGTGATGTGTCATCAGTATGGAATTTCTGTGCTCGTTACTCAGACGTCGTTTTGCGAGGGTTCAAGTGGCGACCTCGCGAAACGTCGGCTACTTTCTCATGCTATATGTTTGTAAGGTGCTGTTAGCATTATCTTCTCCTCGACATTTTTCGTTGGAGCCTTCGTAAGGTGTTTAGCCTTGTCTTCTGGTCCGAGTGTTTTTCCCTAGATTAGTACGTTCATAAGTTGCTGTAAGTAGCCCGTCAAGCATTTGGAAGGGTTTTCGAGATGTGTGTGAGCCTAGTGTCATGGGCAACATTCCGCGTCTTACGACGACATTTCCACACCAGCATAGAAAAGGATTACCGGTCTGGAAAAATGTCTTACCTGTTGCCCTGAAAACTGGGGAGAAGACTGAGTTTGAAGCAACTAGTTTCTTGTATGGAAAGAGATCAAGGATGTGGCGAGTTTACGTAGCAGCAACAGAAGATGCTCGGCACTTGGGAGTTCTAATCAAATACTAGCTGGTGATCTTTCAGTTACGTAGAATTCCTTGCTATATATAGAGCACAGCCTTTTGAAAATAACCTGTAGCACTGATCAGTGTAACAAACTCATCATAAATTCGACTTTTTATTAAGAGCCATGTAACTGACAAGACCGTTAGAACATAGCTGAAATTAAAAAAGGTGCCCTTTATTATTCAGACCTTTAAAATAAAAAAAATACTAAATAATTAAAATGCATCACCTTGTATTGTGGATAAACTAAGTAGAGTCGTTGATGCTGGCTGTCCCATTGGGCCCATAAGAACTCATCTGTAACCTGCTGAATCCTAGGCTGGCCATTTATAAACTGAAAATCCATGCAAGTGTGCATTTATCAGTGTGGGTAATATTTATTTTTAAAAGAGTGTTCTGAAATGTTTCCAAAAATTAATTCAAGTGAAGATACTAGAGCAGGATTGGGCACAGTAAGAGCACTCCCCTCCAAATAATGTGGTCTGGATTTGATATCTGCACAAGGTGCCATACATTACACATATACATGTATACCTGGGTTGATTGTTTGTTGGTTCTCACCCTTGATTTGAGGGTTTTCTCTGGGCTGACCACAAAAATCTCCATGATTTCTAAATCCCAATTTGATGAGGAATCTGAACGCAATTCTTTTAAAAGAACTTTATTGTTAAACATCCCCTCATGAGGCAATGTGGATGAAAGGGCATGTCATTGAGTAATGAGCCACTGAGAATGAGAAACCTAGGCAAGTTTATCCTGGTATTGCACAGTAATGGCTGACCTCTGTAATGCTCTGCTCTAATGCTGAGCATTTTGCCAAAAACAGAGGACAAAAGAATGATAATCAGCGATAATAAGTGAATGGGTGATGAGTAATGAGTCAATGCAATGTATTGCTCTAAATTAGTGACTGGGCCCAATAGTTAAGAAATGGATACAAGGCAACCTGTGCTGCAGTGCTAATGGACCTACATGTACATGAATGACCTCATTCTTAACTGTTGGAGATTAGCAGTGTAGAATGTCTTTAGACACCTACCATTCCTTTGTCTCCTGATCTTGCCATTGGAATGTGGTACAATCCAATTGCTACAAAAAGAAATTAAAAATCTTACGGCAAGCTAAGAAAAGACAAAAAATCAGAAAGGTTACCAAACAGGTTGAATGGCTTGTGATATACAGTGTACGTCAATCAGTGAGCAGCTGTTTCTCTTCTTATACAAAATTGCCATTGTTGGGAGTGCAATGATACCAACTGAATTAGTACATGTATTTGCTGACATACAAGTGCCACAGAACTGAACTGTACAAATCAGGAGCTCTATTTTTAAAGATAAACTGTCTAATGCCTTTGCAATGTTTCTCCAAATGAGCGTGTTAAGAGAAAAGGCTATTTCTAAGTGACCTGTAGCCTTTCAGGGCATGGTCTTCAGCCCTTCCCGTGTTTTTAAAAGGTGTTGTAGTCTGCAGTAAGGTGGGATAACAGAGCTACAGTGTAGTTGGCAACATTGTAGCTAGCCAGCAAGTCTTGAGAAGGCTGCCCTTTATAAAGATTTGCTTTCATTCACAACCAAACAAAATTTGTTTTCATATGAAAGGTTCTGCTTCAACTCTAATATAAGCTGGCCTGAGAAACATTACTCTAGGATTTAACATGTACTCTAGTGCAACATACCTTCATTGTGGTGCAAGAAAAGCATGTGTGACTCTTTTTTTGATGCACTTCCATAACCCAGGTACTCTCCATAGAGAAACTAGGGAACAAACTCAACAAAAGTTAGTATCCTCTAACTGCAGTGTTTTTCAAACCAGATTGAACTCCTGTTTAGTTCAGGAATGGTATCAGCTGTGTCATTGTAGGTAGGTATAAAGTCATACATTTTACAATCGTAGAATTCACTAGCCTCCGACACACCCGTCCTTACTGCTCCCCATGCAATCCACTCCTGGTTCATGGAGGAGGACAGTGTGTGACAAGCCCAAAGAATGTCTGCATTATAGGCTATGGGTTCACCAGACAAACTGCAAAAACTTGACATGTGTGGTCTTGATGTAGGGCAACAAGTCAAGGATGCAAACAGGTTGGCAGAAGTATGTTTACAAACTCTTTGCTGCCTTCAGAACAGACAACAATAACAATTAATTAAAAATTAAAGTAATAGAGTCTATGTTTTTGGGCACTACATATGCTGTTATCTTAAGTTTCTCCCACACCATAAAAATAATGAGCACTGCAAAGGCCAAAATTACGTTTACACCTGCGAATGTTGAACTTTATTGACTGTTATAATGTAACAACAGATAAATGTGTTGCTGAGAACAAAAACAGCTGTTTCTCAAAAAGACATTTCATGAAAGGGTATAACGTCTGCTTTTTCATAAACAGATGACATAATTTAATTATGAACATTTATTCAAAAAGATTACCTGGACTCTTTGGAAAGTGTGCCTTTCAATGGAAAGTGAATAGATGCGTTTCTGTGGTCGAATCTCAGCAAGAAATGACTTGTAGATTACTGACAAGAGGAGACAAATAACAGTTTGTAATTATGAAAGAAGAAAGATTGAAAGATGATCCAATATGAAGCAATAATAAAAACAGTACAGCTGGTACTTTTCCTACAAAGTCACACGGTTAACGTTACATGTGAAAATGTACACAAAATCCTCAGAATAAAAAAATTCAGTTTTACACAAACGGTTACAGAGTACGTACAGCAACTTGAAAATTATACCTACTAATAAATCAATACAAATTTATAACTCTTTTTTACAACTTTTTTCTCACTGGCAGTCTGTTCATTTTCAGTGCTAGCCTTAATGCTTAGTAGTGCAGCTGTCAAGTTTTTCAAACAAAATAATGATTTCAATTTTTGATATTATTAATTTCTGATCATATATTTATGTGAAGAATAATAAGATTACCAGGAATGTTAGGACTGGAAGGGTCATCCGCTAATCCAAAGCACCACTCTGTTATGGTGAATGCTATTAAAAGCAAAGTAAATCAAAATTATCAGTTTGAAATATTTACCAGTGTGTAACTGCAACTCTACAATTACATGAATTTTTTTTTACAAAGTTTCAAGGAAGAGAAAAAGTGAAAAAAGAAATGAAAGAAGTGGTTTACTGACAAGCCACCAGAGAGGCCTCAGTGGGGACAACCTACTGTACAGACTCAGAACTAATCAACTTTTTTTTTAAATAATCACTTGTCATGTAGTTGTCAGAGTCTGTGCTAATGGACAATCATGTTTTTTAGGAAATCTGTATACAGTACTTGATGATAAAAATAAATGAAATTGTGTTCTCAAGTTAAATACTCAGAAAAAGTTCTGAATCCTCCCAATGGGAGTCAAACCCATGACCTTCCAGCTGCGGGTTGGATGCTCTAACTACTGAGCCTCTGAGGTTTCATGGTGAGTGAGGCCATACAACTAGGTCCGCATGCATGTGACACACTTGAACCTAACCAGGCAACTAGAAAATCATGGGTTTGAATGCCGTTGGGAAGTCTCAGAATTTTTTCTGAGTATTTGACTTGAGCACAATTTCATTTATATTCATTTAATGCCAGTCACCATGTCAATTGTCATGTACTTGATGATTAAGGATTATTACAGAAGTGATTTAATTAATATGGTACTCATGGCTACAGCATATGTATCCACATGTATTCATTATTTTGTTTATGAGTGCTGAAACAAACTGAAACAAATCAGGGTCCCAAAGGGGGTCTTTGGAGCCCTGGAGCCCTGAAATTTTGTCATGGAGCCCGGAGCTTAAAGCCTCTCTTGACTTTGAGCCCGAACAAAAATGCTGTGTTTGGCTAAATGGAGCCCTGGGGTGAAGCAATGGAGCCCTAGAGCCCCGAATTTTCTGTCTTGGAGCTCTGGAGCCCTGCATATTTTAGGCCGGAGCCCTGGAGCCCTAAACCCCTTTGGCACCCTGACAATTAACAGATCTGTTCTGTTCTGTACAAACTAAACTGTTAACTAAGATGGCTATAAGCCAGGTTTTAAAAGAGGGGACCTTTCCACCTGTCAACATTTTACAAATTAAATTTTCTCACTATTTTTGTTAAATTAATATGTATCTATTAATAACATAGTAGCTTTTTTTTTTGAAGTATTGCTGGTACATTCCCGGAGTTTTTAGGACAAGATAAAGGCTAATACTTATGTCATCTCAATTTGGTAATTAAAAGCTTGCAATATGGCATTTAAGACAAATGAACCACAGCTTGTGATTCCTCACCTAGTAAAGTTCTCTCCTGGTTAACTGATGCCCCTGTCACTGACACCTTCTTGTCATGAATGAAGAGGAGCTAAACAGAAACAAGAATTGGCAGTATTTCAATAAAAAGAATACAATACTTAGCAAAGTTAAGAAGGACAACTGCAGTAAGTTGTGTCCTGGAGCTATGTAAAAGAGGGAGCTATATTTAGTCTTGCATTCACTTATTCTTGAATGTTTAGGTGCACTGCACTGCAGCAAGGAAAGGTATTATATTTTAGCAGCTACTGTCTCTAATAGACACATGTGTGTAGTTTGATCACATTTGTAACGGGGGGAGGGGTGGCATGGGAGGAGTACTCAATAGAGAGTTTCCACAGGGAGGCTTCACCCTGAT
The DNA here is from genome assembly GCA_964030785.1 of Siderastrea siderea. Lineage (NCBI taxonomy): Eukaryota > Metazoa > Cnidaria > Anthozoa > Scleractinia > Rhizangiidae > Siderastrea > Siderastrea siderea. Next base: position 44,345,182 of record OZ034972.1, read on the forward strand.
GTTCAAACCCTTACCTTTTAACATACCTGGAACAAACATTGCACCTTTTTTATACCTCCAAAATAAGCCAAAAACACCAGATCGTTGCGGTATTTTATTTGCTCGGAGGCTCCAAGGTTTCGTATACACCTGTATTTGTTACTAAAACAACAAATTTCCCTACCCTACTCTATACCACTGTAAGTACAAAAAAGGTAACCCTTTCAGGCAAGGCCTCCTTCTATAGCCACTATATAGAGTACCCGCTCCCCCCTCTCCACAACAGGTGTATTTGTTACAGGTCAAATTTAAATTCAGGTTAATGTCACTGTTCCTGAAGAATGTAGCAAACTGCAATCTGTCATAAGTAAGCACGTGACGTGAAACAAAATGAGACACTCTCAAGATGGTGTTATTGAGGGGAACACTGCCTTGCAGTTGGTTAGGCTGTGCGACTTCCGATTTGCGTGGCAAAAACAACCTCACTTATCTCCCCAGCACTACGAGCTGAATGCTAGACAGCGCGTGCTGGATCAGACAAGAGTATTGGTTAGCAGGCAATGCATAAAGGCAACAAAGCCGACAAGCTTGGAGGAAGTTGCTGTGCAGACTTAACCACACCATGCAGGAGTGACCCTAGTTTACTTATTGAAAGCACTTGAGTAACACAGCCAATCCATCTCCAAAGGGAGTGGAAAAATTTGCTAAATTGACAACAAACACTGGCTGCACTGCACAACAGAATTGCATATTGAACCTTGAACGGTTTGCTTGAACTTTTATGGCTAGACAGTGTCTGCTAACATAGTCAGTAGTAAAGGCTGTACTATACAACAGCTTGGCATTACACGTATAAAATCTTTAATAGTTATGAATATAGGGCCTTAATGCTATTGAACAATACAGTAAAATGTATTCATGAAAATGCTAACTAGAAATAATGCCAAAATGTTGTAGGCCTGGCTACAGTGAAGCTATTGATTATAGTGACCTAATGAGATTGTCCAACTACGTACTAGCTCTATTGATAACAAACGCACCGTGAAAGGCTCACTGAGAATGAGTGTCATGTTCCATTTATTTAACAGTGTTTTACTGATCTAACAATAAAATCTTATTTTAAATTTTATTTTAAACTAGGGCAACTTTGTTAACCTGTGTTATTATTTACCATACATTTAGGTATAAATCCAAAGATTGCCAAACTTCACAGAAATCTGGGTCACCAAAACTGACATACTTCTTAAAATTTTATAAACATCACATCTATAGACATTCAGGAAAGCCCAATTGAAACCCTGTCAGGATTACATTAGAGCCATAGTGTTTTACTTTATCAACAACCCTTCTTGAACCTTGTGTACTTCGACCCATTCACTATGGTTGAGCTTATTATGTTAAACTTAATTTAGTTAATTAATAGCTAGCGTACAGCTGTAATCCGACAATGCCAATAATGAAAACCTACTCTAAGTTGGTGCTCAGAAGGTTTAAACAGTCCAAAATAAGTCACTTTGTATCCTGCCTGCAAAAAATGTGAAAAAAAAATTATTAAAAGATTTTAAAGATTTTAAAGGCATTGTAACATTTTATTCTTCCATACAGTACTTGGAGTACATTTCCTCACAAAATGTTGCCAACATCTTGATAAAATTGACTTTTGACTTTTTATAGGGGTGACACAATTACTGGTGACCCAGTAGTTTGCATTGTGGCCCACAAATAAGGACAGAAACAAATATTTTAAATAGACATAACAAGCAAGAATCCCAACTGGCCGGAGGAAAACCAGTTGGCTATTTACAAGCATGACTCAGGAGTTGAACTCAGGGCTATCGAGAACAACTCCAGCTAGTGGCCAGAGTGGAATTTGAAGCCAGGGCGACCAAGTTTTTGCTGGTACCCATCTGTACCCATGGGTAAAGGAAGACAAACATGAGGTAAAGCTTCACATAGATCTGAGGAAACAAAATGACCAATATTACAGAGACCAACCTAGCCTTGAACCAGCCCTCCAAATAAAGGTCTGATGAAACCTACAATGTGCTAGCTACTACCAATTTCAGACCAAAACGCATGTGTATATAATCTTTCATGTGCATATGATCTTTCATCCGCAATCTCCGGCCTAAACACTGAAATCCCCCCCCCCCTTTTTTTGCGCCCCCAACAGTAAAACCTATGACTCTATTCCACAGCAACAGGCAAACCATATCCTGTTTCAGAACAAATGGTCTTAAACCAATCAGTACTCTTTGGAGCTGCAGATACATAAATACAAATAGCCCCTCCACAGCATGCACCAGCCCCAGGGAAAGGCAGACCAAACATGCAAGACAAGTAGGGTGCACCCATTGTACACCCACTACATTCAATGTACATGTATGGAGGTGAGTACCGGGGTCGGAGTGCAAAGTGAGTGTCAATGTACTTACAGTTCCTCCAGGACTCGTGTCATTCCACGATACAATAATAGCATTATCCCTCTCTTGTCCAACAATGCGAACTTGAAGCCTCTTCTTTAAAGTGTCTGCATCTTAAAATAATGAAACAAAGAAAAAATATCGCTTTTTTGCTACCCAAGTTTCTGATCCACGAAGCTGGTTTTTCCAGTTTTTCCCGCGGCTAAGAGTCGATCTCTCATGAGATGCACGTCAAGGCGTAGGGGATGAAAGGTCAGTCAAACGACAAAGCAATACCATATTCCTCTTCAGTCAACTTTCCACTGTATTTTTCTCTTTCCTTCAATAAACACGGGAGAACAAGCTCGTCGAAGCACAGAGTCCTCTGCAATTCCACCATTTTGTTGTCACATGATAAATGCACTACTTGGTGTATGCATATGCAGAATGTCCAACACCAGCAGCTTTCCCGCCGAGCAGAGTCTGGGACGGGAAGTTGTTGATAGCCTCGTTTCCTAGAGACAGACTCCATTTCATTCTTGTCGTTTTCAAGATGGAGGGAATCTGCAAAACTCCTGTATTGTGTGTCTTTTTACTTAGCTAGATTTAGCAATATTACCACGATGAGTGACGGGGAAGAAAGGGAATCTCTTAGCCGCGAAATCGATCCAGCTATCTGGGCAATTGCTCCTCGTTTACACCAAGAAGAAGGTCCCATTGATGTGACCGCCAGTCCTGCTTTTCAGTGCTTAGACGAGGTTTGTAACGTTATGTTACTAAGTATCTGCCTTTTGAAAAGTTTCCTCTTCAGTACAGATGGAGCTAAGTACCCGTACTAAAGAGGTTTCGGTATTATTAAAACTAGTAGATCTTTCACATTTTAACGTACAAATTCTTGTACATGGTCATGGAAATTTAATGTTACTCCGTAAAATACAGAGTTAACATGCTTTTTATTGTGACCACAGATGCGATTGTAGAACTCGCCCTTTTGTTTATACTTTTAAGGCATGCAGAAGTATTACACTGTCTGTGTAGAAAGAATATAAACTATACAGTGTATCAAAGGCTGATGTTGATAAGAACTTGCTTTGTGGTGACAAAATGTTAAATTGATTATTGACCTGTTTTCCTTCTGAACAGCTATTTTCACAAGGAAAACTTGCGGGCGAAAAAGTAGCTAAACTTAAAGCAAAATATACCAGTCTTCATGAGCGTCTTAAATCAACAAGGGAACAGGAGTCTTTACTTCTTCACAAGGCAAAGGAAATGCACCAAGAAGTGCAACGTCAAAGAGCTGAACTAGAGAAAGGAGATAGCTTTCCAGATGGTGACAACACTGAAGTCAATAAACTGAGACAAGAACTGTTAAAACATCACAATGAGCTTGCTCAGGCAGATGAAAGACAGTACCAGTTGGAATTTAAACTAGAAGGTTTGCGTGAAGAAAAAATTATGCTAGAAAGGGAGTATTCCAGGATGCCGAAACCGGGAGAGATAGAAAAGCAGGTCAAAGAACTGCAAAAATCAATTGAAGAAATTAAAGTTGAAATTGCACAAAGAACTATTGATGCTAAAAGCCTCAAAGAAGAAGTCGAAAACCGGGAAACTCAAGTGAATGCACTGCGAAAGGAGGTGGAGGAGGATTTAGAGGAACAACAGAAACTGAGGGTCAGTAAGATGTTTCATAGAATTTGTTTAAAATGAGTGAACACACACTTTATGTTATAATGCACAATTACCACATTTTTTTCAAATGATAGCCATCCTATAAGTAATTGCACCTGTTACCATACCATACGTGTATTTTTTCAAATAGTACCCATCCTATGGCCCATTTTTGAGGAATTACATTTAATGATAATGAACTATCAGTTTTAGGTACATAAAACACCTGACAAGAAATAAAATCAATCCATGGGCATGCAGACCAGCTGAGATAATGGCAAACCTGTGTGAACAATCAGTTTCCACTGTCTTTGACAGTTACAATGCACAACACAGAGTAGAATATAATTTGACTACAATTATCGAATTATAAACATGCTGTAGATGGAATTGTTATTAATAATGAGAAAATTACAACAAACAACAAAAGAATGCACAGCAATGACAGGGGAAACTGTCTAACGTGTCATCTTCAAAAATCAGGGGTGTTTTTTGTTTGTTAGTTTCTAAGAATTTTCACTTTTAAACTGCCATCAAGACCCTTTGGAAATATTGTTCATGAAAAAGCAGAGAATTGCATGTATGATCATGGATCTTTTGATCTTGTCACCTCATGCAATTTCTTTGTTGATTAATTCTAGGATCAGCTGGTGCAAGTGCATTCACAGCCAGCTCACATAACAAAACAGACTGACCTGTTGTCAAGACAACTCAGGTAAAATTATCTCACTTATATCATGTGCTACTATCAGAACACAGCTAGTTTGAAGCTTTGTTAAATAAACAAATGATTCCCCAGTGGACAACTAACTCTGTGTCTTTAATGGGATATTACATAATTTTCTTGTTCAGAGAAATAGAAGAAAAGAGATCCAACTTGGATGGGAATATTGATGAAATTGCCAAAGAGCTGCAAAGGATGGAGGGCAAAAAGCACTACCTAGAGGAGGAAAAAACTGATCTATCAGAAGCACTTGATCGGCAGCGGCACATATTTGAGTCCAAGGTATCGAACTGGACAGTGTAACTATTATGTACAGTTTAGTAATTTGTACCTACCTGTGGACATGAAACAAATTTATTAGAAACAATTTGCTGTTATAATATTGTATTCTATCACCACCCCTGAGTACGGTACTGTATTTGGAACGTTACGTTTCTTCTGTTTTTTCCATTTCTTCATCATACATGAACCCCTAACCAACTTAAGGTGTATTGAAAGTGTTAAATGTTTATTCTTTAAATTAATAGAGACTTGCATGCAAGTTTAAGTTGCAGCCATACACATGGGTGTAGCCTAAGTTATGCAGCCATGTAATACTGAGTGTACACTGATTGTAGTCAAGGAACTTTTAGATCACAAAATGTAAGCCATCATTATGTAAGATAAACCATTACAATATATTAATCTATGGCCCACGATGCTGACAAAATGTTCCTGTTACTACAGGAGAGAGAAGTTGATCTGCTTGCAAAAGAATTTGAACTTGCAAAAGAGAGGCAGGCTGAATTTTTAGGAGACAGGTACTGATAACTGTGTTTTTCATTATTATTGTCTATTAAAGAAATAAGAATATGTTCATATTAGGGTATTAAGTTAAATATGAATGATATCAACTCTTACTCCAGTAAATTGACTGTTGAATGTTCTGTGATCCCAGAGTGTAAAGAACATAAAGATAATTGTTTGTAAAATGATAGATATTGTTGTCAAAATTAATATAAAGCAGACTGAAGTGATCTAAATTGTCTTTAAGTACACTGTAGCTTGTTGCACCATCAAACTTTCATGGTCTTTTTGTACTTACCTGCAGCTGCAACTGAATAATTCGATATTTTTCTCTTTACAGGGGGACATTAGATCTGAACTTGAAGCATGCTGCCATAGAAAAGAAATCCAACCATGATATTCATGCTAGGAAAATGAGAGAAAAAGAAAGAGATCTTAAGTATGTTGTTGAACATGTTGAACATGTTTGTAAACTATGGCATTTTTGTTTAACACATGTGTAAATATCAGATTTCTCATTATCAGTTCTCTCCACTATAATAATTATTTGCATCTCTGTATACAGGCATAACAGTATGGCAGAGGTCCAAAAAGAATTGCATGTTCCTCTTTTTATTTACTATTTATTGCACAGCTGTCAAGACTTGTGATGCCCCATACAGGAGTTAGGGACTGAGAATACCAGAAAATGATAACCCTCCCTTTGCACACTCCATCCTTTTCTTATTTTCATATGAAGAGATGCACCAAAAACATGACCATTTCCCTAGCTTATAGCAATAAAAATATTATCAATCACCCTCAACATTTAAGACTAATCTTAAAATGCCAGGAACAAATACATATTTAATAATGTATTTTCAAATTACCAGGCAAATATCTGACCAAATAAAATCACAAATGGTAGTGTTTCTCTTCTCAACTGTAACTTCACTCAAATTGTAATGTGCTTTGTGTTGACATTTAGAGCTTTAAAGAAGAGTGAATTACAAATGAAAGTTGCTGAGGATGCTCTCGGTCACGTGAAATCAGTTTATGACAAAGTCAAAGCCCAAGTGGACAGTGCCCCAAGGGATGATGGGACATTGTTGGAAAAGAGAAAAGAGCTACAAAGAGAAGTGGATGTGACAAAGAGAACTCTTGCACAACAGGTAAACAAACACTGATACACTATATTTTCATAACACTGAGAGCAGCAAATAATAGATGGTCATGGATATTGCCCATGCCCAGCAAAATCCAACTGCTTTTCAACATAATGTCCAGACAAATGTTTATAGTACTGATGACTGCATTTCATTAGATTCAATAAAATCTATCTCGATCATTGTTTTCTCTGACCAAATGGTGGACTAGTGGGATGTATAATCCTTTCAAGGAAAGGAAATAATTTGCTGCCCTGTATACCACCACCACTTATGGCCACCTGTTCACAAAACCCGTGAATGATGGTGCTTTCTAGTAACCTTTCCCCCATCCATAACCATATCTAATAAAAACCCATATGGATCAGTTTCAGTCAACACAGTATTTAGAGCCTCATAAGTAAACGTCTTTCATAAGTAAGCAGTGATTTCTATGATGGGATGCAGTTTAACTGAACTGTTACCACCTGTCTTCAATCCTGTTGCACGAGTTCCCATTATAGAATGGTTTGGCCATATTTGCACATGATTTTTGTTTATTTGTACATATCATAATCGTACGTACTGGAGTTATAACCATTAGGTAACCTCTCCTTGCCCATAAGTGCATGTTGGAAATGAAATGATACCGACATTTAAAATAAATACATGTAACCAATGAGTTGGTCATAATAAACTCACATCCAACAAGTGTGAGCGGACTAATTGTTGTGCTAAATTCTTTCGCTTTACAACAAAACTTTTGAATGTCACAGCATTTGTATTTGTAAGGTACATGTAAAAAGCAAGCATATTTGATAAAATAAGCTGTGTTCAGTCAAACAGTGAGAAAGCTAAAAATTACATGTATGCTCTCCCCCATTTGTCTCCATTATCAGAAAGAAAGGACACAGTCTGCACCGGCTTTATGTATTGTGAGTTTTTCTTGCTAACTGCATTCTTGCTATTTTAGAATGCTCTAACTGCTCATGAACGAGCACGTGTGGAGCAGATGATACAAGAGGAGGAACGATTGTTGATGGAACAAAGTGAACTTAGAGTGGATGTGATTGACTTGACAAGACTGGCACAGATTAAGGTACATTTTGTCTCGTTTGTTTTAATTGGATAGTTGTTACCTAAATCAGCAGTTTGCTAAGCTGTCTAAGAACAACAAGAAAGACTGTTTGACTATCTGGTGACTTGTCACAAGTTGATGAGTAGTTTGAAGATGTCGTACTTTCTTAAACTGGAGTGAAGTTTGATTTTCTTGTCTGCAGGCTGATGAAAGAGAGCAAAAAGCAAGAGATTACATGAGAGCTGAGGTTAGGCATGAGTATATAAATGAATTATAAATTGTCAGATGGGTGATTTCTTTATTCAATCTTTACATTTTTACATAAACTTCTTTTGAAACGACACTGTCTCCTAAATCATCACTGCATTTCTGTAATGACTGTAAGTTCTTAACATTGTCTCTGTTCCAAACGTGTAGTCATCAAACGGTGGCAGATAAGACCTTTTGTGAACCTTGCTGGAATGATGAATAGTATGTGAAATTTCGTGACATATACCCCAGAAAAATGCGACTAATTTTCTCTGATTATCATGGTTTTTTTTCAGTTAAGATACCAGCGTGCTCTTGAAGACTTGAAGACCAAAAACCTCAGTATCCAAGACAGTGCTAAGAAATATGCCGAGATGCAACACAGGTTATTAAATTGTTGCTTGTAGTCAGTACATATTGTATTTGTGGACGTCTGCAAGTTTCTGGAGTCTACGGGTCCTAAAGGGGTTAAGTGCGCCATGGCTGTGGGCTAAAATAACCTTGCAGGGCTCTAAGACTCTGAGATGAAAAAATTGGGGCTTTAGGGCTTCATCGCTTTACTCCAGCGGTCCATTTCTTGAAACGTGCAATAACTTACACCCTGTACTGAGCCCGAAAACTACTTTATGTGCACAATATTCCTTAACAAAGACCCGATTTTTTATTGATTTTGAAAACAAATCTAAAATCTTTGTAATTTATGGACCACGTTAACAAGTTTGCCATACCAATCGACAAAAAACACATTTGAAAATATATTTATTGGGCCCAGTAAGAGCTCCATTCAGCCAGAACCCCCAGACTACTAAATTAGTTACTTGTTATTTCACATTTCCTGTGTACAAGAAAGACACTTGTTGTTTGACTTCTTGTTTAACAGGTTGTCTGACTTTGCTAAGCTGTATGATGTGATTAAGAATGAGCGAAACAAATGTGTGAACTTAATCCAAACGAGTACACAGGTGAGTCGAGAACAACTGGAAAATTGATGCTTTATATTTGGGAACAAGTGTAAACCGTAAGGATACTTAACTGCACCGTTCAATAACTCGCGAACTCACCGCTGTCAATCATTGTTGCTCTATGGGGTCACGAGGTCAAGTTCGTGAGCTATGATTGGTGGACTGAGCTACTTTGTCGGTTTCAGTTTGTCACGGTTCGTTGGTTGCCAATGTAATGAATGACGGCAGTTAAAAAAGCATATCGTCAATTGGGTTTTGAAGTTTAGAGGTTTTGCGTTATTGAAAGCCGTAACAACCAAAAGAGTATGTGTTGTGTGTTGTTTTGTTGTTGTAGGGTACAGGTACATCCACTCATAGCATAATCTTATTACGTTTTTATACAGAAAGCCGCAGAAATGAGAGAAAAAATAAAGATTCTTCAAAACGAAATTGAAATTTTACGCTCAAAAGTAAACGCCAAAGACAGGTAATTGTTGCAAGTTCTGTTCATCATATTACTTGACTTTTCTGACACCGTTTATCACCCCTACCCCTGCTTCAAACCTGTACTTGTCTTTTTTGATGTTGAAAAAAAGCAAATACAATCAAACTGAAAATTATAAAAAGTAGGAAAACAGCGTAGACCAATAGACGACGTTTACTAGGAAAACTTATCGATTGTTGCAAATTTAATTAAGTTGAGGACTCATTGTTTGACTTTTGAAATATCAAGTACGAGTTGCCGTTTGGACCCGACCCTGTCATGGTACACATTCTATCTTTCACACAATAATCCTTAGTTGACAACGTCTTCTAAACTGACCACGGTAAATCGCTACTAATTATCGGGAGAAAACTCTATTTTTCACTTTATTTCTAAGTTAAATGTTTTTTTTTTTCTGTTGAAATTAACAGGCTCCTACAAAAAGCCCGGTTAAAACGCAACAACGCAGTTGTTATTCGAGACAGTTTGAGAAATGAGATGAGCAAAAGATCCAAAACTGAAGAGGAAAACAGAGAAAAACGTGAACAGTTGGCAAGTATTTTGTCAAGAAGTGCATGGTCTTTTTTCTATTAATTTCAGAATCTTTGAATGTGCTTGTAAATTAAAACTTACTACATTGTCTTTGTCCTCCACAGAGGTTAGATATCGCCAAACTTAATGATCTCATTAACAAAGCAGAAGAAAATATGGTTCAGCTACGTAAACGCTATGAAAGTGCGGTACAAGAAAGAAACGACATGTAAGTATTTGGCAAGTGGCAACCATAGATTTATATTACCTATTAGTAAATGAGATTTCTACAGGGACCCTTTTTACCCTCGAACGATAATCTTCCATCTTATATAACTGAAGCCAATCCGCTAGCTACAATTAAAGGAGCTTAGAAAAGTTTCTCTAACCACGAACTCGACACGCCTCAAATTGAATTTACTACAACAGCTTTAAACCTGACAAAAGCTTGTCAACTGCCGTTCATTTTACTGAACCTGTTTTACAAACCTGTCGCTTTTACTCTTCAGGGGAATACATCTCATCGAAACGAACGAAGAAGTGTGTGTATTTTACGAGAAACTCAACATACAAGGTAATCATGTTTTTTACAATGGTCTTGTGTCGCGTGGTTGTCGTTGATTAGCCCGAAAGTGTTGTTGAGGCACTTTTTGTGTCTGGGAATCGCAAGCATGCAACTATCTTACAACACTGACCTTTACATTTGTAAAGGACATAACACTTTTTACTGTATCTTTATTAAACATCTGTATAGGGGTACATTTAATTTCCTTTTCCCCACAGACACGATGATTCGTAATGGCGACGTGGAATTAAAGGCGAGAGAGGAGGAAATACGTTTCTTGAAAATGGAGGTAACGAATTAAGTTACTCATTGGTTGAGATTGCAAAGTTTATATGTGCTCCGTTTACAGATAACAACGGGCTTTGTACGACCTTCAATCGTGGTCATTAGACCTTGGGACACTTGTTAACATTTCCATGAGAATTATGAAAATTTGACCTCCGCTGTAATAAGTCTTTCACAGCTTTTGTTAGCTGTTTATGCTGTTTATGGGGGGGAAGGCAAGAATATTTCTACATGACGCTTAAGGGGCGTGAACTGAAGAAAAAGAAAGTGTCCCAAGATTGCTGGTTTAGTACGTGACGCTCTCATGGACAAGAGTGATTTGACTTTATAGTAACAATGCGCCAAAAGTGGCAGAAAAAGTTCAATCCACTTGGAAAAGAAGGTAGCTTACAATGATGAAGATAATCGTGGATCAGGTTAAGGACAAACTGTCTTTCTCAACATGAACGTTCTTCCAGCTTCAAACGAGTCCGTCAAGCTGAAACTATTTCAAGCCAAACCTCCGCAAACCCGGCTTAGTGCACGGCTTTGGATACTAACGTGTTAACACCTCTCTTTTAGGTTAACGAGCTGAAGCGATCAATCGCAGTTGCTCAGAAGAACATGCCCAACAAAAGAGCTCTGGACAATGAACTGGTTACTTTACAAATACAGGTTGGTTTCCTCTGCTTGCAGTGTTTATTCTGGGACGCAAAGTATAAAACAGAACCTAGTATGGCGTGCAATTGTTCAGTATTAACATCTGCATTTTTGGTAGCACCATTCTTGAGTGTCCAAAGTTCAAGTCTTCCTCTCTGGCCTCATTTTGGTGTTCTGTGGTCTATCAGACCATCCCAATCAAAGTATTGTGTTGTGGATCGGTCGGCCGATCGGTTAGGCTAAAAAATTATCAAGTTTGAGGGCCTTGGTGATATTCTCACCACAACTGAAAGTTTACAACGATCCGCTAGATCTTTCGGGACCGGCGTCGTTACCGGGATGATTTAGACGTAAGAGGCAGCTTAAGATGTATTAAAAAAGCATGTTGAGACTTGGAAGCAATGCAGGCAATGAATCAGGAATCGTTTTGAGGGGGGGGGGGGGGCTGGGGGGGAGCGGAGGTAGGTACGTCGGGCAAGCGAGCGATCTGAGAATATTTATTAAGATGGTCTGATAGCTTCGTGAGCACTTCCTTGACTTGGCTAACTGATCACTCTCCGGACAAAGGGCTTAATTTTCAATAATTCAGAAAGAATGAGGTCAAATAATATATCGTCGAACTGCGTCTCACATCGTAGCCTTTTCGTTTTCAGCTCGTGGCCAGTCGGGAGAGACTCGCCATGCTCGAGAAAAAGCTCGAAGATCCCTCGGACGAGAGTCGTGTTCGGTTACTTGGAGGTGAGGATCCCGAACCCGAGATACTCGCGAAGAAAATTGAAGAACTGGAGCTGAGGCTCGCGGAGAAGGAGGAGAAACTTCTGGAAAAGGATTTGATTTTTGAAGAGGTCACAAGACTGGCGGATAGAACGAAGAAAAAGTCGGAGTCGGGCAAAGAAGATACGTTGGAATTAGCCAAGAAGGTGTGTCTTCTTTTTTAAATTACCCAACTGTACTTCCAGTCTCCAGATTGCTTTTATCCCTACTTGATGTCGTTTATTATCAAATTGAGAGAATTTGGTGGTAGTACATCACGACAACATCTTCCTTTGCTTATTACTTGACTAATTGAGGATTATGGTAGCCGATTAAAAAGATGTAAGCTTCTCGACTCAGCCACTTTTGACGTGGTCTGAATTCGTAAAATCAGTTTGCCCAAACACAAATTCTCCCCCGAACAGTAGAACAGCGCTTATTCCTAAATACTTGCCCGTCAATTAACCAGAGCAAATGATGCACGGGCGGCACGAATGGTCGCCAAAATAAAGTGCGTGAAAAATACAATTATTAGCCCATTCCATAGCGATTTTCTGTTTTTAAGACAGAACGCTCATCCGCTTTAAATTTTGTCTGGAAGCGAACCGGAACCATTTGAAATCGATCCCGTATAATTATAGCCTAAAGATCTTTAAATCACGCTGATGAAGGTCAGGGTGTGGCTAAACTGGAATACATTCTTGTGGAAGCAAATATTTTCCAGATTAGCCGCACGAGAAACGCATGTTGCGGAAACAAATTGTTCTTCTTGGAAAAAGGAAAGTTTTTTGAATCAAGTCAAAAACGTTTCTGCTTCCCGGATGCAAGCTTTGCTTCGGAATCATGCTTCCGAGTTTAGCCACAGAGGGAAGAAGGAGAAGAAACAATGTTTCTCCAGCAATGTTTCCTAGTTTAGCCAGCCTTTTACGTGTAACAAATTCATCCACATTTGAGTATACTTTTCGAGGAGCAGTCAAAGTAACCGCAAGCCGGTAAATTCTTAGGTTCGATTTCCAGCCGTTGAGTGAGTGCACGTAAACGTGGGCCAATAAAACGGCTGGAAATCGAGCCTGGTAAATTGAACGTGCAGATGTAAGCGCTTTGATTGGTTGGAATGTTTGGGAAACAAACAGCAAGTTGTCAAAAGTTGTCAAAACGTAAATGGGTGACAAATGGTTTATGCGATTCACTTTTGAAGCTGGCAAGCCTAAATGCTCAACATTAGGCAACAACTCATTCCCCGAAAGTTATACTTGAAATATCTTGAAGTGGGTGCAAAAATATATTTATAATAATTACCTGGTTCGGTTCTGTGTTAATAAACAGTCGTGGATCGAGCCGGAATATTCCGAGCAAAAATAACCTTATTCTCGGCTACTTCAGAAGTGATAAAGAAGTGATAAAGAAGGCAGCCAAAAGGCTCTATTTTCTTATCCAGCTCAAAAGAGCCCGAGTTTCTCAGAAAGATCTCTGTCTTTTCTACGTCACATGTGTGCGTTCCGTTATTGATTATGCCGCACCTGTCTTCCATTATTCTCTGCCGGCTTACTTAACGCACGAATTAGAGCGCGTTCAGAGGAGGGCGATGCGAATCATCTGCCCCGGCATTAAGTATCAGCATGCTCTAGCGCTAGTGAACCTTCCAACTGTAGCGAAGCATCACAATGATATTTGCAAGCACACCTTTGAGAATATCTGTAACGACAGTGGCCACAAACTTAAGAAACTTTTGCCACCCTTATATGATTGTAAGTACAATTTAAGGCACGCGCGCACCTTTAATTTGCCGCGGTGTAAGACAAACAGATTTAAAAACAGTTTTATTATGGCATCATGCTCTCTGGTGAATGCAAAAAGTGAATAACTAGGTTTTTAATGCTATCATTATTAGCGATATAGTTTTTAGATATTATAATTGTAATTATTAGTATTATTACATTTTATAATTATTATTATTATTATTATTATTATTATTAGATTTTAGATATTATAAATTTTAAATTTTAAATTTTGTAAATTTGTATCATAGAATGTAGAATACGCAATTCAGCTCTATGAGCTGCAAAGTATTTTAATAAAGTACCTATCTATCTATCTATCTCCACTTCCTTGTTTTACTGTTGTTCAGGTCAACGAATACCAGGCCAAAATAAAGGACACGACGCGTAAAATGATGGCACTTGTATCCGAGCTGTCCATGAACCAAGCTGCAGCCATGAAACTGCAACAGCAAGTGAAAGAGAAGGAGCAGGAACTGGAGCAGAGTTATGTGCGTATGGAGAGGGGCGAGGCACCAAATGAAGAGGCTGAGAGAGAGTGGCTCAGAATGGTCCGGGATGAGACGCGCAGGGAAAAGGAGATCATGGAGAGGAAAGAGGTACCAAATGTGTGTTATTGTGTGATATTGCCAGGGGAGTTTTAATTCAGAGCGCATTTTGTTAGGACTATGCCGGTTTTTTTTTTTTTGTATCCCGGTTTAGGAATAACGGGATAAACAGAACGTCGCTTAAAAGTAAATTAACAACTTTCTGAAAAGAACATCTCCCATTCTTTCTGTTCATTATGTCATTTGGAGAATTCTGGTATTTTGCAAGGTTTACTGTGTTGAATTGTATCCTATCCGTTCATTCTTAAAACGGAATAGGGTCGAAATAACCGTTTAACCGTCTATTCCTATTTCCGTAAAGAAATCGCCCTCCATGAGAGAACATACAGTTGGCGGAAGACAAATACACTTTCGCTGTTGTGTTTTGACACCTCCCGGTATAAATTGCCTTCACAGAAGAGTGACTTGTTCGTGTTAGATCCTCCATATTTAAATTGGAAAAAATACAGCGCAAAAAGAGCATTGGTATGGAAGGACGATGTTGTAGACCGCAAGCAGTCGTCCTGTTTTCCTTAGACCCTACCCCGATCGCGCTCCGTGCCTCGATCTTTTCGTGATGTTTTCGCACTAGCAAATAAGGAGAAGAAACAGACTGCTCGCAGTCCAACGAAGTTGAGGATTGTATTACTGAAATATTCTAATTCCGTAAGCTCAAGGCTGCGTCCTACCTTTGTAGGTAACCCGAGGAGAAAAAATTGTGACGCACGCCGGTTTCAAAGAAACCGTAAGAAACTATTTATCAATAGAAAGCTTCAGTTAACAAATGCAGAATTTAGCAAAATTTTTATAATTTTTCTTTTTGACGGCAGCGGGAACCGGTCAACGCCAAAGCAACCAAGGGTCATAGATATGGGCAAATTCAAACCGAAAGCTTAGACATACTTCGCTTTTAACGCACTACTTTCTATTTTTCAGCGCGAAGAAGAAGAAGAACATTATCAACTCCCTGGAGGTGTTTACACCACTGCGGAGCCTCGACCCAATGCTTATATCCCGGATGACGACTCGGAGCTGCCTATCCCCAGGCCGTATGGTTCATTAGCGCCGTTTAAACCCACGGAGCCTGGGTCAACTATGCGGCACATTAGGAAACCCGTCATAAAACCGATAGAGATTTGATGTTAAATAAATACAGCCAAGGACAGAAAATGAACACAGTTTTTCGGATTTCTGTAAAAAGTGCGGACGTTCACGTCCCAAAAAAACGTGAAAATAATACAGAAACAGGACGCGCGTTTGGCTTTGTAAATATGTTTTGATGGAAGGACTTATTTATTTCCTGTAGATATTAAGAGGAATTTATTAAACAACCTGCTTGAAACTTCTGTGGTCCATATTTACTATTTACCACAGGATAAAAGTGATTTCCGCTGAGAGGCATTTTAAAACCAAATGTTTAAATTCTCTGAGTCCTCCCCCCTTTGGAGACTTTGCGCGCGTGCGTGATCACGTGATCACACGCGTGATGTTTACGTTTTTTATTTCAGGATATCTTTGTAATTTTGCTTTCTTTTACGCTTGTTATTTGCGTTTTTCCCTTTGTTTAGATTAAAGTCACTAGAGTTTTGAGCCTTGTTTTCGAAGAGAAGTTTTCTTATACCAAAACCATAAGTTTTCATTGGCCAACTGATCCCACATTGAATTAACCCTAAGCAAACACAATAGACTCTCGGTATCTCAAACTCGCAGGGCAAACAAAAAGTTCGAGATAGCTGTAAATGAAAATGAGACAAATCACAGATAGCAAAGGATTTGTCTCTCCTTTATTCGTTTACGCAATCTAAAACAATACAAATTACAAATATTTCAAGCTACACTTAGAATTCAAGTACGAAAAACGCTTACTTTTCCTTGCCATTACTCCGAAGAGAAATTTCCAGTAGGCATAAGAGGCAAAAAGGGAAATGGGCACTTGCAATGTTAGACATAACTACGCTATTCGATAAAATAACAGTTTTAATCCAGACAAGCCATCAAAACGCGTTTAACTCTTAAAAAATCTCAAATCATTATTTCTTTATAAATTTACGAAAAATGAAAAGCAATTGACAAATAAACCTCACAAAGCCTTTTATATACAACAGAAAGAAATTGCTGTCTAACCGCAAGTCGCAGCAGTCGTATTAAAGTAAAGGCTGGTATCCATATAATCGCTACGATAGCTGCAATCACTGGAAAAAACGTTCAGCAAATCTTTGTGATATTATGGAAACCACAATTCAGCGATCGTAGCGATCACAGCATTTCGCAACGATCGCTGAGGAGTGGTTTCCTTCTGATCGCAACAATTGGTGGATGTTTTTTCCCAGCGATCGTAGCCATCATATGGAAACCAGCCTTTAAAAATAACGCTAAATAGTGTCCCACCGTAGATCAGTTGAATAGAGCAAGGGAAAGAAGGGACGTTCATGGGGGACTTCTCTGTAAAATTAGCCCGATACCGAGTTGAAAGGCAATCCAGAGTATCGATTCTTTTGATACTTTAAACCTAACTGCTTAGAATTTTTAAAATGCCCAAATCAATGCTTTGGATTAAATACTAAAATCATTGTTGGACTAAGAACATTCAAATCAAGGCTCAACCCTAAATACAATTTTTTTTCCTAACTCGAACTTGAACTTAACAAACTTAACTCGAACTTGAACTTTTTAAATAGCATTGATTAAATACTATTTTATTGATTAAATACTATTTTATTTTGGACATAACGGGCGCTGGAACGTTGCAGGGCGTTTCCACCGAGTGTCAGTAGCTATTTGATTCAAACAGCTTTTTATTTTGTGGTTGGCAAGGCAACTGACCTGGATTTTTATGCATTCTCTTGTTGCTAGGAGATATAAATAGGAAAAACTCAGTCTACCTGGTTAAAAGAAAGCACTTCGCTGTAAAAGTTGCCACATTTTGCCACTCGGATGAGCCACATTTGACATTTGACATTTTCAAATTCCAATTTGATCTGAAAGCAAGTGAAGAGCCATTCCGTGGATACAATACTGTAATTTCCCATTCATTTATTTTATTTTAATTTTTTTTTTAACTTTGATTTTCTCGTCGCTTAGCCAACCAGAAAGAAGATTAGGCTGACAGGCACAACCCAACAACACGTAGACTTGTTAAAAAATTATTGTTATTGTTGTTGTTGTGGCTTTATAATTGGCTGAGCACTTTGGTAAAACTAACCTCGTATCCAGAGCTCGCTCTTGCGTACTCTTTTTATTTGACAGTGGGAGAACTGGGTACAAGATTTTTAAATATTGCAAAGACTTCACAAAGTTGTCAAAACGCGACTAAGTAAAAAGTAGCAATGGCGCTTTTCGCTGAAACAGCCATCTTTCGGAAAAGTATAAAACTGGCCTTTTACTCGAAGTGTATCATGCTGACTTGTAGCAAAAAGTTCAACCGCTATGATAAAGCTGACTTGGCTCTGGCCTTCCATGTGGTCTCTGTGTCGTCGCGTCTTTTCTTTCTTATCTCCATATGTTATTATTAGGGATGAATAACGCCACTAGAAGCAGGAAAACCATTGCGACGTTCTGAGGCGATGAAAGGCTTGCCAAGGCACACGGAGGTTTACCCTGAAAAAAAAGCCGCCAATGAACACCAGTTACGATATTATGTGAGGCTCTTAAAATTTATATCTTGAAAATTACACAAAAAGAAAAATAAAATAAACTGGTTACTCTTGGGTGATGAGGTGAAGGGAGATGTGAAATAGAAAGGTAAATCCAGAGAGGATAGAGTAGTTGACGTCTGTCTATCAAATTAATGTTGTTGAGGTGTGTTTACTCGTCTTCCTTTATACGCCAAATGACAGAATGAACTTCGAAAATTAAGTGTTATCTTTTGTTTGAAGGAATCTAATCAGAAGGTAGGTTGTTTGAAAGTCCGTATTAGTGGGAGATCTGAGAACAAGATAACAACAAATTGCAAACGCGTCAGAAAAATGTCAATACCATTCAGAAATCTAATAGACTGCAAGACAGTTCTATCGTGCCAAATCGTCAAATAAGCCTTTTTCAGAAAACAGCTCCGAGACAAGAGTTAGCTCGGCTAAAGAACGAGCGCGGCTTTAAAAAGCCTGGAGCGAGTGTGAATACGAAGACTGAGGAAGACTGGGGAGAGCAGACTCGCGAGATCTTCTCCAGCGAGCTTAATTTTTCTTTGGACTACTCCGGAAGAAGGAAAAGAATGCGTTTTTTTACGCTACCCAAGAAAGGAAAACGACCTCACCTGTTCCTGCATGTCATTGCATGGTGGTTTAAACTCGGGAGGTTTTCTGTAGGACACATTTCTAGGACTGACAGGATCAGACATCACTATGAAGGGTAAGTTGTCAAGGAACCGTACCGTAAAACGCACATTCTAAGTTCTAAGACAGCAAGATTTTTGCATACTTTAGACTACAATAGAAGAATCACTTTACATTAGTAGTGTTTAGTATTATGATAAGTATTAGTATTAGTATTAGTACTAGTACTAGTACTAGTATTAGTATTAGTATGAGTATGAGTATGAGTATGAGTATGAGTATTAGTATTAGTATTAGTATTAGTATTAGAATTAGCATTAGCATTAGTATTTAGTATTAGTATTAGTATTAACTTATTAGTATAAGTATTAGTGTTAATAATAGTATTAACTTATTAGTATAAGTATTAGCATTAGCTTTAGCATAAGTATTAGTATTAGTATTAGTATTAGTATGAACTAATTAGTATTAGTATTAGTATTAGAGCGGTTTTCAAATGAGTGTCGTAAAACCAAAACCAAAGCAATTACTCTGACCAATCACAACAGAAACAAAACACAAAATGAACCAATCAGAAATCAAATCAAATACAAGCAATTGGCGCTAAGCGCGGGAAAACGCGTGCGAGCAAGTCACGATTGGTTTTGGTTTTACGCCTGATTGGTTGAGAAAGTGGCGCGAGTTTTTTTAACCAATCAGAGAGTCTAGTAATGCAAAACCAAAGCAAACACAACATTACTTTCGACACTCAATTGAAAACTGCTCTAGTATGAACTTATTATTATTAGTATTAGTATTAGTATTTATATTAGTATTAGTATTAGCATTAGCATTAACATTAGTATTAGTATTAGTATTAGTATTAGTATTAGTATTAGTATTAGTATTAGTATTAGTATTAGTATTAGTATTAGTATTAGTATTAGTATTAGTATCAGTATCAGTGTTAGTATTAGCATTAGTATTATGTTAGCAGTGTAGTAATTATGTGTGGGTGAGAATGAGTGTTTTTTCTGCCTAGTTTTCCCAGATTTTCAAAGGATACGTGGTTGTGGACTTGTCGTCAGTTTCGGATTGTTTTCACAAGCACATATTCTTTTAATTACCAACAGTCGGAGATTGGTGTGAGGAACAGGCGCCATGTACACGGGCCTAGAAAAATGTAAACTGCAAGTTTTAGTTTAAGCACAGTGCTAGCACATAGCAAGCAGAACATTCCTGAGGTATAGTTCATTATGCACAAGGTGGTTGTAACTTTTGGGTCTGTAAATTAAATCGTAACGTATGCCATTTAGAACTGAACGTTACTGAGAAGTACTTTCATGTGGTGCTGCTTATTATGTTAACTGCAATCTATGTTATATGCTCCCAAAAGGGCTTCTCAACATATAATTACATCAATTACTATTTACAACATCAACGAAGAAACTATAATCATTATTATCTTAATAAAAAGAAAAAAAGAAATCTACTATTACTAAAAGCTAAATCGATACTACATTTAAGACGCACTGCTCAATGATTCCTTTAATTAACATCTTCTTGAACGTGCAGAGTGAGGGTGCCTGTTTTAAGTTAGTGCTGCTGCTGAGCTGTATGTATGTCTTTTATTGAAAAAGACATGAAGACTTTAGAGTCATCCACGTAGGACTCTAAACAACACTCAAGGAGGCACTGGCGGTAGATCAATGCAAAACAATAAAGTCGACAATATTTCTCCCTGTGGCACGCCATGGGTGATCGAAAGTGGCGAAGATAGTGTGGATCCTATGCGAACAGACTGTGATCTTCCCGACAAGTAGCTGTCAAACCATTTCACCGTTTCAGGTGAAGCCCTGTACAAGGTGGTTCTAACTTTCGAGTCTGTGGATAAGTTAACCGGAATTCTACAACTTACCAATCACAGTTCTCGGAATTTTCACAGGGCTGAAACTCTGAAAAAGGACAACAACAACAACAACAACACCAAGCTTTTATTACCAAATAGAAAAAGGAAAAAAAGTTAAACTTTACAATATAATATATTAATACAAAAATAGGTAATGTTTACTCAGGATAACTATAAAGCTAATCGAGCTGAGTAAAACTAAGTGATGTTTAAGTACAGAGGTAGGTTGGCACTAAAGCTTGGTGAAAGCAATTAATTAGTCAATTAAAAAAAGACGAAAAGAAGAAAATGAGCGATCACACGTCTTTCCTATCTTAAAAGATATAGTGCTAGTAAATAACACTATAAAACAAAATATACAAAACAAATACAAAAATCCCACTTGTAAACGGCCACCAAAATGGATCTGACCTCATACTTATTGCCGTAATTCAAACTCAGCTAGTGGTCAGACGAGGCCTTGAACCCACTGTTAGCTAGTAACAGGTGAAGAGCGACCACGTGGATACCCTGTTATTAAACCGCTTCCTTCCATCATAATAACGCAAACAGGATATTGAAGTAATACTGTACCATCAATTGTTCGTTTGTCCCAAACTCCTTTATAAAACTTGAGTTCTTTAGAGCATGGAATCTTCTTCTCTTCCTGTTTTTCTTCTTCAGCCATGGCTAAAACAAATGGATGAATTATTAACAAACGTACATCCTGTTTTATTTCACTTTACTAATGTAGTTTGAACAGCAACATCGCACATTTTAATACCAGACATTGTAAAACCTACCTACACCATTGTGAGAAAAGAAACTGTAAATGCTGAATTGCGCCAAAGACCTGCAAAAGGAGCAACCATTCTTCAGTGTAATTTGGCTTCATTTGGTGTGGTTGAAATATATTAAACCTCCCGTAAGTGGACACGTCAAGGGCCGAATTCATTTATTTAGGAAAGGTTTCTGATTAAGGGAGATAGAAATGTACTGTTTTCGCGTGGCAAGGACCATGATTGTGTGTCCACTTAAAGTAAAGGGACCCCTTTAAGTGGGCTAGGTGTCCTTGTTTTTTGGTGCCCCAACGGGATCTGAGGTGCTTTTATGCTGGGGCCGTTGCACCAAAATCAGCACTTTTTTGAGGGACCCACCCCACCCCTCTCAAAACTGAAATGGGGCCAACCTAAAGGAAGTGCCTTTGGCAGATGCTCACTAGCCCTTAACCCTCTAAGCCCTAACAGTGATGAAAATGAAATTTCTCCTTACATGACCACTGCTTGTTCAAACATTCAAGTGATGAGAATAAAGGAAACAATCATCAAGGATGAGATGTCGTGATATTTAGAGATTCTCCTTTCTAGTTCAATGCAAATGTATGGAGAACAGTAAGGAGAATATGGGGCTTAAAAAGTTACAGTAGAATCCCGATTTCTCGAACCCTCGGTTTTTCGAAACTCCCAATAATTCGAATCAAGACTGATTTCCCCTCACCAGTCAAACACTGCAATTTTATCACCGATTTTTCGAACCCCTCGATAATTCGAACCAATTTCCTTTTCCCCAGGAGGTTCGAAAAATCGGGATTCCACTGTAATTGCAAAACTGTGACCACTAAAGTGAACACTTTTGCTAGTATAGTTCTCATCGATCTATGTGAATATATGAAATGTCACATACATGAGTTGCGGTGAAAGATTTACCGCAGTTATAAATGCAACTTGAGCAGCGGCAAACAAGAAAGCCTGAAAATTTCAGGCTTGAACGGGACTCGAACCCATGAACCTGCGATTTCCACTACAGCGCCCTTCCATGCAACTGAGGCCTGAATTTTTTCATGCTTTCTTTTTCGCAGCTGCTCAAGTGGCGTTTATAACTGCAATTCTCTCATTTAGTTAAAGGTTCTCTTCGTTAATCTTTGAATACTGTTCTTCAATAGCATTTTCGATAATAATACTTGTAAAGGTTCAAATGAGGCCTAACACTATTGTAAAAATTAAAATCTAAAATCTAAAATCCAAACTTTCGCCGATCAACGGCATCATCAGGGATAAGAAATATATTCCGCGTAGGCCTATATACAAATGTAAAGTAAGATGTGTAAAAAGCGTAAGAATGCAGCAAGTACACACCGAATAGGAGACGAACAAAACGGTCTAACGAGCAAGTGTCATTGTAGATTGTTCTATTCGTTGTTCAAAGTTTTTTCAAGAAATAATTTACATACACTGATATGTACGACGATTTGTTATGCTTTTTCTCAACCTTATTTGCTTAGATTAATACAACACTAATATTAGCTTCTTACCAGAAAACGGTCTGAGTCCAAAACTGTACGTACGACGTCACCGCAAATAGAGGCTGCAAAAACATGCAAGAGAAAACATCCAAAAACATGGCAAATCTTAAACAGGTACACACGTAAAGTTTTCTTTTTACCCCGCCGTCAGGACGGGATCTAGTAATACCCGCGAGTTTTTGGCGGTGAGTTGCCCCAGACCTCTGGTTTTCGCTCGGCCAAACAAATACGTGTTGCAAACTTTCAGTCAACATAAGCATAATGAGAATTATACTAGGGCCGCTAAGCGGCCTGAAGTAATAATTCGGATTATATAAACAGACGAAGTGAGAAATATATGAGACAAAAAATGGTAGGAATTCCCCAGTTAGTGCTTCAAACCACTTTTTAACGCATAGAAGGGGTAGATCCCCCAAAAAAGCAAAAGGGGCCCGGGTATACCCACAGGGCCCTGGGACCTAGGTCTCGTGGTCCCGTGATGCTTCGGTGGCTTTTTGACGCCATACAATAAACAGGTAAAAGGAGACCCATGCCAGGGATGGGCAAAGGGAGGGATGCTCATATATTTCTCACTTCGTCTGTTTATATAATCCGAATTATTACTTCAGGCCGCTTAGCGGCCCTAGTATAATTCTCATTATATTTCACAGACTCCGTTCGAAATATATGAGACAACAAATGGTAGTTTTTAACGCCATTATATGAGCATACATTCAAAGTTCTATGTAACAGAAACATTTTAATGGCATAGAAAACTCAACTACGGTTCCATTGAACAACAGTTTCATGACAGAAAGTTCAACCGGAGAGTAACTGATGTTACAACTACTTTGAGGATAAAACTCCGATAGCAAAGTCTGAGTTATACAAGGGCTTATAATAAAAAGTTCTGAACGTTGAAGAGGAAGACCAGTCAGCCATAGACATGATAGTTGACAGTGGAACAAATGCCTTGGCGGCTGCTGTCGTAGAGGCGCCGCGTACTGAGTGAGCTTTGAAAATTTGACAGTCAATTCCTGCTGCGCTCATAAAGGTTCGCAGCCAACGCCCCAATGTAGTGGTAGTGACCGGTTTGAAAGGGTGTTTAAATGAGATAAACAATTTATCAGGGAGAGAAGATGGAATGACTGGTCGAATGTTCCTTGTCAATTTAAGATAATGTCTAAAACATTCCACAGGACAAAGTTTCTTGTCTTGGTTAAAACGGGCAAAGAATGCTTCTGCTGGTTTATCCGCACTGCCAGTTTTTCTTGGGATAGTGAGTTGGAAAGATACCTCTTCTGGATGCACATAGCAATGTCTGAGATCCAAATTTGCCAAAGTAGAAATCCGTTCAGGACAAGTTAACGCAAACAGGGTAACTAATTTCATTGACAGAACCTTAAGCGATAGGGAACTGTTTTTCCCCAATGAAATAATGTATTTGACCATAATATCAACGTTCCATGTATGTGAATACCTGGGCTTTGGAGGGCGTTTGTTCAGAACACCCCGGAGGAGTCTAGTAACGTACGGGTGTTGACCAACGGAATAGCCATCTATCTTAGGGTGAGTCGAGGAAATAGCTGATCGAAGGACATTGATCGATCGGTATGCTAAGCCTTCATTAAAGACTTCCGTTAGGAAAATCAGGATGTCATTTATAGATGACGAAAGAGGATCAACTTGTCGTCCAGAACACCAGCGGCACCAACGGTTCCAACTAGACTCGTAGGTCTTGTGTGTGGAGGTACGAGTTGCTGCGATGAGTAGATCGCCAACGTTTGTCGGAATGCCCTCAGCTTGGAAACGTTGGTAGAGATGTGAAACACGGCCAAGTGAAGGCGAGGATACATCGGGTGAACTCTGTTCAGATCGGACGGGTCTGTTAGGAGGGTTGGACTGTTTGGCAGTAGTACTGGCTGAGATATTAGAAGCCTCAACAGAACCGGCCACCAAGGCTGGGTTTGCCAGATTGGGGCGACTAGAATTATCTCTGTTTGTTCTATCATTACCTTCTCCAGAGTTCTGGATATCAAGTTGAATGGAGGAAAGGCGTAGCCTTGTAGAGGAGCCCAAGTTATCGTGAAGGCGTCTGTGTGGATGGCTCCTGGGTCGGGTCTCCAACTGATGTAATCCTTCAGTTGGTTTGTTAGGCGACTCGCGAACAGGTCGGTCTGACAATGTGATAGGAAGGGTTGGATGATGGATGGGTCTAACTTCCACTCGCTCATGTCCCTGAATTCTCTCGACTCCTTGTCTGCAGAGACGTTGTCTCTTCCTGGGATGTGAGAAGCTATCACAAAGATGTCTCTTGCCTGGCACCAATCCCACAATTCCAGGGCAAGGGTCAGGAGTTGGAGGGAATGTGTACCCCCTTTGTTGTTGATATAGGCGATGGCGGTTGTGTTGTCTATTTGCAGAGATACGGTTACGTGAGACCTGTCTTTGAGAAAAGTTTTTAAGGCCAGGAAGGCTGCTTTCAGCTCCAGGTAATTGATGTGTTGGAGAGACTCCTGTTGTGACCATCTGCCATTGGTCTCGAGGGAGTGATGAACCGCACCCCAGCCTTTCATGGAGGCGTCGGTCGTGATTAACATATCTGGAGGAGGCAGGTGTACAGGGCTGCCGTTTGCACTGCGGGTGTTTTCCAACCACCAGGCGAGTTCTCCTCTGGCACTTGTTGACAGAGTAATTAGGGCGTCGCAAGACTCTCGGTTCATTTGTAGGCCCCATATGAGGTCGCATTGCAGGTGGCGGAAATGGAGTGGTGCCCGCCAAATGGCCGGCCGAGAGGCCTCGAGTAAACCAATTAAGCTTGCTAGGTTTCGTAGAGTGATGCTTTGAGGAGCTAGTAGACGGTGAGCACAGTCTAGGATTTTGTTGATCTTTTCTGCTGGGAGTGACACCATCATGGACGTTGAGTCTATTTTGAAACCCAGAAAGGTGATAACCTGAGAGGGAGTCAGGGATGACTTCTTGAAGTTTATTATAAATCCTAGGGACTGAAGGAGAGTTATTAACAGATGGGTGTTTTTCACAGCTTCCTCCTTTGTAGCAGCTAAGAGAAGGAAGTCGTCCAGGTAAATAAGGACTCGAATTGACTTTCTCCTTAGGAATGCTGCGATTGGCTTCATTAGTTTCGTAAAAATTCTGGGGGCTGAACACAGGCCGAATGGGAGGGCTTTGAACTGGTAACAAGTGTCCTCCCAAATAAACCGAAGAAAATTTTGGGATGACTGGTGGACGGGAACTGACAGGTAAGCGTCCTTTAAATCTATATTTGTCATAAAATCTCCTTTCAAAAGCAACGTTTTTAGGCGACTGAGATTTTCCATCTGGAAATGCTCGTTTAAAATGAACCTGTTCAGATAACTTAGATCCCTAACCGGACGCATAGGTCCATCCTTTTTGGGTACAAGAAAAAGGTGGCTGTAAAAGCCGTCTCTTGAAAAGGGGATTCTCTCTATGGCCCCTTTCTGCAACAACTCGTTGACTTCCTGTGAAATTAGAAGTGCCTCCTGACCCGATGATTGGGTAAACCGAGGAAACGTTTGGAAAGGAGTTTTGAAAAAAGTTATCTTGTACCCTGACACAATTGAAAGGATCTGTGGGTCCGATGTTAGGGTTCTCCAAGTGGCTAGGCACTCTGAGAGTCTTGCTGACGTCCCTTCTGGGAATGGGGACGAAAGGGGCCGTTTTTAGAACGGGTTCCCTGGTAATTTGACTGAAATCTAGAGGTGTTTGAATACCCAGAAGATTGATATTTGGAGAAGGTGTCTCCTCGATGCTTGGTCTAGACTGGGAACTAGTACCACGCCTAGGAAAGGGTTTGGTTGTATTTTGTGCCAAATTTTTTGTGAGGCCTCTAGACAATTCAGCCTGCTTTGAGGCTAATGAGGGAAAATCATCTCCAAAAAGCCAAGACTTGGCATTTGGTAGAGGTAATTCTGCGAGGTTTATCCTCGACATATTTATTGATGCAAGGACTCTCTGTCGTCGCAAAATCAATAGATGGGTATTTGCTGAGCCTAAAAGGCAAAGGGCTTGTTCCAGGGCTAATTTGATTTCCTCATAAGATGGTGCTGAACCATTTTCGATGCAGTCATGAAGACCACAAAGTGGAGCAGCGGAATTTAAGAGGGCACGCTGAAGCGTGAACATTTCTTTGTCTCTCTCTTGGACATACCTTTTCAGTTTACTGGGAACTTGATTCAATAACTGTTGATCCAGTTTTGGGGCGGATAAAGAATCCACCTCAGGAGTGGCCCAGTCCTCCAGGATAACGAGCGATTGTTGATACGTTAATTTCCTCCGGAAATTAGACTCCAAAAATTTGGAGAATGAAGATGATAGCTTCCAGGAGGTTGACTGAGCAACAGGGTCAAACAGACCATGATCAGGGCTCGCTGCTTCGTCGGCTGTCTTACTTGAATCCTTTGGTGCCTTAACAGGCTCTACGGGTGCCTTAATAGGCTCTACGGGTGCCTCAATAGGCTCTATTGGTGCCTCAATAGACTCTATTGGCGCCCTAATGGGCGATGAAGAAGTCTCAAGAGACTTATTGGTCGTCAAAGGAACGTTTATCTCCATCAAGCTTGGCGTGTCATCAGCCATTAGCGACAAGGTATCAATGTCCGTGTTCGTAGCAGATTCCAGCTGATTTGAGCGGGATTCCAATGAGTCTAATCGCCCAGAAAGACTCTCAATCGAGTGCAAAATCCTCTGAAGAGTATCTTCTTCTAGGTCCCTGCGCCGTTTTGGCGGAGAACTTTCACTTTGTGCGTCGTGTGACGAGACGGAGTTTTGGCGCGAAGATGGCGACCGGGAGCGAGTCCTTTTTCGGGACTTGTGCTTTCTGCTGGACATGTTCAGCGAATGAAAATACCTGAAGAGCGAGAAAATATCGCTAGAAAGAAACCTACTGTGCAAAAACACAGAGGAATAGCCTGCAAAAGGTAAAGAATTAGCAAAAAGGCAGGACAAAATCAGAATACTTACCCAATGGTTTGAAGCACAAGGAAAAAAGCCACTGAAGCATCACGGGACCAAGAGACCTAGGTCCCAGGGCCCTCTGGGTATACCCAGGCCCCTTTTGCTTTTATGGGGGATCTACCCCTTCTATGCGTTAAAAAGTGGTTTGAAGCACTAACTGGGGAATTCCTACCATTTGTTGTCTCATATATTTCGAACGGAGTCTGTGAAATATAATATCTTCGGTTCGCCAAAATCTTGAGTGACCGTAATGTATTTTGCACCCTGAGGGGACGAGGGAAAACGGCGGGGTCTAATGCC
The DNA here is from genome assembly GCA_964030785.1 of Siderastrea siderea. NCBI lineage: Eukaryota > Metazoa > Cnidaria > Anthozoa > Scleractinia > Rhizangiidae > Siderastrea > Siderastrea siderea. Next base: position 44,373,469 of record OZ034972.1, read on the forward strand.
CCTAGGGCTTTTCTTGTCCTGGTAAAGAAATTTATTAGTACGGAATTTTCTCGCCTCTGTTTGGTTAAAAGCAGTACAATTTCTTCCAAATTGCATATTAGCAGCTGAACAATAAGAGTTTAAAAGTGTCGGTACGAGTTTCATGCCAAAACCATGGCTGCGCCTGCCCCACGACACTGAACACGGTTCCAGTATCAGTTCTGCAAGAATGAGATCATATTCAAATTGGTGAGGAACGCCTGGTTCATTTTTTCTCGTGCATATGAAAAACGTTGTTGTAATTTTCCACGTAAGCCTCTTTATAAAAGGACATTCGTCTTTGTTTTTGAAACGATAACAAATTAAATAGAACTTTTTTAATTTCCACTCAAGAAAATTCCCTAGAAGTCCAATGTGTTCATTTGTACAATTACCCCTATTACAAACTACATGTCAAACAGACTGCTTCGGGGGACTCCTTACATTTAAAAGTGTCCTAGCACTTGACTCCTTCTGTTCAACATCAGACTGCTTGCATTCCTCCTGTACACTGGTAAATGTCAGTCTGAGGAGAAAATGAACATACAGTTACTAAACATGTACAGTAAAAATAACTCCTACACTGAAACCAGTGCTTGGTTGGAAAACACGTTAATTTCAACTCGCGTTTTTTTGTTGTTGTTGTTGTTTTTTTGGTTTTGTTTTGTTTTTGTTTTTGTTTTTGTTTTCACTCGGCAAACTAAAATGGTTCTTATTTATTAAATGTCTAGTAATAAATCAGGCTGTTTAGGCTCTTATTTTTGACAGGTTAAACACTGCCTGCTGCTGGTATAAAAGTAACTTAATTAACATGTGATGTGGAGGTGAATAGTAGATACTATCCCGAGTTTGTGTAGCCAATCAGAGCACGCAAAAAACACTATCCACTGGTTTGGTATATTCTAAAAAGAGTTACTCGTGAGTTATAGTTATTCGAATTACGGATATAATAATAATAATAATAATAATAATAATAATGACAATAATAATAATAATAATAATAAGACTTTATTTAATGAGGGTAACATAATTTACTGGTTGCCCAGTAGTTTACAATATGGCCCTCCCTAATTTTACATAAAATAGAAAAAAGAAAAGATATGTGACGCGATTAAAACCAGAACCTAATTAACTACATACTATATTCTAATGACTAATAAAAAAAATTTGAACTTTGTACTAATAACATCTTAAAAAGGCTGCTAATTTCAAAGTGTTCTAATGCAGCATTTTGTTTTAATAGCTTCTGCCGTATTTTTCCTATAAATTGTTTATGTGATGTAATATTATGAATGGAAAAGAAGAAGAAAAGAAAAGAGGATATTATACAGTTCAGTCGACAGCCGATTGAAAAGCGTTTGTTTGCAAACAAGGATCACAAATAGTGGGTGTTTCTCGGTGTTGCGAAAACCAACTATTCAGTTAAGTCAATTGTTAGTAAAACTCACTTTTCAAACATCGAACGGTTCAGAAAGTCCATCATAACTGCCCCTTCCAGCAAGCCAAGGAATTTTCCAACCTGATGATCAAACAATAAATTAGATACTATAAAGATCCCCAAGTAACACGGGGACACCCATCTATTCGTTTCGGGTAATATCTGTTCGGAAGGCCTAAAATCGCCCGAGATTTTCGGATTTAATTGCAGTGAAAGCTAGAGACTTCTTTGGCGAAACAAAGTGTCGGACTTTCGTAACAAGAGGACTTAGTTCCTATTTTCGGAGGGGCAAATATGTCGTTCAGAGTGCAAAATAAGGTCAGCTGGTATTTTCGGAGAGCCATCCGGCAGCAGCTCGGAAATTCGGTGGATAGGATTCTGTTTCCTAAAATTTTCTGCTGCCTAAATTTTCAGCTAAAAAATCCGAACAAATCAATCTCTCTTAGCTTACACAAATATGCCTTTAAAAAGCTCTGAAACAATTTAAGAAAGCAGAAAATGTTATTTTAAGTATTTTGTTAAAATTATCTCGTTGGGTGCCCCTGGTAACAAACCCAAAAACCAACGTCAAAAAATTATAGTAGCGACCCTACTTAAGACGGATTCCGCTCAACATTCGAGCAATAAGTGCAAAAATTAATTACTAAAAAGCTACTCATAGCACGGTAACATTTTGAATACTGTTTGAAACATCTCACTTTAATTTGCTTCTCCAAGTGACCCCGCGATTAAATTCTCAAGCATTCTCGGGAAAATTAATGTCAAATCTCGTAAAAATATGTTTAAAACGGGCGCCATTTTGTTTTGAGCTGACATGAAGCGTCTTTTCAATTAAAATATGGATAACTTCAAATTCAAGTTTTTCTTGCGGGGTCAGCTTGGGAGTTTAAGTATTGATAATTTCTTCTTTTTTTATCCAAAATGTCACCATGCTATGAGTATTTTTTTGGTAACTTTATTTTTGCGCTTATTGCTCGAACGTTCAGCGGAAATCGTCTTAACTTCTCTGCCAAGTGACAGTTGACATACAGTTGAGGGAGTAAAGAATGCTTTAAAATAAGTTTAACCTGCAAAGAAACTGTCAAGATGGAGACTGTTCTATTTGAACAGTATTGGGAAAAAACACGTTATGAAGACCTTTTAAGGAAAAGCTTTTCTAACGTTTTCACATTTTTAAAGATTAGTTTAGATAGAACGGCACACATACGTTACGAAACTGATGAAATAGTAAAAAAGGCTGCTGAGTTCCAAGGCAACGAGGGTCAGTACGTCCATAACTTTAAGGTATTGAAATGGTGTGTTTGTATCCTTAATGCCCAGTGAGACAGGGAACAGGAAGCCCACAAAGACTGCGTGACAGAGACTAAGCAAACGTTTACCTTTATTTTGTACTTACAAATAAAAAAATTCCTCGCAATGTTTCAAGATAATACGAAACTTTCAATCTTCTCGTGAAACAGGTTTTTTACATTTCAACAATACAAACGGTCACATTGTTTGTGTGGGGTACCTATTAACCGATCAGATGTTTAAAGAAAAGTAAAACTGTGAACGCATTTTTAACGCACGGACATTTCAGTTTAGAGAAGCGATTATTCAAGAGGCGACGACTAAAGGAAACCCTGCGAAACCACGAAAGCAACCCCATGGAAAACGTCTTCTTAAGAGCAAAATCACCTTATTTTAAACTACTTCGCGGTTGTTCCAAAATGCTGAATTTGCTTAATGTGACCAAACAATCCTGGAGCTGAATTCATTGGGACGGCGATCAAGTTCAGATCAGACATAGGAAGAAAACTTTCCCGACGTGTGTCTCCGTTCTCCATAAAACACTAAATTGGCCATTTCACTTTGCTGTTCTGCAGAGGACGTCAAGAAATGTACCCAAGTGAAGAAACAAATCCTTTCTTAGCAACGCTCTCTTTGCCGTCGCCGTCGTGGCTGCTTTAACCCTTTAAGCCCCAATATTGATAAGCATCTTATTTCTCCTTACAATATCACGACTTGTTCAAACATGTAGGTCATGAGAATAAAGAAGATGATCACCAGAGATGAAATGTCTTGATGCATAAGCAAATTCTCACAACTAGTACCATAAGAAATATATGGAGAATAGTGAGGAGAACATGCATGTTGATACTGGGGCTTAAAGGCTACAGCTCCTATAAATCGAGGAAATACGCTCACTGTTTATATGATGTATACCTCAGAGTCGCTTTCATTTGACGCCACAATAAAACCATCATCATCAATAAGTCGAATGGTACATCCCTGGAACACAACAAAAGGTAACAAATTTCAATTCTAACATCAACATATGTGGACTACTTTATAGAACGAGATTATATGCATGGTGGCTACAAGGCCGTGCATGGGCACGAGGAGAAAATTAAATTTTGTTATTGAAACTCTTCGATGATTTAAGCGCTCTGAGAAGAGGGAGGGAGGGAACGGGTAAGTGGGCACTCTATAAAAAAAATCCTAATGTTTCCTAACACAATGTAACTGACTTCTTGGCAAACAGAGTCGAACGATGAAAGCATGCCGGCCAGTTTTGAATTAAGTCTACAGTGATCAGGGGCACCCAATGAGACAATTTTAGCAAAATACTTGAAATATCATTTCCTCCTTTCTTAGATTGTGTAGGCTAACACAGATAGATCTGTTCGGATTTCTTAGCTCAAAATTTAGGGCGCAGAAAGTTTTAGGAAACAGAATCCCATCAGCCGAATTTCCGAGCTGCTGATGGCTCTCCGAAAATGCTAGCTGACCTTATTTTGCACTCTAAACGACATATCTGTCCCTCCGAAAACAATAGGAACTAATAAGTTATCTTGTTACGAAAGTCTGACGTGATGTTTTGCCAAAGAAATCTCTAGCTTTCACTGCAATTAAATCCGAAAATCCCAGGCGATTTTAGGCCTTCCGAACAGATATTCCCCGAAACAAGACGTTGGGTGCCCCTGAGTGATGATAAGGTTACATGCTGCTGACAGCCAAATCGATAAACACATACAATGAAAGTCCATCATCAACACTTGCTTACCTCTTCACTATTACAATCACTCTGTGAAAATAAATTGAAAAATAAATAAGAACTGAACGCGATTTAAACCAGTGCTGCACGCGCAACAACGCGCAGAAGCCGAACTCAGGCAGAGTTGGCTTGAGGTTTTAACTTACAGGGACCAGTTGTTCAAAACCGATGGACGCTAAGGGACTGGACCAACTAGAAAGAGAGAGAGTTGTCGACAACTATGTGCGCTCGACTACTAAAATTACTCGACAATTTGTAGTGCTCAATAGAGTAGGAGCCAAAATTATCGATAAATCTGTACTTTTACACAAAAGCTTGGCAACTAGCGTTCCTGCGCATGTTGCGTTGGTACTGTAAGCCAATCGCAAAGCTAGCCAAACACAGCATGCAAAGTTAGCCAAATACAGCATGCAAAATTATCGATAAATTTGTACTTCTACACAAAAGCTTGGCAACTAGCGTTCCTGCCCATGTTGCGTTGGTACTGTAAGCCAATCGCAAAGCTAGCCAAACACAGCATGCTCAATTCAACAGACAATGTCCTACAACTTCAACGATATTTACAAGTTAATTAGTTGCTTTCTTACCGAGCTGATAATATCCGCGAAAAGATTTGAGAAATATTCGTGTTTTACATGCATTCCAGCCACTGTTGACAAAGAGCAAAGGCAATTTATGTAACCAAGAGGCGAACTATTTAACTTTTCTGTTTTCACCTTCCGTTCAAAATGTTTCCAAAAAGTCTGATGACAGCACAAGAGAGGGAGCATATTTAAGGTTTTTAGGACGCTAAGCGAGAAAGGCAATAGTGTCAAGTTGATTGCGCAGTAAGCTGCTACCAATATGAAAACAGGGTTTATTCTAGAAATTGGCCAATGAGGATCCGGCCAGTGGGCCTCCTTTTGTAATTTTAGGGGGCCCCTTTTCAAGAAAGGGGAACATCCTTAACCAATTTGGACCATTCTGAGCGACTGAGAAGGCCTGGACTCGAATAACTGCCGAATCCCGGATGTTTGTCTCGCAAATAAATCTTGCAAAAGGTGACTTTCCTTTTTTATTTTTATTATTATCGTTATATACGCTGGAAGAAAAAAGAGAAGTATAGAGCGGTGGTCATATCAACCTTATCGTCACTGTCAGTGATATTTTCGAATACTTCAATTCAGAAAACCAGTACTTATCCTTGGGCAAAATTTTGTGCACCGCAGTTGACGCGCCAACGGAGATCCCGCAAAGCCGCACTCTAGAATAAACCCTGTGAAAACTCATGAAACCAGTTCCCTCTAGGGCAAGGGGGGGGGGGGGGGGGGGTCTCCTCTACGAAAGGAACTGTAGATAAGTGGGTCGCGCCCAAAATGATAACATTTATTAACCATTTGGTAGGAAAATGGAGCACGTTTTCTCGATCCATCTTAATTAGGGTATCGAATGTAGGCGTTTTGGTCTGAAACGGGATATGGAAAAATCATTTCATCAGTTACTCTACACTAAAATAAAGTAAAAAACGTCGATCCCCGTGTGACCCCCCACCCCACCCCTCCACACACACCCACACTCGTAATTCGGTGGCGTTCCCCAGGATATGTCCACTCAGTTCTAACCTGCAGCAACAACGACATTTGTATCCTCTGTTAAAACGACAGGAGAACTTGCAGTGATAGTGGCAGTCTCGTTGACATCAGGTTCGTAATCTGAAACCCAAAACAAAAATCTTAACAAAAACGCCACCATGTCTTAGCTAACAAAATAGCATTCAAAAATCTCCAAGACACCATCTGCATGAAGAACGCTTGAGTCCAATGTACAGTTCCACCTTTTGCTGTTTACAACAGAAAACGTGAACAATCGGATCTCCTTTCTTTTTTTGAAAGTCACAACCCAACTACATGTACCTCCAGCCTTACCTACTGCACGGGTAATACTCCAAGTTTCAAGTTGATATAACCCAAACCCATTAATTTTGGTCACAACTATATTGCATCTCGGCATCTGCGGATGTGGCTTAGGAAACAGGTCTTAAATGGCTCTCAACTACTAGAGCTGTTCCCTCCAAAGCCGTTTGACTTTGGGGCAAAGTTAATAAATTATTGTCTTCCAGACTGAGCTCGCTGGGTTGGATTTAAAGGTTAGGACAAGAAGTATTGTCTATGTATCGTATCGTATACGTATACGTATCGCAAGAAGAGGTATCGTACGTATAGTATTGTATCGTACGTATCGTATCGTATAGGTAACATGGAGTATCCTTTTTGTGGTTACAGGGCACAGTACAGTTGTGATATGGTCCGACATCAGGGGAAGTGTTCTGCGAATCAATCCTTTCTATTTTCTCCTTGATCAACAACATACTGGAAACTCGTTTTCCCTTACAGTATTTATTATATCATTTAATACGTTTCAATAATGATTTGCTTGTTTATATTTAATACATTTATTACGTTTCTTACCTGCAGCTCTGTAGGGAGCAGAGAAAACAATAATTCTCTCCTTTTCTCCTTTGTCAGCATATTGAGCAGCTTGCGTGTAAAACTCTTCCTTTGTGTAATTCCTCTTCAATGGCGAGGCCAGTGAGCTATAAGAGAAAACAAAAACATTCAACCTAGGGCTGCAACAATACATTTTCCCACGATATGATACATATCTCGATACAAGGGCCACGATACGATACATTACTGTGCGCGACAAAACTACTTACCAACAACTTACTCTACTTTTAAATAATTTATTTCTCTAGTAATTAATTTAACACAGCTATAACACAACATCAAATCGTCTTACAAGGGCTAAAATGTAGAGCTTGGGCAAGGAATATTAAAGACAGTGATTTCCCAAATTTGTTGATGTAGCATATTTTATTGTATCGTAATATCGCGATATCTTATTTAAATATCGATATTCGTATCGTTGGAAAAAAATATCGTGGTTCACCGATGCATCGGTGTATCGTTGCAACCTTAATTCAACCTATAACTAAATTCTTAGCAGACCACTAAAAGCCAGAAAAAGTAAATCTTGATGAGAAATACGTAGTTCAAAGTCAACCGATGAAAGCCGACATAGCTTCAGTGACATTTGTTGGCACAAAGAAAGAACTACTAAAAGGTTGGACGACAAATTATTGAAAACATTAATGGAATTTTTGATCTTTTTCTAAACTGATGATACACGTAAGCAAGTGAGGTGACAAGCATAGGAAAGGCCTTTTTACTGATTTTATCACGAAAATTGTTGTTTTGATTTCCAGTGTTCGTTTCTTAAAATTGCAAAAAAGATTGATAGATACCTTGAATTCAGCCATCTCATAATCCCACCATGCGTTGCCACAAATACATTGTCAATGCCTTCCCTGCAAAGACGCAGAAGGTACTTTGTTTTAAAAGCTTAGTTAAAAACACGACAACTACAGAACCATACTCTGCAGACAATTTTTTATGTGGCTAAATGGACTTTAGGCAAACTTAAAATCTAGCCAATGCTGGTCAGCGGTTTCACTAATATGTGGGGGTCCCAGGGGCGATTACATGTGCTTTCTTCTTTGCCGAGGTTTGCTTCGCTAGCACATTTTGCTTTACGTTTTCTTTTGTCAGGTTGCCATGGAGACCTCTTAACTGCTGAGGAGATTGCTGCCCTCCTCGCTTGCTACCCTCCATACTTCAATTGGCTTAGAGTTTAATGCCAACTTACTTTGAGTTGTCTTCTGCATTCCAGTATCTAGCAGCTGCCTCCTTTGTTGCGTTTGCATCAAACAGTAAGTTTTTTAATTTCTGGTTATTACCTAGGCATAACAAAAAGAAAGCGCTTGAGAAAGAACTGTAAAGTCGCTATATTGTGTTGATCATGCATTGCTAGGAATAGCTTACTAACCGAACGAAAATAGTTTCCCAGAAAGCCCTTCATGTATTTCATGAAAACAATCATGGGGATAGGTCGGAAACAAAAATATCCCTTTCGTATACGGTCGTGGCCATTTTTAAGACACTTAAAAAAATTCTTGAACTTTTAATGAAAGCTTTTCTGCTAAAAAGAAAGACACTCACAACCCAGAATCGAACCCGGTCCTTTCGTATGCTAATCTCGCTCTTTTACCACCGCACTACTATGCCAATCCACCACAATTCCGAAAACTTAAAGTATGTTTTGTAATTAACTCTCTTTCATAACTGATACATCTATTATAGGTGTTCCTAGCCCTTTCCCGAACTTTTAACGTAAATTCAACTTGGGCTTAAACTTCGTTCTTTCTTTGACTATTCAAAAATGTATTTGTTGCCTTATTGTACAGAGCATATATTACATCTTCCATGACCAAAGGCTTGGTCACCAATGATGGCAACGACCGTTTACGAAAGGGAAATAAGCGTCGGAAACTTGCGTTAGCTCATGGCTTTGGGCTTTCTAAGTTGCAACTACAAGAGTACTTGTGAGTTCTCATTGTACTAATTCATTGTTGGAATACCTCTGTTGCTTCTACCAGTATCCATAACCTGTGCAAGGGTTCGAGCAAATCTTTCGCCATGAGACTGAAACCTCAATTATTACTTGCGGATCCAAACAAAAAATGTTTTTTGAACCTTAAGTACCACAACAGCTGAACAGATCTTCGTTAAGATCTGAAAGGCCAAGTAACCAACGTGGAAAGCAAAGAACAGTTCTACTGGTCTTCTGCTTTCTGGTCTCAAAATGACGACATAGCAATATTGGACTGTGAACAATGAAAACTAGGGACAGAAACTCTGGAAATACAGGGGAACTACTTTTTTTTACCCGTTTAGCCTCAATAGTGGCAAACACATGAACCTAGTTTAATGGCCTTAGCTCCCACAAGGCTCCTGTAGCTCAGTGGTAGAGCATCTGGACTAGTAACCAGGGCCTCCAATGAACAGAAAACGACAATCACTGTTGTAGCGACGCGAAATTAGCCAGCGAAAACTTTTCATAATTGTACATAAAGAAGCAATAGAGGCAAGCACTTGTACAGTTGAGGGATCTTCCCTGTTGTGTTCTTTTGTTTAGGCCAAACTAGAATATTGAGCAATAAGCGGAGTGACGTACAGTTTGCGTTCAGATTGTTGTCATTGATGATGTCCTGAGCAGTTGGATACGCAGTCAGATAAACCGGTGTTTCACTGTCAGCCGCAACTGGGGTACGTGGACAGATTTTCCTGATAAAAAAAAATACACCCTGACATTTTAAACAATAAACCTAATGAAAATGCTTATATAATAGAGTAACACTATACGGAAAGACAAGACTGAAAAACACTCAAATTGGTCAGCGGATTTAACTTGGATGTTACGTAACGGTTAAATTGAACCTTCAACATCTCCCCCGGGCTTACCCCGGGCATTTGACTATGCATTGTGCCCGGGGAGAGGGGAATTTGAGCGTTGTTTTGGAAGGATGAGGAATTTGAACGGGATTTATCTCTTGTTCTGACGTAATATACCCGTGAGTATTTCGGTTTTTGCGGGATTTGACGGCTGATTTACAAGATAGAATTTAGCCTATGAACAGGCTCTCTACTGCGGAGCCTGTTCACAGGATAGATAGAATTTCGCCTTTGTTAGTGAATAACTCTTTCAAAAGGGTCTTTAAAAAAGTTTAAAGGTATCATTACTGCATATCTCTCTCTGAAAAGCGTGTAAAGTGTTTGATTGAAGACGAAATTTGTCTTTGAGGAGAGATATTTCAGTACTAATTGGTGGGACACTTGAACGGTTTTTTTTGCCCCGAGGGGAGGGAATTTGAACAAGCCAATCTTCAAATTAAAGTTCAAATGCCCGGGGGGTTGCCCTGGGGGAGGGGGTGCTAAAGCTTCAATTTGAGTGGTACATTAACTCTACTAAAACTCGGGATAACTTTTTCTGTCCAGAGGCGCGTTTCTCGAAAGCTCCGAAAAGCTTAGAGCAAAGTTTCATGCTCTAAGCTACTAAGAAGTTTAGTCCGCTTATTAGTAGACTTTCTCAAACCTGAGTCCTTCGCTTCCCATTTCCAGTTCCGATGGCAGGCCCGAAAAAAAATCCTGAGCTCGACTTGTACGCAAGTCTACATGCTTAAAAACTTCTTACTTACAAGATACAGTGTGAGTCAACCTGCCCGAAATCGCCCGAAAAAGTTCCGTGGCTTTTGAGAAACGCGCCTCAGCTCTGAGAGGAGCAACAGTCGCCTTGCGTCAGTTTTTCCCCATTAACATGGCTGCCATAGATATCAGTTTTCAAAATTTCCTGACTTTTCTTGATCAAAGTTAAATTTCCCTGACCAAATAAATAAAAGTCACAGATACTAGTAGACTACCAGCAGTCTCTCTTTCCGCTCAAGGGCTGACTCGTCCCCAGTCGTCTTCACGTTGCGCGACGCGCACAGCACGGGAGCACTACCCATCACACCTCGCGCTCCCGTGCCGCGAGTGTCGCGCAACATGAAGACGACTGGGGACGAGTCAGGCTCAAGGGATAGTCGAGGGAAACGAACAAGTGAGCGGGCGCGAAAATCGCCCACGTCCTTGAAACGTGACGCGCGTGTCGTCGAGTCGCTAATGTAGTGAGACAACATGTCCTGCGGTTTAGCGATGATACGACAAAGTGACAGAAAAATAAGACGAGGAATTCTATTCTTAATTGGCTTGAAGATGATACGAAATTGACACTGAAAAATCACTCGGCCGTGAAGGGTCAACCGCTGTGGCTGTCTGTGGTCTCTCTTTCTGGCTCACAACATTAGCGGCTCGACACGCGCGTCACGTTTCAACGCGGCAGGCGATTTCGCGCTCGCTCGCTGGTTGGCTTTCCTCGACTATCCATGAGCGGAAGGAGAGACTGCTCGTAGTCTAAGATACTAGCAGCCTTCAACCTTCCCTTATAAACGTACTTTCCGCCCATTTTATTGCCGACAACGACGGCTGGCATTATTCATTCAGCATAAAAATAACCTTTGTGAAAAAGCCAACAAACGATCGATATAGACTGTTTTCAGTTTCACTTTCAAGGAGCAAAAACATCCACTTACCAAGGAGCAACTATGACAAACTCATTCTTATCTGAGCTGGTTAAGAACTGCTGCTCTGTAAAACAAAAGTCAGGTTGATTTCGCCCATATTAGCAAAACCAAAACAAACATTACAAAGGGTAACACATCTCTACCGCGCGCAAATCGGTAAAACAAATGAGACTTGACTCAATCCACTTCAACAAAAACAAAAACATTAGATAGTGTAGTATATCGAATCAGAACTCAGTAAAGTTAGACTGCAAAGCAAGACTTTCACTTAGGAATAGAGTCTGTACATAACCATCCGATTGTTTCCTTATTAAATTTCCGTCGGGTACTTTGATTCATAAGCTGATAATAACCTGTTTGACGTGAGGAGAAACTATGAAAAACGCTTTGACTTGAGGATAGCAAAATGAGGCATTATTCAAGGCTAGCCACGGTAGCTGATAACTATGAAAAAGATGTTTCACACGTAGTTATTTCCAAACATTGTCTGTGAAGCATCCCTAAGGATCCTAACGGTTGAACACTCAATGATCAAATCACGCAAGATGGTGCGAGGAAACTGCGCGATGTTCTTCAAGGCAGATCTTACTTAACACTTTCAAAAAAAAATCCTGCAAAAGGTTGAGGGGTGCTATTGTGACTGATAATTGGCGTTTGATGCCTACCCTTGTGTATTCCGAGATGATTTGATATGAAACATATAGTTAACATACTTAAGTCTGTAAAGCCAGTGGCGTCCAGTGAATACAAGCTGCTCTTTGGAATGGCAATCGCAGCGCTGCAAGAAGAATAAAGTATAATTCAATCCAATTCATAAATAATTTACTACAAAACCAGTGATTGGGGAAACGCCAAATTTGTAAGAAAAAGAGAGCCTATGTAAGAGTAAGGTCCAAGATAAGACTGGGTTAATTTCCGAGAAAATAAACACAGCTGAATAAGCTGGCTACTTCTCAAACTCATTAATAATTCATATCGAGAAAACAAAGGAAATCACTACCGTGACGGTGGTTTGGATACCGGATCTTAATTAGCATAAAATTTTGCGAACTTTTGCTTTGAATTTCTCCAAGAATTATGAATGGTTTGAGAAGCCATACCAAAAACGCGAAAGAGTGTTTCATCAGGTATCCAAACACCTCGAAGTCGGTCAAAAAAACTCGGCTGCGCCTCGTTTTTTCTACCCACTTCTCAGGGTTTGGATATCCTGATCAAACACTCTTTCTCGTGTTTGATATATTACTTGAACAACTACTCTCTACTGCGGATAAGGCTATGAGAACCCTAGTTTCAAAATATCTACAGTATGCATGGGCAGCTCTCGTTAGTTAACTTCACATGAGCCGAATCGAATTCAATGAAATAAGTTCATGCGAGCTACGGCGTCTGGACCGAGCCTAAGAGAGAGAAAACTAACAGAAATTTCAGGGTGTGACTAAACACTATTACTGCTGAAAAGGAAATCAGAATCAACACCGAGGTGTAAAGAAAAACATTTGACGACAACGGGATTGAAAGCCATGACCACTGGGTCACATCACCATCGCTATAAAAACTAAGCTCCAAGGCAAAGCTAGAAGGTCGTGGGAATTAGGATATACAAGCTAAACCGGCAACGGTATTTAGCACAGGATGCTAATTAAGAACACCACCGAGATCGAATTGGAATTTGCAAATGGCGGTTTTTGAGGAGAGGGGAAAACCGGAGTAGCCCCTGCCCCTGCCCCCGCCCCCCCCCCCCCGCCCCCCGTCCCCCGCCCCCTGCCCACAGTATCTAGGGAATCTGAAGATCTGAATTGATGATCAGCGAACACTCATGCTAACCTGAAAGACGTGTTTTCTACCGGGCTGTAAAAGTAGTGGAACTCTTCACTCCAACTTAGCCTGTGCTGTAAAAAGAAGGAGGAAAGGACACAAAACAAAGAGAGATACAGGAAAACCATGTTTACATATAAACAATCAATACTTAACCTATTCACGTTTGGCTCATGTGCAAATTATAAAAGCCAACCTTGTGCTCAGAAATAAGTCGGTTTTGAAATGTCATATTTCCAGTCAGCCTGTCAATCATCTTTCGCGTAAGCTAAAAAAGACAAATTTAAAATAACGTAGCGTTAAATTGAAATAGATTTACAGCACTTTAACTTAATGACACTGTAGAATCATGAGTGGTTTGAAAAAGTTGGTTGTCCACTATACGCCACGTTGACTGCACCGAGAGCTAACATGTTAATTTCTAGCATGCTGGCAACAAAAAAGGAACACTTTTTAAAATAATATACACCATGGGAAGTGTATGCGTACAGCATTTACGCACTCGTTGGTTTGTATCAGAAATCGTACTCGTTCGCTGCCCTCACTCGTTCGATTTCCGATACTTGACCAACTCGTGAGTACATACCAAACGCACACACTTTCCATGAAGTGTTCTATATGTGCTGTACTGTACTGTGCTGAATTGCGTTGAATTGCATTGCATTGCACTGCATCGTATCGTATCGTATTTTAAATAAAGGGAATTAGTACCTTCTCGGCACCCACAGCATTGTATTCCACTTCATCCAGTGCAATGTTGGGTGGGTCTTTCTATAGTAATAAAATCAAACATAAATTACCAATCGTTTATAACATGGAAGTCACATCAAAATCTCAGTTACATTACGATTACTCTGCTACCAACAATAAAAGTCGAAAGCTGAGGACACAAAGTTTTCTAAACCAATCCGAGTGTCTTTCTCAACTTGGAGACTCGTTTTAATTAGGAGGCTACATTATACCAGGGCTACCAACTGACGTCATTTTACGATGCTATAATAAAGTCTCGTAATCAAAACGAGTCTCTACAATGAAAAGACACAAGGGTGAGTTTCGAAAGCTTTGTGACCTCAACTTTCGACTTCTGTTTCTGATAGCAAAAGAATCATAATTTAACCATGAATTCCCAACAAAGGGATGCTGCTATTAAATAACCATATTATTTTATGTGACGGCTAATGTCCATCCACATATTACTATTCTTATTATTTGACGTGTTTGGTGAGCTGTTAAAATCTTCCCCAGTCATAACCATCTTTCATCCATTTTTTCCATCCTTCCAGCTTTTCCCATCCAGTTTTATATTAATTTAAGGTTTCACTGACTTTGCAGTTTCACTCCCCAGAATACCCAAGGCTAAAATGTAAAAATGCTCAAAGAATAATATGAACTAGGTCCGGGAGACAAATTTGAAGGGTGTGATACTAACAAGCATGTAAAGCTTTGTGACCTCATGCATCTAATAAATATAAAAGGCTTAGAATAAGTGCAGTAATAGTCTGTGCACGTGCAGGAGATCAGGATTTCTTAGCCAGTGATGGTGAGTGTACATTAGTTTGACCATTTAAGTCCCAAGGTCAAAGATGCATTTTTCCTTGCAGCGAGTCATGCCGTAAGAAAGGGTCCACATAGGATTTCCAGTGTGAGATCAGACTTATTTTTGAGGGCAGGCTTTGGCATAGTCTCCTTGGCAGTATCATCAAACGCTCCTCCCCAACGAACGTCTGCTTGGGGAAGAGTGTGTAATGAGCCAAAAGAAGGTCTGCGTAGCAAGCTAGCTTTGGAGATCTTTCAAACTAGCCATAAAGGAACATTTTAAGAAGGACAAGTAATTTTTTTTTTCAGCTGTTTTAGATACATTTACATCTTACATTTACATTTTTATATATTGATGCATGTAATTAATTCTGAAAAGCCCCTAGGGAGAATTTAATAAAGTATTCGTCTTCATCATCACGGAAAAGGAATTGAAACGGTATTAAACTGTATATAGGATATTGACTAATTTCAACAAGGGCAGAATTCAGGAAATACCATTCAGCAACCAGGACCCTGGATTCAAGTTTAATGTCATTAAACAAACCCTAGACATAAAAAAAACATAGAATCAAGATCCGGATTTGGTCAAGAAAATTATTTCGACATCAGGACTATGCAAAAACCTTGGTTAGGAAAATAAATTGAAAAGTGCCATTGATACTATATTGATGAGAACTGAAAAATCTTTCTTTTAAGCCACTTTATGTTCACTCCACTTTTCGTAAAGCTGGCATAAAATTGAACATAAAAGGAACAGTTCACGGTCACAATGAGTTAAGTATGAAGCCTGTTTATATACTATAAAATCGGGAATTTAGCCAATACCGTTATTTGATCAACGTTCCAAATACTATTTGGAACATCCGCACAATTAAAATTAGGGTTCCGCACTCTACTTGCATTACACTTTTCTGATTTCAACTTGAAGTTGTACGTTGTTCTGTAGAAGTACTTATGTTTAAGGCCGCGTGTGACAAGCTGCTCATGAATAAATTCATAAGACAAAATTTTGGTGGAGGTCTAACGTTAAAAAACTTTATATCTTGAACGTTTGGGAGCCGATTCCGTTGAAACTTGAAACAGAGAGCTTGGGGAATGGTGGAAGTGCATCAGGGTTGTGTTTGGTTTGATAGATTGCGCTTCTTTGCGATGCTATGAGCTCCCAAAGTTAAGGTTTTGTAAAACGCGACTCCGTGTCCAAGTTTTCTTCTCGTGGAGAACACAACACTTCTTGATTTTACCACTCATTGATCAGTTAAAACCTCTCTTGCGTCACAACAGAAGCCGATTGAAGGATTTCGAGTTCCATTGAAAGTTGTAAGCTTTTAAATGAGTAAAACCGTCCTTGTTTAAATGTGAAGCCTTTAATCTTTTGTTAGAAAGCCTGTTTGAAAAAATTGCTTCTGTTGTGACACTCTACAGTACACCTACTTTATCTGCCTGTTGTGTCAGTTCAGGAAATTCTATTTCCGCGCTGTATTCTTGGACACAAAATTGGTAGTTTTAGGGCTTCCGAAGACTTACCGAATGAACACGAATGTTTCAGGTGAGATTATGCTAATTATGGCAATTAAATTCTAGCAGCTATCGTTCGCTGTCCAGAAAAGAACGATACGTTGCAATTTAGAAATCGTAAATATTTCGATTGAAGACCTATGTTAGCTAAAAGGAGTATTATTTTAGTTTTTGTTTGATTTGTTGGAAACTGCTAAAAAGGTTTCTATTAACGTTTGAACGTAAAAAAAGCCGGACTTCAACAATATTTTTTTTGTTTAAAAAATGCGTAAAAGTCACAAGATGTCTGTGGCACACGATTTAACGCACGTGCAATTATTGATTCAACTGAAAGTTTTACTGAAGAGACTATTCATGAATATTTCGTACAATGTAGCTACCATTCGTCGCACATCGTGCATACGCTTTAAATAAATGAATACTGATAACCTAGTTTCTCACCCGCGGCCTTAAAGAACAAGAATAAATAGAGCGGGAACTTATATCACTTATATCCGGGGGGGGCTTATAATCGGAATATAATTCTCGTCAATGGGTAGACGGGCCTATAAACGGGGGGGGGTTATAAACGGGAGAGGCTTAAAATTGGGATTTTACGGTATGTAAAAGCGAAATGTGTATCCTAAGAGTATTGACAAAGATGTGGTATGCCATAGCAGTAATTTTTCTAAGTTAGTCAATGCAAAATTTAATTAGTAACAATGAACACAATTGTGCAATAGAAGAATTTTCAATAGATACTCAAGTTAACAAATAAAAAAGAGACCTTCAACTAAGCGAAACAGTCTTTGTGTAATATCTATTTATTAAACTAACTGTGCAGCTGCCTGAGGGTATTGCATGGCAACTGGTAAGGCAAACTGATATTTTAACCCAGGGACAAAAATGGCCAACGTGCATGCTGTTAGGTAGTATATAAGGCATGCCAGCATTAAAATGCACTCAGGCACACTTACAACTTTTTTATCAGCCAACTTTGCTTCCTTAGCTGGCTCACAATATTTCTCTACCCACTTTAAGCAAATGCACCAAAAAAGAAAAAGAAAATAAACAGAAACAAAAGATTGAACAACAAGCAGCCTTGACACTGGCAGTATTAGTACAATTTTAGTTGTGAAAGATAAATACGTCACCATGCAAGTTGCAATAATAGTTAAAGTGCCCCTAACCTCAAAATATTTTTTGGGTTAAAAATTCTGCCTTTTTCTCCTGGAAATTTCACTTCGATTTGGCTGTAAAAGTTACTAAAACTTGGGAATATATGATCCACGACCAAGCTAGTAAGGGGCATGGGTCTATTCCTTAAACGACGTCACAAACTGCTTTGCATGGCTATTTTCAAAGAACTACTACAATGCAAAACAGTGTGAGATGTCATTTCAGGAATAGAACCAAGCCCCTACTTGCTCAGTCTTGAATCAAATGACGACCAGTTTTTGTAACTTTATAGGACCATTAAGAGTGGAATTTTGGAGAAATATAATGTAAAAAGGGCCTTAAATATCTGAGACAGGTGCAGAGTATTACCTAGTAAGCGAAATAAATTTTTTTTTAGGTTAGGTGCACTTTAAAGACTGTGCATGTACACTGAAGTAAGGACTGAGTGAGCGAGATCATGAGTACGCAATACAGTTGCACCTCTCAGACAGAATTTTTACTAACAGCTGATTTAGAGAGGTGGACAATATAGGGAGGCTTCAAAAGCAGAAGAATCAGAAACAGCCGCCAGAACAAGGAAACAAATTGACTGTGTTAGAGAGGTAGCGATAGCAGCCATGCATGGGTTTTGAATGTGTCTAAATGTTAAAATCTGGTTTTTAATAACAGTTTAAGGTCTATGACCTTCGTTGTAAAAACAGATCAGCTGAACTAGGGTTTTTAACCATAGTGATTGAGTCAGTCAGGAAGGACAGAGAGAGATGGGCTGCACAAAACGGTATATTAATAAGTTTTTTTAACTATGGAGAAACTGTCCGTATGTATAGCTGTCGTTTTGGTCAAATATTCGAACACTACATTTAGCAGCTTTCTTGCATTTATTCGTTTCATTTTCTCCGAGAAAATCTCTAGATTTAATTCATGTTGTCATCTGCATCAGTTCGTTGAAATCTACTGAGTCAGCCCTATCATCATCTGATCTCTTTTGTGTGCTTTTAATTTAAATTCGTATCTACCTTCATTTAACAATGGCCTGCATAACGATACATTACTTTTAAATTTAATCTTAATTTTAATTTCAAATTATAACAATTTTTTAGAACAAAACTGAAGTGCAAGTAACGACAAATCGTGGAAGTGTAGACACATTGCAAATTACATGACAATGGATTGGGGTGGCATTGTTTAAATTGTGAAAATTGCATAATTATTATCATTACCTCTTTATTCAGCCTTGGATGGAACACCAGAAAGCCATTGTTGTTGATTGCAAACCCATATCCATTAACCCCAACCTAAAGATTAACAACCAGGTTAATAAAGCTTATCTCTGTTGAGGCAGGGTTTTTGTTAGAGAAGGGATACATGGACAATTATATTACTTGCCTAATATATATGCTTGGTCCTGGCTCTTTTTTAAATTGCATGCAAATTAAAGGGAAAGAGAAATTCTACCATTTTGGTCCCTTGATTTCACAATTGGACCCTCCCAGTCAAAAACTTGACAAAAATCCTATTAACTTCGCTAGAAGTGATTTACAGAACAGTCCACTGAAAGACATAACTTAAGAGGATAAGATGCCGTAAAAGCTCTATTATTAGCCCCCCTCTCTCTAGTAAGTGCCCCTTCTGAACATCAATTTTTTTTAATAAGCACCCCCCCCCCATCTCTAATGAGCACCCCCTCTCCCTTCGGGTCATCCCCAGTTGGTGTATTTCCATAAAGGCTAGAAAAAAATACATAAAGTTGGCTGGTCTTTATTGATAAGAGGTGTGTGGTTTGTGCAAAAAAAAAATATTTTTGAGATTAAAATGAAATAAGCCCTGTCTCTATTAAGCCCCACTCTCTAATAAGCACCCCTCCATATTAAGCCCCCCTCTCTATTAAGCCCAACTCTCTAATAAGCCCCCCTCTCTATTAAGCCCCACTCTTATCAGCCTCCCATTCAGGAGCCCTGAAACTAAATAAGCACCTCCCCCTCCCCCCCCCCCCAACCAGGGGCTTAATAGAGCTTTTACGATACATTACAATACAGGTTAGTTAGAGCACTAGCTGAAACATATATTAATCAAGATGCCATTGTTTTGTTGGGGATTTGACTTGGAGATACAGAATCTATTAATACCTTGCAGCCAGCTTTTATGGCTAGCAATTACAGAGAAGATGGCTAGCTGCTCAGAGTGTGAAAGTGATTTAAAACAAAGGACAGAGGAGAGGTTCTTGAGTTCTGATGACCAGCTACCATGGAATTCCAAAAGAAGTGGCCGCCATTAAAGATTTCCTAAGAACAGTGAGTTCTTTTGTAATGAAGACATACTACATACAGGAAAACTCTAGTCCCCCTCCTAGTACCCAAACACCTTCTGTTACTCTCATAATGGAAGGGGGGTTCTTTTGGGAACTAGTACAAAGGTCCCAAAATTTATATCACTTTTGGAGGGGAGGCACTACTGTTGGAATTCTATGGTACTTTCCCTTAGAAGCTGACCTCTTCAAAGCTTACTGACCACACCCTTCAATAAAAATAAAGATATCTCCACTTAAAAGATGTATCAATCTTAAAGCAGTTCACTTAATTAAAGGCCCCAAGCTCCACATCCCGACATCTTCCTCCGTATTTGAACATTTTTTTAATTGTTTATCGTAGAATATAGGCAATAAATATTGTACCTCACTGCCTGGGACTGATGCTTCCAACTGAGGCAAGGCCACATCAGTTCCAACCACGCCAAGAAGTTCTCTGTCCTTCTAAAACAATGCACAGGTATTGAGAAGGTTAAAAAGTAACCCTGCTTAACCCTAAAGCACCATTATTGACTAGAATTATTCTGTTGTGTGTAGCTGAAGTTTTGTTGCCATTTCTATTCTCGGTTTGCTTGCTATGTGATCGCCACCATGTTGGTGCATCATTAACAAAAGGTTTCTCGTTACCTCCTTTTCTTAGGGTACACCAACATGGCCACCACGCCATTGTTATTTGAATCTCTAGGGACTGGTTGCAAACCAACAATACCGTATTTACTCAAATAAGTGACAGCCCTTATTAAATTTGTTGCGCCTCAAATGTGGCACTTATTCAAAAATTGGACATGACAAAGAAGTCTTTCCTTTAATTTAGCGGTATATTCTCTATCTGTACGAAAATTTTACAGTACTGTAACTCATAACAGAACTACATATTG
Organism: Siderastrea siderea; assembly: GCA_964030785.1. Lineage (NCBI taxonomy): Eukaryota > Metazoa > Cnidaria > Anthozoa > Scleractinia > Rhizangiidae > Siderastrea > Siderastrea siderea. Next base: position 44,394,169 of record OZ034972.1, read on the forward strand.
CAAGAATTCTGGATAGAGAACTTAATCGGCGAGCGGTGAAATATAATTACTTTGAACTGAAGAACATTGCTTTTGATGAAAAGAAATTTCCAATGCTGTTTTAGAGTTGCTTTGTAGTGGTTTTTTAGTTATATGGAATTCCTCAAATAAGTGTCACATCAGGACCATGGCGCTTATTCAGGGGTGGTGCTTACTAACTTTTTTGTCCCAAATACAGCACTTATTCGAGGGCAGCACTTATTCGGGGGTGGCACTTATTTGAGTAAATATATACGGTAGTTGGTGGTTTACTGGTAACACAGTAAAGGCTAAAAATTCAATGAATAGACCACACAGGCTCAAGCTATAAACTATCACCTTATGACTCAGGAGCATATAAACTTATACTGTTCTTAGTGGGCAGCTTCATTTTCTAAATGTTGCCTTCATCATTTGACCAAATGGTATCAACAAAATATGTTTTTATCAGATTATTTTGAATGCTTTCTGTGCATACACAAAAAGCTAACAAAACCATCTTCAGAGTTTGTTGCTATTAATATAAAAACACATATGACAGGTCCCTCAGGAAACTTCTAAGATAGTCAGAGGTTAGCTTTGCTTTCCCTTGAAATCTAAAGATACTTTGGAAAACAAAGCAATTTCCTTTTGGACACATCATTACTAGTACTATCAGGTGGTAAGAGTGAAAAACATGGAACTTGTACCATAGCATATACTTACAGTTCTGAATATTAATATATGAAATTCATTATTTGAACTGCGGATAAAGATAGAATTATATGTAGATCATCGCAGTGAAGGTTTTTCAACCTAAGCGGTTGAAAAGAAGAAACCTGAAAAAATTCAGGCTTGAACGGGAATTGAACCCCTGACCTCTGCGATACCGCTGTGATACTTACAGTTCTATTAAAGACTGGAGCAACAAGTGTGATCATTAATCCAAGACCCTGAAAAAAAATAACCATGTGACATATTTAAGTATATGACTGTACACTTAATTCACTCTTACTTGATACGTAAAGGGCATTGATTGATATTGCAGTGAGTATTATTTGATATGCGATGGGTATCTAACTGAAGGTACACTTTTCAAAATCAACACAAAACTGGACAAGTCTACTGTCAACATAGTTCAGCTGTTTGCTTAAAACAACTTTCATCAAGTACTCAAACTCCATGTTTCCAGTAGCTCCTGGGATCTTAACTGGTCAAAACTTGCACCACACCTTACCTGTGACAACTATTTGTCGGTATCATGTACAAAGTCAAACCTCTGCTAACAAGACAGCTCTCAAAGCCAAACATTTGTGTGTGGCACTGCACTCAATCCTGGCCTGCACTTGCCATGCATGTACTCTACAGGAGAATATTAATAAAAAATTAAAGTATCTCACCAGTTTATCATAGTAAATGGGTGTCCATGATGGATCCGGACCTGTATCAGCAACAGCAAAGCCTAACGGACGACTGAGGACTGTCACATATGCCTGGAAAACAGTGTTTGAACAGCAACAAAGTTTGGTACTGGACATTCACAGACACTTGTACTTAGTTAGAACAGTTACACAAGACCCGGTGACACAGTGTACTTTTTACTGGCATGAGTCCATTTTCCAGTGTTAATAAACTACCAAAAAAAATTAATAAGAGGCATGCGATTTTCACAAATCCAATACTTACAAGAACCTTTTCTCTGACATCAGACAGGGTCTTAATCCTGAAGAAGCAGCCTTAAAGGAAACATACATGTAACTATAGCAGTTGGTCTATTTACTTTTTATGTAAACAAACATGGCTCACAGTACTTCAAAAGGATGAAACACAAGAGAAGCCTATATATAGTTCCAGTTTGTGGCAAAACTTCTTGTTCAAAAAAGACTTTCTGTATACACCCACTTAAAAAACACCTGTCTGGTAAAAAGCATAAATGATGCACAAAGCGACTCAGTGGAACTCTAATTGAATAATTACGGTACCACCAAGCCTGTTACTCAGTTTTGGTTGTTAATATTCAAGACACTTTTACTCCCAGAAAATTTATAGTCAAAGTTAATTAAGGCATGCTGTGTTATTAAAATGTGCATGGTGTCTGAGAATAGAAACATCTTTTTATGCTACATGTATAATAATAATAATAATAACACATTTTACCAGGGTAAACCTGTCAGCCAAATGTTATAAATGGGTGCCCTGGGCAACTAAAAATAACAAATAATAATGCTTCTTTAACACCATTGGTTAGTATTGTTTGTGGTTTATGCTTTTTACCTGACAAAAGTCTTGCAAATAAGAGTATATCTTCATTGTCATCAACACTATCGTCATCATTGTCATCACCATCATCATCATTATCGGCACCATCATTCTCATCATCCTTGTGTCATACCATCACCATGAACTTTTATCACAAACACAACCACCACCACCACCACCATCATCATCATCATCATTATCACTTCTAACAACAGCCATCACTATTAACAATATGGTCATCATCAGCATCATTACAATCATCACCAGCATTCATCATCAACATCACCATCATCCTCATGTCAACATAACATAACATGAACTTTATTTACACATGAATTTTGAGTAGCCAGAAAGGCTAATATCTCCGTGCAACACAATGTCACCTTTTGTTCCTGTTGATTGCTTAAGCATGTTGTCCTTTACTTCATATTATAATATTTGCATAAATGGCAAGGAGAAATCAAATCTCTAATCAATGTTGAGCCAATATCAATATCAAGTCAGTGACAGTATCAGATCATACCTCTGTATTCATTAGTTATCTTCCTTAATGGTTTGTCAGTGGCACTTTTTTCTCTTCCCAGTAGGTAAGTAAACACACGGATCTGCAGTGAAAATATGTTTTTAAACCTAATTTTCAAATCACCTTTTAAATATTTGTCAGTGATGTTTTCTTATACAGAATTCTACTAATAAGTTTATAGTTTAAGTTATAACAAAGTTAATGTTTTATTCTTAAGGATGGTACCTCCTACATGTAGGATGTATTCCAGGGCTACTGGAATCCAAAAAGAAAATTGTGGGTAACCACGAGTTTCTCAGACCATCTCAGACCATCCCTAGATGCACAGAATGTATGTGCAGTACTGTAACAAAAGGAGGCGCCATCCTTAACTAAAACAATAATTTGTTAATATGAAGATGTGTTATATATCAGTAGACACTCCACGGCTTTGCAAAGTTCCTCAGTTAAACCTGTACCTTCCATGAACCTACCCAGGAGAAACATTTGTGCTGCATGACACAACTGGAAGACCCTGCTGCGTGCTCCAAATGGGTTCAGGTCAATTAAGTGCTTAATCCATTATTTTTTTACAAGGGAATGAAATGTACATCGTATAATTTAAGTGAATGACAAAAATCTCAAGGAAATAATTGCCAAAGTCAAGATAACAAAACGTAACATTTTTTCATTAATATTTTACAACGTCCACAAAACAAACCTGTTTTCCTGCATTTTTCTCCTGTAAGATCTCAGTTGTCTTTTCAGCTTGGCTGTCCTCTATTCCATCTGTGAAGAGAATGATTGCTTGCGTACAGCCCGATGATGTAAAGTTTCTCTTTTCTCGTTGGGAGTTCTAAGGAGAGAAAAACATCTAACAGTGTTTTCAATTACTCAGTTGTCAAAAACAAACATTGTAGCTGCCTCTGGATAGAAAATGGTGCAACTCGCTGGAGAAATAAAACAATAATACTGCAACATCATGCCACTGAACTGTTATCTTTTCAAAAAACCCTTTTTTGTAGTCACCTTCAGTTGTTAACATAAAATATAGATAGCCTAACAGCAGAGCTTCTAAACAGAGAAAATCATAAACAATCATTAGAAATAGCATGGAGAACTGCTCTGCCAAAAATCAAGAGAAGAACGAGAACACGAACGAAAGGAAGAAAAATTTATTTTCCCTTTTTTTGCCTTCTCAAACATTCACCTACAAGAATCAAACCCCAAGCCTAATCGATGATCAAGCCTCTGTAGGATGATGGTAAAAAAAGGTAAAGTCACACATGAGCCAAGGAGGCCCACACAGCCGGAGCTTATCGTGATTTCCGTAGCATGAAGCAACTGAGAGTATTACTACTAGGTACTCCCCCCCTGGATGGGATGCTAGTCGATTGCCGGGTTACTCCCAACAGTATGTCAACAGTACCCATTTTATACACCTGGGTGGAGAGAGATAAATTAACGTGTGGCAAATTAAAGTTTCTTGTCTAAGGAAGTGGGGGGGGGACAGGGGGGCGGGAGACCGGGAGAAAAGGGGGCGGGAGGTGTACGGGAGGCGGGAGAAGAGGGGGCGGGAGGCGGGATTCCCAAGGTGGCGGGAAGCGGGAGAAAAAGGGAAAAAATTATGCAACATTGCGCAATATTTCACAATTGAAAAAACGCAAAGGGGCGGGAGCCAAAAAATACAGGGCGGGAACCGGGATTAAAGGGTACGGGAAGCGGGAGGTTCAACCCCCCCTGTCCCCCCCCCCCCACAAGGAAGGGACTGGGCCTCGAATTAACCACCGACCTTCAGATCTGAAGTCCAACGCGCTAACAACTACACCACCATGCTCCACACTTATAGGATGATGGTATATTGCTAAATTAGCTCATGGAAAATGTAAAATAAAGCTGCTGACCAAAATGATATCTGTACAGGGTACACGAAACCACATGGCTAATTTGTATATAGAATTTGTCCACTTGAAAAATCCTCAATAATAAACCGAAAAATAATATAAAACTCAGACTTCATTTTTTTCTGAAGTTATAAACCTCTTTAATCTTGTCACTCCATTAAACAAGCATTTTGAAATAAGGGAGTTTCCAGGCATCTCTCTTGTACTGAGTTTAATAACTTGTAAAGTTCTACAAAGAACTTTTATAATTTCTCTCACGAACTATAAAAATCAAGTCACATATTTGCCAACAGTGAACGATTCTAATCACTGAATTCCAAGTACTAAATGTTCTACACAGTCCTGGTCCATCTCAATTACTGAGTCACTCACCCTTGCAAAATACATCTTGCAATTCTTAGGAATTCCGTGGAATTCCGTGGAATAGAGGTGTGAATTGCCATGGTATTCAGACTTGGAATTCCTTAATTAAGGAATTGATTAAACAGGTCTCTGGCTCACTAATTACCTTCAAAACTTCAATAGCTCTTTCAAATCCTTTACTGACTGCAGCAATCCCTCTGGCTTTGACATTTGGAATAAAATTCTTTAAATACTGGTAAAAATGAAAAACATAATAATATACACTCAATAAGAAAGGTAATGATTCTTTTGTTGATGTTTGCTACATTAAGACTTACGTGGCTGACACATGTAGAGACTCACAATTATGGACACAAACCTTTTTGTTCTGTTGGGTGGCTTGCAAGAGGTGGTCTGAACAATGAGCAACCTAAAATGAACAAAACCAACAAACGCTATAAGTGTTAAACAAATGTACTCCCTGTATACACAAGCTGACATACACAACTACATGTACGAGTGCTTAGGCAGTGCTGCAATCAAGTTATTTAATTGCTGCTAGAAGACTATCTAAAAATGGCACAATGGAGAGTCTCAAGGAGCAGACAGGTCAAGGTGAGGATTTTGCCATTGTTTGAATGCTAAATTTGACTGCCATGCAAAATTAAACTTTTGCAGTGCAAAATGGAAGATGCAAAAACAAACCAACCCAATTATTTAAGCCTCAATTCTGGACAGGAAAATAGTACATAGTTTTACACAAACATTATCCAGTAACACTTGATACTCAGTGTTAAGAAACTGAATTATAAACATGCATTCTATTTTGACATAATTATTTTACATGTGAAGTGCAACACATATTTTGCTCAGCTTGAATTTCTTGAGTAACATGTACTTCACAACTTGTCTCTCAATGCTCTAATCACCACTTTAGTATTTTGTGGACCCATAGTAATTGAACCACCAGCTAAGCATTGCAACTAACTCTTTATTCCCGCGTTCACTAAATATATATACATTTCACAATCACGTGCTTCCCGTTCATTCCGATTACATCAGCACAGACATCATGTTACACCAATTAGCACAATCACTAAATCCCTCCCTTGATTGAATTTGAAAACCAGCTGTAATCATCACGCTATTTTATGGCTAATAGACGAAACCAACAAAACTGAGTAAAGCCCTATGTACATGTCATTGACACCTGTAAATGTTCAGTTCTGACTGTTCACTGTTCACAATTGAAAATCCTTCAGATATGGAGGTACCCGTCTGACTCGAACAGGTCTCTGTCCATCCTGGTCTACTGCCTGAGGGGGATCCATGTCCTGGTCCACTGCTTGTGGAAGGTCTGCATCCATGTCATAATCCTCCTCCTTTTGAACATTAGTGTTCTGATGCAACTTGCATACATGGGACACATTGCGCATGAACACACGTCCTCCACCTCGCTGTAGAATCAGGCTGGGACCCTTACGCTCTAACACAGTGTATGGATTAGGGTCAAACCTTGTCGAGAGCTTGTTTTGTGCCGCCTGTTGGAGCAACACTTTGTCACCAACTTTGATGTCTGAGGGTGTGGCTCTGTTTCTCCTATCTGCATACACCTTTGTGCGCTGCTTAGCTTGCTGATCCTTGACCTTTGCAGACTGTAGTGCCTTTGTTAGAACGTCAGACATCTGTGTCTCGACTTGGGGTACTTTGGTTCTGATTTCTCGTCCAAGATGTAGAAGTGCCGGCGACACACCTGTTGTCGCGTGAGGCGTCGCACGATAGTTAAGCAGGAATGTAAACATTGCTGTGCGCCAGTCCTTGCCTTCAGCATGGGCAGTGCGAATTGCTTTCTCGATCGTCTTGTTGAATCTCTCAACTTCTGCATTGGCCTGTGGCCAGTAGGGGGTAACTTTCCGATGTTTAATGCCGTGCAGCTCCAGAAAGTTCTCAAATTCTCCTGATACAAGATTCGCTCCATTATCAGTCACCACCTTCTCCGGCAGGCCGTGTGCAGCAAATATCTTGCGAAGGTGTCCAATTATGGCCGTAGAAGTAGTGGAACGCAGAATCACTACTTCTGGCCAGCGGGTACATGCATCCTCGCAAACTAGCAAGCTTTCCCCAGAAGGAAAGGGTCCACAGAGGTCAATATGGACCTCTTGCCATGGCCTATCAGGCATCTCCGTGGGTCGGAGTGGCTCAGCTGTAGGACGTCCCGCAACCGACTGACAGGGTAGACACGCCTTCACCATGGTCTCCACCTGTTGCATGATGCCTGGCCACCACACTTTCTCTCTGACCATCTGTTTGGTCCGTACAATTCCTTGGTGTCCCTCATGTGCGTTTGAAAGGGTTGCCTGCCATAAAGCATTGGGCATTACTATCCGAGAACCTCGCAGAATGATATCATTACTCGCACACAGTTCATGCTGGATTCGTTTGTAGGGCTTGAGCTCTGGGGTGTCCAGCCACTCAGAGCTGTTCAAACAGCTGTGCACTTGTTGCAGTACCGGGTCCGCAGCAGTCGCAGTCTCAATCTGCTCAAGGGAGAGTGCTTTCGGAACAGCATTACTTGCAACATAATTGATGTACTCCTCTGCAATGTCCCTTTCCCGGAACGGCTGGTTGTCCAGCGGAAATCTTGAAAGTACATCGGCTGGGTTTGTCTTCCCCGCCATGTGAACAATAGTAAACTGGTATGGCTGCAAGCGAAGCGCCCATCTTTCAATCTGAGGTGGTGGCTTTGACTTTGGATTGTAAATGATCTCCAGCGGCTTGTGGTCGGTGAAGAGGGTGAAAGGTTTGCCGTACAAGTAAATATGAAAACGCTCGCAGGCCCACACAACCGCCAGAGCCTCTTTCTCAGTCTGCGAGTATCGCCTCTCCACATCAGTTAGTGTGCGACTCGCGTATGCCACAGGACGAACAGCGCCCTTAGTTCGCTGCAGTAAAATCGCACCAAGGCCCACTGGACTTGCATCTACTTTCAGTTCAGTGTCAGCTGATTGGTCATAATGTGCAACAACACAGTCACTGGTGAGAATAGCCCGAAGGCGATCAAACGCATCTTGTTGGGGGGTACCCCACTTCCACTCTGAGTCGTTCCTTGTAAGTTCCCGTAACGGCTCCGCGAGGGTGGCAAAATTTGGGATGAAGCGTGCACAATAATTTACCAGCCCGAGAAAACTTCGCACTTCCGCTGCAGTCTGAGGGGTCCTTGCATTTCTCACTGCATCAACTTTCTTGTCGTCCGGTGCGATGCCATCAGCAGAAATTGTGAAACCGAAAAACACCAACTTTGGTACACTGAAAATACACTTCTCTCGATTCAGTGTAAGTCCTTTGCTCTGAAGTCGGGCAAGTGTAAGGTCCAAATTCTTATCATGACTCTCCTGGTCGGGGCCAAACACAATGATGTCATCCGAAATGTTCCGTACTCCGGGAATTCCTTGTAAAGTGTGCTGAACCACGTACTGATACATTTCCGGTGCAGATGACAAGCCAAATATTAAGCGTTTGTAGCGCTTAAGTCCCTTATGTGTTGCGAAGGTAGTAAGAACTCTTGATTCAGGGTGCAGTTCAACCTGGTGGTAGCCCCATCGCAGGTCGAGTTTTGAGAACACAGCGGCTCCGTTGAGTGCTTGCAGTGTTTCCTCGAGAGTTGGTATCGGATGACGCTCTCTGATCACAGCGGCATTCGCGCGACGCATATCTACACACACTCGCACATCACCGTTGGATTTTGGAACCGCCACCAAGGGAGAAACCCATGGCGTAGGGCCCTCAACATCTTCAATAATATCGAGATCCTGTAGCTCCGTAAGCTTGGCCTCAACTTGTTTACGGACATGAAATGGTACACGACGCTGCGGTTGTGCAACTGGAGTGACCTCTGGGTCAATGTGTATTTTCAGCTGATAGTCTTTCAGTTTGCCAACCCCATTAAACACTGCATGATGTCGGTCCACAATCGCTTGGACCGATTGCACTGTAATTTGGTTAACTGTACGTGGGTATTCTGGTCCAATTCTAAGCAAACCAAGCTCCGTTGCCGTTTTCTTGCCCAGAAGAGATCCCGCATTTAAATTCTCAACAACAACAAAGTCGGCACGCGTATGGAGGTCAGGCGTTGACACAGTGGCATTGAAAGTTCCTTTCACAGGAAGTGGCGTTTCCGAGCCGTATGGATAAATTTTGACATTCGAATGTCGGAGTATAATTCCTTTATCCGTTAGCTGGCTGAATGTATCACTGTCCAGTACATTGACACTTGCTCCCGAGTCTATAATAACAGGAATTGACGTACCTTCAACAGTTATCTGAACAGTGTTGTCCTCTTTGTTGCCCCCAATTGCAAACAAATACTCGTCATCTGAAGTATCATGTTCAGTTGTGACATACCGCAGTCCATTCCGTTGTTGCGTAACATTTCGAGAATTTGCGTCTTTGGCAGCTTGTTTTGGAGCACTTTTGTAGACGCCGCCAAAATGTCCTTGCTTGCCACAGTTACTGCACGTTTTTCCATTCGCAGGACATGAAGGATCCTTCGCGCGATGACCCGCGTGACCGCAACAAAAGCATACAACCGGCCTCGCGTCGTGATTCTTGGACTTTGGATTCTTTGCATTTCTAGGTTGACGCGCCGCCGTATTTCGTCTATGCTGCTCCCTTGGCCTCTGAAATCCACTAGAAATCTTATTGATCTGCTGCCTTGAAGATCCAGCAGCTGCTTCCATTGTGGCGGCATGCAGATCAGACGCTTCTATCGATCGAGCGATTCGCAAAAGTCCCTCGAGCGTCAGGTCGGTTTCGCGCAACAGTCGACGGCGAAGACTGTTCGAAGCACATTTGTCGACCACTTGGTCTCGAATCATTTCATCAACCTTGTCGTACTCACAGGATTTCGCAAGGCTCCGTAACCGAGTAACATACGCGTCAATGCTTTCATGTGACTCTTGCGCTGCCTGCCGAAAAGCGTGTCTCTCAAATGGAATGTTCTTCTTTGGCTCAAAATATTCATTAAGCTTAGCCAGTGCAGTATCGTAATCCGTCCCAGTGTCGCTGAGAGTTTCGAAAATGGTTTGAACTTCAACACCCGCCAAATGCAACAGTACAGCACGCTTTTGTTTTTTTCTGTAATGTTCGATGCAACCAGAAAGTATTCCAAACCTTTAACCCATTTCGACCAGCGCTGCCCGAGCGTCGTTCGGTCACTTGTAACTGAGAAAGGCTGGATAGCCGGTAATTGTAATGTTGTAGACATTACTTCTTCCTCATCATCCGAGGATCCCATCCGTGTCGCCAAATTTAGTATTTTGTGGACCCATAGTAATTGAACCACCAGCTAAGCATTGCAACTAACTCTTTATTCCCGCGTTCACTAAATATATATTCATTTCACAATCACGTGCTTCCCGTTCATTCCGATTACATCAGCACAGACATCATGTTACACCAATTAGCACAATCACTAAAACCACTATTGTTAAATACAAGTTTGAGGAAAAATTGCCTTGTAATAGCACCTCACATCAAGGGAAGCTCTGGCCCCAGTTGTTCAAAAGTTGGATAGTGCTATCCACTGGATAAATCACTAGCCAGTGGATAAGTGTTAGAGACACCAATTGTATTATCCACTGGATAGAGATTTATCTGGTGGATAGCACTATCCAACTTTTGAACAACTGGGGCCTGATAGACCAGGGGCCCGTTTCTCAAAAGTCCCGGTAACTTTTCGAGCCCGGAAAGCTATTTTATGTACGTGATGTTTGCATTAAAGACTCAAATTTTGTTGGTATTGAAAGCTGAGCAATAACATTCTAAGTTGATAAAACAAGTTGGGCTGACACGCAGGCAAAAAACTATGCCAAAATTCTTAATACCGTAGATTTTGATTTTAAAATATAGCTCCAGGCCCAAAAAGTTACTGAGACTTTCAAGAAACAGGCCCCAGGTCTCTTAAATCCCCCCGAAAAAGATTTCAGAGTGGTGTCATCACCTACCTTCTCTCTGTTCTTTTCAACAGACCCATCCTTCTTCACTTGGCACACCATGTAGGGGTCTACTTCATTATCATCATCGTCAGAATCTTCATTTGCAAACTTGGATTGAATAAAGAGATTAACAATGAACAATTATTGGACAAGGTTGAGCATGATAGCAGAAATTATCAAGGCCACAGTTTGTGTTATCAGCTGCTCAAGGCAGATAACACAAACTGAGGCCTTGATAATTCTTGCTATCATGTGAAAACTGAATCCAGTAATTGCTTTTATTATGCAACTACTTGAACATTTGTAAGACAAGAGTGTGCAAATGAAACTAAACAGCTAATGACATAACAACTTGTAAACAACTTTTAAAAATTACATCCTCTTGCTAACTCTAAAAGTTTCCAGCAGTGAGCTGCTAGGTTTTACAAAAGTCACACAAAACCCAGCCTAAAACATTGCGCTTTTAAAACTTCATTAAAAATTAAACTTTTGACCAAATACAATACCATTCTGGTTCAACCTTGTGTAAAAAAGTTCTATGAAAAGCTTATATGTAAAAAAGTGAGTTTGCCAAGTTCTTTGTGTAACTAAATACTGTTGTCTGCAAAATGATGTCACTTCTACATGCATGAATAACTATTGTCCGTATGAATGACATAACAAAAAAGGCACCAGCCGGAATTAGCAGTGTGCTTGCAGCCAATCAATATCGAGATAGCAACATCAGTGAAAGTCAGAGTTTAGAAATACCTTCAAGGCTTCAAGGCAAGGATCATGGACTACAATGAGACCCCTTTAATCTGGCCATTAACAAGCCTTAAAATCTAGCCCTACAAACAGGGTGACCAGATTATCAAAGGCTGATAAAGATTAAAGGTTTAAGATCATAACTGTCACGAAGTTTTATATTCAGGTCAAAATAAAGTGCTCTTAATTATGAGGGGACCTGAGAGGCTCACCAAATACAGCTGTAAGAGGGCTCCATTGAGGTGCAGTTAAATTTCATGGACAATTAAGATAAAGTGTTAATAATAATATATTTAATAATATATATTTGATATATTTTTTTATTAATTTATGATTAGATTATTGATGAATTTAAGTTTTATCACTACAGTCATTTCAATTGAGGTTACTCACCACGACAACAATATTAACAAAGTCATTTTCTTGCAGTGTTTCAAGTAAAGACATGGCAGCAAGTTTAAGAATGGAAAGCTTTTGACCAGCCATACTGCCGCTCCTATGTCAAATATCAAAATTTGAAATGTGAGCTACTGTATTTCTCGTGAACTCATAAATTTTGCAAATTCAAGTACTTGTTATATTTTTATGCCACTATTTAATTTACATTACTTGGAAAATGAAACTTTGTCTTAAGAAAGTTTAGGTGAAGTTTTTATAATAATAGTATTCATCAAGTTACACTCATCACATGACAATATAATTATTAGAAATCATTGCAAGGCAAAACTTGCTACCGCTGTTTTACTTTACTTTATTATGTTGTTGATGAGGCAAATCTCCAACTAATTTAAATTCAAAATTTACCACGTACAGACATATTAAAAGAATGTTTTCAAATGCAGTAACTGTTAAATGAATATTTAACTAAATTAACAACCAGGAGTTTAGCAGTCCTGACCAGTGTCTTGGCCAGTCAGTGGTCCTGTTATACAAGTGAAGGCTCAAAATAGCACGTCAGCATTGCGTTGTAGTGTGGCAATCTTCCTTCAAGTGTTTCGGCAGTTCTGTTCGAGATTTGTCAACACAGCTTTTCCCACTCTCACCCCTCCCCTCTATTTTCTTCCTTCCACTGATCCAATCAGCCCCCATTCGCTCATGGCTGGGTTGCAGCTAGGGATTTGCCAGCCATGCCCATGTGGGCGGTATTTTAGCTAGGGGCTAGCTCGCCACAGTGGAAGCCCCTGGGTGTCAAAAAGCACCCACCTTCCACTTCGCAAGGCAGTTGTTATTATTAAAGTTTATAATAATCAAAGAACTCCTTTTCATTTGAATATCATCTCAGAGGTGAAAGATTTACAGCTATCACAATCTGCCCCCTGACTGAATACATGCATACAGAAAACAATTATTAATATTAAAATTCCACATTAAATTATTTACATTAATCTTTTTCAAACAAGTTAATATTTTATTGAGTCATTAAAAGTCCTTTAAAATACTCTAAATTTACTGCATACTGTGCACTTCCAGCTGTGAAAGCTAATAAAATATTAAAAACAACATGCAAGGTCAATAAATTATTTACTACTGTACACTTTTTACTTACAAGTCCAAAAGTAGTACTAGATCTTTGGGTGAACTTGAGCCTTGAATATACCTAAGAAATTGATAAAGAGGCATATAACTGTAAGCTGTAATTAATTTAAGTCAATTAAGAAACATACAAGTTGAGGCAGCATGGTCGAGTATTGAAGGCACCAAAGTTCTGGGAAACATTTGGTGTTGCTCTGTCCTCTAGCTGGAGTTGTGCCTCAGTAGCCAAGAATTCAACTCCTCTGGCCATCCCACGAGGCCTCTTAACTTTTCATGTTCATTTTGCAGTAAGAGTGTTTCTTTGTTTCATCGCACCTGAAAAGCCCCATATGATGGGTGGTCAAATATCAAGTTTTCATTAAAAATGACACAGTTAAAGAGCACAAAGGGTAGAAAGTTTCATTCTCCTTCAATCAATCATTCCCAATCAATCAATCAATCAATCAATCAATCAATCCTTTATTTAACATGGTTGATACTAGTTATAACTGCTTAAGCTCTCAGGTATGTCACCAGATACTACATATATGCAGGGGTTTCAATAAAATTTGAAGTAGGCAGCTCGTCTGAATAGAGTAACCGACTGTATTAACTAGGGGTTTGAAACAATCTTCCTTTAATTACTTTAATTTAGGGCAAAAAGTTGCCGACTTTTCTGAGCAAAATAGCCGACGCTTTTCGTCGGCCGTCGGTGCTTATTGAAAGCACTGTATATGACATAACTATGACAAACAACCAGGGTCAGAAGACCCAGAAAAATAAACTGGGCAAATATAATGTTTTTTGGGGGGTTTGAATCTATGTCCTCCTTGACTACGAACTGGTTGACAAGTACATTGCTTAATATCAGTCAAGAATCAAGTACAATTCATTTGTAAGCCATAAGACTAAAACATCAAAATTGTTTAGTGAACAAAACACAGGTATTAAGCATGTCATTTAACAACACTGCATGTATATATTCTTATAGTTTATTGATGCGACATTGCTCCAAACATGTTTTTACAACCTATTAGTAGCAATTTAAATATTGTTAGTAGTGAAGTATTCCAAATAATATACAACCTAGCATATGACAAGTAGACTGTGAGCATTTCTTACCATCCACGTCTTCGATTATCAAATACGTCATTCTCACTTTTGTCTGGCCACCCGAATCCTTTAAAAATAAAAAAATTGGCTCAGAATGGAATCAAACCCACATGGTAAATTTCCAAAAGAGTCAACGTACCCTTTTACAACAACCTTTCGTGAAAAGGTACAGCAATATGAATTGAATGTTTTCAAAAAAGCAATATGAATTGAGAATCAGAATCAGAAACCAAAATGGGAATGGCAAAAAGGAAAGGAAGTACAGTTTTCACAAACTTGTGGATTGAACTAGAAGGTTAGATTGTGATAATCTCTAAGAAACTGCTGAAAAAGAGATCGAATGGTGATACAAAGAGAAACCCCATCTAACAACTGTGACCCTGTTGACAAGCTAAGTTGTGTAACTTCTTACTGTGACCAAATTTAATTTTAAACTGGCCCATTAATTACATGTGGTAAAATTTCATGCAGTCATTTAATACTGATTGTGACCACCTTGTTATTATACACTCAGGTATTAGCATTTTCATGATTGTCCACTGGTGAATTTTTATATTAATACTCTGGGTTCTTTAATGTTTGTGTAAATAAGTCTGTGGTTTTCAGTACCTGGGTACACCCTATAAACTCCATCAGAACTTCCAAAATATTGCCACAACAATGAAGGGTCTTGCTTGTCATTTTCCTTGAAATATGGATCCAATCCATCTGTCCATTTGATAGTGTTGAGGATCTTTACTCCTGTGAACAATAATTAGCCGAAAAGTTGACAATATTTTACATGGCAATACCTTATTGCCTCTATGATATACTGTACTGTTCTTTGACAGCAAATATTCTGTACACTCTATACTGATATCGCACTATCCCATGACGTGGGTTTCATATTACCCAGATTTGGTAGAATTAACTGACAGAAGTCATCAGTTTGGAGTTATTATCATGGTTAGTTATATATCTGTTCTTATGCTGTGCAAAAGTTAACCATTAATCAAAAGCAGTTCTAATGGCTAAATCTATGTGACTCTCTCTAGCTGATCTGAGTTATATTAACAAAAAAACTGAAGATCATGCTGGCTTTTTTCTCATGCTCCATTTTTGTCTCAGTTCGATGACAATGTGGTGATGTTAAGCTAATAGTATTTATAAATATTGCCCTCAGCTTAATAGTCCCCTCATCATACTATTAAAAAGGTCAGGGATGTTAACCCTTTCAGCCCCAAAATCAACATGCATGTTCTCCTCAGTGTTTTCCATATATTTTTTATTTTATTATTTGGGAGAATTTGATTAAACATCAACATTTAATCTTTGGTGATCATTGTTTTTATTAGTCTCCTGACTTGTATATTTGAACAAGCTGAGTGATACCGTCAAAAGAAATTAGATGCTTAATGTTATCATTGGGACTTAAAGGGTCGAAGAACCTGCAACACTGTTCGAAAAAAAAAAAGATTTATTCCCTGTTGCTGTGGTCTGGTCTGTCAGTTAATTTACCCATCTTATTTCTGCTGCAATATCACCACTTGGTCAGTCATACAGGTCACAAGAACAACAGAAATGATCGAGAATTAAAACACCTCAGTCTTGATGTGCATGCAAATTCTCCCCACTAGTTCCATACAAAATAAATAGAGATCAGTGAGGAGAACATGCATATTGAAACTGGGACTTCATTTATGGGTCAGGTGGGTGTGTAGAGATCACAAATGGACTGATAGCAATCTTACCCCTCAGTTGTTGTAAAGCATACAAACCTACAAGCCTGTTAGGAGTCTACGATCATCAGCCATGAACATGTTAGTTATTCCGTGATCAAGGTTAAAATTTTACAGTGATCGTGCTTTTTCTGTTTGTGCTCCTAAACTGTGGAACAATCTTCCAGAGCACATAAAATTTAGCCCAAATCTCTGTACTTTTAAGAGCAGTTTGAAGACTCATCTTTTTAAGCACTATTTTAATCTATAGTTTTGTTTTATTATTTAGTATAGTATTTTAAAACTTTTATTGTGAAGCACCTTAGAGCTTTTGGATAAGGCGCTATAAAAATTATTATTATTATTATTATTATTATTATTATTATTCTGATAATACAGTAAGCCCTGGACTTACATTGTCCAAAAGGCTTTAACTTGGTAGGCTTTAATCTTTGGGGAGGCTTATCATCACAGGGAGTTTAGTGCCCGGCTCAAAAATTGTTTGGCTTATGTAATTGGAAGAGATTTTGCGTCTGAAGACGAGGGATTTTGCCTTGAGAATGCTGTGCCAGAAGGAATGTGGGTACTACAAGGTGGAGAAATTGAACTTAGTGTAATGAATGTAATACGGCAAAAACAATGATCAGACGATCAAACTTCAAAATTATCTCATTTCATACCAAATTATGTAATTTGCTTCTTTGTAGCTGTAGTTCACCCTATTGTGACCTAAATAATCCCGTTGTTGTTACATTGAGTATTCAGATTGCTATTACGTAGGTAGAATAATACGGTAGTTTGTCTAGGGACAGAGGATATCATGCTGTAGATGTTCTTGGGATGTAAACTTAATATAATCCCTGATGGACTTATATTTGGTGGAAGGGAGGGCTTATTAACAGAGGGCTTTTTGCTAATGAGTTTACAGAAAATGTGCAATGTGTATTAATCACATTACCTTAAATAATAATTTACTTCCATGCAAATCTTGCCTGAACAAGCCTTACCTCCACTGTACACATCAGTAGGTATGTGCACAACACTGCTGTTCTTGTTTATTTTGATAGATGGTGAAAATTTGGGATCAATCTCAAGAGTTAAGCCCTTGCTTAAGTTCTTGCTGTTGAAATATTCAACCTGAAACACAACCAGAATAAACAATTGTGTCCATAAATATACATTTAATACCAATATTGCAGTATTTTATTGTTCATTTGCATTTTGCGAGTTAAGATTTTCAGTTCACCCATTGGCTCGCCTTGTGGTTTGTAGTGCATACTGCTGTGTACATAACTATTTAATTAGCTAATCCCCTGTACATTAAGTATGTAGGGATGTGACTATGTGTGCTTCAAAGGGTACCGTACTACGTCGATTAAGTGCCGCGGCGCTCTTTAAATGCTAAGTGTTTCAGACGCGGCGCTAATTCAGGCAGGGTTGTCCCTAACAGCCGGCAGCCGGCAGAATTAACTGGCTACTTGGGTCGTTTGTGCCGGCTACTTTTGTGATTTATATATATTTTTAAAGACAAATTATTTGTTCCTTTACTGGCACAGATATATGAAAACGAAAGAATACATTGTACTCAGCTCTGGGAATTACATGTAGAAATTCAGGGCTCGAGACTAACAGTAGGCAACTAGTCCGCAGACTAGTAGAAATTCCGTTTTGGCTAGTAAGTCGTGCGCTTTCACTAGCCATTTTGGCTAATGAAAATTTCAAAGCACTAAAGCACCGGATGGAAACCAAACTAAATATTGCTTCTGATGATTGGATCCCAAAAGCAAATTGAGTGAGCAGAATTTTAAAACGTATTCTGTAGAAGGATATCATAATGTTCGTATGATACTTGTTTTGTCCTCTCAATGTTTTTCCCTACTAATTCTCGTCTCAGATGGCAACGTTTTCTCCGTCATTTCTTCGTTCAAACGAAGTTAGCCGTCTTCAGAACGTTTCACCATACGTTTCCTTGAAAAGTTCAGTAGTGCGTTCATATGATACTTGTCTACACATTAGTAGGTTCACACAATTCTTTAATCTTCTGTTATCAACCTTTTTTACATTAATTGCTACGTTCGTACAATAGTTTCTCTTCCCAGCATTTCTCTCTATGTAACGTCTTCACAACGTTTCTCCGTACGTAGGTAGGTTCGTCGATTTATTAGTCTAGCCTTCTCAACGTTTCTTTGTATGTTAGCACGTTCACACGACAATGTTCTGCACTTCCTAAGGTTTTCAGTGTGTTAGTACATTTGTACGATAAGTCAACACTGCTTAGCGTTTCTCTGTACGTTAGTATGTTCATACGGTATTAGTCTTGTCTTCTCAACGTTTATCTACACATTTGTGCGATTTTAGTTGTCTCATTTACATTTCTTCATAATTTATTTTCCCACTGTATTAGTTCAGTCTGTCCGTTCGGCATTCTTCCGTATGTCACACACGTTCTTAGTGCCATCGATAATCACTATCCGAAATTTTTGCCAGCTACTTGAAAAGTTGTGGACAACCCTGATTGATCAGGGGCGGCGCTTATTTGAGGGTGGCGCTCTTTAAAAAGTCACAACATTTGTAAATGATAATAAGCAAATGTTAACAAAAAAATAATGAAAGATACCCAGCTCGAACTGAAAAACATGATAATACAAGAGAATAAATTTCCTACACTGGTTTAATAGATTGAGTTGTACCGTACTTATTTATTAGTAAATGGATCCTCCAACAGTTCAGTCTGATGATGCTTTGATTAAGATCCGCTTTGTTGTGAATGAATGCAGCGCTTATTCGAGGGCGACGGTCTTTAATATTTTTGCTCTCATATGTGACGCTTAATTGAGAGCAGTGCTTAATCGGGGGTGGCGCTTAATGGAGTAAATACGGTATGTTGTGGACTTGATCCACTGAACACTAAGTAATGGGCCGAAATGTAGTGTAGGGTATGAAAAATCATGTATTAATTAGCCCTAAGCCCCAGTATCAACAATATCAACATTCTCTTTGCTGACCTCCATTAACCCCTTCCCTACCAAGGACGTATATATACGTCCTCCCTAGTGTCACTCAACCACCAAGGACGTATATATACGTCCTCGTACAAATGGTATCGCTCAGAGTCCGGTCGTTCAATATTGCTTGAGTTCATTCACTCCGGTACTTGAGGAAAGTCTGGTACTAATTTATGAAGACCGCTGACCAGGTGTATCGCCTAAGAATATTTTTGTTTTCATTCACAAGACTTTCAAAATGTCGGCTGTCCCTCGAAGCTCTTGTGGAAATTCTCACCGATAGGGAATCGGACTTAAGTGATTTAGATGAAAAAAGTGATTTTTATGAGCCAAGCGATCCTGAAGAGTCTTCAAAGGAAGAAATGTCCGACGAAAACGTCGAATATTCGCCCGACAAATGCGAACGTGAAGAATCCAAGATGGCCGCCGGTTGGTGGATGTACAAGGCCCCGGTAGGGAAGGGGTTAAGGTACAAATTGGGAGAATTTGTATATCATGAAAATTCATCTCAAGTGATCATTTCCTTCATTCTCAATGACTTGATGTATGATTGTTCACAGTAGAGAAAGTGTAAGGAGAAATTAGGTTCTGGTCACTGTCAGGGATTGAAAGATTAATTATTTATTTTGAGTTTGAGCTCCCTGTCCAAGCATAAAGTAAACAGGAGAGTTCAACAACGACTGGATAAATCATGAATATTACTAAATGTATATTATGAATGAAGCAAAATCGAGGTAAACAAACTCACCTCTGCAGCTTCAAGAGGGTCTCTATATGTATAATTATCTCTTAATATTTCAGTCTTTTCAGCAAGATTCTACAAAGGGAAATAATTATTATTCATGGTAAGATCAAAAGCAATCATTGCTTTGTTTGTAACTAACTTTAATTAGGATCGAGTTTTGTCAAGGTTTTGACCTGGACGGTAATTGGTTAATTCAAAGACAGGCAACAGTTGTTAATTGACCTTTTCCTTTTGTTTAACAAAACACTTCTTGAGATTTAAGGGGCTGAATGGCTGAATGGCCAATTTTTAAAATGAAAATATTTGTGTTCCAGCTAGCACAGAAATCCAAACAAACTAGATCACAAAATGAATTGACTTCAAAAGAGGAATGCAGTTCCTAACTATCCACAGAAACCTCTGTCAGCATCATGCTAGAATGGAAACTTAAATATGGCATGAGCAGTTATGACTAGCTCATGCCCTAATCTCTCTTAGTGTGCATCTCTTGAAAGCCCCCAAAAGCCATTGGTTAAATTGTATACCACTATTTTTATAGAACTGTTATTTTAATATCAGTGTAAGGTAAGAAATGTTTAACTTATAACAAATTTTCACGCTTACAAACTTCTTCATTAAATTATCCTGCTTGAAATTGGCCTGAAAAATTTTTAAGACTTTCGAGAAATGCATGCTAGGCCTCTTAAGCATCACACTCCATTAATAACAGTACTAATATATACTTCCCACTACTATTGAGACACTTTTTTTAACATTTTAAGACAGCAAAGGTCAGTGGGCCAATCATTACAAAGAGACAAAAAACCCTACTCAAGACTTGTTTGTTTTTAATTAGTTAAAATAAATATCCCCCACTACTGATAATCACTAGGACTTTTTATTTTTGGCACAATTATTCCCTTGATAGCAGGACAACAGAGGTGTTATCAGTAGCGTAACTAAGGTTTAACACAGCTTAAAACCATCACTGTAGCCTAGCATATCAACTGGTTACAAACAAAGACAATCCAAACACAAATTTTACAAGGAATGACAAAAAGAAAGCTGCACATCAACTGAAGCCAGAGGATTGTGAATTAATTCCCAACTAAAGCAATTTTAATTTTTCTGACCAATGACAGACATGCTTTTATACTGTAACTGTTGATAATAAAGGAAGCACCAATTAGCATTTTATTAGAATATTTAGTCATCTGTCACGTACATACCTACATACACGGTTTTATTTAATCTTTCAATTTATATTTCAAGGTGTCTTGCTATTCACGTTCAAGAGCTCATTATTTAGAGCTCAGAATCCCAAAATAAAACACCATGTTCAGTGCAGTTTAAAATAAAACTACAGTAATGTTTTCCTCGTATTTGCGCCAATAAAGTTTTTGCATAAATAACAATTAAATAAATATTGTAGCCGAATGACTTGTCGGAAAACCCATAAAATGGCGACTAAAAATCCACTGTAGATTGAGGCTAGGAGTTTGTTCCAAATAGGATCTTTCAATTACCTAACGTCAAAAAAGAAATGATAATTTTCACTTCGCATATTTTGTTTACATTCGCAAACCCTTTGATATGAAGAAGGATGACAACCAAATTTGTTGTATAAAGTAATAGTTAGTCGATTTTGTCATGCAAAAAATGAACGCCAGCTAAAAGCGAGCAAATTGTGCAATGGACATATTTATATGGGCTCCAAAAATGTTCTTATTCTCGTTTCAGCTTGACTCAAAGTCAGTCCGAAATAAAAAATGCTCATCAAATCTCATAAAATTTTAAATAGGTTTAAGATGGAAGAAAACGCTAAGTTCGAATCCTCTACGAGAAAAAAGCTGTTTTCTGCCTTAAAAACTGACATAATTTTTCGATACGTCCTTTATTGATGTCTTGTAATATGTACGATTTTGTTTCAGGTTGTACAGATTCAAGTTGAACAAGCGTTTCCTCTTATTTACACACAAGGTGCAAGAAAGCTAAAACTTCAATTCTAGCTTGGCTGACTGCATCTTTTAATTTACGCGGAAAAGCAAAACAACTGTTCGCGGGAAAACCAGCTTGCTAGTTTACGGCGAGCCAATATCGCCAAAGTATTACAGATTAGAGTAAAAAAATAATTCGACAATGATGCTTTTTACTCGGCGAATATTTACTCACAATCATTTATGTCGTACTCAGACGACGGAAACAAACCTTGATAGACTTGATTTTCTTCTCCAAAACACCCTGAAGATGATTTTTCATACCATTCACAATGCTACTTCCATTTTTCTTTGTGATCTTTAGCTGAGACGACTTGTATGCCTGAAAACCAGAAAATAGGAGAAAAAATAACGCACAGAGCGACTGGTAAAGTTATGAGTATTGTTTCCGCTATTAACAGTATACAGAAATTATATAAAAGCGTGAGCAACGCCAAGAAAGGCAAACAACCGAACTCTTGTACCTCTTGAAGTTTCTTGAAACTGGTCGCGTTGTCAAAGAAATCCTGCAGTTTTTCTGCAGCTTCATTAGCCCAATTCGTAACACTGCAAAATTTAAAAAGAAAATCCCCTCACATCTTTGCGTCGACTGAAAATTCTCACGCTTTTAAGCCCCAACTTACTCGTTTATGTTAAGTGTGCCAGCTGTCCTTGCTAACACACAAAAGACGCTGAAAAGAACGAGAAACCGTGTTAAATTGACCGCCATCTTCAAAAAAAGTCACCGAGTCTATTTATCCAAATTTGAACTCCAAAATCCGCTTGGCTCGAACTGTGCGACTTATTAACATAGTGTTTGGGCTTTCCTAGCAGCCATAATTGGAATAAAGTCATTTATTTTTAAAGAATATTTTTTCACATGGCAGGTGCAAAACAAAGCCTCATTGGTGGAAATAGCGCAAGCCGAAATTAGCATTTGAAGAAGTGCCTGTCTTTCCAGTGTCACTTCGACGGTTGCCATGTAACAATGTTCCGGAGAAAGTATTCGCTGTAAAAGGGAGAATAATTGCCGTCTTCATAGCCTTTAAATATACTGCTTTTCGCACGTCAAATAATATAGCCCCGTAAAATGGAGTCGCAAATTGAGAACATATCTTTGACATTCTAAAACACGCAATCAGCATCAAGTCTGGGCACCATGTAAGCAGATGCAATTTACATATTACGTCCCATGCACGGAGACAAGTGTTGAAGAATCTCAGGTCTTTTTATTGTGATAGAAATTGTTCGGATTCCTTGAAAGAGAAGCAAAGCTGCCATCCTCGAAATTCAGCTGTCTTCCTTTTGTTCGATCTAATTACTTGCTTTCCGCTAAAATTATCGAAAATAAAACAGCCGAAAAGAAAAGATTGCAATTTCTTGCATTCTACTGTTTAAATAGAATGCATTGTATTGAACGCAATAGACAGAGTACCTGGAGAATCAGGCTTGAACAGTCGACCGCTCAACCAACTTCCAAACTGCCGCCATTATTATTTCCTGAAGGAGGAGGGAGGCCTGGGCTCAAGTGTTCCCAGTTCCACGTGACAAGAGTGTGACATGTGTGTGACAAGTCGAGTGATCGGTAAGAGAACGGCTGGGTTACTAGGCTGGCCCGGAATATTCCACGCTAGTAACTTTATTTACCTTTAACAAGCTTCGTTAACAATTATACTGTTCGTGCTCGAAACCACTGGGCATACGCACAAACAGACGGATATTAACGTGATGGACAGTGCCAGGAGGGTGATAGGCCTCTGACAGTGTGATGCCATGACGAAACGTAAAGTAGACGAGAGCAGATGACACGTCCCGCTTAACCTCCGATCAACCCTACCCACTTCCTTACTGATCTCCTTTCTCTCTTTTCCGCGAAACGAACAAAAAAAACCGCGTATCGCAGGTTAACGTCACACTACGTACCGAAGTCAATGGAGCATCTGAGGAGCCAGCCTGTTCCAGGCTCCAAGATAGTAAGGAAAGCGTGAATTGAGAAGAAGAGCGCGAACACCGTCCCCTTTTCTCCAGATCCCTCGCGTCTTATTTCCGCGTTCCTTTCTAATTTCCGTGCCGTCCCTATTATCTGAGAGCCTGGAACAGGCTACTAACGGCCGATTACAGGACAAAATTTAGGACCCGGTTAGCCGGGCTGAGATTAGCTCGGCTTCCTGGACAAATCCGGCTTAAAAAGACGCTTGCGATTACATCAAGAGAGTTTCAGTCCGGTCAAACAGGCTGAAAGACCTCATGGGTGAATCGCTTTCAAATTTCATCCCGGGCTGAAATATGAGCTTGGGCATGCCCACCGCTTGAATTGTGAACGTAAAAGGGTTTCCTGCAAATTTTCCCGCCCAAATTTAAACATTGCGCCCGGGTTGAAATTCGTCATGTAATCGCAACAAAGTTTCAGTCCGGGCTGAAATTCGCCATGTAATCGGCCCCTCCAGCTAACCTTCAAATTGGGCCTGGTGAGGACCAATCATAACGCGTAGAGCAACTTGATCGTTAAACGGGAACAGAATCAGACAGGGTATGGTTTTGACCTCTTTTCCCTCAACAGGGTATACAATTTTATGCAAAACTGTCCTAAACAGGGACTGAACTTGTCCTAAACAGGTTATGGTTGCACGATTGTCGTCGTTAAATATATCTTATATATACAGTTGTCCTAAACAGGGTTGGTATTTTAGGCTTTTTTATGTCCTGAACAGGGCCAGGGTTTCAGACCCTCAGTGGTACCCTTACACCCAAATATGGGTCAATTCCCCCCCCCCCCCCCCCACGGGGGGAAGCAGCTTCCAGGTTATGACCTTTCGACTCACTCACCCACGCGCGTCTCACTCGCCCACAGCACGAAGTGTTGCCATTATGGCGTTGCAATTCAGTAATATTAGGCCACTTGAACAATTATTTCTTTACTTCTATCAGCCACAGCTTATTCTCAACATGAAATGACACAACACTCCAGTGTAGACAGCTAAATAACAACATTACCTCTTTTCCTCGTACAGAGACCCAGGAGAGACGAAAACGTAGGGACGCCAGACTAGCAATCCTGAACAGTGCACACTTAAATACGGCAGATTTCCTCGAATGTTTATGGTTAAAGGCGATTTTTAAGTTTGTTTGTCTGTTTGTTTGCTTGTTTTGTTTTGTTTTGTTTTTTTTCACCTGCTTCATAAAGGGAGCGATTGTTTAATTAAAGATGGCAATTACCGTAATTATCGACGAAAACAAATGTATGATCAACAATAGAGCAGTTTTCAATTGAGTGTCGAAAGTAATGTTGTGTTTGCTTTGGTTTTGCATTACTAGGCTCTCTGATTGGTTAAAAAAACTCGCGCCACTTTCTCAACCAATCAGGCGTAAAACCAATACCAATCGTGACTTGCTCGCACGCGTTTTCCCGCGCTTAGCGCCAATTGCTTGTATTTGATTTGATTTCTGATTGGTTCATTTTGTGTTTTGTTCCTGTTGTGATTGGTCAGAGTACTTGCTTTGGTTTTGGTTTTACGACACTCATTTGAAAACCGCTCTATAGTGAGGAATATGAAAACAGTAATAAATAATAAGAAAGCATAACGTCATTTTGCTTTTAGGTAGGTAAACTAATAATAGCAAGAGGACCACTCGCAACATGATATGTGGGGATGATGCCGGATATTAGACTTGCCGCAACTCGACTTCTTGGGACAGGAAGCGAAACATGAGCGTCTTATGAAGCAAAGACGCCCGAACCATCAACCACGAAGTCGAGAGAAGTTCCGACGGGACTGTGCCAAAACCCGAGGGGGTACTCAATAAAGTTGTTTACGGGGAGGTTTTAGTAAACTGAGAGCTTAAAAAAAGTTGTTTACGGGGAGGCTTTTCCCTGACAGTTTACTAAAGGGTAGGGGAAAAATCGTTATTTTAGTATATTAAAGGGTTACATAATACGCTTGTAAGAGAAAGAGATGAAAGAGATGGCAGCTATTAAAAATTGTATATTTAAGGGTAAGGCTTTTTATCAAAATGACACCCTTTTCGCACTCCCGAAGCAAAAATTTTTCCCCTTTCTTGCCGACCTCAAGGATAAGCCAAAACAACAGAGTTTCCTACGATCGCCACATTTCCCCCGGGCTTTCAGTCGCCCTGGTTCATTTGCTCAAAGGCTCCAAGCTTTCGTGTGGCTTCGCGTTGTTATTTCGGCTCCCAAATTTGGCAGCCATTTATATGCTTAGCTTTTAATAACTGCCATCTCTTTCTCTTACAAGCGTATTATGTGACCCTTTAATATATTAAAATAACGATTTTTCCCCTACCCTTTAGTAAACTGCGAGCTTAAAAAAGGAATCCCTTTCTGGTGCAAGCCTCCCCGTCTAGCCTACTATAGGGAGTATCCCCCCGGTCAGACACGCCAGGCAAAAATGGACTTTGAGAATGTCTAATAGAACACCTGATCATAAGATCAGCACGCAGAAGACATATACAGGTTACAATTAACAATTATACAAATTCAACATTTCTTATTTTGTAAAAAAGCCTCTGTATGTACGAAGGCGACGTGAAAAACACAAAACCGAAGAAGGCATTTAACGTCATGGCTGCAATTTGTACGGTAGGTTTGACAGTGTCCTTGCTGTTTACACTGATTTCGTCCTCCTTCTGTCTCGGTCACAGATGTTCGTCTAATCTCGAGTGTTCCACTTATGAAAGCTGCTGTGGCAATACTTGTAAACAAGACCATTACTGTCTGGGGTTTTCTTGTTTTACCCATACTGACTGTGGAGTTTATGGCAGTTGTTGCGGTAGTCGCGATACCCTAATATCAGACAGAAAATGTCGCAAAAACTGCACTTCTGCCCATTGTTCTGTAAAGTCTGATTGCGGGCGTCAAGAACATTGCTGTAATAATAGATGTACACTGAGTAACTGTGATAAAACCTCTTGCGATACAGACTCTGACTGCGAAAACAAGACAAGTTTAAGATGTTGTGGTGGAATTTGCTCAGCGAAGGATACAAATGATTGTCTGAATAATTTTCCGAATGCTGCTGGAAGCATGCTACTCATGCTAGTCTCATTAGCTGGGATTATATTTTTGGTCTTCTTGTGTTTTTGTCTCATTGCCGATCGTCAGAGATTGGGTCACCATGGCGACGAGCTGATTCCCGCGACTCAAGGCAACTGCCTAAACGTCACTAACACAAGAGGTGTAGAACAGCTGGTCCCACCACCCTACCCTGGACAGGATCCACCACCCTACCATGTAGCTTGTCAAGACTACCCCCCACCTCAGTACGAACGGCATCAAACAACGGTGGCTTTACCGTCCCACCCCGAGTCAACAAGAAGAGGTGAAGTACCTCCCCCTTACAGTACAGCGAAAAAAGAAAGTTCCCGGGGGGTTGCTGGCTTGGTCAGAGGTGTCCGCAGTATTTCTCCTGCCTTCCGTCAGTTTACAAGTCTCACGAGTGCTACGTTTGTGCCGATTCCCGTGCCGTTTTCTCCGGAGTTCGTGGCCCCTACCCCCCATCCCTAGAGGGTGCGAATACTGTTTTAAAATTGACTTCGTGAGTTTTGAAGAGCCACAAACGAGCGAGTGAATCTTCCAGTGAGTGAGTCTATATGTTCATATTATAGTAATAAAGAACCGCTTTTCGTCCCAGCACGAAAGTCTATCCAGTAGAATGCATTGGTGGGCAGCAACGGCACAAAACGACACAAGGTTGTTCACATTATGAAGAAGGGGAGTTTAGGACAGGTGTGTGCCGCCAAGGTTCTCAAACCCTGACCCTATTTAAGGGTAGAAAATTGAGAATTGATACCCTTTTTAAGGCCCAAAACCAAGAAATGGCACCCTACTTTACAGAAGTACAAGCTATAAACGTCCTTTTAAAATCGTTTTGTTAAACTTTGTAACGTGTATTCGGGCGTGTAGTACAGTTTCAACAGACCATATGTTTTTCGTTTTGCCTGTTGAGGTGGATACTGCAATTTAGTGAGCCCATCTGAGGAACATCTAAAGGTTACAATACCAAAAAATACCAAAAAGGATACCCTATGTAAGGACTGAGCACCTGCACATGCCTATATAGCGTATATAAGGGAGTATCCCCCCCCGGGATTTAACGCAAGATACTGGAGCGCAAGGGAAGGGGGAGGGGGTGAGGAGGCAATGACGTATCAACATCGTAACGAGTTTGTCACCAGCTCTTTACAAGAAGTGTTTTCACAGCCTAGTACCCAGGGTTCTCTTCCTGCTCACTCGACTTGGAGCGAAGTGTGATAAAGCCAATGCAATTCAATTTGTTTCGTTTTCAGAAGTATTTAAATGGAGACTGAAATCTCATACATGTGAATGGGCAACTTTCAGAAACTGGTCGGGCTATAATATTTTAGTGATCTTATAATATTTTAGTGCTTGCCTGTACATAAATCCATCCCAAAATGGCGGAAAATACAAGTACTCTTCTGTCTCATTGTTAATTGGTCCTCGTTGCCTCGATCCCATCTGCAGAATTCAAAGGAATATTTGGCTTAAAACGAGGCAACAAGGGCCAATTAAGATGGAGACAAAAGAATAATTTATTTTCCGCCATTTTGGAATGAGGTGTAGAACATTATTGTTTTCTTTGCAGCTTTTATTAATTACTTTAAAAATTTGAAATATCTTAAAATGTTTTCAGTGATTGCTTTTGCTGATTGTATAGGTTTTTCTTCCTCCGCTGTCAGTTTCACAACATTTTAATAAATAAAGTTGCTCATTTACTTACTTTGATATATAATTTCCGGAGTTTGATTTTGAGATTCCAGTCAAGTGACCGGTTTGGAGAGCTTCGTAAGTACAAAGAGCGACTACGAATTGCAAAATGGCATAACAATATAAACATTTTTAGGGCTTTTTCCCTGAACTGAACTCAAGGCGTACTTTGCTCTTAAAATGTAAAACCCAGTGACCAGGGGCATGTTTACAGAGTTTATCTTTTGTTATAATTACACGATCTTGAGCAGAAATTTTTTCGCACATTATATGTTAAATCTCTACCTTACTGTGCCATTTATTTAGTCATTTCTTACCTCTTGTATTTGGAGTTATCAGTAACATTGTGATATTATGCAAAGTCGTTGTAAGTTTTGTCACAAACTCCATGAAAATTGTGATGTGCGGATGTACGCGGCACGTGAGGACACTTCCACCGACACGTGAGGACACTTCCACCGACACGTCAGCTGACACGTGTAGACACTTCCATGAGTGATTGCCTATTACATGATAAATGTTTTATTTCGGTCAAGCGGGGAGCGAATTAGAATATAGATACCGAGTCCTCACACGTAGCTATACCATTTTACTACGTTTTCTCAACCTATACTCGCTCTTCTTAAACCTTCAGGTCGCCCGTCGGAGTACGTGATCTCTGGGCCCAGATCACGCGCGACTCATGACACGCACTGACGTCACTCGTGTGACAGTCAGTCTACCATAGATCATGTGAAACGAATAAACAGAACCAAGAATAGTTGTGAAGTAAACTTCTATCATGCGGTTATTCTTATATTTTTTTTGTGACTTAAAAACCCTTAGGATTTTATTGGATTTGATAGATTACACTTTTGAAAATCTGCCATAAAGATAATTAACCTCTCGTATTATTTATATTTCCACTTCTTTGAACTTGATCAGTTATAAGTTAGAATGTCTTACTGCAATGAGTTACGACGAAACTTGGTGTATTCATTGTAGTGCACGCAGTATTTGTCATAAGCTCGTCACAAGATATATCCATGTTGACAAATGACAAATAAACCAGCAGATTTCAAGGTTCAAAACAATTGTCAAAAGCGTTATCTCAGTACGAAGAGCTTTGTTTTGAACCATCTTAGACCAAACAAAACAGCCTTGTGCGTCATGGCTGCAATTTGTACGCTTGGATTTTTCGCAGTTTTCGTGCTGTTTGCACTGATCTCATCCTACCTTTGTCTTGGTCAGAGTTGTTCATCTAATCCTGACTGTCCTACTTATGAAAGCTGTTGTGGTAATACGTGTAAACAAGACCTTTACTGTCTGGGATTTTCATGTTTGTCAAACTCTGACTGTGGAATCTATGGCAGTTGTTGCAGTAGCGGAAAATGTCACAAAAACTGCACTTCTGCCCATTGTTCTAGAGGCTCTGATTGTAGGCGTCAAGAAGATTGTTGCAACAATAAATGTACCTTGGGAAACTGCACTGGAATCCCTTGCGAGACCGACTCTGATTGCGGTAGTGATGGAAGTTTAAAGTGTTGTTTCACGGTTTGCTCATCACGAGAAGAATGTCAAGATAGCAGCCTAGGCGTTGCTGCCTCAATTGCCGTGATAACAATTTTGTTCATGATGGGCTTCCTTTTCAAGGTCTTCCTGTGCTTATCCGTCAATCGGTATTATCAGAGATTCCCGCATCACCGTGAGACCACCCCAGGATATGCAGAACAGAGAATCCCACCACCCTACCCTGGACATGATCCACCTCCCTACAAAATAACCTGCCCGGACTATCCCCCACCTCGGTACGACAGGCTACAGGCAACCTGTTCCTCAACTGAATCAACGAGATTAACTGAAGCACCTCCCCCTTACAGTGCAGTGCCAGAAAGATCAGTGGAATTATGTCCTTCTAATCCTATCTATGGTGCGATGGTGTTGTAAATGAAACGAAGATCTTGCAACTTCACAGTTGAGAAATAGCGAAAACGACAAGAACATTTCGCACCCTCTTTCTTCGCCCCACCAAATTAAAGGCAACAGAGGAACATATGAATACGTGAACAGGGAAAAGTGAATTTATTGACAGGCAGTCAGCAGGGGAAATTTTTTAACACGGCACTTTGATTGCTAAGAGTGCGGCTTTTAGACGAAGACTTTGAAGTATATTAAAAACAATGTAAAATTAGAAACTATGAAGGGGATTTCAGTTTCTTTTTCTGTGATAAGCTTGAGTGCTCCCTCTAAAATTGCTATACACATTCTTTATTTTCCATCAACTCTGTGACCACTGGGCGGTTTTCGTCATAAACAAAGGCAAACTACTCTGGCCAATCACAACACACGTAAACAACGCAACGAACCAATCAGAATTCGAAGTAAATACGTGTATCAGGCGCCGAGCGCGGGAAAACGTGTACGAGCAACTCAGGAACTCGTGGGTGGTTTTTGTTTTAGTTCTGATTGGTTGAGAAAGTAGCGCGTTTTCTTAACCAATTTCGACAGTCAATTGAAAACCGACCAAGGAAACGCGGCTAAACTGTTTATCTCTAAAGTACTGTTTAGGAAATTAACCCTTGCTTTTAACTCACTTCAATTTGCCGCCGTACTGAAGTGAACGTAAAAAGAATGAAGGTGGGTTAATGAAACCGAGACCTTAGTTGTTGGTTGGACTCTCTCCACGGGGTAGGGACTTTACAATTGTCGTGGGAGGCCGCCTTACTCTTTCGTTGCCCTCAACGACCTACTCGGGTGCCCATAAGTTTGTCTCAAACTCGATAATAAGTCATCACGTTTAACGCGATTGAGGTTTAGGAAAAGCACATATTGTGACGATTCACTTTATTTGGAGACTTGCTCGAGAAGAGGTACTTGACCTTCGAGTCAGTGTTTTGTCAGGATGTCCAACACTGAATTTCATCAGGACAAAAAGAAAAAAGAAAAACAAAACAAAACAAATCCGCTAAGCAGTCTCGGAGAG
The DNA here is from genome assembly GCA_964030785.1 of Siderastrea siderea. NCBI lineage: Eukaryota > Metazoa > Cnidaria > Anthozoa > Scleractinia > Rhizangiidae > Siderastrea > Siderastrea siderea. The sequence goes on from OZ034972.1 coordinate 44,425,644, forward strand.
TTTCTTCGCGATGTTGAAAATCCTGATGAAGCACGCTCTCTTAATCCTTGAAGCCCCAATAGTGACAAGCACCTGATTTCTCCTGACAATATCACCACTTGATCAAACATACAGGTTATGAGGATAAAGGAAGTGGTTACCATAGATATTAAAATGTCTTTGTTTAATCAAATTCTCTTAGCTTGCACCTTAAGATGGGAACACAGAGAACATACATGATGATATTGGGGCTTGAAGGGTGTTTTAAGTATTTGTAAGTCCAAAACCATTTGCCAGCTTATGGGTGCGCGGGTAAGCTGTACCAAGTACAATAATTGCGGGAAATAAAGCTGAGTTCACACACAAAAAAGCCCATGTGCAGAAAATGTTGCTTTTTACCCCCTGTTATCAAACGAAACCTCCACAACGATAGAACTATTTTTGTTTTGATCTATAAACAATCATTTATAAACATTCCACTGAACAAAATCTCCATTGAAAACATGTTTTTCCAGAATATAAAACAATTGTACTGTTCTAAATTTAATAATTTCCACAAAAGAAAAAACAATAAAAAGGGCATTTCTCTTTTATCCTTGGGGAATAAGCAGAGAACAGTCTCTTCGTGGATTGTGGAATGATGTACACTCGCGCACAACACTGCCGGGGAACTAGAACCGAAACGCAGATATTTTGTCACACCTCACGTGTGTATTCTTTTGTTCCCCAAAAGAGGACTGCTTTTAGGGATGCTTGGCGCATCCTTCTACATCTTAACCATCAAGCACATAGTCCCCCTCCCTACTTTTCTTGTTCACATATGCGTTTTGCACATTCTGTCAGCAGTGTTTGTCTATCCTTGGAAACCCGGAAATGAGCGCGAAAGAGTAGGGGCAGGGACCGGAAGCATCGGGAGCGTGAGAAAGTGATCTAAGGCCACGGACCCGACGGATATGACAACAAATTAACGCATATTTTTGGTAATGTCCTAGTTCGCTTGCTGGGCGAGTTACCAGTAAAACAGATCTCTTGCTATGATTTGTAGTTCCTTCCTCAAGTAAATTTTCATCTCGCACAAGCCTCATGCAGCATTGTACATTTCGTTATCTCGGCCCAATTTGAGCACCTCCTTCAAAGTAGTGCTCACGATGGTGTCCAAGTCTCCCTGGGTTTGTTGCTCTTTCGAATATTGTCCCTTGTAGCATACATTTGCATCAGCTGAATCACCAACCGACCCACGGTCCTTGAACAAAACGCTTATTTTGAAATCTGCTTCTGAAGATGGACGAGAAACTCGTAATAAGACATGACGGACTCTGATCTGTCATCCACCAGGTTTTGAAGGAACATCATTCTCATTCGGCTGTCCTCCCTATAAAATGTAAAAGTACACAGGGAGCCTCAGTAAGGTTAAAGCACAAGATTTTGAGAAACTCAAAAATGTACCTATAACACAAGATAACTCAAAATGAACGTCACTGGTTTGAACTTCAGAAGTCGTGCTCGTAGTCCGAACTTAAGGTCGCTAATTTCATACGACAGATCCCCATCAACTAAAGACAGTTAGAGTGCTCTTGGGAAAGACACTTAAGGTGATTCCATTCAATTGCATTGCGCATCCTTTCTGCGCATCAATTTTTGCGTGATTAGCGCGCGCAAGAGCGCGCGCGCGTTCGAAACTTGGTAGGTTTTCTATGAAAACTGGGCTGTCGAGAGAAATGAGTTGTCGTTTTCTCCAAAACGAACTCGGTGACCCCTCTTTTTTATTCCATTTATTTGAAGAAAACACGATTCTGCATGATATATCCAAATTTTAAGAATTTTTCACAATCTGATTTTAGGCATTTCACTGGAAGCGTGCATGTACTCGATTTGCTTATTATTTCATTACTTTTATTTTTAAGGCAACTTTAAGGCCTTTTACTGTAACAATGTTTTGCCATCACAAGAATAGTGCTTATATTTTATTGCTAGTGATAACTTTCTTAAAGTAGTGGGTGTCTCTGGTACAAGAAAAGGCTTTTTAATATTGCTGTCGATAGCTAGCAAGGTACCTATATACTACAGCCCTGTAGCGTGAAATCAGACACGGTGACCCACTCTTTTAATTTTATTTTTTCGATGTACTAGGTGTAATTAATAACTGTGCGAAGTTTCAACAAATTCTCATTACAACTTCTTTTTCGATGGAATCACCTTAACTGTGGCTCTTCGCCTGGGTTAGGGTTGAAGTGGAACTCGTGACGGAAGCGGCTCTCATTTTAGGAGCTTAATTCCGGTTTATGTCCCAAAGAAGCAACTAAGGGGATTACTACTATCCCTTAGCCTGTTCCAGGCTCCAAAATAGTAGGAACAGCGAAATAAATGAAATAAATAAAGCGGGAGAGAAAATAGAACGCGTGGGGTTTGGCAAGGGTTAGAGCGCATGACTTATTTTCGCTGTCTCTACTAAGAGCCTGAAACAGGCAAACACTGAGGGTAGCACGTCACAAAACTACCCCAGCCTATTTTTTTTTTTTTTTTAGGATTCCCTAATGGTTCACTTGTAACAATATACCACCTGGATAAAGAGCTACAATGCGGAGTAAGATTTCTTGTCTCAGAAAACAACACGGCGCAGAGTCCACATGGAGTGTCCATGCTCTGACCAGGCGCTCCCACATAACCGAGTATAACAGTTGACAGCAGTCAAATGTACGACGCGTGTGCAATTCCCGCCATAATTGTAAGGAGGAAAATAAAGACAATTATGGGAAGTTTAACTTGAACCGCAAAACTTAACGCCGTTTCTGAAAGCTTAAGCCGTTTACATTGAGTTTGTATTGAAAATGAAGTATCTGTCACTCACAAGTTTTACCAGCGCGAAATTTGGTTTGTCGGAACATGTTATGCATCGCACGAACTCGCGCTGGTAAACGCTTGAACTGATTCAAACTTCAAGGCTCTGAAAAACCGGAAGTGACGTCGCTTCTTGCGTTTGACCGCCATAAAGTATAACAAATTGACCAGCAGGTGCTCAATGCGCGTTTTCACTGGAAATGTGCGCCAGAGCTGTAAGTTATTTTAAGCTTAACGTTTTTAGACGGTGAATTTGTTTCATTCTAAACTGGCAGCTAAAAACAGCTAACAAAGGCCATCAAGGAACAATTTTACGGTTGTGTGCTCAGTGCCCTGGCTTTTGAGTGGAAGCGAGGCTAGAGTTGACTTCGTTTTGTTACAAATCTTCTTGCTTTTCATATGGAAATGATAATTACAAACTTGTTAGCACAAGAACAACATGGTTGCATGAAAAGGAAAAACGTCTGTTTCAAAACAAAGACAACTCTAGCCTCTCTTCCTCTCAATGGCCAGGTCACTAAGCAAACTACTGTACATAGCTGACTAACCTTATAACATATATATTAGCATGACAAGTTCTCTGTGACTGTAAATAATCCACAAACGTTCTAACTCTCTCGGACTGTGGATTTTCCAAAACTGGAAGCGAGCCCTGAAATAAGAGGAATCACACAACAACATTGACTTAAATTAACTTACAAATTTGCAGCAAAATCGAAAGAGCGATTAGCACCACAGGAATGCGATTACTTGTCTATTTAACTACATCTAGATTCAGTGTACCTAAGCCATCAGCAGCAACCGCTCTGATGGATGTATCACCTCAATCAAGGCCATCACTAACAAGGCCAGTGCCAGATTAGCAATGCTACAGTAAGGTATCAAAACAACACGTTGAATGTTCAATAAATAAATAAATCGACTTTGTTTAACGAGGGTGACACTAAACAGTTTTTCAACTGACAAACCTGTGGCCCTCGGATTCCAGATCGAACTGGAATTTGGAAACGTTGGTTTTGAGGAGGGAGGAAAAACCGGATGACCCGGAGAAGAAACCCTCGGAGCAAGAACGAAAACCAATAGCAAACTCAACCCACATATGACGCCGGGTCCGGGCATCAAACCCGGGCCACACTGGTGGGAAGCGAGTGCTCTCACCACTGCGACATCCCGCTCCCCATGGATGATCACATTTTAGGATATTATCCACATACCCAAAAGTAGAACACCCTTGTACGGCACAAAAAGAACTGCTCAGTACCTAACATTGTTTATCTTTATTTTTTCAACGAATGGACAAACTAGGAAGAAGTACATTGCATAACTTAAAACCTACCAGATTTTCTGGAATACTGCCAAAGTTAGGGACACTGAAGAGCGCCTGGATAACATCAATAGGAGCGTCCCGTCCAACCCAAACATAGAAAGCCTTCAAAACAAAAACAAAATATTTATTCTTATCTGTTGTGTATAAACATATGCAAAGGCATTCAAGTTGTGCAACTCTAATACAAAAATGACCGACCAGAATATGTCCTCGTCTGACGAAATGTCACCTGTTGTTGTACATATATGTCAAGACAAATGTTCAAGCACCATGAATATCATGGGATGAAATATTTCCACGTACTTAAAGGAAACTAACTTAAATATAATGAGATGTCTCACCACATTTAAACGTTTTGTCTCACTAAAATGGTGGTTGCGGATCTTCAAGCAAAAAAGCCGTGCTTTTAAGTGTGACCAAAGCAGTCAGGTCTAGCCTAACACCGTAAACCCAAGTAATACAAAGAACCAATCAGAACTCCAAGCGATGCTATGCGTGAGATAACGCCCCATGCAAGACGTGTGTAAACGAGGTCGTGACTTGCTCCTCGCTCAACTGCGACGGATTTTTTTCCGGGCAACCAACTAAGTCTAACAAACCCAGCTTCGCAGGGCAAACTGATGCTAGAGTTTGTAGTGCGAAAAGAAACACGTTGTTATCCTACTAACAAGTTACTTTTAGTCTGTTTTTCAAAACAATAGCAAACGTAAAAACAAGTTTTTATTTTTTTTCCGAGTCGCCTGTGTCATTTACTCGATAATAGCATCTTTCTTATATATTCACCAGGCTTAAATATTCCACCCATCGACATTTCAATCCCAGCAGTATGCAGGACGTTTGTCACATGATCCTAGTTCCCACGAGTCTCCTCTAGCTCAGTGGTAGAGCATCTGGACTAGTAACCAGAAGGTCATAGGTTCGACTCCTGTTGGGAGAACTCGGAGTTTTTTCCGAGTCGCCTGTGTCTTAACTGAATTAAGACATTTTTCTCAAGTTTTATTTACTTGTGAATGCATTTTTCTATTCAAATGACAAGCATCCTTAAAGATCCATCATATACACAGCTAGCTCATTTTTACTGAAATCACTCTTCGTGTTTCGTCAAATGATTGCTATACTCACATGACCCGTGTCCATAAGGAATATTCCCTTACGGCTCAGCTTCTCGCCTGACAGGTGAAAAATAGGAGGCTTTGGAACCAGGCCTGCTTTAGTTTGAACAGCGCCCTGGGAAAGACAACAAACAATCTGCTTAGTACTACCAGCCTGACTGTGTTTTGAGCCATGTAGCCTCATACCGCCGTAGCACATCTCTGATTTGTGTGATACTTCTGTTTGGTTTCCCGTATTAATAATTCAAATTAGTTATAAACAACTGGAAGCTGTATCCTTATACTGCAGAGGGCGGTCTTTTTTCAGGCTTGAAATATTTCCGGCTAGAATAACGGTCCTAGCCTTTCCCTAAGTCAGGGCAACTCGGGAGGACGTAAAAATTTAGAGCAAAAATTCGTCTTTCCAATCGGCACTCTTACGGAACGGAATTCATCAACGAATGCCGTTCATTGAACTAATTTATTGTTGTTGTTGTTGTTGTTGTTGGTGGTGGTGGTGGTGTTTTTTTTTTACGTTGCCATGTTTTCACCAATAGCGTAGCTCCACCGTTCTACATATAAACCATACACAACCCACAATCCCTTGATTCACTCTGACGGAAGGCTAACCTTGCAAACGTCAGCTTTTGAATTTCTTTACGCTGGCCGATTCACATTACCAACTCAGTTGATAAATCCACATTTTTGAGTATTGACCCTTTCACTCCTAGACCAAGTTATGGTGAGATGATTTGTCACCCTAACTTTTTAATCTGTTGACAACATCCTATCATGTTACCATTCAAATGAAACCTCTTTTGCAGAACTTTTGCATAGGACTATTTATTTCTTAGGATTTTGCGAAACGAAATTTGGAATTTTTGGTGAATTTTTTGCTTTGGTCACTTTAGGAGTGAAGGGTCAAGAGCGCTCACCTCATCTGAAAGGTCATGTATCGGGTACATCTTGGGGTATATAGACAGCATGGTTAAACTTAGTGGCATCACTTTGAACTGCTGCATCGCAAAGCAGCGCTCGTCCAAGCGCGTGCTGGAGCCAAGACGAAATGCCATCTAGAGATGAAACAACACAAAACGTTGGAAAAAAGAGTAATGTTTTGCGGATTTTCTCTCAGCCAAGTAATTCGACAAATGTAGACGCTACATATCTTGATAAAATGGCAGATTTCTGAACCGTAATTCGCAAAACATCAACATGAAACGACAAAAACTTGATAGACCGCTTTTCAGACGAGTGTCGTTAAACCAAAACCAAAGTTATTATCCCAGCCAATCACAACAAACACAAATTACCCAATGAACCAATCAGAACTCGAATCAAATACATGTAACCGGCGCCAAGAGCGGGAAAATCCGTGCGAGCAAGTCGCGATTGGTTGGAGTTTTACTTCTGATTGGTCGAGAAAGTAGCGCGAGATTTTTAACCAATCACAGAGTGAAGTTAAGCTAAATCAAAGCAAAACGCGCATTACTTTCGACACTCAATTGAAGACCGTTCCTATTACAGCGGTTTTTGAATTGATTGTCACGAAACCCGATTACTCTGACCAATCACAATAGACACAAAAACACAATGAACCAATCAGGATTTGAAGCAAATATATGTGACTAGCCCCAAGGGCGGGAAAACGCGTACGACCAAGTCATGACTGATTTTGGGTTTAATTCTGATTGGTCATAAAAAGTGGCACGAGATTTTTTAACCAATCACAAAGCAGGGTTTTAGCAAAACCAAAGCAAACGCAAATTACCTTCGACACTAAGAGCAGTTTTCAAATGAGTGTCAAAAGTAATGCTGTGTTTGCTTTGGTTTTGCTTTATTTCGTTCTCTGATTGGATTAAAAAGTTCGCGCCACTTTCTCAACCAATCAGAAGTTAAACCAAAACCAATCGTTCCTTATTTAGCGTTTTGCCGCGGTTGACGCTAGTTACTTGTATTTTCTTCAAATTCTGATTGGTTCATTTTGTTTTTTTTCTTGTTCCTGTTGTGATTGGTTAGAGTAATTACTTCGGTTTGGTCTTACGACACTCATTTAAAAACCGCTCTAATTGGACACAGCCCTATGCGGGCTTGATCTAAGGGCTTGATCATTCAACGTTTCTGGACATGTTGTTCAGACAGTGAAGTAACACATACATGTTTCATGATGGCTAAAGTAAACAATGGCAGTAATCTGAGAGAATGAGGGGCGAGTAATCCGCTGCTTTGAGGTTGATTTGCCACGGATGTGCGGTACACACCAAGTGCGTCTATACACGCGTTCATCAAAGCCTGGTGAAACAACAAAGCAAAACATTCACACAACAAGCTTGTTAATGTTTATAACAACACTGCAGAGACCACAGGAAGTGTGTTGATGAAGTGTCATTATCATGTACACCCTTAACGTACAAATGAACTGTAGCCACATGAGAACACTTACTCTCATGTTGCTGCATGAAGTAATATTTAACAAATAGACTCCATGATGCCATGCGTCTGTTCAGTAATAGATCACAGACGACGTCAAAATGTGCTAAGAACAAAAAAATGGCACACGAGCCGATAGCCGAGTGTGTCACTGATGTTCTTACCATATTTTGACGTCGTCTGTGATCTGTTACTGACCAGACGCACAGTAAGTTGGAACCTTTTTGTTTTATTTAATAAAGAAACAAAATGTACAAAATAAACGTCATCTATGCGTCTGTCCTCTAATAGATCACAAGTGAGAACCAATTAAAATTCGTGCATAATTGAGCTAATTATATAATGTGTTATTATGTGTACTGCGGCGCGGTGGTGTTGCGTTTAGCGCGTTGAACTTGGTGATTCCAAGCCTGGTCCCTGCCCTCGTTGTTTCCTTGGACAATAAACTTTATTGTGAGCCTACTGTGGTTCGTGAGTGACTTTACCTTAAATTTGAGACTGCACTAGTAATGTTTCAAACAAAACTGACCACATAAATGTTGCTTAACCCTTTCACTCCCAGAGTCAGTTATGGAGACATTAATGTGATTATAACTTCTGAGTCTGTGGATGAAATCCTATAGTGTGACCATTCAAATGAAACCTCTTCAGCAGTACTGTCACATGGTACAATTTATATTTGAGTTTTTTACAAAATGAAATTCGAGATTTGTCTTGGATTTTGATTTTAGGCACTCTTGGGAGTGAAAGGGTTAAAGAAAGCAATGTGACCCACTGCTGAAGGGCACTGGACTAGGACTCCGAAGGTCCTGTGTTCATTACTTACTCTCTGACCATTAACTGTAACAAAGAAGTACTGTGTTGAACTCCTGGGTCTCAGTATCATACATCAGTACCTAAATAGCTAGCTGGTCAGCCACTAATCAATTTGGGACTTCCAAGACAAGTTTATCTTGCAATTACTGTGCTTTTGTTTTTTAAGTTAAGCTGAGTACCTGCAAACAAGCTAAACAGGTACACAGTTTTTTGTCAAGACCAACTTACTTCTCGTGCATCGCCTAAAGATGAAGTCAGCGTTCTATCCACAGCTAAGGATAAAGAAAAATAAAGCATTATTTCAAATAGTACGGCAAGCCTCCCTGTTCTGAAGTGAATTTGACTTGGAGGTGTGGTAGTACGGTAGTCAGCAAGATTTACAAAAACCCTGGGCAGAGGTGGGGAGGCAATCTCTTTTTCCCTAGGGTTAGACATTTAACATAAACAGTGCCTCTCTGCACCCAGTTGTTATATGTTATGTTCTTGGGCCCTGGCTTTTGGGCCAGAGATTGCAGATCAGATATTTTCCAAGGCCCAGGAAACTTGGCTGGAAGCTGGCCTTGGTCAAGCCAGTTTACCACTTCACTAAGCAAAATGCATCCACCACTATGAATGGGTTGTGGTGATTTGTACTGTAATAATCCACGGACTAGCATCCAGGGCTCGAGACTAACGGTAGCCAACTAGTCACAGACTAGTAGAAATTCCGTTTTGGCTAGTAAGTTTTGCGCTTTCACTAGCCATTTTCGCTAGTGAAAATTTCAAAGCACTAAAGGATAGGATGGAAACCAAACTAAATATTGCTTCTGATGATCGGATCCCAAAAGCAAATTGAGTGAGCAGAAACTATTAAAACTTATTCCGTAGAAGGATATCATAATGTTCGTATGATACTTGTTTTGTCCTCTCAACGTTTTCCCTACTTATTCTTTTCTCAGATGGCAACGTTTTCTCCGTCATTTCTAGGTTCGAACGAAATTAGCCGTCTTCAGAACGTTTCACCATACGTTTCCTTGAAAGGTCCATTAGTGCGTTCATATGATATTTGTCTACACGTTGGTAGGTTCACACAATTGTAAGTCTTTTGTTATCGTCTTTTTCCATTAATTGCTACGTTCGTACAGTAGTTTCTCTTCCAGCGTTTCTCTCTACGTAACGTCTTCACAACGTTTCTCCGTACGTGAGTGGGTTGGTCGATTTTTTAGTCTAGCCTTCTCAACGTTTCTTTGTACGTTAGCACGTTCGCACGACATTGGTCTGCTCTTCCTTAGGTTTTCAGTGTGTTAGTACATTCATACGATAAGTCGACACTGCTTAGCGTTTCTCTGTACGTTAGTATGTTCATACGGTATTAGTCTTGTCTTCTCAACGTTTATCCGTACGTTAGTGCGATTTTAATTGTCTCATTGACGTTTCTCTGTAATTTTATTGTCCCACTGTTATAGTTGTTTGTCAGTTCGGCGTTCTTCCGTACGTCACAAACGTTCTTACGGAATTAGTTTGTCTAATAACGTTTCTCCGTAAGTTAGTAGTGGCGTATTTTATTAGCCTCTGTATCTTGGTACGTTGGCAGCGTTTCTCCCCACCGTAGTGCATTTGCAACCAACGTGTTTAATATGACTTCTCAACGTTTCTCCGTACCTTAGTAAGTTCGAACCTTATTAGTTTTTTCCTCTCAATGTTTCTCCACACTTAAATACGCGCTTATAATTTACTAGTCTTCTCTTGTAGACGTTTTTCTGTACGTGAGTTAAGTGCTGTATCAGTCTTGTCTTTTTGACGTTTCTCCGTACCTTACAACGTTCGTATAATGTTAGTCTTGTCTTCCCAACGTTTCTCCGTACGATGACATGCTCACATAAGGTGAACTCTTCGAGTTATTCGTCCTGAACTGACCGGAACGGAAAACAGAGGCGTGAACTACATCGCGCCTGGGAATTTGCCCGAAGGCACATAGTACTTTGTATTCCGCGTGTGAGGATCTTTAACCGTTGGAAAGAATAGTCAACATTCAAGTTCTTCACTCTTGAGATTACATAGAAGCATGTTTACAGTACTTTACTCGGCTGAAAGTTAGACATATTGAACACAGTATGAGATTATGCAAAAAAGTCTGGCTAGTGAAAATTTACTTTGGCTAGTGAAATCAAACCTCTCACTAGCCACTTGGCTACTAAGCCGAAAAGTTAGTCTCGAGCCCTGGCATCTAATCCAAGTCAAGCAGCAATGATCTAATTCTCTTCATATAATAAAACTAGAGATATGTGGCTTCCTACAGAAGCCAATACCCTTAAAATGTAGCAGACTTTACTTTTTGTACTTCTTGTTAAATGAAGCATAATCAACTTACCCATCTTAGTAAGCAGTGTAGCGATAGCCTGAACATCAGCAGTAGCATACAGGTCAGCAAGTTTGTTTGTAATTGGCAGAGCAAGCGTGTGCACTCTGATGCGCCTCTCTCCTGGAAACAAAGTCAAACCGTTGTTGAGAAAACAACTCCTCTTACATGTAAAGGCATAGCGTTTTGAGTGTTTAAAAAAAGCTGCGATTCTGTTTCTGAATATTGCTTTTTGTATACAACCCTTGAACTTTAAGAATATTGTACTTAACGTGACTCTATATGGGTTGAGTTTGTTGTTGGTTCTCATCCTTGCTCCGAGAGGTTTTTCTTCGGGTACTCTGGTTTTCCCCTCTCCTCAAAAACCAACACTTCCAAATTCCAGTTAGATCTGGAGCACATGAACATGTCTTAATGAGCTTCCGAGCTCCTAAGTGTTTCGTGGGTAAACAAATTACAATTACAATTACTCTTGCCATTCAGAATTTTATATCTTCCAGACTTGAATTAACTTCATCATCATCAACAACATCACTAAGCCATCATCATCATCATCATCATCATCATCATCATTATTATTATTGTCCTATTACATGACATTACCCTTGGTGCTTGTATAAAGAAGAGCAGACTGGAATACAGCCAGGTTAGAATCTGTCAGTGAGTCTTCAATGTCCATCTGCATACTGAACCCGCTGTCAGGACTGACATTTGGCAAGGAAACCAGATCCGTAGAGCGTACAAAGAAGTTCCCATGAAACGTGTGTATAGAAAGACCTGATAAGAAAAAAGGGGGAGTAAAATTATAATGGTGGAATCCTGCCCAAACAAAACCTCAGTCATTTTCTTCCAAGAATATTTTCACAAATTTTACTAAATAGTTTAACTTAGAAAAAAGACAACTGTTTTTGAGATTAAATCTTGGCTCCATCTCACCTTTTGTACACCGGACTCTCATGACCGCTTCAAATCCAATCTTTCTTGTCAAATAACGTCTGAAGAGGAATCAAACATTTTGTTAATCATCATACATGTATCATTTACACCACTGCCTTGGGGCTTACATGCCTTAATGCCTGGCGTTTAGTTGTGCTTTCCAAAACTACTCTGACATGAAAAATCAACAGATGCGTTTAAACTCAAGTCATTAACAGGTTACAGAACAACTGTTAGCTAAGTTTTGAACTTCAATGACATGTCTTGGTACAACCACTCCTAGCACAAACTATGACAGATCAGTTCATCCCTTTAGTCCCAATAATGACAAGCATCTAATTTCTCCTTAGGTTATCACTAGTTTGTCAAACTACAGGTCATGAAAATAAAAGTAACAATCACCAAAGACAAAATGTCTTGATGTTTAAGCAAATTCTCCTAACTAGTACCACAAGAAACATACAGAGACAGTAAGGAGAATATGCATGCTGATATTGGGGATTAACTCCATCATGACTGCTGTCTGGTTAGCTCAGTTAGTAGGGTTCCAGACTGCAGACCACAAGATGGCGGGTTTAAATCCTGGCTGAGTGACCAACAAGGGTCTTAAAAGAACTGGTAAGATCATGCTGGTTGTTTCAACACCTGCTTGCAGTTCAGAGAATTGCAACACTGGGCGACGATTTCAACTGTTGGCCTCATCTTCTTCACCTAGTCATACTAAATTGCCAGGGGATATTAGAACCTATATCACCACTTGAAAAGAGTAGAGACATAGCCCCTGGTATTGTGGTCAGGCTTGATTTGCTGACTCGGCCATTTTGTAAATGGCAAATAAATTGGGGAAAAAAACCAATGTACTACCTCCGAAAGTGGCCACCACTACAAGAAAATGGACTCTTAAACAGAGACCACATCAAGTTCTCAAAGGTGTCCAGTAACATACAATGTGGGATAGATAAGACTTAAAGGGGCTATGTCATGGAATTTTGTGTTTTTCCAAAAAAAGCTAAAAAGTGTCTGCATCAATTGAATCCCCAAATAATATGTTCTAGCTTTGTCATTAAAGTTTTGATGCTATGTTCTCAAAAATCAAAAATTATGGTTGTCTCTCCTTGATAAAATTCATTTGATGTCTTCCTCATAGTTTTACAGGAGCACTCTGTCTATGAGTAAAGGAACTAGGTAATGATTTTAGCACAGAATTGACCTTCAATAGTAAAATCCTTATGACGTAGCCCCTTTAAATTACAAAGTACGATCATCATTGTACTTACATAAATTCATTTTCAAATTTTTCAGATGCCGCAGGATTCCTGGCCACATGAAAGTCTGGGTAATACATCACAGATCCACCAGAGTACTTTGATGCACACACTAAACCATAAAAATCAAGAAAAACATTAACAAGAAAAATAGAATTTTACACCTTCCAGTCATGCCTAAACTTATGTACTGCATTGCTGCTTAGTTGATGATGATTTCCATCTATTAACTTCCAATTTTTTGGTATTTTATTCAAAAGATTACTTGAAAATTTATTCACATGAAAGGAGAACTGTGATGTTATAGATGTTTGTCAGTATTAATGATTTTTAGCTATTTTCTTTGCTTAGGACACTTACTTAACGTTGCTATGTCAGCATACTGTCCAGACAGTAAAAACAGATCAATAGCTACTTGTTCAGCAGCACAGTCCAACGCAAACTTCTTATAGAAATCAGTTGCTGGAGTTAGATTCTGCACATCCTAAACAAGAAAAAACAAATTACACTTGACCTTTTATCAAAACACATGTTGCATACGTGGCTAACATTAACAACTTGACGGTACCAGCCCCAAGAAGGTCTACATGGTAACATCCTTAGCATTTTCACAGCTTTCTGGAAGAATGGCCATTATTCATGATTATAATTTACTATAATGAAAGTGACTGCGAGTCAGTAAAGATGATGACGACGATGATGAACACTCTATCTAATGAAACAAAATAATACTGAAAAGATCTTTTAAAACAAGGTTGAGAGACCCAACTAGCAGGAGGCATACCAGTTGGCTATTTATAAGCACGGCCAAGGGTTGAACTAAAGTCTACTGGGAAAGAACTCCAGCCAGTGCTCAGAGCAGGATTTCTCTTCTTCATATCTCTGTGATTTAAGCTGAAACATGAAGTAGTCCAAGGGAAGAAAAAAGAGGTGCACCAAGGATGCCTTGGAGGGGGACATCAAGGGAGCTGGTTGGAGAAGTTAACATTGGGTATCAGAGAGAAGCAAAAATGTCTCAAGAAAGAGAAGGAGGAGGAGGGAAGAGCCTCACTGAGGCCTTAAGAGCTACCTGTACATGCTACAAGAAGGAGTAAATTCCCTGAGAACATTTCTCACTTCAGCAAGAACATTTTCACCTGTGACTCAACTATAGCTCAGCTACTAAAAATAAAATACTTTGACCTGGCAGACACAGTTATTTCTGTACTCACCTTTGGACTAGATTTTTGTCCATCCTCTCTCTTTTTCAGCTCTCCTGGACCAATGTTCGGAAGAGTTGTCTGAAAAAGTGTTACACGGCCACCTATAGGACCCTACAGGAGGCAAATAAACAAAATAAGCTGACAGTTTGCAGCACCGAGGGGATTACTCCAAGATCCTACTGTTTTAGCTACCACAACATGTTTTCTGACAATTGTTGAGAGTGACTATCAAACTGTTCTTTTTTACAGGAACCATTAGTACTGGCAAAGCTGACAACACTGAGAAATGCTTAAAAAACGTGAAAATTATGCCAACTGTGCTTGCATATACCAAAACTTATACAGCTGCACTGGGTTAATCAAAGCAGGATTCAGCTTCAAATACAGTTTTTATCTAATAATCTAAGTTGTTTTTTACAAAATCTTTTGCCTTAAAATTTGATATTTATTGCTTGTCTGACAAAGTACACATTTATTTTGACAGTGGGGTCTTTTACACTGTAGCTGTGAGAATTCTTCTAAACTAAAGGAACAAAAACACTGGACATCATCTGAGGTTCCCCAAATTAACATTAGTTTGCTTTCAAACAATCAGGACCTCTTAAAGGGGCATAGTCACGAGGATTTCGCAGATTTCTGGTCAAAACTGTGCTACAATTATCAGTAGCTAACATTATCCATGCCCAACATTGTGTTTGAACATTTAAAGGAACATATTAACTTAATTTCATTAAGAGAAAACAAACCATGACCATTTAATATCAATTTAATGTCAACACACTGAAAGACTTTGAAAAGTTTAGCCTAATTTTTTCAAACTGCAATCCAGTTCCATCCGTGCCATCCGTAGCATTAGATGACAAAAAATAGTTTCAGTGAAGAAATATAGTCTTTGGTAACAAAACTAGACTATTATTTGTGGGTGTTCATTGATGTGAGGACATATTTTTAATTTTAAAGTGAACTAAAAGAGCATTACTATACCCCTTTAAAGTTGGTTTGTGCACACTTACCATTAACTTGAGGGCCGCCTGAAGAGCAGCTCCTGTGGCACTATGGATATTAGGGCTCTTGTTGAACAACGTCGGTAGAGAATCCAGAAGCTGAGTTATAAGCTGACAACAAAAAAATGAACATATTTTAATGATGAACAAAGTGTACTCGTTTGGATGGCAAGCCAGCACCATGACAACATCATAAAGACTCCTTCTTAATTCCAAAGTCTAGTTGTACTACAAAGTCTTGTATGACATTGCTTGCACATGAGAAATTGCTTTCTGAATGGAAAAGTACACCACATTCAAGGATTTTACTTAATTAAGTCTAGCTGATCCCACCCTTGTTCCATTAAAAAAAAAAACCTCTTTCAGTTCTTGCAGTTCAACTTTTGATTTCAGGACTGAGTCACAGTTAATGCAGATCGTATGGTTGTCAACTGCCTTGGTGCTGGGATTGCAGCTACAGTCCCCATGTGGGCGTGTTTAAAACACCAAATGGCGAAATCACAAAATGATATATACATAAAGTTCAAAAGTTGTTTTCTTTTTGGAAAATTGAAATGATTAAAACCAAAAGAAAACGAAAAAACAAACATTGGTCAAGCACGACATTCAGAGCACGATTTTTTTTTCTTTTTTTTTTTTGCAAAATAAAAGATCACCTTTTGGACATGTGTGGATGTTTAATCATAACAACCAGAATCTTGTTCTCATTCTTGGCTTGGCAAGAAGACGAAGCATAAAAGCGAGCATAATCAAGAACGTGGAGCAATAGCGCTGAAGGTATCATAATCTTCAACGTGTCAAGCGATAGGAAATCACTGGCTGAAACGAACAACGTTCTTCAAATTGACATATCGAATAAATTGATATAAAGAAATGGCAGTTAACTATCGGAGAAAAACAAAGCAAATGATAGGATAACTCTCTTGTGATTTGGTTAGGGATACGGCCGATTGGTTTGCCTGAAGTGCACAAACAATTCAAAAAACGAAATCGAAATCGAAACAATTTACCGTGCGCTGTATTTTTGTATCGGCCAATTCTTCTAAACGTGAGCTTACACACGATTTTATAAATTCTTTTCATGTGAACTACCGCAAAGATTCAGTTAAACGGAACACTTTCTATTTTGGTCCCGGGATTTTGGTGAAGAGATAGTTTCGATAGCTTGACAGTACTTCCCAAAACATTGGAAGAAACTAATTGTAAACAATAATTTATCGTGCGCCAACAATTTTAATGGCAAACCAGCTTAGAACACTTTAACACATTCGTTGAGAGCGACGTCAGGGCGTTTAAGTTTGAGTTAATTTCGCTTAGGCACGAGCATATCCTTCCAATTTTTATGGTTTTAAGAACCATGAAAAGTACACTTCATTTATTGATTTATTTTTGGAGCAGATCAGGAAGACGATTACGTGACACTGACTACTGCACGGTCTGTGCCGTAGAAAAAGAAATGTGATCATGATGGACCCGTTAGAAAAATTTTATTATTTGCAATTTAATTTTTTATTACTGGGTATTTCGCCATTTCGTCATTTCGCCATTTCCTCATTTCGCCATTTCACCATTTCGTGTTTTAAACACGCCCTCCCCATGATGCTGGGCACCCAACAGCCACTTGCCATGAATGTAATTAGACTACCTTTCAAAATGCTGAAAACAACTACTGGGTATTTCACTGTCCAAAAGGGATTAAAAGTCAACTTAGTTTGAGGAGTGAGCTTTACTTACATGTAATTTTGCACAAAGATGAATAAATATACCAGCAAATGACAAATCTAAGGTATGAACATCATTACATAGGCCACTCATACCTCTTTGCTCTCATTCAAATTTACCAGTAAATCATCAGGAGACGGAAGAAAGATATCTAGAAATCAAAAAATAAAGCTTAGTTACGGGATGTTGACGAAAAGGTGGAACACATTTCAGGGATGAAAATATTTTTAGCTTATCAGCAGGTGTCTTCAAAGGGCCCAGTTTTTCGAAGCACGGTTAATCTAACCCAGGATTAGCACAGTTTTGAATTCTAGCTTATAGCTCAAGGTCGTGATTTCCTGTGACTTCTTTTTGTCCTGCAATTTTATTTTGGTTGCTATCATACTGTGGCTTAAAATTATGATAGAAAACTTTTAAGAACTATTTTTTAAAAACTTATGTAAAAAAAGTGACCATGTTTCAACTTTTGCTACATGTAAACATCATACACAAGTCAAACAATGGGTTAAATATAAAAGCTAAACATACAAGACAGAAAAAAATAGGACATTAATAAAAAGAAAAACAATAATGTTTATATTTTGATAATGACATTCAGCAAACATCGAAACATTGTCAATTTTTTACATATTAAGCTTTTATAGTTCTTAAATGTTTATAAGAAACCTTCTATGGAAAAGTTTTATGATTAGAAGTTTTAAAAAGACTCTTCTTATTTGTAGACTTAAAATTAGCCGTGGAAATGCTTTAACACAAGAGTAACAAAGAACTTGGTTAACTTTTAGTCCCAGGTTAACGTTAACCAGCTTTTGAACAACCGGGCCCAGACCTTTATTTTGATCAGATGTAATACAGAACTGGCCAGGCTTCTGCCATCTGTCCCTTTTTGCATGAGACAAAGTTAACTAGCATACATGATGTACTAAGGGTTGACAAAGATATAACACATGTGATTGGTTGAGACGATCTTCAAAGCAAAAGCCGAGTCCTTCTGGCGCACATAAACCACAGGCACATTTCAAATCAATTCCACACCTCAGAATTGTAATTCCATCTTTGAGTTTGCACTAATAATTATGTGTCACACATAAAAGCTGCCTTGAAATCATGCTAGTTGCACCACACATTTAAGTTACACTCCTCTGGTGTTGCTTTTGTAAGTCATTTTTGCCAGTATGAATTGAGGGCAACATACTTTAAGCTTACCTTCTAAATCTGATACAATGTGCATTTGCGGCTGGCTGAGTTTTGACTACATGAAGAAAAGAATAAAAAGAAAAAGGCTATAAGAATAAATATACATACTCTGGGATGGAACAAGCTAAGTTTTCTCAGAGGGAAGGTAAGAATACAGCTGTACATACACAAGCTGTAAGGACCATTCATGAAAATTACTCACCTTTAAGCTATAAAAGTGAACTGTGCTATCAAATGTTATGAACCCAATCTGTGTTCTTAGGTCTCCTGGCATTTTCTCCAGGTTATCTTTTAGTAATTTACAAACCAACTGAAGGTAACCTGAAAAACAAAAATATTGTGTAGATTATCTAATTACTTCATTAGTTAGTACTATACTCTTCTAGACAAATTTAAAGTCTAAAAAAGATTGTGTCATGGTTTATGTCTATGTGTAAATCCATACCCATTTGACTTAATTTAAAAACTCTCAATATTGGATCAAGGAACAATGCATTCAAACAAATGTGATATCTTTATACCCTGCACTGCCAGTCAGTTTTGCACAGTGCCACAAAGTGTCCTAATATCGTCCTTACTTTCAACCAATAAGGAGCAAAACTGAAGTCGATTGTGAATCAAATTACGGTATGCAACTTTCTTGAACTCTCCAATTACCTTTACATTCTGATTGGTGTATTACACTTTGTAGTAAAATTTTACACTCTGTGTTGTAATTAGCTTTACGACAACTTTCATTTCGGTTTTCAACAGCCATCATTAACTGCTCAAACAACAGTAGGGAGAAAAAAACCTACCAGTTTCTAAGGCATTAAAAGAAACATCCAAAACAAACAGGAATGCTGCTGGCTGTGGAGGCCGCAACTGAAATACACAAAAGTTAATGTGATGTTATAACCAGTACCTTCAAACCTCAAGATAAATTTTCACTACTATCTTTACTGTGGAATCCTCCCAAGTTTGGAACTAATTGGTTGATTAGGAGCAGAATAAAAGGCTTCCAAAAATCGGACAATGTACAGAGTTTGCATAATTAGGGGGACAAGCTTTTCAAAACAGAGATGTTTGTGCAGGATTTTTGCTGTATTTGAAAACTTTTAGTCTAGTGACTTTTCATCCAAAGGTTCTCAAACTTGGCAAAGCTGGTAATTCAGCCATCCTCTTTCATGCAATAGAACATTTCTTTGTAATTAATCAATTTCCACTATATTTTGCATTTGGTCTCAGGCCCCTACTCCTTTCTTTAGTGGCAAATGGGTTTTGAGGAGAAACCAATTAGATGCACGTTGTATAAATGGAAAGCAGTAATCATCAAGTAATCAATCAAGTAATCAATCAATTCTTGCAGCATTGTTATCATGTACAAATCAACTCAACTCATTCTCACTTTCTGACTTATGATGTAACAGACTTGAAAATTTCCACCAGAATGCACACATTGAAAGGAGTAAATACATGTTTTGAAGTATCCTGACAGAAAAACGCAGCCAGCTTACCATATACTCTGAAGGTGCAATAAACTCTACAGTAGCATTTCTAACTTCTGGTCTTTTGGATGGATCTCCATACTGTCTTGTCGTGGGATCAAAACAGAATTCCTCTGGAACTAAAAACCAAAGAGAGTACAGTTTTTAGAACTTACATGTAGCTACTTGCAGTGAAATGCACTATGTGTCCACTAAGATTGCTGCTGCCTACATATTTTATGTTTTTAAATAACATATTCACCATTTGTTTTTTAACTTTTAGCCAATCACTAGTGGTTAGAAGGCAAATCTTTATAAAAGCCAAAATGCCTGTTATTCGAGCCCTTATTTTGTGTTTTAGCAACATGTTAGGGAGGCGGGGCTGAGAAAAAGAGCAAAAGGATGAGAGAGACAATGAAAAGCCACCCAATGCTTAACTTGTCAAAACGTTTGGAGATAAATGTATCAACACATCAATATACTGCTTTATCAGTCAATGAAGTACATGTAGGTTAAGAAAACAGAATTACACACCTTCATTTATTCTAAAACACATTGGACATCGCCACCTTCTGGAATCCGTGAAGGTCACAAAGGGATTGATATAAGTTCTACAGGAACGGCATCTTGTTATGACAGAGGAGTGAATAACTGGAAGATTCTAAAGAAATAAGAACGCAAAAAGTTCTCAACACTCTATTTGATACAGCAATCATTAATTTTGTAAAAGTTTATTCTTCACTATTTTTTTCTCCGTGGGCCATACCTGTAAATCTTTAAAAGGATGAAGGTGTATCCCAAGTGGAAGCTTTGATTTTGTTAAAAGGCTCTTGGTTTCAGGAACAGCATTTAATGTACAGCACAGCACACTGTAAATAAACAAACATAACTCAGTGGAATACACTGGCAAAACATAGACACTGGCCACAAAACAAGTTACTCAATTGTGTGATGCCTGTTACAGGTGGGTATACGTCGCAGGTCAAAACGATTTCAAACTAGTTTTGTTTGTATTTTATTAAATGTTTCAGTTTGATGACAATGACTATAAAACAAATGAAATACAAACCATTCTAGCTTGAGATCATTTTGAACTGAAATTCATTTTAACCTACAACATACACTGTTTCATGTTCTTGTTATTGGTTTTAGCCTTAAACGTTACCGTACAAAAATGACAAGTTTTCAACTGTGATTGAGCAACAAAGTAATAGAAATGTTTATCTTTAGTTATTCAGGGCTCCATAGGGTATGAATGTGCTCCATTCAAAAGAAATGGCATCATCTATGTTATGGCCTCTGAAAGTTGCAAAAATTCATAACCTTTCCCACAACTTTTTGAGACTATGACGCCAAGGGTGAACTTGAATGACAAAGGTTCAGTTTTTTTAGTGCTGTCTACAATGATACAACAAGGGGTACAAAAATGGAAAAAATAAACTTCAAAAAATGCCTACCATAGAGATATAATTCTAGGGCAATATAAAACGTTTGTACAGTAACAAAAAATAACATGAACTGGTAATAACCTTGGGTCACAGTTCCTCTTCCTGAGATCCTAAAGATTCAAAAAAGGAAAATTGGATAAAGGAAAGTAAATAAATAAATAAATAAATAAATACATGGAGTAGTGTACTGTTCAAGGTAGTACTTGGATGTGGTGTTATTTATCATACAACCACATTTATAATAATAATAATAATAATAATAATAATAATTAATCTTTAAAGAGGATACTCCCATCACATTGAGTGGTTTTCAGGGAGGTCCTCTATGACAAAAGAATAAAATAAAACTAAACATTGTAATAGATACAAGCTAAAATTTTAAAAATTTTAAAATTTAAAATTTTATGTCAGACAAAACAAAAGGGTTACCAGTAGATGGTCATTTCCTGGATCCTCTGTTGTTTTTTTGCACAAGTTACATATGTACATGTATGCAAATGTTCAGCAATTTTATGTAAACTGTATGTACACATATAAACTTATGCAAATATGTGGGACATTATGTAAATTTGCATACAATTTTTTCAAAAAACATTTAGACCTTTTTGACATCAGACACTTTGGGAGGGTTCAAAAATTGAACTACACATTTACAGGGCAGAAATTATCTGAAGCACTCACCGGTGGTAAGGTCGGTGTTGGTTGCTCTAGTGGAGTTGTTGGAAGGATATGTCTCTGTTCCAGGAGATTGATAGGCTGACAGACTGATGATTGCTGTCAAGGAAAACACAAAAACATGATATGTAACAAATTATTAAAGCTTCAAACAACAACTAAATGTCCACTCTCTAGGGTAGAAAGACACCCAGCAGACGCAGTGGGCATTTGCTGTGTTAAGAGACAATGATAGCACTGCAGTCAATCCTGGTAGGAAGAGCACCTGGAATGGCTCAAGCAGTGGGACTGGCTGGCATGGCAAAACAAAGAAAAACATCCAGTGGATGATGATAATTCATACCAAGATACGGTCGCCAACCGAGGTGGAGGTTAACTTCAAGACAATGAAAGACTTTTTCCTAACCACATGTAACTTGAAAACAAGTACCACATTCACTTGCACACTGACTTTTTATAACCTGCACTCAACAATATTACTGTAGCTTATTAATACAGTAAGCCATCATAAGCCAGTGGCTTATGATGTTGTGTAAGCCTGTTTTTCATCTTAAGTAAGAGTGCAGTTTATCAGCAGGTAAATTTATGTTAACACGGATGTCCTATGACTGCAGTTATCTGTCATATTCCCGAAACAGGAAAAACACACCTGATACAGGAGGGTGTGGTATGGTATGGTTGTTATTTCACAGTCAAGCAAAAGTGAAGCCTTCTTCTTACCTGGACTGTTAGTTGTCCAATGGGACCCTCCAAGCCACTGGCAGGTGATGGAAACTGCGAGGGTCTTGAACCCTGTGCAAGGTGACATTTGCGTGAGAACATTGAAAAAGGATGACGGAATGACTGAAAAAACTGCATGCACAGGTAACAGGAAAACAGTATTGCAAACCTTAAACATAGTTACCAAGAAGAAAAGTTTTTAAAATGAATATCTAGAGATCAGACAAACTGGCATGTCTGTTAGCTTGGACTTTCAGCGTAATGGTATCAAAAGGAATCTGCAGGACATAAAGGTTGATAGCAGTTGTACAGCCCAAAAATAATGTACGCGCAAGAAGTGGTACAAGAAGTTCTTGCCCCGCAAGAACACGCAAGCCGGCGCAAGAAATGAAAATGCTATGTTTTTGCGGTTTACCAGCAAGAACATTCGAAACACAAGAAGCTGAAGATCTAGCCGCAAGAAGTTACTAATGTTACCACAAGCCGCAAGAAGGCGCAAGAAGTGCTGCGGGTCCAGCCGAAGAAACTTGTAGTGCTTGTGTTAGTGTGAGGTAATTTGCAAAAGTAATGAGAGTGAATCTCGCGCCCTATTCTCTATTCTCGCGTTGGCGCGACAATTCGCTAAGTCAAGCGAAAGTTTGCAAGGCTAATCAAAAAATCAAGGAAGCAAATGTTCAAACAACCGAAGTATCGAAGAAAATTCACGTCACAAAATGGAATATCCGCCAGCTTTCCGACTGCAAGATTAACACCCGGTAAACATGATCTCCGGCACATGACAAAACATGAACAATTTTTTTTAAGCGTGTCTGATATGGTGATATGGGTTCAACGCAGAACTGACTCAATTCAGTTTTTTATTCCATCCAAGAAATAGAAACAAAAAAGTCCAAAAGCTATAATTGTGGCAAACTGCGCGAACTCTTCTTTGACAGGCAAGACTAGACAAGACTTACATGTGCAGGAGGTCATGCCATCTTGTGGGTGAACTAGTCAAGAATCCCTGCATCTTTACCACTTTAATTTCCCAGCAAAAAAGGAATACTCGAAGAAATAGCATAGACATATGATTTCAACTACGCATTCGCCTTTCGACACAGCTTGCTGCCCGGGGCTTGCTGTTATGACGGCTTAGAGAACTGCTCATGCATTGCGTTACAAAATGCCATTCATGCAAATCACACTAAATTTGCATACGGCAGATTTGTGTTTACTCAGGTTAGAATTGACGTGTCGAATTTCTTTCAGATCGCGGAGTTTTAGTTTCCTTCAGACTTCTTTGGTTTACTTCGAAGATTTAAAATGTGATATCAACTTCAGCGTAATGAATGGAACTATTTTACAAACAATGTGTTTTTCCAATTAAGACTTCGGCTATTATTCCTTCGAATCTGAGTGACCATGCTCATTTCTCACACGTGGGAGCGCAACTAATTAAAAGTGTTGGTCCAAGTTTAATATGTTGGTGGAAGTACAGCAACACTGAACAGGTGAATGTCGGTTCTTTAATAATGTGACTGATGGACTGTGCTTTGCCGTTGTTCCTCGTTTAAGTGAAATAAATCAAGCGAAATCTTTCGCACCGCTAAGCGTACCGCATGTCTGGGACTCTGGGACACATAATAAACAATAACATATGCATGCTTCGTGTGAGTCTTGTTTCTCCCTAGCCGTTAAAAAATAAAGGCGACCAGCGGCACTTACTTGCGGTCCGGACATCTTACCGCAAAGAAGTTCTTGCAGTTGTAACTTCTAAACACAAAGAAGTTCTTGCGGCTTGCAGTATTCAAGCGCAAGCGTCCCGCAAGTAGCCGCAAGAAGTTCCCGGCTTGTGGACACAAAAAGAAGTTCTTTGCGTGCATTATTTTTGGGCTGTACTGTATCTGAAACATGTATATATCTTCTTACACTTTACTTTCATTCAATTTTGTGACCTAGGAAAGTACATTTCAAGAAACCAAATATTTCATGAATTTACAAAATTTGGCTAAACTTTCTTCTAATCAATAAGTGAATTTTCTTACCTGTGAAATTTAATTTTCATGTTACAAAAAACTGTAAGAGCATTAAAATATCAATTTGGGAAAATTCCTTGTGGTAAGTAAGTACTTACCATGGGTGGCTGTTGGGCCATCTGTGGCATCTGTCCAGGATACGACTGGTTTGTTTGACCAGGAACATTCATCATACCAGCAGGAACACCAGGCATGGGAGGTGGTGTTGACTGGCAACAATAAATAACACAACTGGTTACTCCCAAGAGTGTCCAAAATCAATATTCAAGACAAATCCCAAATTTCATTTTGTTAAACACTTAAAAATAAATAGCAACATGTGAGAGTAGTGCTGAAGACATTTCATTTGAAAGGACACATAAAAGGATTTCATCTACAGACTAAAAAGTGAGAACCACCTAAAATGTCTCCACGACTGTCTTTGGGAGTGAAAGGGCAATCTCATAACCACTGAAAAGTGCCTAGTGAACATTGAGTTAACCCTAAGACCCAATAGCAATCAGCATCTTCATTTACATGTAACTTCTCCATGCAATATCATCTCATGGTAGAAACATAGGTCAGGATACTTCAGGAAATGATCACGAGATATAAACTGTATTGATGCTTATCCACCTTCTGCCAGCTAATGCCATGAGAAAAATGTGTGGAGAGAAGTAAGGAGAATGTGCATGCCGATATTGGACATGAAAGGACTAAATAAATCAGCTCAAGAAAAAAAGAACTGCAAACTGCATTCTACAAAATGTACTAAGCACATGAAGTCACTTTCACATTCTACTACATGTAATTGCATGTACAGTGATATACATGTAAATGATTTATGAATCAAGGCATCATTGGCTTTAATTCATACGTACCTGGGCAGGATACAATCTTCGTCGTGATGAAATGGGTCTTGCTCCAGCTTGAGTATCTTGCCCTATTGCTGGATATCCTGCCATTGGACTGCCGTGGCTAACTTGAGGCATAGTTGATCCTGGTAAATTTGATGGAGGTGGCGGCGTTGATCTCTGAGACACTGTCGCTCCAGGTGGACCCATCGGAGGTGGAGGCGTGGATCTTGGAGATGGGCTACCACGCTGTCCTGGATAGCCGGTTCCTGTGGCCATCGGCATCACAGGTCTTTTAGGTTTGTTAGAATGGAGCGCTGATAATGACTGGGTTACCTGTGCAGCTGAAGTTGGAGAAACACCAGAAGTTGGCAAACCTTGAGCCTGTCCTGTGTAACTGGTTGTCTGCCCATATTGTGTCTGAGGGCTTTGTTGAGGGGCATTTGACTTTCCTTGCACAGGAAACCCAGGAAATGGTGGTGTAGGAGAAAACTGCTGTGGTGGCTGGCTTGGATGGGATGACGTCACAGGAGTAAATGCTGACCCAGAGTGTGAAATACTGGCTTGAACGTTACTGCTCATTGGAGGGGTTTGCATTTGCGATGACGGTCCATTTGCCAGTGCAGCCCCTGGAGACAACGGAGCAGACAGTCTCTGAGAACTCCCCATAGGAGGGACTGGTGGAGTTGCATTTGGCACAACATGTGGCCGCATTTGGGGATGGCCTTGAGGTGATGTTGTTACCCCTGTAACAGGTCCATTAGCAATTGCACTGGAAGCAGGAGGTTGCATACTGACAGAAGTCAAGCCAACTTGTCCTGAAACAAACAGACACAAAAAGATACAGGTTAAAAGCATTCACATTAAAAATGGTCCCTGCAGTGGTTTCAACTGAAGGCAGTTACTGGTAGTTTGCATATGTAATAAATTTGTTGTCTAAAGCCAAATACAGCTAACTTTCAAGCGACTTTAATCTGGCTCGCAGTTTGCCAGTAGGCAAGAGATCCAATATCTAATATCTGACTCATTCTGTTACCTTGTAGTTTTGATAATCGACTGTAAAACAATCAAGAGTAATACTGTTTGGACTAAAAAACACTCTAATTTTGTTTATTAGCTGTTTTTTATTGTCATTTTGCGATCTCCTGCTTCAAGAAAAACCAAAAATATATCCCATTCTCCTTGGTTATTCTGGATATCACTTACAGTACCGCTCGAAAGTATTGGTGCATAAGCACGCGGCGAAACCTCATCCGCTGCCATTTTGTTTTCCTCGAATTTGCCGCGGTGGGACGAAAACCGCAACCTCGGTAAGGACGAAAGCGACCGAACACCGCAGCTGACTTGACGCGGCAATGCCTCGGTAACCAAACAATAGTGACTAATTT
This sequence comes from Siderastrea siderea, assembly GCA_964030785.1. Taxonomy (NCBI): domain Eukaryota; kingdom Metazoa; phylum Cnidaria; class Anthozoa; order Scleractinia; family Rhizangiidae; genus Siderastrea; species Siderastrea siderea. The sequence goes on from OZ034972.1 coordinate 44,452,334, forward strand.
CTATTGTTTTGGCATTCTCACTAATATTCTCAAAGGAGCAAATAGACAAAAGGTTAGCAGTATGATTTCACAGTATGACTTCGTGATAAAACCGATTTCGGACCCGATCGTGTGCTGTCACACCGGCTTGTCGTTGCGTGTTTTAATCACCGAGTGAATCGTAAATAAAGAACTTTAAAGATCGTGTTTTATTGGTATTAGATCGTTTAAGGAGAGCTACGAGCAAGCCGATATATTTAATTGTTTTTCGAGCAAGTCGGTAGTCCGTGCGATACAAACACGAGAGGTTCTCATTTCAGATTTTGCAAGACGGCGGGACTAGGCGCCACAATCATGCACAATCACGATAGAATGGATTTTTCAGGCAGCCGCAAGCAAACTTCGAGCAAACGAACAGAAGCTGACACGTTCAATAGTAAAGTAAAACAAGTTCTTTATTTAAAAAAAAACAGTTTTAGTTGGCAAACACATGACTATTTGGTGCCAAGCGTTACGTGAATAATTTTGCATGCTGAATTGCGAAAATTTTCAGAATTGAAATCCCAGGGGGGGGACTCCCATATGAAAGTGACGGGGATGCTCGTCGGAAAATTAGAATTAAACCCCTAAAGGAGACCAATCTGGGCGTGGTTCAGGCGTTATTTGACCCCTAAACGAGACCATGCTAAAACAGACAACCAAATAAGAGCTTCAGTGATTTTAAATGCGCTAAAGATTGACGCTAAAGATTGACGTCGTTTGGTTTTTTTCATATAGATATTTCTTTACGCACACCCTAAGCGATACCTGAATGGGTAAAAATATTGGCTTTCCTTCCTAAAAACCCTAAGCGAGACCAAAATCTGCAATTTACAACCCTAAGCGAGACGACGAGCATCCCCGTCACTTTCATATGGGAGTCCCCCCCCCCCCGGGATTGAAATATGCCTTCACCATACTCAAACATGCCGTCAAAAGCGAAACTGTTGAATGTAACTTCAACTAAAAAGTGACAGTTATGATGTTAGAAAGAGAATTAGAGTAAAATAGCAAGTTTTTTCCTGAGATTATTTTTAGTTCACAGTGCATATGCATTGCACTGAATTTGAATTTGCATACTGTGACTCTCAAAATATGGGTCTTTCTTCAGGTACCGGAGCACATTGTCCTTCTTTTGTTTGCGAGACATTGTAATTTGGTTTTATTTTGGAGTTGAATTGTTTTCTGTCTTTTGTTTCTTTTGTTTTACGTCATTCGTTCCCCGGTACTCACAGAAGGAACCCAAAATATTTTGTGCGAGCGATGTGGGAGCAAATCGAACCTTAGTTGATCCTTCGCGCACTGAATCCTTCGATGATAATTGTAATAGTAAATAGAACTCATGTTGAAACTCAAAGTCAATGCCAACTGTAAAAGAATTTGTAAGAAATAGCGATGTTTATAACCCGAAGTTAGTTTCAGTTCAAAAGTGCATCAAATTTGCATAACGGGTGAAATCTGACCTTTTCACTGAACGTCAGACGGTATGTAACGCAACAATTCTATCTCTATGATATCCGTTTTATTTCTTCTAGCTGTTGCAAATGAAGAAGAAGAAGAAGAAGAACCTTTATTGATTTATACCGCTCAGGGTAGCCCCTTCAGATGCAAAAAGTTATCTGACACGAGTTTCCATTTCTTTCTTCGGCTAACGTCAACGTTCTCAAAAGTGCTCAGAAGTCAAGGTTTGTGAATCACGGTAAAAGCAAAAATCAAATGTGAAATGTACACGTATCACATCATAAAATCATCAGCGCGTGACATCTCGCTTATTGAAGTTTTTGACCGCAAAAAACCGAGGTAAAACCGGAGTTTTCAAAGAAGTTAGACGAGGTTTTCCCGAGGTCAAACCGGAGATACAAACTGCGATTCCACCGCGGCAGTATCGCGGAAAATGCACCAATACTTTCGAGCGGTACTGTACATGTATGATCGACTGCTTTTTTTTTACCACACTTTTGATTTTCAGCCAATCATAAGAGCAAAAGTCCAAGAAAAGAGGTGAGAAAATTTCTACAAAAAAGCTCATTTACTTCATGGTTGGTTAATGGAGTGACCATGCAATAAATCAGGCAAATGGTTTTATAATGCAGTACAGAAATGTTACTAACCAGGTTGTTGATTCACTGGACTCCTCCTTGGTGGTGTTGATGTCGGTGATGGTCCAAGAGAATTACTCATAGACTGAGGTGGTAAACTTTGTGCATTATTAACTGTTGCTTGATTGGGTGTGAATTGTTGTTGTTGTCCTGGTGGAACTGAAGGAGGCCACTGGCCTGGGTATTGAGCTTGATAACCTACAAATTGAAAAAGGTCCTTAGAATAACAGAAACAATACAACAACACCCCGAAAGGGTAAGCCATGATGGCTCAAAAACTACAACACCTCTTACATTACTACATCAGACAACAGGGCTTGGCAATTTCCCACAGGAAGTACACATGACTGCCCATCACACATACAAACAACCAAAAACAGACATCTTCATTAATGATTTAATAACAATGGTTTAAATCATTACAATGTAGCATTCTTAATGGCTTTTAGTTGTTCAAATGTGTACAATAAAATGACTGAAATGGCATAAATGTGGACTGGAAACTTCTTGAAAACATATTTTTAAAAATCTCTGTTTTCACATATATACGCACAGATAGGTTCTCTGACTCAGACAAAAAAACATTTCGCAGCCAAGTTAGTTGAACAAACGAAATGAGCCAGTCAGGTAGTGGTGATGAAACACAAACAATAAGAAAGAAAATGTTCTGGATTTAATGCCAGCAAATTGAAACACTATCAAGCAGTGGCCTAGATAGAGATCAGCACAAGTTTGGAATTACCTACCTTATTACAAGAATTTTTTGGGACATGTTAATTTCATGATTTTTATGTCTGCGTATTTTGTGACACTAAGTTTTCACAAATTTTCTCAAAGCTTGTACAACCTGTCATCTAACTTTTGCGATTCTACGCAAGTAAGAAATTAAGTAAGTAAAATCTTATTTATACTGTAATAAATGTGTCAGCTGACATGGCAGAGTGGCAGCTGGTATGAACATACATGCAGTAGCTATTGTTTATTAGCTTATAAATTACAAGGAGCCGACAAATATAGAGTTTGGACTGCATGAGAGAAGTGTTGCAGAAACTAATAGGAAGTAGTGAAGGATGATGCTTTTGATTTAATAGTTCATCAATCATGTTGATAGTCATCTTTGTTTGTATTTCGGTGTACGCAGGTGGTTTTTCGAAAATGACAGCTTCATAAGTCACCAAAAATTTTTGACACTTAAATTCTGGTAATTATGAAATTCACAAAACAAAAGTGTTGCAAAAATTCATGTTATAAGGTATGTTGCACACACAGACTTGAAGTAGGTGGCCAAAAGGACTCACAAAAAGAAACAAGTTGGAAAATGCAGCTTTGTGCATAAGGCACTAGCAAGGAAAACAATAGCAAGGGCAATAGCACAATTTGTGGTAGGCATCACATTGTTAAATACTGGATTAATAAAATTTACCAGATTCATGTATAGATTTGCCATACTAAATTTTGCAAAATTGGGAAGTTTCAAAGAAAACTGATTTAAACTAGAGGAAAAATAAATGCTAAAAAATTGCAATATTTACAAAGAAATGTATGGTGTGTGTGCTGCGTATACCTGCAGGCTATATGTTTCTTTATAAAAATCATTTCTCTAAAAAAACTTTACATTTTTGCTACTGTTTTAGTGTGGAAAATCGATTAACGAAACCCGGTTTTGTGTTTCAGTCAATGTTTGAAAATGTCAGCCAGGTTGCAAATTGCACTATTTGTGTTAGGTGAGCAAACAGTGGACTTGCATTGACTTCAAGGCAAATATGAGTTTGATCAAAGCCATGCAACTCACTGGAAGTAAACACAAGTTCTGGAAACTTGTGTCTAATTAAATCTACATGTTCTTGCAACTCCATTTGGCTACCACTTAAGGAACTGAAGCCTATGATGCAAAGTTACCATGAATTAAAATAATAAAGATGATTGTAATGACCTGAAAGTAATGGAATGTGAGTTAAAAAAATACGTAGATTTGGTAACTTGTCCATCAGGTTTATTAAAATAGGAACTCCAGCACCGTATTTAAAAGTTCCAATGAACAATGACCAATAAAAAATAAATCAAGCGATGCATTACCGTTGAGCTTAAATTGCAATGAACTTTGCACATTTCACAAATGAACAATCTTGATTATTTACAAAATAAGAAGCTTCTCATTTCAAATTTCACTACATGATAAGATTTAATTTCTGAAATGAGCTAAACGCTTACTTCGCCCCTATTTACATTTATAATCATGTACAAGAATCTTGGATACGACTGAACAATTAAGATTACAAATTTATAACGTAAACATAGTACCGGTGCGAGAACGTCGACACGACCAGGTGATTTACCTTGGCGAAACCTGCTACTAGAAACCAATGACGCCATAGTAAGGAAATCAAACAAATCAGTTTGAGTGAGTTTTTCTTGTTTTATAGATTCTCGTAACCTCACTTCTCTTCTCAAAAATGAAGGAAAATAGTGATACCAAGTCACGAAAACTAAGGTAGAAATTGACATCTGAAAAGAACTCGAAATTGCTTCGGTGACATTGCAACTCAATCTGTCATTAGAGATTTCCTCACCTCTCAAGGCCGGATTCATTTCTTGTGGAACACTCTGAGCTTGACTATTTACCCTAGCTGTATACTGGGATTCCTGGCCTAATCCTTTCTTTTCTGGTTGCACAAATGCACCATCACTCGGAGAAGATTGAAAATGGCTTCCGGCGTCGTGGTTGAGGTATGGTTGCTGTTGACCAACCGAGAACGCATTACTCGGCGGTAACCGTCCTCCAGACATCTCCTAGCACTCATTTAACAACTGATATACGTATCCTAATTTTGTCAGGTTAACTGAGGTCTTGCAAATCGCTTTTCAAAAGCGTGAGTGAACTTAATTTTTTCACTATTTCTTCAAAAAGGTCTCCGGCCTGCAGCCACGAAATTATTGCAGATGTGTTCGAGTATGCGCAGTGGACGTGTTCCAAGCGACGTGGCATAAGTGATGCATTGCGCACCGCCAAAACTACGCGCGCGTTGCCGCGCGTGACCAAGAATTCCCTACGGAGAGAAGGGAAGAAATGAAGGGGAAGGGTGGGAACAGAGGGGGAAGGAGAGGAAGGCCTGACACATCCGAATTCTAGACGTTGCTCTGATTGCACAAAACACAAAAGACTGTTATGCACACCACCGGAAATGAAACTCGCAACTATGTGAAGATTATCTTCCTGAGACGCCATATTCAATTTCTAAATGTTCGTTAGCGAAAAATCAAAATAACTCGCAGTTTTAAGAGGGGAAAATTCAAACATGTTTGACTGAGGCAGAGTTCAGCAATCTTATACAAGTTGCACGGCTCTAAATTAAAGAAGCAACAATTTCACCTTCTTGACGTGCAACAGTCCCGGTAATAGTGTTAAAAATAAACGGTACGCTGAGGCGTACTAGTGTGGCTTGAAATTACAGTGGAACCCCGAGATAAAGACCCCGGATATTTTCTAGCCTGTATCAGAGGCTAGATATTTTTCAGCCTAGTAATAGTAAAATGTGTGAAAAAAAAACCCCCGATTTAACGAACCCCCTTGGTAACGAACACATTTTCCCAGTCCCTTGGACTTTGTCATATCGGGGTGCCACTGTAGTGTCTGCTCAAACCACTGTAGTGTCTGCTCAAACCTGCAAGAGTGGATTTCTTGAATGAGCATGTGATGAAGCATGTGATGTCATGAAGCAAAGTCAGGTGGTAAAGACTGATAAACTTTGTTCACTTCACTTCACTTAATGTCTTCACTTTACTTAATTTCCCAGACTATAAAGCGAACTGGTCAAAGTTCAATTTGGTTTTATGTTGTTCATTGCATTCAACACAGTTACTGTCAAAGTATCGAATTTTTTTAACGTCCAAAAAATTCAATATAACCTGCGTAGCAAGCGTTTCTGAAGGGCTTTCCGCAGGTTTGAAGTCATGATTTTTCGCTTTTTGAATGCCCAAAAATTCGTCAAAATTGAGGCGAGCGCAAAAAAAAGTGTTACGCTCGCCCCAATTTTTGCGCCGCCAAAAAGCGAAAAATGCCTCGAACTGGCGGAAACACCTAAGGAAACCCTTGCAACGCAAACTTTCAGTACCACGCACCATTTCATTGTCAATACCACCTCTCTCACCCTTTCACCAACGGAATTAATTTTCAGCACGAAATTGGAAAAGTAGACAATAAAAGCAAAGAATCTGACATTATCAGCAAATTAAACTTCACCTTCTTAGAGGCCAAATATTTGTACAATCAAAGAGTATTCCATGGCGAACTACCAGTAAATGAATTTATAGACAATGTTAGCTTTAAGTATAGTTTCGAAACATTTTACGTGTAGTTAGCAATTATGTTGAAAGGGGTGTTATGTAGGAGGTACAATGTCAATTATATGTAGAACCTTGATTCCATATTGTTATTGTACTACCTAAGAAGCTAATAAATGTACAAAGTAAAGTCAATTAGCTGTCATTTATTGTGCATTTTAAAGGTTATTGTGTGTATATAATCTAGAGCTAATTAGCCGAACTTCAAGCGATACGTGTTTTTGTGTTTTTTTCTATTGCAAATAAAAAAATTCATTGTATGATTCCATCACCATTGAAACCATCACGAAAAAAAATATAAGATGCTTATCACAATCTCTTGGTTATTTAATCTAGTAGTTTAAAGGGTATGAGGTCAAGTGGCTGATTTCCGTTGAATTATAATGAGACGACGGTAGCTATTCGTCGAGTTATGATCGTAGTTAGGTGATCGCAGTTAGAATTCCATCTTAGGATCCCCTAGCCTCCCACGCAGAAGCTCTTAGGGTTTCGTCACACGTTCTAAGGTTCCCCCAGTACGAACGAAAAGAAAAAGGTGCCTGGGTACCGGTAGACTGCGAGCAGTCGTCCTATTTTCCTCAGATCCTACGCGCGAGCATCCTCGGAGACCCAGGGCAGCTAGTCGGGACGACGGGATTTTCATGGGCGAAAGTTTACAACAAGAGCGGGAGAGCCCCTGGGCACTTACTCTTACCGAACGAGTTCCAGAAGCGTTTGAAATCCCGCCTTCTGATTGGCCAGAAAAATATTTGAAAAACATTACCTGCTATGTGTTTGCTGCGTTTTTTTTGTTTTTCCGAGCTTCTGGAGGCCGATCTGGGCGATTTTCTGCTTAACGGTCAATGCGACGTCAAGTCACGTACTAGAGAGAACTAGTTCTCTCTAGTACGTGACATGACACGCTCGATCAACATAGTTGCGTGGCCCGTGCATCAGAGATGCAAAGTTTCAGACGAAGATCAACGAAGAAGGAGAAATAATTAGTTACACTGTAGAAAGGGGAAGTCGCTAGCTCTAAAAATTTGCGATACCTTCGATAAGTCCGCCGTGAAAAATTCCGTGAGTGTTTGTTTTCTTGCGGCCACGTTCTAGTTTGCAATTTCCTCGACTTCGTTTATTTATTATTTCGTTTATTTATTCTGAAGCTCACCTCAAAAATGTTCCCGTTGAACGGGCCACGCTACTACGGCGTTCGATGAGGAAAACACCTTCGTGTAAGAAGACATGAGAGTCGCCCGGCTGTTCCTCTTCGCTGATTGGCCAGAAAAATATTTTTCTGGCCAATCAGAAGGCGGGATTTCAAACACTTCTGGAACTCGTTCAGTAAGAGTAAGTGCCCAGGGGCTCTCCCGCTCTTGTTGTAAACTTTCGCCCATGAAAATCCCGTCGTCGCGACTAGCTGCCCCTGGGTCTCCGAGGATGACGCGCGAGTGGAAATGAATAAATTATGCAAAATAGGGGTGAAATCGAGAGGGGAATGGGGTGCGCTTCTCGCTCTTCTCGCGGATCGCAGCTCGCCGATCGCGCGCCTCACTCGCCAACTCGCTAACTTCTCGCTAAAATTAGGAGAAGAAAGAGACTGTTCGCAGTATAGGGTGCTGGAGGCGTTTCTCGCGCGCGTGAAATACCAAGATCACCAAAAACTATACAAGACTTTTAATTGACTGGTGAATTTCTCTTCCTTTTTTTAATGTTTCTTTCCCCCCCCTCCCCCAAAAAAAGAAAAAATCTGAGGTATATTATGCTATAAGCTTTTGCGACCTAGCAAAGATGATTAGATTTAAAAGCTGAACTAATTATAAAGACCAGCACTGTGCACTGTGCACTCTGTTTTTTGTTTGTTTATTGATCTCTTTTGTTGTTTATACTGAAGTTTGAGAACATCTGGTGAACGACATAAAACGCCTGACTTCAACTGAACTCCAGCTATTCCTCTCTCGGTTTTTGGCAAGCGTTCAGCTACGGGGATTGGAAACGGAATCTGCCAGTGGAAAATTGCTAGTATGAAAATAGTTAACAGTGTTACCGCTGAGGTAAAGGTATTATTTATTTATTTATTTATTCATTAACAATATTTCATCAGAGATGCCCAGTTCAGCATAGTCTAGTTTAAATGGGGCTCTGCAGACTATCTAATAAAGATACAAAGTGCGAATAACCTTAAAAAATAACACACACGAAGAATAAGCAATAAACAATAAAAGACCCATTGATGAAGCGCACTTATTATACAATACTTTACCGAGTGGCGCAGTTTTTTTTTTCAGCGTGAAATTATTGATATTATTTTCAAGTTTGACCTGAACTGGAAACCTATGGAAGACAAAGGCCAGTTTACAGCCGTGCTTTAATCTTTAACCATGGTTCACCTACCTCATCATTTATCGCGTTAGCCTGTTCCAGACTGCAAGGTAGTCGGAAAAGCGGATCAGGAAAACAAACCGGCGCGAAAAACGCGTGAGGGCTGGGGAGAGACCAGGCGTTTTCCCGCCATTTTTTGCTAGCCTGCTTTTTAGCTGCTCACCTGCTTTTTCGCTCGTCTCCATTGACCGCGAGCCTGGCAAAGGCTATTATCACGTATTATTATTTATTATGCATCCCTGGATAGACCACGCCCTTATTGTTGGTATCGGATTGATGCATTTATCTGTGAGGTCAGACACATCCAGTCCCGTTATCAGCAGATTGGACGGCATAAACAGTAGGCTGATTTACCATGACTAGATATGATGAAGATCTATGTCTATGTTTGTCTAGTTGGAAAAGTCCAGTGGACATCACACCAGTTGAATTTGTTTTGTTCTTTCACGTTGTCAAAATTTGGCACGCTCTGCCACAACTACCGAATGCACAGGGGAAGTCTCTGGAGTCCTGAGGGTTTTGCTATGGATTCCCCGGCGACTCTGATCCCTTGGAGCTGAAGCTCCGGCTCCTACAGCTTTTAGACTAAAACTACCAAAACGCCAAGGCTTCAAACTTCGTTGGTATACCCTGACAACTCTAAATGTCTTCCCCGGGAGGGAGTACTCCCTTATATGGCCTTTAACACTGGGACGTGCCGATGGACAGGGTATGGTTTTTGGTTGGCCTTTTGCCTTGAACAGGGCGTGTTATTTTGTGCTAGTCTGTCCTAAACAGAGTATATATGGTTACACAATTGTCGTCCTAAATATGATTTATAAAGTATTCAGCAATAGTAGATAGGAGACGTTTGCCCGTCTTTAAAGCCCTTTAAATTACTTAAGTAAAGGAGTGTGGTTTTGGCCTTTGCCGTAAACAGCGTCCTAAAATAGAGGGTGTTGTCCTACACAGGGTATCCATTTTCGGGATTTTTTGTCCAAAACAACAGGGTCAGGGTTCAAAACCTCAGTGGCCCCCCTACACACAAAATGGGTCAAGTGTCACCCCTCCCCTCCCTCCCAACCGGAATGACTTGTCCTAAAATTTCCCAAAACTCTCGGCTACTTCCAAAAAGATCTTCCGGTTCTTTAACATTCAATTTTCTTCCTTTTCTTTCTTTCTTCCTCTTTTCAAAGACGAAAAACTTACGATGCTTTTGATGGTTCTTGGCATCAGTTCAGTATTAAATCTGGTACTCCACTTGAAAATAGGTTATTTGTTATGCTGATGATGTATCCGCCCTTGAACAAGTTACCTGTTAATTTACAAAAAAGTCTTAACCGGAATGACGTGAATCCGGGATATTTGATGATTGCGTGCTTTTCTTGCTGCCTTGTGGAACACCCAGTTACAGAGCTGACAGAAAATACACAGCGATACAGAAGGATTTTGATTAATAAACTGTGCTTTATTTTGGCCAATTTCTGCCCTTTAATTGGCAAGATATTTTTCCCTGTGGAATGAAGGAATTTTTTTTCGCAGTTTAAGAAGAAATGTCACAAAACAGAGCCGTTTGTTTGGTGTTGATTGGCAAAATATTTTTCGCTGTGGAATGAAGGAATTTTTTTCGCAGTTCAGGAAGAAATGTTGCAAAGCAGAGCCTTTTATAGTTTGGTGTTGATTGCCGTGTACTGTGGAGGCGACTTTGAAGCCTTGGCTTCGCGTCTTCTTCTCGAACATCTGCTGCATCTCTTCAGAGACTCTTGCAGGCTGGTTTTTCCTTGAATTCTTTTCATCTAAACCTTTTAACTGAGTTTTCCGTTTGTTTTGCACCACTTATTAGCCACGCTACTCTAAAAGCACAAGATAAGTACTGCCACCAACGACATGAAACGCTGAATTCTAATCGCTTCAGCTTAAATGCCGAAAGTTAAGCTTTCTGTTAGCTTGCGATACGGTCGTGGCTTGTTGGTTGAAACATTTCGTTACCTAAGTCACTGATTTCCTACCGACCATCATCCTTTATCTCTTTTCATAGCGTATTTTGTAAGAAGCGTTAAATTTCTACCTGCCGTTTCAAATTTTTCATTCAAAGATAAGCTTAAAGTGGTACTATGATCAAAAAATCCCTTTTATTTTTTCTTCGGATTTCGAAACTATGTTTATTAAACACTCCCCAAGCGAAATTATAAGCCTTAATTTTGAGAAGAAGACCGTTAATTTAAACTGCAATTTTCCGTTTTAATGGTCCGCCATTATTACACCAGAAAGGATACAATGACGTCATACACTCAAGAGCTGTAGAATGCAGTGTGTGTGAAAGTGCCTTATTTAGTATGCAGCACGGGAGTTTTGAGCTTTCACACTCTCAAACTCGTGTTTTGCATAATTTGTAAGCCGCGTTCACACACTACATTTTACAGCTCTTGAGTGTATGACCGGAAAATTGCAGTTAAAATTAACGGTCTTCTTCTCAAAATTAACGCTTATAATTTCGCTTGGGGAGTGTTTAATAAACATAGTTTCGAAATCCGAAGAAAAAATAAAAGGGATTTTTTGATCATAGTACCACTTTAAATGAAATTTCGCCACAGTGGAGAGTGTACGTAACTAATGCTGTTGTATTTCTTTCTCTCGCCTGTTTGATTTTGAAACCGAGTTCATGGTCTTGTGCCAGATGGAAACTACAGTGTCACTGGAATCAAGCCACGTTTGGTCACGGCACATCTTCGTTTTAGGAAGGTACGTAAATGATACTTTGAATTTGTCACTGAGTTTAGTTTCCCTTACTTTAGTTTTACATTCCCGATCTCACACAACTTTTTTCATCTATCGCGGTTTCTTACAACTTCGATCAACAGAAGGCTAAAATTGTTAAATTCTTTATGGCCACTTTTTTAACGACACTATACACATAGTAACTTGACTCAGGGGAAGTCTGTTTCGCTAAGTTTAAGACCTTGTTGCTGTCATTTTATTTCACTCGAGCTTTAACAGTAATAAAACGACCACAGAGAAATGAAATCATTTGTTCTAGAGCTCAAGCTTCAGCGTTGTGATCATCTGGAGTGCCGCTCGAGAAACTACGAATTTACTGAATTAAGTGAGCGATCAGGCCAACAACGAAAAGCTCACTATAGGGAGTACCCCCCCCCCCCCCCCACCCGGGCCCTTTTTCAGAAGATGACCTCGTAATCTTTCAGTTCTACTCCTTGGGAATATCCAACCTTCGAAATATAAGGCAATTATTTCTAAGGATGCTTAACACGGAAGTTGATCATAACAATCTTTCTGATGTTAAAATGTGATAAACTGACATTTAATTTTTAAGACACAGAAAATCGGCAAATAAGTGAAACTTGTCCGCTCTCGCATTTCAAAAAAATGAAAATCAGAACAAAGGGAAATACTTCAGCTGACCTCGACAGAGTTTCAAAGAGAACTTATAAGCAACCACGACGGCAACGCCAAGGAGAACGTCACTTTAAAAATGACTTCTAAATATTTCAAACTTCTTCGCGATAGTTTCAGCTCGTTCAGTCTGTCTAATGTAGCCAAACAATCCGGGAGCTGACTCTGTAAGGACGGCATAACGGTTCAGGTAGAAAAAAGAAAATTCACTGTCGTGTGTTCACGTTCTACATAAAACTTTGAATTTGATCATCTCACGTTGTTGTTTTGCAGAGGACGGCAAAGAAATGTACCAAAATCTCCATCGCAGATGCAGCGTCATTGTTTTGCTAATTAAAACTTTTGTTTTGTGACGTTCTCGTCAGCCGTTGCCGTCGTGCTTGCTTAAGTTCCCTAAAGTCAGTGCACCGCACAAAAACTATATCGCTTAAATTCGAATTAAGTCAGTTTCAACAGCCACATCCTCATTTTGTCCTGCCTTCCTCTACGGCAGACGCTTTCTTAGTTTGTGGATTAATTTCCTCTTGGAAAATGGTAAATGATAAGTTAAAACGAGAAAAAAGAAAAGACAAAGTTTCTTCCATTCAAACAAATAACACTGGCAAAAATGCCCCCCCCCCCCCCCCCCCGAAAAAAAAATGTTTCAGATACGAGATTGCAAAAATAAATCCATATGAAAAAATGCTGAGAAAAAAATTGCCGGCCATTACTTTCTTTCTCCCAATAATTTCACCATTTTAACTAAAGAAGACGCATTTCTTTGATAACCGTTAGAAACAAGCAGGCAAATACATCAGGCAGTTGGAGATTAAACACAGGCCACAACAAAGTAACTATGAGTTACTGCTAGTACGGCGAACAGAAAAGATTGTATTATAGCTTGCTGACATACTGAATTGTTTTTATTTTTCTGCATGCTTAGCATTGTAATCAGAAGAAAACGAGTTGATGACGGAGACCGATTAAATTCTACTCACAAGCAGCCTTTCGTTTCAATAAATCAATTTCATCAGAAACACTCACCGAACTTCCATTCTATTCCATGCTTTCGAATTTCTTACATCAAATATTCCTGGGCAACTGTATTCAAAATCTTTACAAGTGTATGAAAACAATCCGATTGTGAAGTCCTGGTCCAAATTCATTTGTTTGCCGTTGGTACAATCCAGCCAACAGTGCAACGGAGATCGTGTGAAAACACCTAAAGCCAATTAAACAGAAGTTTGAATAAGAGGCTTTTGTCACAGAATAATCACGTTGTTGTTTATTTTTATACACTGTGTTTTCAGTATTAATTTTGGAATATTTGGTTCAACGTGGCTGTTTACAAAGTAACTGATGAAAACTCGAGTTTCGTGAACAAAAACTATAAAACTAATTTGTCGCTGCCTTATTCTCCCATGGAATTGTTCTCTGATTTCATCTCCTCGTCTTAATTTTTGCTTACAAATCCTGACTAGAGTCTCAAGGAGTCAACTATGCGTTTTCAGAGCTAGACACGAAAGATCTCACATTTCAGTCTCAAGACACTATACACTTGATGGAAACTTAACTGTTTCACTAATGTACCAGTCAAATCGAAGCTTCAACACCCCCGGGCAACCCCCCCCCCGCACATTTGAACTTTTGAGGATTGGCTTGTTGAAATTCCCTCCCCTCGGGGCAAACAAGCCGTTCAAATGCCCCACCAATTAGTACTGCGAAGACAAATTTCGTCTTCAATCAAACACTGTTTACATTTTTCAGAGAGAGATATGCCGTGATGACACCTTCAAACTTCTTTTGAAGACCCTTTTAAAGGAGTGTTCACTAACAAAGGCAAATTTAAAAATCTGTTAAACTTTGCAAAAACCGAAAAACTCATGGGAGTATCACGCTAGAACAAGAGATAAATCTGGTTCAAATTCCCCACTCTTCCAAGGCAACGTTTAAATAGCCTGTTCCAGGCGTTCAGATAGTGGAGCGCGAGCGAAAACTAAAGCGAGCGAAAGAGCGGGAAAAAACGAGGGGAGATTTTCGCTCGCGCTCCACTATCTGAACGCCTGGAACAGGCTAACGTTTAAATTGCCCCCTTCCCTGGCACAATGCACAGTCAAATGTCCAGGGTATACCTGGGGGGGGGGGATGTTGAAGCTTCAATTTGACCGGTACATAAGTATAATGACTTTGTTGCTCTCACTTTCTTTTTCTCGCGAGTTGTTAGAGTAATGAAACGACGTCAGAGAAGTAAAATAATCTGTTCTAGACACTGTTATCACCTGGACTGTCCGTTCGAGAAACTGCAAACTGAATTTGCTGATCAGTTCAACAACCTATGGTGGGTTGTCTCGAAAGTTCCTGCCACATCTTTTTTCTCGTTGGAATATCAAACCTCTCAAAATATAATACAATTGTTTTTCTAATTTACTTTCTACGGAATATGATCAAAACAATTTTCATGATAATCAACTGTGATAAACTCACATTATATTTTTAACACACAGTAAATCGTCAAGTGAAAATTAAACTCTGGCTCGATAAAGTTTCAAAGTCTTTAAGTTTACACAAAATAATATTTCTCTTTAAATATTCATGTCTTACTATGCGTGCTGTACGTGTATTCGATTTTTTTTTTCAACAAGTTAAATCTTAATTTTGTTAGAATGAAACGTTGTTCCCTCCTCCTCTGCAACAGTCGCATTTTTAGTTTGAGGATGAATTTCTTCTTGAAAAATGGTAAATGATAAATTTAAACAAGAAAAAAAGAAAGAAAGAAAAAACCGTTTGATTCACTCCAACAAATATGAACCCCCCAAAATGATAAGATTGCACAAAAATCGTTTCAAATACGAGATTGCAAAAATAAATCAATAGGAAGAAATATTGAAAAACGAACTGACGGACTATTTCTTTCTTTCTGCCCGCCGATAACTTCGTTATTTTAGTTCAACTGAGAAAACGCATTTCTTAGTCGTTAGATGGCATTGTGATAAGAAGAAAACAAGTCGATTACTGAAATTCTTTTCGAACTTCCACAAGCATAAGCTAGATATCAAGAAATTAATCGACCCAGTCAAACCAAAGTTCAAATTCTTTCATACCGCATACAGAACTTTACGATTGCTTCCTAAAAAAATCTCTAACAAATGCCGCAGAATTAGCATGAACCTGCAAGTTAATCGAAAAGAAACTGAGCAAGGAGTTTGGACTTATCTGAATTTGCTGGTGCTAGAGTCACAAAGCTTCATCCTTCATATGATTTCTTTAAAAACAACGTTCTTCACCTCTTCAAGTTGACGTGAAAATAACAAGTCCATAGTTAACGGGTGTGTATGGTTTACTCATGGAGTCGGTGGGCAATTAAGGGATCATTCCATGAAAAACAAGTGTTTTTTTGGGAGAAATCTCACCTTCACCTTTGTATCATGGGAGATTTAATTTCTTTTGTTTTCGGAGAAGCAAATAAATCGTGAAAAATGCCAGCTAGCGTGTTCGGAAAGCCAACATGCAGCTAGGAAATTCGGGGAATAAGTTACACCTGCAAATACAATTTCAGCGAAAGAATCCGAACGTTAACAGAACAAACAGTGCCTGTAGCTCACATAAATGTCCCTTTAAGAGGCCTTGAAACAATTCAGTTGAGAAAACAGAAAACGTCATGTGAAGTATTTTGGTTAAATTTGCTCGTTCAGTGCTCCTGTCGCTTTCTATCGCACGAATTGCCTGCTGCTTCAACAATTTTAGCCTCTTGCTGCTGGAAGTTGTCCCGAAGAAAGTTGTAGGTGATAGGGGATATAACTGAACTGAAGTTAAGTTAGAACTGTTTTAAGACAAACTTTTTAGTTCAAAAGTCAATTGCGGCAAATTCAAGAATCATTTAGCATACGTGCCTTCCCGTCAATCGAAGATGTGCGACCAAACGTGGCTTGATTCCAGTGGTTGTACAGTGTCCATCCGGCACAAGACCATGAACTCGGCTTCAAAATCAAACCGGCGAAAGAAAGAAGTGTAGTAGCATTAATTACGTACATTATAATCTGCTGTGAAAGCTCATTTTTCTTCGAACGAAAAATTTGAAAAGGCAAGTAGTACTTGAAATAAGCTAGGAGAAGAGATTGAGGAATAAAGGTGAGTTGCCATTGCTAAACGAAATCTTTCGACCAACCTAAATTTGCTCCGATCGGCCTGAAATTTTCTGCGACTTAAATTTTCAGCCTTAGCCCACATAAATTTCCCTATAAAACAGCTCGAAACAATTTGAAAAAAGGGAAAGCGACATGTGAAATATTTTAGGAGAAGAGATTGAGGAATGATGGTGAGTTGCAATTGCTAAACGAAATCCTTCAACCAGACAACCTAAATTTGTTCGGCCTAAAATTTTCTGTGACTTACATATTCAGCTTTAGCCCACATAAATTTCCCTATAAAAGTCCTCCAAACAATCTGAAAAAGGGAAAACGACCTGTGAAATATTTTGATTAAATTTTTCTGTTCATTCCACTCAAAAACAACGGATCTATTTTACATGTACAAGTAGCTAGCTGCGGTCATATCTATCGAGTCATCGTTGACTACAGTTAGGACCAAAATTAAGGCGAAGAGAGAAAAAAAAAATTCCGTGGGAGAATTAGGCAGCGACAAATTATAGTTTTATAGTGTTTGTTTACGATACTCGAGTTTTCATTGATAACTTTGTACACGGTACAGCTACGATGATCCAAATTTTTCCAAATTTACAACTGTAATCATATAGTGTATGAACAACATGATTATTTTGTAAAGAAAACGTCTTACCAAAACTTCAGGTTAAATGGCTTTAGCTGTTTTCACACAAACTCCATTGCACTGTTGGCCGGATTGTACTAACAAAAAGTAAATCAATTAGTTGTTCTATAGAGTTTGAATACAGTTGCCCACGAATTTTTGAGGCGTAAGAAACTTTTTGGAGTAGAAATAAAAGCTCTAAATCTTCTTCAATGTTACATTAGGAATTAAACACAATTGTGCCTATGGTATTCCCCAGGGATGCATTTTGGTCCTTTTCTGCTCATCATTTACTATGATTTTAGGTCACACATTGTTAACAGGTCTTAATAAAACACTGAATTATTAAGACAGAGGAGGAATTAAATGGTAACACTAAAAATTGCCTTTCTGCAAATGAACTCAGTCTAGGCGTCTATAAGACTTAGAGGATGTTTTGATTTTGAGACCGTCAGTTTGGCTCACAATGCCTTAGGGTTGCCCCACTTTGAATAGTGTTGCAAGGTTTAAGATTCACTGGCCAAAGGCCTCCCCGAAGGTCTTTAAAAACTCCAAAACCGCGGTACAAAAGCTACTATAAATTATAAGAACGAGGTTAAACAATCAACTTTTGCTTCATTGAGAAGTCCTTTTGGGTGGCTCAATAACTATATGCGAAAGTGAAGGGCACAATTGAAAGTTAGGCTGTTGTACAAGATGTTTCACTGAATTCGATCATTGGCTATTAGATAAGGGAATGGATTGCTGTTCATTCAACAGACCAAAGAGGGGAATTTTGAAACGAAGTTTAAGTCACAGCGGTGCTCAATTACGGAATCAGATTTCAAATTCTCTAGAGTCGTTCTGTACGAAACGTTTTTCTTCTGGCTTTAAGTTGCTTTTAATCGCTGCTTATTGATGCAGTTTAAGTTAGATTTCAGTTATTTATATTTCATTTTGTATTGTATTAACCACGTCACTACTGGAAATCAGGTTTAGTTGATGGGCCCAAAATATCTTATTTATTCATTTAATCAGTACGTTGCGGTCAACTGCTTGCTTCGAACATTTTAATCGTCCTACATGAATACATTTTGCTGGGTTTTTTTTACTTTAAAAACTTTCAAATAAACATTCAAGAGAGTGAAAATAAAATGAGAGATTGTGAACTCACGGCTGAAGTTGTTACTTGGAATAATATCATAATTAACAGGTCTCCAGTTTTAAGAATTACACACCATCCAACTTTAATTTATTCCAACTACTTAAATGTAACGGTAACAATAAACAGGATACTCCTGGTTAATTATATAAAATATCACTGGCCCATTTTAGTTTCTTACAAATCGAGTGTTATCCAATCTTGCAGGTGCTGAAACTTTCACCGGCTCATGCCATCTCGAGAGACATCTGTAAAAAACTCGGAAGAATTCACTGTTTAATTCAGAGAGGTCAAGAAGGAATTAATAAGGTTGACATATTATTTTCCACAAGAATAAACAAAATAATCAATAAAGAAGACAGAATAATACAACGATAAATTGCCGCAAAACATACGTTTGCGGCCAACCACTGTGTCAGAGTCAATTATTTTAACGTTTTATAGGCTAGCAAAGAATAAGTTGGAAGGAGTATTGGAGGAAAGGAAAAATGGCCAGGCCAGAGCAGGGATAGGGGATAGGGAAGTCTGCCACTCCCAGAGGGAGAAGGATGGGGGGGGGGAGGGTGGAGGTACTCCACCCACCACTCTCCCACTCCCATACCTACTCATACTCACCACAGGCCAGGGAAGGGGCAGGGGGTGGTCGTCTCCCTCTTTCCAGGGGATGGGAGGGTCTTGCTTACCCACTTTCTTTTGTTACCCACGTTCTTAATGGTAAAAATGAAGAAAAGAAGAATAAGCAACTATCCTTTATTTGCGCTCGTTGAGTGGTAAATTGTAAGATGCAATTGGGGAGTACGTCAGAAGTGAGAGCAAGTGATCAAATGGACAGCCTAAGAAAATGGCAGGGAGCTAGTGATGGGGGCAGGGGGAAGGATGACTTCCCATGTCAGCGCTGACGTGTGTGAAATTAACATCGATGATGTTATAGACATAGTTGTCTGTGCACAATTCTGTACATGACTTGGATGTAACGTGGAGCTGATCGTGCCTTGTGGACTAAAACTGTCAGTATGATGGGAAACAGCTTAACGAACATTTTTTGTGTGGAAGAAGTTTTTATTCTCATTTATTTTATTTCATTTTTATAATTAGACTTTAGTCCTTAGTTAGACTTTAGATTCTAGTTTTTAGGTTTTAGATTTCAAATATTGGCTTTTTCTTTTAGGGTTTTATGTTACAGGATCCCATTAATAACAGTGCTCCTGCACTGAAGGGTTATCCTGTTAAAATATATGCTTATTATTATTAAACTTCACGGGCTACCTATAGAGGAACGCATAGTTTTTAAGATTCTTCTAATGACATTTAAGTGCATGATGAACTTAGCCCCATCATATCTGTCCGATCTAGTTGAGAGATATGTCCCAAGACGCAACCTACGTTCTATGAATGGCCATCGGTTGGTGGAGGTTAAGCATAATCTGCGCAACTACGGTTTTCGATCATTCTCTGTAGCCGCGCCACAACTGTGGAATGCTTTACCGTCTGACATTCGAGCTTGCGGTGATATCAGAGTTTAAGCGCAAGCTAAAGACATATCTTTTCACGAAATCAAAGCTTTTAGTTAGGTATTTTTATAATTTAGTGTTTTCTTTTTAGAATTACTTAATATACTATGTAAACTAGCTAGTCTTTTTATTCTTTTTAAGTCGTTTTTAGTGTTTTACTCTTTTATTGATCTTTTATCTTTTATTATATACATATTGTAACATTTTTATAAAGATGTGTAATTTTAAATAACTTGTTAAGCGCTATTGGATAGCGATAGAAATAGCGCTATATAAATAAAGTATTATTATTATTATTATTATTGTTATTATTATTATTATTATTATTATTATTATTAATTTATTCATATATTCATGTTTTTGTTTAAATGTTTTGCTGGTCTTTGAAGTGATAGTCTTTTGGCTGTTTAATCTGATTCTTTGTCTAGCTATCAGGGGTTTTAAACAAACACTGGCCACCCTTCTTGAGAATAAAATAAAGTGGAAACGGGTGATGTTTGGGCTGTGTGACGTCCTACCAAAAACGAAATAGCTGTTCATCGTTGTCATTGAATGGGTAATCTCGCTATGGACTTTCAGTTTGGAGGTATGGCTCCTCGCTTCAAGTTGTTTCTTTTTTAACGGTGTTTTGTGTCTGGATAGAATAAATTAGAACTTTCATGAAGAATTGCTTTTAGTATTCACTGTTACTTTCTGGGTAGAACCAAAGCAGGGAGCTTCCTCCCGACGATGATGTTGATGAGGATGATCATTTGTGTTCGAGTGTGTCTTCCAGTTGTGAAGAGGTGAGCATTTTTGCATTCATCCAAAAGTAGCCTGCGTGGTAGACACCAAAAGGGGAGGAAAATGGGTTAAATATGTGGAAACACGAACAGAGGGCGAAGTCCAGGAAGCAGGCACGGAGCGCGAGATGAAGGAAGAGGGGTGTGGTAGTAGGCGCCCCTTTCCCTTTCCCTTTCCCTTCTGTGTTTGCGTCTCACCCCTGGTGCCTACTAATCCCCCCATTCCCTTTCCGTTTTGCGCCCGCCACGCGGGTATAACTAAAAAGTCACCATCTTTTGAAAAGGAGAAGGGCTATAGATAGAAGGTCCCCCTCCCCACCCAAGAGCTACCTAGTTATGGGTGGCCTAGTGGGTGAGTGTTTATCCTCAAAGGTTCATTAGGCCCAGGAGATGGGGTTTGAAAACGACGTGTCTGGTAGGCTACCTAGTACCAGAGGTTCTGTGGACGTCTGGTGGTTCACAGGCTGACCGACCGGCAAGAGTCGTGTAATACGAGAGGGATAAGACCGCAAAAAGGCCCCTGGCACCCCAGGGACTGGTAGGCTATCTTTAGATGAAAGCTGTTAGGTAAGGAGAGAACAGAAAACTCGCTAAAATGCGGCTTAAAGGCTTCGGTAAGGTCAAGCAACAACACATGGAAACTTTTGACTCTCCTCTCCCCTCCCCCCTGGCTTCTTCTTGTCAGTTCCCTCTCTTTCTCTTTACTTTACAATAATGGACTCTTGACACAGTAGTTGGCCGCTGAAACCTTGTAGGTTTTGCAGCAATTTATTTTCGGGCTTGGGTTTTTCCTACTTTGATTCTTTTATATGATCCTCGGGAAAGCAATATGTTAACGTTATTGTTTATCGTCTTGAAATTTCAATCAGCCTGATTTTTGTCTTGTTGGTTCTTAACATTTGATTTTTATGAAACGTTAAATGCCTGTAAATTAGGCCTGTAATATTTCCTATAATTTCAAACTAACCTCGTTTTTCATAGTAAAGGAACTATTTGATGCTGGATGTCTTCTGACTTGGTAGATACTAAAACAGTTATTCACCTCAGTGTTGGTGAGGAGGGGTAGATATTTACCGCGCTGCTCGACAGCAAGTTAATTAAACCGCTTTTCACCTCCACGTGAGTAATTGTGAAAAACATAATGTTATATTTTGCCACTAAGGCAGTCTGTTTGTAAGGCTGGGTGCCCTTTGGTAAAACAACACAAATACTGGAAGTGTAAAAGCTTACTCGGTTTTTCCTTTCTGGCACAATGTGCTTGCTCGTATTCACCCTTTGTGATTAGTAACAAATGTTCATTCCGATAACTGGGTACCCAGTCCACTACCTTATCTTACTGTCATTTGTACGAATGTCAGTGGAGAAGAGGTTGCTTAGGTCAAACATAAACTGTGTTTCAAATAATTGTTTGCTAGTTAATGTTACAGTGTGTTATGCAAAAAACAAAGAGGAGAGAAGAAAAATAGTCAACTCTAGTTTTATTTTATTTTAGCATTGTAGTATTTTTGTGTTACTCATTGCAAAAACATACAGTACAACTCGTCATTGTATTTTTTATTTCATGTCCGCTCATTTGTTAATTTTTTGTTGTTGTTGTTTTTGTTAGACTGGGTGAATTCGTTTGTAGCATGCGTGTATACATTTATTCTTACTAATAACTGCTGCGCTTATTCAAAAACTAATGCATCGTTCAAAACAATAGTTACTTTGCACTGGCCAAGGAGACAACTATATTCATATGCTACAGATGAATCCACCCTATTGTACAGGGAAAAAAGAGGAACTTATACGAAGTAGTAGATGAACAACTGAACCACAGCTACGTTATTTAACGCTTCTCTAGTCTATACATTAGAGCTGGCAACGATCTGCAAAGGAAAATTAGACATATCTCCTGATAGATTGCTTTTACTTAAACCTGTGAAACAATAACTAATGAAGCAACAAATAACTGAAAATATGAAAATTCCTTCACGAAATTGAAATTCCATAAAATGTTATTGAATTTTTCTAAACAAAAATGAAAATTTATTTTCTGCTTATGAAGGGCAAAAGGTGTAATTTAGTGTCTATTTCATGGGTTAATTAAAATCACTCTAAAGCACGAACAACACACTACAAACCATTCTCTTTCGTCTCTCAGGGATAGTCGAGCGGTTAGCGTAAAATGCACGCAAAAACAAATTGCCGTCCAACTAACATGTTAACTCTCCATCATGTTTGTGTAGTGCGTGTTCCGTCTTAAATGAATAGATAATAAATTATTTCATTCACTCATTTATTTTCATTTATTTCTTCATCTATTCATCTATTCATCTATTCATTTATATATTTATTTTTATTTATTTATTTATTTATTTAACTATTTATTTATTCACCATCATTTATTCATTCATTTATATTATATTACGGAGTTCCTATTATTAGATGACCAAATAAATGAAAAATGAATGAAGTAATTAATTTATCGTAATGCGCACTAAGCAAACAGGATGAAGAGTTCACACATTAGTTGGGTGGAGGTTTTTTATGTGTGTGTTTTACACTTATCGCTCGACTATCCTTGAGAGATGAAAGAGAATGGTTTGTACTTTGTTGTTCCTGCTTTAGAGTGATTTTACTTAACCCGTGAAATAGATACTAAATTACAGGTAATCGTTCGCTATCCCTGAGGTGAACAGAGGTGAAAGACAAAGTGCAAACCCTTATCATTCCTGTCGACTTTCACTTCATCTAACCACTTAGCTACTATAATTTCTGCAGTATCCTTAAACATAAATTGAATATTAAAGTAAACTTAAGCATTATAGGCATGTTTACAACATGTTTTAGCTCAACAACAAAGTACTTTAAGAGATACGAAACAAGCATCCATAGGATGAAAAAAAAAAACGCGGACCACACTTGTTGTGGAATTACACGGGGAAAAATCCCAGCCCTATGGATCGCCTGCCTTGGACCTGCTGGGCTCGATCTACGAACTTCCTAAAGTTCTAGATTGTGTTGTCACTTGCAATCGACTATAATCATTATTAAGGCAGCTGCAGTCCGTCTTCATCCATGCACCGATGCTGAGTTGGTCTGTCTTATGCAAGTCTGAAAACCGCATAAAAAGGGATAAGAAACTATGTCAAGCACTGCGCCAAATTTTTGTTCACGCTATAAAGCCTGTCAAACATGTAAGTATGTTCTCGGGAAAGGATGAAGCCCTAGTGGAGTCCTTGAGCATAAGTTAACAGCATTAATTTGATGAGCCAGGGTATCATGTGTGAATTCAAGTGAATTCGAAAGACGGAAATGATGAGACAACAATTGCCCTCTCCAAAGGCAGTGATATCATGTAGAAAAGGATTTTTAAGGCTACTGATATTTCCCGTGTGAAAAAGATTTTTTTTAATTGTCCTTGTAAAACTGGAAACAAACTAAGTTAAAAATGCACCTGTGAGTCATTTCATATTTTTTGTTTTTGTTTCTGTTTTCCTGGGCTTGTCCTCAGACGGCTTATCAAGTCTTCTTTCTCCTGCTTCAATTCTTCTACAAGGATAATCCTGTTGGATTGACGACAAATTGATCACTGTAATTACCTTACAAACTTGTTTGATAAAGCTAGTTTTCGGATTAATGACAGATTTATTTAACTCATTTCTTAACGCGTGTTTTTGTAGAGTAGTGCCATCATGCCTCCTAACCTTTATTGCAAAGTTCCCTTGACTTTAACTAAGTAAACCCATACACATTCTTAATCGTTGATAAATTGTCTTTCACCTGAAGTTAATAATTAACTTACTGGCATAAATTAAGCATGTTACTTTTTCTCAAATGGATAATACTTCTACAACTAAAATAGATCACACAGATGCTTAAAATATGTAACTTAAGGTTACTCCGGACCTTCGCGGGTGTCCTCCGGGAAAAATTTTTTATGCACACCATTTTAAAGGAAAACATGGCAACCCATATATCGTTGGAAAGATTAATAAATGTAGATTTCGGGGGAAAAAAAATATGTATCGCCGGTTTCTTCAATTCTGCAAAAGAAAATCGCAAACAACCGCAAAAATGACCATGTGTTATTCTATTGAATTAATAGGGTATCAAATTCAAGCACAATGGCAAAATAACTGCAGTGTCAATAATCACAAAGGATCAATCATCAAAAGTATGTCAGCATTTTTCGATATTCTGACTGGTTATTTTTTAAATTAATCTGTCAAAATCGAGCAGGAAAGAATACGCAACGCGCATTGCGTTGAAGATCACCATGGGTGAAATATTATATATTTCAAAAATCCCCGACACAATTTGGTTCCACAACAACTAAGGAATGTTCGGGCCAAATTTCACAGAAATCCGCCGAAGTTTGATACCCCATTAATTCATTTATCTGATTGGATGACGCATGGTCATTTTCGTGGTCATTATTACAATTTTCCTCTGCGGAATTAAAAAACCGGCAATTCATTTTTTTTTTACCGAAATCTACATTTATAAACCTTTCCAACGATATATAGTTTGCCGTGTTTTCCTTTAAAATGGCGCACATATACGAATTTTTTCGCGGAGGACACGTGAGGACACCCCCCGAAGGTCCGGGTTAAGGCCAAAATCATTGTAAACCATTGTACTGTGATTACGGTAACAATATATACAAGAACATGTCAGTAGTTGCTCAGGCATCTTGTACAAGTTTGTAGCGATTAGAAGCATTGTTGGCTTTTACATGCTAGGAAGCATCGTCCTCTTCTGTGTATTACGTAATGCCGCGATCAAGTCTGCTATTTTGATCTTTCGAACAGCTGTAACCTTCGGATCGACAAGTGTTTCACACTCCTTCCATCTAATTAAGGACTTGAAATCCACTCAAATAATCACCATTTCCCATTAAATCGCAAAGCAAAATTTCTTTGGCTAACGCGTGGAAGCCATTTTTAAATGAAGGAGGATTTCTGCCCAAAATATTCAAGAAAACAGACGTAAATTTCACCGAAATCTTTCTCGTGAATCCTTGCTCTAGCATTGTCATGATACTTTCTAGTGCATTCACATGATGGTATACCCTGAGTTTACCTTTTTAGGCCATGCAAAACTACTAAGAGAGTCTCCAGGTTCAAGGTTTTAGCCAGCGGGCTAGTAAGATTTGAGTTAAGCTTTTTTGGATTTTTTTCGCACATCTCTTTTCAAGTGATCGCGTAAGTTCAATATTGGTACAGAATTGAGAAAGAGCAAAAACAGTGGCCGATCCAGGGTATTTGAAAGGGGGTGGCTGACCTGACAGAACGATATTTGAACAATCCGAGACAAAATCGTCTTAGTGACAGTTTTGTTCCCTTTCTTAATTTCATTAAACGACCCCAAACAGGGGAGTGGCTAGCCACCCAATCCACCTCCTGGATTTGCCCCTGAAAAAAACAGCAACAACAACAACAACAACAACAACTCCAGTTTTCCGTGCCAGGTTTGCTGCTTTTAAGGCCTAAGCAATAAGACTTGTCATAGACCCTTTTTATAGTCGCAGGGACGGGACCAATCTAAGTTTCGCCAACCATGATTTTCAGAGTATCATACCTGTAGCTTCTGGTTTAGGTGAACTGGGCTGTTTGTTGTGTCTTCAGGGCCGATTTCTCGAAGTAAGTATTCTTAAAGAGCTCCTTTTGTTTCTCCACAGATAGGTGATAAAAGCGTGCTCACACAGCGTTATGTTTAACGGTTTTTATTGGCAGATAAATAGAATGAGCTTTTTTCCTCTTTAATTCCCCCTTCTCAATTCTTTTCATCTTAAGATTCTGGCTTCCTGCGGTTTGTTATCCAGTGACGCCATGAAATTTTGCGCCCAGTTGAGAGAGCTAAGAGGGAACGCCTGGATACTAAGCCGTGTCCAGCTGTAACTAGCGGCATCGTGAGGACATTAATCTTAACAAAGGGAGAACAACACCAGTAAAGAAAATACCTAAAGAAGAGTTTATTGTTGAAATGAAACATCGAAAAACACACTTGTGTACCATTTATCCTTTGACGGACGACAAGTTACCAACACGCCAACCGAGGGAGTGTCATCTTGCAAGTCCATTTTCAGACAGGTTTTGTTCCACTGTTTTCTCCTTTATTTCTTCTTCAAGGATCGTCCTGTTGAACAATAATATTTTTACATAGGTTTTAATTATACTTTTTTTCACTTTAATTCATAGAACAACTAGGCATCCCAAACGTAATATGAGAGTTTGTGTGGACTTTAATTTTTGAACTGAAATACTTTATCGAAATCACTTTTAAGTGTCGTTTGCTGTCTACTTCTAGTGTTTATCATTCCTATTCATCCCTTCTGACCCTACTCTCCTTGGCATAGACTACGAGAAATCCCTCGTTCTGCCCGAAATCAAGTTTAATTGTCGAAACGAAGCATCGAAACACACCTACCTTCTGACCCTCTCTCCTTGGCATAGACTACAAGACGTCCCGCGTTCTGCTTGAAATCAAGTTAATCGTCAAAATGAAACATCGGAACACACCTCTGAACCATTTATCCCTCGACAGACGACAAGTTACCAACACACCAACTTGGGGAACTTCATCTTGCAAGTCCATCTTTAGACAGATCTTGTTCCTCTGTCTTCTTTATTTCTTCTTCAATGATCTTCCTGTTAAGCAAAATTTTTTTTTACACACGCTTCAAATACACTTCCTTAATTAATTCATAGAACAACCAGTTTGCACTGAGTTTTTGAAATGCTTCATCGATATTAGCAATAAAAAGGTAAGCGGAAAGTCACTTTAAGTGTCGTTTGCGATTTATTTTTAGTTTTATTTTTTCCTACATCCCCCTCGACCCTACGCGACAGCAGACTTTCGCGGGCGCGGGCGAGCGCGAGCCGCCTCCTCGCGCGACTAACCCAGCGCAAAAGGAGGGACTGCTTGTACTCCTCGAAATGTAACTTGATATGATATTAGCTCACCTACCTGTGACTACTTTTCATTTTCATGTTAGAAACAGCGTCCGACTCAGTGTTTGTCATGAAATCAGTGGTTGGTTGACTTTTCTTCTTTAACTACAATCGCAACCTAAAAGCAAATCTGAGAAAAAAATCTTGGCAAAACAATCAACAGTGTCAGTGGCTGTGTCGCAAACGTTTGCGCAGTGCCTGCATCGTGCACACATGCATTCTTCTCACTCTTACGCACACCGGCAACAACAACAAAAAACTGAGTACATACACAAAAAAACGAAAATGACAACAGCAACGACTGTAAAAATATAATAACAATGATGATGATGATGATGAGAAGGAGGAGAAGAAGAAGGAGAAGGAGAAGAAGGAGGAGAAGAAGAAGGAGGAGAAGAATAAGGAGGAGAAGAAGAAGGAGGAGAAGAAGAAGGAGGAGAAGAAGAAGAAGAAGAAGAAGACGAAGAAGAAGAAGGAGAAGAAGGAGGAGGAGGAGGAGGAGCGAATTAAAACACGTTTCTCAAATATAGATATGAACAGAATATAGTCTTCAGTCCATGGAGTCCCCGAGTTGTAGAATAAAGCTCTCTGATCGCCTCCACCATGACATCTTATCCCATGCCTTCCTCTTCCTTCTTACATTCTAAATCTTCAAAATCTTTTTCCTTCTTCACATTGACAACCACGAGGCCATAACACATCACCCGGTTCCTGCTCACAAATCCGTCACTCGCTCAGTCCGGTAGTCTATTTTTCTTTAAAATACGTTGAAACCAGACCTATTGTAATGGAGGGTTTTAAAGAAACTAAAAGGTATAGATAGTTGTAATGGGCTGGCGCGCATTTGAATAAACTAACAGCCAAATAATAGATTGAAAAATAAGTTTACTACACCTTTGGTGAAGGGGTGCGCATTTAATCATATTAAAGACGCCGACAACGGATTGTAAGAGATGTTGACGCAGACTAGTGTAGTGGCCTTATAAGAGACTGGGTACAAAGGATGATGATGATGATGATGATGATGATGATGATGTAGTGTAATAAGAATAGAGAGCAAAATACTGGGTTGTAAGAAACAATGTCTGCTGGTATAAAGCACCGGTGCACATTTAATAATAATAAAGAGGACGATAACGACGTGTAAGAGACGTTCAAAGCAGGCGTAGTCTAGTGGCGGACCTTCAGCGACGATAGCGGATAGCGGATTGGCGGACGATAGCGGATTGTACAATAGGTTGGCTAAACGTATACATGTAGTGCAGTGGTGCACATAAACGATAGTCATCGGACTGTACAATAGGTTGGCTAACCGTTTAGTGCAGTGGCGCGCATTAACAATATCGAACTGTTCAATAGGTTGTCTAAACGTGTAGGGCAGTGGCGCGCATTAGCAATATCGAACTGTACAATTGGTTGGCTAAACGTGTAGTGCAGTGGCGCACATTAGTAATATCGAAATGTACAATAGGTTGGCTAAATGTGTAGTGCAGTGCGCATTAGCAATATCAAACTGTACAATAGGTTGGCTAAACGTGTAGTGCAGTGGCTCGAATTAGCATTATCAAACTGTGCAATAGGCTGGCTAAACGTCTAGTGCATGCGCAGTGGTGCGCATTTTTTTACAAATCAAGAACGATAACAAATAGTTCGGTGCAGTGATATTCATCATGAAAAATGTAGGCCGGGAGCATTTTCACGCATTTGGTCGTGATAAAGAGGAAGATAACGGACTGTAAGAGACGATGGCTACAGGATCAGTGAAGCCGTGCGCATTTAATCGTCATAATGCGGCCCACAATGGATTGTGACATACATTACTGCAAAGCATAAAAAAGTGGCGCGCATTTAATCAATTTTAATTAATAAAAAGACCGTAACACATCTTAAAAGACGTTGGGTACAAACGTAACTGATCGGGTAGCCAGAATTTAATTATACTAAGTGTAAGCGTAAGCAAGAGCACCCGTCAAAGAAGCCGACAACAAATTTGAACGTTGAATGCAGGCACTGTGCAGCAGCTTCCGTGTAATGAAAATAAAGCGGCTAATAACGGAATTTTAAAGACGTTGACTGCAGGCATAGCAAAGCAAAGAACATTTAATCGCAATAAAGAGGCTAATAAAGGCTTGTGACTGCAGGTGTAGTGTACTGGTGAGCAATTAGACATAATAACGAGGCCGCTAACGCATTGTAAAAGACAACGACTGCAACCTGAAAGCACTGACGAGTATTTGATCATAATAAAGTGCTTGATAACGGATTGACAATGACATTGTCTACAAGTGTAGTCTAGTGTTGTGTATTGAATTGTAACAAAAAGGCTGATAATGGATTACAAGAGTCGTTAACTAAGAGCGTAAAAGTGGCGCATACTCGGTCATAATTAAGAGGAAGGCAATTTGTTATAAGGGAAAACGTTGTCTGTAAGCGTGTTTAAGTGGTACACATTCATAATGGTAAGAGACTTTAACCATAAACTTTGTACAGTGATGTGCATTTATTGATATTAAAGAGGACGATAAGAGATTGTAAAATATATTTACTGCAAGCATGGTGCATTGGCGTGCATTTAAACATAATAAAGAAGCCGATAACGCATTGTACGAGTCTTTGACCGCAAACGTTTTGCAGTGGCGCTCATTTAATGATAATGAAGAGGAAGATAACAATTTGTAAAAAATGATTACTGCAAGCACAGTGCATTGGCGCACATTTAATCATAATGAAGAAGCCGATAACACATTCTACGAGACTTTGTCTGCATACGTTTTGCAGTGGCTCTCAATTATTGATAATAAAGAGGAAGATAAGAATTTATAAAAGATGATTGCTGAAAGCGCAGTGCATTGGCGCGCATTTCAACATAATAAAGAAGCCGATTACGCATTGTACGAGACTTTGACCGCATACTTTTTGTAGTGGCGCGCCTTTATTGATAATAAAGAGGAAGATAAGAATTTGTAAAAGATGATTACTGCAAGCGCAGTGCATTGGCGCGCATTTAAACATAATACAGTACAGTAGCGGACAACGCATTGTGCGATACTTTGACCGCAAACGTTTAGCAGTGGCAGGCATATTGATAATAAAGAGGAAGCTAAGATACGAGCTTTTAAAAGAAAGTTTACAGCAAGCGTAGTGTATTAGAGCGCATTTAAACAAGCTAATAACGTATTGTGAGAGACTCTGACTGCAGACTTTTTGCAGTAGCGCACATTGAATCATCTAATGCAATAAGGAGGCAGACTAACGGAATGTAAAATACTAAGAAAAGGTTGGGTGCAAGCGAAGCGAATAAGATAACTTAGGTCAAGGGACAGGTCAAGTTGTTGTTGTTGTTGCTGTTGTTGTTGTTGTTCTTTGTGACGTGTTCCACAGCCTCAGACTCGGTCATATGTTGAATTGACAAGTGAAGCGACAGCAACAGGATGATATTTTAGTGACAAAACCAAACCGCTCCACTTGTTTTAACATGTTGCACCCAAAAGGGTACTCAGGCGTGAACAGCTGCTCTTTGCATCTCTAACATTGTGGGTAGTTGTTTTGACCCTCTGAACTGTTGCGCGGTTGTGTTGAGTGCTTGCTTCAAAGTCGAGCAGTACATGTAGATGTTTTTCTTGACACTTCTAGCTTGGTAACTGAGCTTCCCATTCGAAATCCTCAGCATGTTGTTCCTCAATTTGTTCTCCTAAATGTGTTTAGATTATTATTATCCATTATTATACTAGTAATGATTAATATTATCAATGATAATAATAATGATGGTAACGATGATGATGACAACAGCCAATCAATTGAAAGAATCACCCCTACACAGTAAAGCAGACGGTTCATGCCTCAATATCTATCTAATAAAGCCAATTGCAAACAAAAGCGTACGATACCAACACCATAAATGGCTCTCGATTAACTTTGTCTCGAGAGTGCTGTTTTTCACTGTCCTTGAATTTTCCATAGAGAAGATGTAGAAGACGTTGACGATGTCTTCCCGTATGGCTTCTACTTCGATTAATTTACCTAAAAATTCAGATTTAGAAGAAAAGAGAAAGGGAATATTACAGACCTCTTTAGATTGACTTGAGAAGCACGAGTAATAAACATTCAGAGTTTTAAATTTCTCCTCATATTGTATGAACGCTAAGTCAGTTTAGTCTTACTTAACAAAAGATATCCAAGCAGTCTCAATGCTGTTTAACATTTTTCCTTTTGCTTCGAGTTTGGTTGGACAAGGCCAAAAAAGAAACGTCATGCGTTGAGAGAAGTAAGAAAAAAAAAAACAAGAAATATTTGTTCTCTTCTATTTGAAGAACTGAACACAGCTACAGTCAAGGGAACCCCGATATAACGAACCCCGGATCTTAGCACCAAAGTTAAATGCATTTCTGTGTCGTTGAAAGTTTAAATGGCACAAGGAAAGTAACGAGTTGAGCTGTTTCATCTCTAATAAAACAAAGTAAATTTGGAGATATAATTACATTGGCTTTAAGTTGCAAAAATAGTCGTAAACTTTTCCAGCCTTTTAAATTCTAGCTTTGCGCACACTCGTACTTCGCAAATGCTACAAAAACAAGTGCGGACGATTTTCTCTCACCTTATTTGCAGCAAAGCTGTTTCCATTCCACGGTTCTTTCCCTTTTCTCGTCGTTTACAGAGCTCTTAAAGCTCTTTGAAGCGTTTTACCATGCCTTTTGACAGTACCTAAGCAATAATATCACCGATATTAGATAGCATAAAATGAAATTAACGCTGCTAAGTCCGCTGTGAAGGGCGAAGAGTTTGAACACCGAACAGTGGAAAAAAATGCAAATGTGGTGTGAAAAGGCGCCAAATTTTTGAACGCACGACGACGCTGTTACCTGATTGGTTTCTCAATTCTTAGCTTTTTCCCTATTGGTCAAGTAGCGACAGATGAATGTCATCTATTGTCAAGCACAACTACAGGATTTTTCACGTGTTCTTCAGTTAACTGTGATCAAAAGAAAAGCAAAGCGATAATTTCAGGAAGTGGATAGCAAGGAGACAAGATGAAAGACAATAGGAAAGAAGACACTAATCCCATTTTTTTTCTTTCGTTGTCTATGGAGCCTTGAGAACTAGTAAAATGTTTGAAATTTTTCCGGTAATGATTTTGTGCTGGGAGTGTTTCTTTTTGGGGGGGTGCCCGTAAGGGGTATGTAATAAGTACAGTCGACCGCATCACAAAACCCTGGAAATCGCTAATATTCGCCGTTTAGAGGCACAATGACGACAAAACACAGCGACTGAGGTAAGATGAAAAAGTTTATTTTTAACTTAAATGTAAACGTTCCTCGCAATATTTCACGTTATTAGAAACCTTCCGGTTTTCCCATACATTCCCTTATAATTTTAAACCTACAAACGGCCACACAGTTTGTGTGGGCTCCATATGATCTCGACTTATTAGACGAGATCACCACTTCTAAAGAGCTCAGGTTACAATTAAGGCAAGTCGTTTGGCTCGTACAGGGGCGTCCCTAGGCTCGTACAGGGGCGTCCCTAGGCTCGTAACAACCGTACGAGAGCGATGTTACTGTCAAATTTTCTCAATTCCACTGCAATGTATCTGAACATGGAAGTTAGGAAATTTCAGGCAGAAACTGCAAAGTTGCCCGAAATTGCCCCACATCCACGTTCAAATACATTTTAATGAAAATGAGAAAAAGTAACTGAAAAAAGGGCTATTGCTGGACAAAGCGTGGCTGCGTGGTCCCTGGGAGTGATTCTACCTGGGAACGAAACCATGACCATGCCAACCTCGGCCACAAAATGGCGATCGGAGAATTGGCCAGGGTTTCTCCGATCGCCATTTTGAATGAGGAGAAAGCCCTGGGGACGAGGTTCTGACCATGCAGATGGTAAAGCTTAGCCAATAATCCTTGCAAGACCACACTTTTTAGGAACTGCCAAATCAGTCCAAAACAGTACGTAACTTTTCTGTACCAATCAATGCTAAACTGCAGGAGATAGGGGAGGTTGGTATGGAGCGGGGAAGGCCTGGCAGATTATCTAGTTGTTTATCCAAACCCTCAGGAAAATTTGTGATTTTAGTTCACATACCAAGAAGAAGGAATAAAAATTAAAAATAAACGAAAACGACATATCACATCCTAATTTCTCAGTGACCAGTGATCAAGATCACCAAGAGTAGCACGTCAAAATGCATTGTAATAATTCTGTTCGTAATTGACTGCAAGAGGCTTCTCCTGTTGCCTGCCAATACACGGCCAGTACGATCTTGAAAGGGATATAAATCACCACACTTACCACAAATACGGGATTTAACCTGAGGAGATCCCCTCTTTGGAGGGATTTTCAAATGAAGTTGTCTTTGCCGCGCAATATTTGTTTTTTATATCGCCGTGTTCAGAGACTTGCCCAGGTCAGGAAACCATGGGCGATGGGCTCCTCTGAAGATGTAGGAAATACACATATAGATCAAGCTATAAAAATACAGTTTATTACCAAATTGTACATACTAAATACAGCAGTTAAGAATAATGTTTATGTTAATTACAAATTGAAGCTCACAGTAATCTGATAAAAACAAACGATCACTTTTTGCTGAAAAATATGAGCGGTCCTTGGGATAGTCGAGCGAGAAGCCATGCACAAAGCGTGAGCGAAATCTGCAGGAAACTACATGGAAGGCCCGAATTTTTTTGCGCTCCCTCGCGATTTTCGCCACTCCCACTACAATCCGCTTTGAGCAGGAGCTGCTCTGAGATAAAAGAGGGCCTGCCCTAGCTTCATCGAGAAGTCTCTTTTTTCTTCAGCTACTGTACCCATTCTACAAACAATACACCCTTTATATCTTATTCTTTGGTGTACACTCGTATAGCTCCAAAGCCCACTTGGGGCAAAACGATCGTATTTCTATTTTATACCACTTAGATTTTAGTGACACGATTAATCCACAACAAAAAAATATTCCCAGAACTTTTCTCTGTTTGTCTGCGATACAAAACAAGAATAAAATTTTCTGCTAGCAAGCCTAAAACCTCATTTAATCAATTAATCAATCAATCTGAGGTATCTGAGCTCAATTTCTGCAGTGTGAAGCGAAGAGTGCTACTCCCCTGGTACAGCTCATACTTCGCTCCCCCCAACCCCCTCCCCCACATCCCACTTATCAAACTGTCACGCGGCCCCGTGATTTCCCATTCAGACACCTGGGTAGAGACAGGTACCGCCTAAGTCATGTCTTGCAGCGTTTTCTCTTTCAGGAGTATAAACAGGGCAGGCGCACCATCAAAAAGACTGCAAAATAGTCGGTTTTGTCGTTGTTGTTGTTAGTCCTTCGAAAGCGCGCGGTCTTTGAGCGAAAGATCTGGAGGAGCGTGTGAGGCTTGCGTGTGTTCTCGAGTCTTGGAGAAATAACGACTGTTTTGCAACCCAACCATCAAGAAAATGCTGGAGTAACCCGACGATAACCTACCATCCTATCCAGGGGAGAGAAGTAGTTCCTGTTCCATGCTACAGAAAAGAGATTTTAAATTCCTGCCGTGTGGTTATTGGGCGTCCTGTGGCAGAACAGCGACTTTACCTTACCAACACAATCCCGACCCGCCAGCAAATTTTTAGTAAAAGACAGACAACGCGGTGATTCTACCTAACATAGTCCTAACGACAATAGGTATTAATACTCGTAAAGGAAGAAAATACAGTATGATACAGCTTTACAAGGACTAATTCTCAACAAGAGAGGATCCTCTCTTGTTCTCAAACATAAATAAAACGGCTACAGCTAGTTAATGTAATCTGTGCAAATAAATAATACGAAAAAGTCGAGAAAAGTCTTTGAAAACAACAGGATTTTAAACTACAGATTAATGATTGGCAAAGTCGATTTAAAACTATGAATTGTCCACTCTTGCTCCTCCAAGTGACACTTGATCTTTCAGCTCAGCAATATCTGAAGAAAGAAAACAAAACCATGCCAATTTAACGTCCGGGCAATTAATATGATATGTACTCTATGAAGATCAAAGGATAGTGACCTCTCTCTATATCGGACATCTTGTGCCTCACAGTTTGGTGTCCGCTGTAAAGCCCGTAGTGGAAGTAGTTTGCTTCCGTAATTCTTCTTCGCCAAGACTTAAACTACTGTACTCAGTTGCGAGGTGTGCGCAAGACTTTCGGCCGATCACTAGAACGCATGGAACAAAGTGGACCAACCAGAATCAGTGCCAAAAGACGCGCAAAAAGGAAGCCATGACTAAGTGATAGTTCTGGTATTGGTTCTTTATTGCTTCTGTTTGTTTGATAAACGAACCGCCACACGAAATGGATGAGAGTTTTCGGTCACTTCTGCGCAAAGTTTGCGAAACTTTTATTAACCCTCGCATACCGTCATTCTCATCTTTCTCCTAGCTAAGATAGCTCGCCTTTAACTATCAAATTCTCTCAGATGTAAACGCTCTTTTTTTTAGCTCTTTTGCGCTTTCGTTCTCGAAGTGATTCTGCTCAAATCCTAACAAGAATCTACAAGGGAAAATTCTAGCTACCCGCGTTTAGCCGCCAATTACACTGTTCTCTCGTTTTCCTTTCATATTTCCGCATTTAACATTTGCAGTTCCATTACCTTGTTTCAGCACTTGATTCTCATGCATGAGTTCTTGATTTCTGGTGGACAGGAACACAGCGTCTTGTATCGCCTCTTCCAGCAGAGTCCTGTAGCGCTGTTCAATGGCAGACTTCTGTTCCTCAAACACCTCTCGGTAGTTACGGAATGTCTGGAAGTGCTGCAGCTGTTGAATTTCTAGTTCTTCCTTATGTCTTTTGTACGCTTCTTCCAAGTCCGCCTTTAAGCGCTTTTTCTCCTCCGTAACAGACTGAATCTACAACCGAGACACAACGAAAGATGTCTGGTTATCGAGGATCGCATTCACGAACAATAAAGCTACTTCACCCTCGACCTTATTTCTAAATTAAGAAATGCCTCCTGTATATAGTTTTCCTTCCACTCTCAAGAAGGGACACTGATAAAAAGTAATTTTTTGGTCTGTCTGCACTAACTCGGAAATAAAAAATTAGCCAATAAACGCAACGTCGGAAAAGAGGTTCGTTACACTCTTAAGGCTACACTTACTTAGCTTTCGCGCTTCTCGTTTACAAGCTTTGTGCGTCAACTTACGTTCGAAAAGGAAGACGTTGAGTGGGAAAGACAACATGACGACCGCGTAGGGGCTACGCGTCAACAAGAGTAGCTTGATTAACAAAACGGTTGGTCCCAGGTAAGGTTGCCTGCTTTCTACAGAATGAGGCGGATGACTTTGAATCACCTGACAAATAATGCTTCAACAAGAGAGCTTTATAAGACACCTAAAGCCTTTTTGTTTTCAAGAATGACGGAGGCCTTACCCGCAATGACATGACGGTTCGTTCAGCCTTCAACTCTACCAGCTCCATTTCCAGCTTAATGGCCTGCTCAGTACTGTATTGTGCTCCTTCTGCCGCTTTCAACTGCAACAAATAATATCATTAACGTTGTCAATAATACACACTTTGTATAACAGACCATATTCTAGAAGTGAAATATAAGAAATATATATATCAAAGATTTAATAGATCATACACAATCGTAATTAAGTTCGCAACCTCGCGACTTGAAACAGTCGCGAAAAGAAAGTCTGAAAATGGCTAAATTACAAGCCTGAATTATTTTCAGCCTTTCTTTTCGCGACAGCTTACGTCGCGAACATAACGCGATGGTCTACCATCTACAAATTTGACCACATTCTACCAGCACGGACGATCGACCTTTCAAATACAACAGAGACTGCGTATGAACGACTCGTTACCTGAAGATCAGCCTTCTCTTGTTCCACCTCCATTTTAACTCTGTCCACCTCATCTGCTAATGTTGCAGCATTTTCTTTCTCTTGTTTTTCGCGTCGCTCGCTCTAAAAAGTTATAGAACAACCAATATCAATACATATACATCACCTAGTCACTTGAAAAAAATCCATTCATTTACTGGTTTGTGTGGATATTTTCCTGATGCACCGCTAAATTCTCATTACTATCTCATTACTAACAACGAATAAATTGTACGGGAATCAGTGAAGGGTACACAAGTCTTCAAATTTGGTTTGTTACATTTTACGGGGCTTACGCAATACCGCCCCCCCCCCCCAAAAAAAACAAAACAAAAAAAAACAAAAACAAACACATAAATCATATGAACGGGGCGCTCTTCAGGGGTTATTCTAGCTATCTATGTTCTGGATTTGGAATGACAAATACCCGGAAATCACTTTCCAAAAAGACGGAAATTTTAAAATCGACAGTGACTTGAGAATTTTCGATCGGACGGGCGGGCGCCAATTACTTCCCGCCAAAAAAATGCCCCAAACAGTATTCTTTATTAAATTTGAAACACATTAACGGCATGCATACCTCTATCCTGTATCTTAATTCTGCATTTCCTTTCAAAAATGTGGTTTGAGACTTGGCTTCCTATTAATTTAAAAGACAACACCATAATTAAACAGCAAATATGAGACTTACACCACAGACTGACATGATCGATACCTTTCGAACCCCACCCCCTTCTCAATCCACATGCAATCCTAC
This sequence comes from Siderastrea siderea, assembly GCA_964030785.1. Taxonomy (NCBI): domain Eukaryota; kingdom Metazoa; phylum Cnidaria; class Anthozoa; order Scleractinia; family Rhizangiidae; genus Siderastrea; species Siderastrea siderea. The sequence continues at coordinate 44,490,257 of OZ034972.1, forward strand.
TGAAACAATAGTGTTTCTGTCGAGGGACTATTAGGGGACTGACGGGCCAAACGCCTGCTAAGCAGGCTAAGGGAATATTAACTAATAGTAACCCCGCGGAAAATTAATGTTCTTAAAACAAATCGTTTCCAGGGCTTATATGCTAGTTTTAAGAACATTAGACTTCCAAGGGGCGACTATCAGACGATGCGTCCTGAGATAGAAGTGCTCCACTGTCTTTATTGTGCAGCACTGAATTCAGTTCTTCCGCCCAAAAACTTCCCTTTCGAATTTTCACTGAGAACAGCAAGTTTGAGTGTTTAGATGAAAAGCTACAAACAACAGCAACAACAACAGCTTAAACCTAAAAGAAAAAAAGAAGAGGTATAGGAAGAAAAATGGACGAAAAAAGGAGAAAATATAAGGAGCCCTACGTAAAATCATGTGTCTAATCCAAGGGGCGACTATCAGACGATGCGTCCTGAGATAGAAGTGCTCCTCCGCGCCTCCAGTAAGGAACCCTACCCAATGCAAAACAATTTACTTATTCTCTCGCTTTTTGGGGTATTCCATACTCGATACTCTGGAACGGTCTCTTCGCTGACCTCGGTGAAGTGATAGGCCATATTTTTAGCCAAAACAACTACCTTGTAAGTAGTATTCTTCTAAAAGTAGGCCTGCGATAAGATTAGTTGCAAGATTTTCTGTCGATGGATACCATCCATCCGGCGGGGTTTTTCCTCTGCCGAGGAGAACTATTGCGAAACGTGCTCAATTTAAACCAATCCAAAAAACGGAGAATATGTAGTGGTGAACTAATAGTATGCACAGATTCACCCTTATGCAAACCGGTGACGTCGTAGATGAAGGGAAAACATCAGAGTTCATAAGATTCTCTGTTTTAGAAACGTTTAGTGAAGCTAACCTCTTTCTCGGCTTTTTGCTTCTCCTGCACATCTTTCAGTTTGTGTTTAATCTTCTTTAACTCTTCATTCTCACTCTTGAGTTTCTCCTTCAGGTCATGTATTGCAGACACTTTGTTCTTGTTGTCCTCCTCACTGCTCTTGCCTTTCCAATATAACACAATAGCTTAATCAGTTCAGTCGTGGATGGTAGAAGCAAACAGCAAAGAAAAAACGACGAGCAAGTTGGTTTTCCCGATATTTCGGACAGTCAAGTCGTCCTTCTTCGGGGGATTTAATGAAAATACGGAAAGCCGTTGCACTATGTAGTAAAACGTTTACAGTTTGATATATGATACAAAATATCGGGAAAACCAACTCGCTCGCCGTTTTTTCTTTGCTGTTTTTTTTTTCATTACAGTGTATTTTAGTTACTTTAAAAACAGCAGGATCTTGATTGTGGTCGAATCTTATAGAGGTTTCAATGAATAGTAAAGTCCGACGAGTTAGCAGGTTTAAAGCCCAAAAGTTAAAACCACAGCCTACATTACAGTACTGTTTGAATGTTCACACTGTTCGATTTTATGCCCGGACCCACTAAAAGAATTCCTCTGCAAACTTAAAGGTTCATTTACACCCCTTCGCATGTAACATGTTTCTGACCTAACACTTCAAAAACTCCCAACATTTTAATTTTTTTTAGCGTTAGGGCTTGACAAATGCCCTGATGTCAACCCAAAATCTAACTAGACAATACACCATTGCAATTTTTACCACAGGCGGAAATGCAAACAATCCGCACCTCGGAAAAAGGTCCTATTTATAAAGTTTAATCCTTCCCGTGGCGCAGTCGATGACGTCAAATACAGCATTTGCCAGGATTTTCCGACCTTCTCCCGTTGTGGTCATTAATCCTCTCAAAAAGTTCGGACGCATTTTAATACCAGTTCGGACAAAACTTGTTCGAAAGCTAAACCCTTCAGAAATTTTTTGACGTCCAAAATTTCTAACGTAATTTCTAGGGGGATCAATAAAGACTTTTTTCTTCAAAACTGTGGACCTGTTGTCGACACGGCAAGGCAGTTTTGTGAATTGACAACATCGTTCTCCGGATCATCAATCATATCAACGTCTACGTCATGTTCACTGTTGTCCATTTTTTCATATTTTTACTCTTGCTAAGTCGATGGACGAAAACACCAAATTATCCGTGAACTGTACACTTGTTTGAGGAACAAACAAGAGACGATGAAAATAGTTGGTAGGCTGGAATCGACGAAGCGATTAACGTGAAAATGGACCCCGAAATAACATTAAAAAAAAATTAGTCCAAAAATCATTCGTCTGAAATATTATCAAATAAAACTTTCGAAATTGAACGCGTCCGAAGAGTCTCCGAAATTCTGGGGGATTAATTTACCTTCCATCTTTCTCACAAAAATAATTTACTTCTGAAGGGAAAACGGTTTGAATTCTTACCGGATTCTGCCATCTTGGAGTAATCCGCAATCTTTGATTGTAATTCATCTTTGAGTTCATCGACAAGCTTTCGCTTCTCTTTGAACTCGGCAGTCAGCTAAAAACAAAATCACGACGTGCAGTGAGCTTTGCCATCTTTTTATTATTATCAATTTGAATTGATTTTGAGAAAAAAACTCCGTTTCACAGGAAACCATAAAATAATGGTTTGATTTTGTACTAGAACACAAGCGACGAAAAAGGATGAGCAACTCAAGTCGCGCTTCGGGCGACACATGGCCTGCACGGCTGGAGCTGAATCTAGTGTCTGTAGCATAAATCAACAAATCAACTACCGGGTAGGAGAATTGCTACTACTACTCCCGCTGGATGGGATGCTTATCCATTGCAGGGTTTCCCTACGTTTTTTTCCCACCGGTAGCTATTAATAAACCTGGGTGGAGTTACAACGCGGAGTTAAGTTACTTCAGTAAGGAAACCAAACAACAATGCCGAGTTCAACGTAGCCCCCAACCACCAAGTCTCCGATCTGCCCATAGAGACTCCGGCGCGCTAACCACTACACTGCAGCGCCTTCACAACGATGGAGAGGATAGAAACGCCGCAGAGACTAAAGTTTTCAAATGTGGTTCCAACTTAAACCTGGAAAAATCTACTTGCCTCATTTAGTTAGAACTCTTTCATTACAAAACTCAAGGGAACATCTGAGTTCCAATTTTAATTACAGCTTTAAGCGACAACACGTTGACAATTCCGTAAGAGGACGAGCCAGTTTTACAATCGACAGCTCTCTGACATGAGTCTTACTGCTACGCTCTAAATGAGTCTAAACTGCTACATATCGAGACCATCTCGTCGCAGCTAGCAAGCAATCCGTCTGTATAGCGGTTAAAACAGGCAAAAAGGGAGGGAAAACAGAAGGGGCTTCCCTTGGTCTAGAATACGTCTCACACACGGAAAAAAGGGCGGTAGAATGGGCGGGTTTTCCATGCACTTTATAATAATCCAGTCGTTTCAACAGACGACACACACCTGCCGCAAGAAAGGGGCGGGAAAAGGAATGATTTCTCTGTTTTTGCATTTCGTTTGCACAGAAAAAAAGAGAGAGATTTTAGAGTCTGACCTGGTCTTTCTCCTTCTGCAGGGCCATTAACTTTTCTTGTACTTCCTTATTGTCTCTTTTCGTGCTGTCCATTACCCAATCCAAAATACCCTGAAAAGAATTCCATTTAAGTAATTTTTTTTTCAATAATGACCTAAACCGGCATATAATTAAGCCGGTACATTTTACGGAATAAAAATTACGTTTTGGTCCAATTATCCATTCAGGTGACAGGCAAACGGTAAACGATAAAAGTTTGCTATTCGTCTAATCAGCAATGTAAACGATGAAATTCAATTTTAGCGTTACGCAGAGGGCAGCTAATAGATTAAAGACGACATGCTTTGCTATTAAACAACAAAAAGCCTTAACAAACCTAATGGCAAGTCGAAAATAAACTGTCCTGACTTCTCACTGACTTTGAGATAGAATTACACGTGTTTCCCTGACGTGATGCAAAATTGCCCGATTTTTCCCTGGCTTAAAGAAATGTACGCTTCTCCCTGACTTTCCCTGACCGTAGCAACTCTGGCTAACATGGCTGTATTTCGCGTGCGCTTCCAAAAGAACAAAGTACATTCAAAAGATTCGTTCAAAATTCACCTTGTTAGCTAATGTTATTCTCCTTTCTTCATCATAATGTTCTGATAACCTCTCTCGCTCCTCCCACGTTTGCCTTTTAGCTGTCTGAAGATCTTTTATAAGCTCCTGAATGAAAAAACAAATGAATACGATTGAATTGTTCACAAAATTTATTTAAAAAAGTCCAAAAGACAATGCGAGGTTTTAATTTTTGGGGATTTATAAGGCATATGCCTCAAAAAGCACCGTTAAAATTCAAAACGAATCTAAACAAGCATTTCAACTGGGCTGGCAAATTTATAAATACTGCGCCTTTATTTTTATTTGTGCATTTTGTAATTTAAGACTATCTATGTACTGTGCAAAGTCAATCGATATTTTTAGTGATTTTTGTTACAATGCAGGGCTCTATTTACACCAGCTTCTGAATTAGATGTCCTGTTCAAATATTTCAATAAACAAACAAACAAATAAATTTATTTATTTATTTACCTCCATTTGTAGCACATCATCCTTGCTTGCCCCTCCTGCTCTGCCAGTAGTTGCCAACTTTTCTCTTAATCGAGATATTTCATCTCTAAGATCCTGAATTATCTTCGTGTTCTCCATCTGATTTTAACAGAATTTTCTTCGGTTAGTAGACTACAATGATTCTATTAAGACATTTTCCCATGCCTTCTTAACATCCGTCACAGCATCCATAATTATTTCTAATCCTGCAAAACCTGTTGTAGTTTCTATTTTTCTGCCATGTGCTGACATTTACGTTGCCAAACCAGAGTGCTCTAGAATTTTATTTCAACTCTAGTGTTAGAGTACAGATAAATGGATGCCAAAACTTGAAATCAGAAATTGAAGCAAAAGAATATATGTAACTGATGCAGGCAAGTGCAGAAAAGGTAAGGCCATGAAAGACAATTCATGATTGATTTAAAATTAAGAAGAAAGAACCTTTAATGTGATTGATTGATTGATTGATTGATTATTGGATGTAGCACTTGATTCAATTCTTAAATTGTTAACAAGATCATAATAAGACAACTTGCGCTTGAGTACAAAGAGAAATCACTGCGTTTAAAGTATAACCTCATTTTTCTTGACAGCATTTTCAATGACTTTTGTCCTGTTTCCACACTGCATGGATGCCAAAGTCTCCTCATAATCAGAATCTAAAAAAGAAAGAGCAATTTTACATTGAATGAAGTTTCACTCCGCCAATAACTGTTAACTGTAAAGATTACAATTTATGTAATTCCAGAATTACTTGGCGGTGCATCAATGATTCTAAGGTTCAGAGAAAAGAGTAACCAAGGGATAATATGAGAGTCTTTATGAACCTGAAATTCAATCGAAAATAATCGCCAGTCTTCATTCAAAGATCAAAGTTGATGTAGAAATCAGTTGAATCTTGGCTACTGGCCAGTATTATACACTTTTCATTTCCACGTTTTCTTATTATGGAAAACATATGAGATTTTAACTGTGTATTTTTGACTGTAAGACATAAATTGTTAAAAATTCCAATCATTTTTCTTACCAGCAGGGGATACTGTGGTAATCATTGCAGTATATGCACTACCTCCAAGAGAATCCTAAACAGTAAAACTGTGATTAGCATAAGAACACTTTTTGCCAGATGCAATCATTGTTATAAGAGAATTTTGCACACACACTTTTGCACACAGTGACTTAATGGCAGAACTTTTCTAAAGCTTGGGGGAGTCAAGAGAGGATTTAACAGCTCACAATGTAAGGAAAAAGGTTACTTAAACACTTCTTACCTGTAATATTCTAGTAAGTTTGGATTCCCTATAGGGGATGTGTCCTTCCTTTTTCTTGGGGTCTGCTAGGGCACTGACCACAGCATTAAGGGCACTGATTCTAAAAAACAGCCAAAAATTAAATATTTTGTCAGTTATTTATAGACTATAAACAACCGATTTTTTAAGTAAACTGAATTCAGTTTGTCAGGCCTTTTTCTGTGACCACAAGGGAAACACTGCTAGAATCCCTGAAGTCACTTATTGCCTCCAGACATCAGGTTAAGAACAAAGTATTCTCAGTTATTACACAGGGGCAACAAAGGACTTTTCTTTCTCCTGAAATAACTAACAGTGTTTCATTTACATCTTGTGATTTACAGAGATCACACCACCCAATCTAGGTTTTGAAAGTGTCCAATCTATCCAATCTAGGTTTGGAAAGTTACGGTATTTACTGACAACAATTTTTGCTCAATTTTACCTGTCTGTGAGCAAAATGTAGGTGGCTAAACATAATTTAGGGAAAGTTTTTGTACAGCCAAGAGGCTTCCCCTGTGGGGTGGCCCTTGGGACCTTTTTTCATGTCCACTTTGAGCTTATCATTGTAGTGCAACAGCTCCTGCTTTTAAGCAGGAAGTGAATCCTTGCAGAAGTGAATTCTTGTGTCCTTCCAGTCCTACTCTACCAGGCAAGTTATTTGTTACTTTTTAGTGTGTTGGTGCCGGTTGACAGCCACCCGTAGGATGGTTCCTTCTTGCCATGTCACCATGGATACCTCCCTGCTCTGTCCAGATTGCTTTTGATCAACCAGTTCCCAAGCTTATCAATTGGGGATCAGTTCAATCAAAACTTACCCCTTGTTTATGTAGCCTCCTTCACTCTGAATATTTAGATCAATGCCCTCCATTCTCTCAGACCCTAATTAATGCAACAGCAGAACACAATGAAAGGTACTGTGACAATAAAGTGTTTGTAAAGTCAAGTGTCTCATTAGGTTCTATTTCTTACCTGCCATATCAATCAAGGTTATCTTGGATCTTGCTCCATTTTCAGTGGATCCTCCATTACTCTTCTGCTCCACATGGATGGTAAACACACAATCAGACCTGCAGAACAAGAGATAAGCCACAATTAAAGCAGAAGTAATGTTCCCTTGGTGAATAAAATGAAGTTGATTTAATATTACAGCAGTCATTTTATTACCATTTTATTCATTTCAATAATGTGCACTTCAAATGAAGAATGAATTTAAAAAAAACCTAGTCCAGTGCTCAAATTTTGATTGGATCAATTCGTACAATTAACAGGCGATTTAGAATTTGGCAGGTTTTCTAATATGTATGACCTGTCAACTAAAGGAAACATACACTGTTTAGTTTTTCTACTCTTCTCTTAATGCAATCAATGTTTTCAATCCTGTCAGAATGCAAAAATGATTATTGCATTTTGATGTGATTGAAAAAGCTGGTAGCAGAGAAAAAGTGGAGAAAAAAAAACAGTTGACCATTGAAGGTGGTTCAGGAAACCTGCTAAATTCTCATGTGCATGGTGCATAAGATCACCTCAAAAATTTAATAAAAGCCAACAAAGATCTGCACTGCAAAGTCTCTACTACATTCACCAACATTAGCACAGTACCTTGATCCACCTGAGTTCTTGTCAACAGATGCCATTTTTCTGACCCTGTTCCCCTGCTCAAAGAGACGAGTAATGTCTTCACTGTTTTGCACAACAAGTTCAGCAAGCCCCTCAATGAAGCTGTCGGAAAAGACAACACAGGGTCAATTGAATTTGAGTTCATGGATGAAACCAATCAAATTTAAACATCAGATCAGAAATAAACAGACACGCAAAAAGAAATGATAAAAATGGACATCTTGCAGTCTTCATGGTGCCATATGTCAAGTTAACTTATGTTCAATAATCATGTAGATTACAACAAGTATTTAAAGTTGCAAATTTAGCATTTAATTAATATAATAGAGAGTGCAAAATAAAAATTACCTAGGCAAATAGTTTTGCACGAATGGAGTCTGATTTGCACGTTCAGATTGGGTTTTAGCTGTCTTATAAACAACATCTCGTGCACTAAACAGTCAAACTTATTTCTGCATTTCTCAAGCACAACAAAACACCTCAGTACTGGTCTTCAGGGACCTTCCCCTGTATGCTATTGTAGTGTTAGGAAATAGAGTATGAGTGGTGTTTATGTCCCTCTACACGTTCGTGTAATGTCCGTGCATGTAACCCAGTAACCAGTGCATCACACAGGTCACATTGGAATCTATAAACCACACGATGTTGGTTTACAATCAATGGCTTTGTTTCTTGCACTTTTAGTTCTTGGTCAATTTTGCAGCTCACAAACATGGGCTGGATAGTGGTCTGCAGTTTTAGGCTGAGGTCCTTGAGCTGTTTATTGACAATGCCCGCTGAGACTTGAATGATCTTTAAATTGTAAGACCACTGGAACAATGTCTCCTCAGTGTTTCTTTAGGCGGTGGTAAAGGCTGCTGCTCGGAAACCAGCAGAGGGACATAAACACCAGTCATCCTCTATTTCCAGACACTCACAAAAACATGCATGGGAAGGTCTCTGAAGACCTACTGAGGCATTTTGTTGTGCTTAACAAATGCAGAAATAAGTTTGACTGTTTCATGCATGAGATGCTGTTTATAAGACAGCTAGAACTGAATCTAAATGTGCATAATCAGACTTCAATCTTGCAAAAGTGTATTTTTTGTAATTTTTATTTTCGCATTCTCTATTATCACATGTTAATTTAGTGCCAATTCTACTTTAAACACCTGTTGTAATTTACATATTGTACATAAGTTAACTTGACAATGGTGTCATTAGCCTGCGAATACAGCCGCCTCTCATTCACGTCCCGCAACGAAGAGCGAAACGGGAAGAGAGACGTCTGCGATTCGCCGCCAAAAATTCCATACTGATGACGTAAATCTCCCGTCGATAATATGTGCTCATGCATCCACGTGTGTACGAGTGGCGCGAGTTGAAATATTAGCGACTTGCCTGATCCAGTCGGCAGATTAACAAAAACCTCTTCACCGCAGATAAAACTATAAAGAGCCTGAAACTGACTTTCTTTTAACGATGAAACATTGAACTTCGGACAGATAGATTGTACGCAGAGGCGAAAACTTTCCAAGGAAGGACGAGACGAATTCTCACTATTAGCGGCCATATTGGTTCTGAATTTCTCACATCACAACACTGAATAATTATAGAGCTAATTATGCAAAAATGTCCGCTCGTCCAATCAGCGTTCCTGTCCGGATTCTGGACAGATTTACGTCATCAGTATGGAATTTTTGGCGGCGAATCGCAGACGTCTCTCTTCCCGTTTCGCTCTTCGTTGCGGGACGTGAATGAGAGGCGGCTGTATTCGCAGGCTATGGTGTCATGAACACTCCGAAGCACTGGTTTTTATTGTTTGTTTTTTTGCGTGTCTACATTTAAGCAAATCATTATGGACAAGATCAGAAATAAAATTAAAAATGATCTCAAAACAGTGCATTTTTAAAAACCCTTACATTCCAAGCTGAGGATGCTGCCTGACTCTGAGATCCTGACCAGAAGGGTTCAGAAGGTCATGGATCATTTCTTGAAAGATCTACAAATTAATAACAATTCAATAACAAATAATTGGTAAATAGAGCAGTTTTCAATAAAGTGTCATGAAACAAAAACCAAAGTAATTACCTCAAACAGTCACAATAGGAGCAAACAATACATAATGAACCAACCAGTACTCTAAGTAAACAAAAGTTAATTACAGGCATGAAGTGCGGGAAAAAGTGTGCGATCATGTCATGGTTGGTTTTGGTTTTAACTGATTGGCTGAAAAAATTGCATTCATGAGTAACTTTAACCAATCACAAAGCATAGTAAAGCAAAACGAAAGCAAAATGCGAATTACTTTCTACTCTTATTTATCTACCATTGATAATAATGTAACACAACATTAGGAGAAGAAAATAAATGCATCTTGAAAAAACATCATTTGCAAATGGAGGCCCATTGGTGGTGTCTTACCTCATAAAATGAGACAGTGACAAAGAACTGCTTGTTTGGTGGAGCTTCATCGATATACTTGAACAAAGCCTGGTTCAGCTGGAAGTTAAGTGATACATGCATCTTGATTATCACCAAAATAATGCACAACCTCACTGATTAGAAAGTGCCATTTTTTATTACTGTCTAATCAAAAGTAATTAACACATTTAATTTTTATTATTTTTATAAAGTCTATAACAAATTATGTCAATTGTGTGGTTCCAGAAAATATCCATACCCCCACCACGGAGGAAATTGGAAATTCCGGAGGGGTGGGCGAGGGTCAAAAGCCCAGGAAAATCCAGAGGAGAGGGGGGTTAAACGGATAAATTACTTTCCAGAGGGTCAACTTCGATTCATTCTGATGTAAGCTGCAGATAAAGTTCGAAAATTACTACTTACCAAATTTGTAGATCTTTATTGTGGAATTAAATTAGTTTAACTGCTAAGTAAACACTTTTGTTAAACGTAAAACAGGTATTCTTTCTCCCAAAGGCGCTTTGGAAGCGATATTGGGGCGGAAACGAAATAAACATCGTCGTTGCGTAGAAGTAGCCGCCATTACTCGTTACCAGTCTTCGAGAAGACAGCAACGTGTACCAGGAGTGGTTACATTTTCTTATCGAGACCACGATGGTCTAAAGAACCTAAATTTTAAGCTTGCCTTCGTGATTGACGTTAATTATAAGAGTTGTTTACGAACAATCAGTCCGTCCTTAACTTCCCTATGTGGCAACTGGCAAGCGAAGCGCGATCTCATTGACTCGTAGAAGTCGTGTTTTACTAACAGGACGTACCTAATCGATATTTTCGATACTCGATAAAAGTCGATGGTAATCGATCGTAATCGATACTAATCAATTGATTAATATTGGAAATCGATAGAAATCGATCGCTCGCTTTCTTGTGATTATCGATTTTGATCAATTTTTGCAATTGGCTATCTATTTTATCGATTTGTTCGACAATTATCGAAAAAAATGGACGAAGTATATTCACTTTCGTAAAGTGTTCAGTTTCGGCGTCTGGTTGATCCTCCCTAGAATGAATCACAACTGACTAGAACTAATAAACAGCAGCCCACATATATCCAATTAACAGCCCCTTAACACTTTATTGATGATTGACTACAGGATTTTAAATTTTGCTAGAACATAAGAGGCCTACAAATCTAAACAAGCCCTCCGCGTTACAAGCCCTCCGCGTTATGCTGTCATGCGTGTCTCCCCACATTAGCGCTTGAAATTCTTCGAGAACGGGCGACAATTTCTCAATTTCTGCAGCTTTCTGTCACTTTTAATTTAGGCAGAGACTCTGGATATTTTTACAAAGATTCTCGAATACAAATCCGCGTAGCATTTCCTTCGCTTTGTACATTAGTTGGCGATATTTAATTCTCGTGAGTATGGCACAGACGGATGAGCACAGAGTACAGCGCCATAGGACTGCTGGACTGGAATATTGCCTGTCAGTGATCCTGGAGAAAGAAAATTAGAAAATTTGCCCTCCATCTGAATTAGAGAAAGAACTTACATCGTTTTAATCTTCAAAGTCGATTCGAAGGTAAGCTCAAGGGTAAGTTTTGATATCCCCCTCAGGAACAGCTTTCATCATTTTTCTGAGGAGATCGAATTGAATTTAAAGTATGGCTCACGTTTTTTTTATCAACTTTCATCGATGTGACAAAAAATTTTGTGATTATCGATTTCAATCGATTAAATTGACTAATCAATCGAAAAATATCGAGTACTATCGAGTATTATCAATTAATCGATTAGCTTTCCGATGATCGATTCCCATCGATTAGTTACGTCCTGTACTAAGCTTAGCAACGAGAATATTTATCGCGAAGTGTCGCCAAATACGTTTACGGGCTTTCTTGCTACTCTTGCACCTTCAAGTAACGGGCTCTTAACTGAGGGCTGGTATGCAGGGTAACGACTTTAGAGAACTCAATATTCGTTATTCTTTCTATTTTGATCATTTCCCCTTAATTTTGTTTGTGCGTTTTCTTTGTTCATGATCGCGTTCATGTTGAAGTAACGTTTATCAGCAACGCTGCATCTTTTCAAGCGAATTCTTCAATTAAAACGAACGTTTTACATGCTTTTGTCAAGGTAATTTTACAGCTACCTAGTATATCTGTTTGATGTAGAGAAGAACAGTTTGGTATTGGTAAGATAATATGTTATGAGTAAGCTATGACCTATAAGCTATAATCAGAACGGCTTAGCTTCACTTAAATTTGGATCAGTTGTTTCATTTTTAACACTCTCGCTTCTTGAACGAAACTTTCCAGAGGGGTTCCCCCCAACTGTGGAAAATCCGGAGGGATGGGGGGGTTACAGCTTACTTCAAAAAACGGAAAATCCGGGGAGGAGGGGGGTCCTAAGTGAAATTCCCTCCGTGGTGGGGGTATGGATATTTTCTGGAACCACACATTACAACAATAGCTTATGACAAGCTAAGAAGAATACAAAACAAAATATAAAACAAAATAAATTACATGTTTCCCATTGTATGTAATCATCCCAGGAAGAATATTCAGGATTTCTATTGATGGGGAGTTGGGAATGGGGGCACAAAATAAAACCCAAAATAATCCCTTGGGCTTGAAGCAAAACCCAAAAAAATCCCCTGGACCAAAATGAACCGCCAAAAATCCCTTACTGAATTTTGGAGCCTTACAAGCACCAAGTGATGGTTGTGTTTGTTTGTTTATTTATCATGCTATCGCAATAAACTTTCCCGGATGTACATGTACATGTATGTAGTAGTCATTCTTACAAACTATCCGAAATAAATACTTGCCAAAATTTTCTTACCCGCCCAAAAATCCTGAAATCATGAAATTCATACCCAAAAAAATCCTCACACCTGTCACTGGAAATCCGGAGTACCCCCCTGGGGTAATCATTATGTAAAGTAGACGTAAGGCGAAAAAATGTCTTGAGTGTTTGATTTGTTGGAATAAGATCCAGATTTGTCATGTTTTATGCAAAGGGCAGAAAAGGATTATGTGTGACACCGATAACATTGCAGGCCAAAGATCAGAATGTGATGCGTGAACATAAGTAAGAGGAACAGGACTCAATCTTATAGAGCTTATATGAAACTAAAGCAATGCCACACACTGAGGTCTGTTCCCAGACTAATCTGTTACTATATCTTACCAGTGGAATGATTCCAGGTTCCTCTTCTGTTCCCATCATTGTATGAGTTTTACCTGTGCCTGTCTATAGAGATCAATAGGTCGCAGCTTAACATTTAATGTTTTAATGCACTATCCAGTTAACAAATTTATTATCTGGTGATGTCTCTGGAACGTTCACCTCTCATTGCAGATACATCTTCAAAAATTATCTGTTCCTCTTTGCAGCATTGTTCTGAGTCACAAATGCTAAAATCTTTAAGTTTCAGACAATTTTTCTGTCCTTCTTCAGGGATTTAAAAGTTCTAAAAAGAAAATGGTGGTCCCAAACTGATGCACTTGTTTTCAAACTCTTAATGCCTGAAGAAGAGCAGTAAATCTGTCTAATTGCATTTGTAACCTCAGAACAACCCGCTAAAAGGGTAAAGAATAATTTTACAGTTAACTGTAATATATTGTTTACAATAATGGGATGAAGTTTTTCAACAGAGGGCAAGCAAATATCTAAAGTAAAAGATGGCAGAGCTATCTAACATGTAAATAATTCAATCAGAAAATGCCATTGCCAGTTTTTGAATAAAAGGGGAAAAAGCAAAACAAAAATAAATTAAAACACAGCAAATCACGAAACCATGATTGTTAATGCACTTTATTAATTTAATTAGCCACCCAGCCTACCAATCAGGCCTGTCTGTGAGTTACTAATTAAAATCATTCTTCGTCAAAGATTGGTGTCTTATTTCTTACCTGTCCATATGTATACATGGTTGCATTGAAACCTTCTAGAGCTTTTTTCAACAATGGCGCACCAAGATCATGAAAAATTTGTTCCTGATTTTAAAAAATATAAGGAAAGGAATAAAATGTAATGGCATTTAGTTGTTAACAATTAATCAAAATTACAGAATGTATAGCGTTTGCTCAATCTTTAACACATGCAGTTATCAGTTAAATAAATACAGGTGTGAACATTAAAAGATCAGTCAAAAGCCGATTTTTTTCAGTCATTAGTAGCTTTGAATAGTTATGCTATATCCGTTACTTTTGCTTCATTATTTTCTTGAAACAGTTGCCCAAAATAATTGTTATAATGTGACGTATTAATCTAACAGAGTGATCATGGTTTCTTATAAGTGAGGTAACTCAGATTTGACTGTCTATTGTGTAGTTCCAGAAAAAGTCCATACCTACCCCATGGAAGGTCATGGGAAATTCCTAGAGGGAGGGGGGTCTTAAAAGCCAAAGTAGGAAGCTAAACAAGAATTTCTTGTAGGGAGAGGGGGGGGAGAGGGTGCAAAACAAAAACCTTTTGTGGGAGGAGTATGGATATTTGCTGGAACTACACATGGTTAAATGTATTCAGTACTCACAGTTTTTGTGTCCCAAAAGTAACTGTGATCAAAACTAAAGGTGTGCTCCTGTAAAAAAATGATAATTATAGTTATTACTATTCTAGTTTTTAATATAAAAAATAAGAATGCCCTGTGTGATGCAAATTTTATTCTCTAACTCAACCCTGTCAAAATGTTTTGCAGTGGTAGGCAGGATAACGGAGTAGTAGGCAGAAAGGGCTCATTTGCATTTATCATTAGTCAGCATTAGTGAACTCCAGTGTTAAGAAGGCCGCAAATTATTGACTGTAGGCGGCAAAATTGCTGGCTGCCGGCACATTTACTTCTTCAGACATGTCTATACTTTTGAGACCATCCAGTTAAACATCATAGGCATTCAAAGGGTAGCTGTTTTAAATTAATGTATAACAGTGTACATGCTTGTATAACCTGATGCAAATACAAAGGAGAGTGTGGGAGAATTTAACTTGTTCTCACTAGATTGTAAGTGATAGAAGCAGAAGCAGAATCATAAGAAAAAGAACATTTTCTGATCTTCCCAACTCCAACTCTCTCGACCTTAAAAAAATCACTTACGGCCTGATTTTGAAATTACTAGAACACATGAGGCTTAATGCTTCTAATTCAGACTCTGCTTCCAATTTTGTCAATCGTACTGAACCAGCCTCCCTTCATGTTCAGAAGGTAAGTCCTTGTGGAATGAATAAAATAACATTAAATAAATAAATTACATTAAAATTTTCTGGCTAATTTGGAAGACAACCTTTTCCACAAATTGTAACAGTTACAGCTGTGAACCTTATTTTAATCCTTATTTTGTACTCACCTTTGTGTTGGTTCCAGGGTGTGGATTATGTATAACTGTTTTTTCAGCACTCATTTTAACCACTCTTGTTGCAGACCTCCCTTTTTCACTGTCTGTATTGTGAGTATATTTGAAATGGGATGAATTAGGATAACAGAAAGGTTCTCACAATAACTGAAGCAGAATCCTATTTGAACATATCACATCCTATTGCAAAAAAAAATGTTTAAGGGGACCCAACCCCCAGGTGTGGGGAGAGGGGGGAGGGGAGAGTGCTGAGGTATATCAGTGATGGGGATGTGCAAATGTTAGTTCAAATTTTCACACCCAAATAAGGTTCATTAGTCTAAATCTGGAGCCCCAAAAAGGCCAATGTCCCAGAATGTAGCCTCAAAACGTTTTTTTCATCTGCATTATAAAAAAAACCTTTTTATCTGCTTAAAAAAAGAGAAGCCAAGACAGTCCAAGACAGTTTACACTTCCAACTTTTTTTCATTCATCAAGCATCTGACAGATAGAAACTGCTGAATTTTGCCTGTTCATTAAACTGAACAGATACAATACAATTGAGAACTCTGGAGGTAAGCATGCTCTTTCTCAAGCCCCAAAAGTCCTGCTGAAATCTTCTGATGCCCACTATAAAATTTCTAACCCCCCAAAAATCTCAAATCACTAATTTCAAACTCAACAAAGGTCTTCCCATCTCCCCCTCACTGACATACCTTTTCCCACTTCCAGTACGAGAAGGAAATGGGAAAAGTGATCTGTTCACAAGGCTTCTGGTTGCTCGAGAATTCCCAATAAGGATTCTTTATCCTGCCATAGGTACTACTTTTATTAACTCTTTCCTGTCCAAGGTAAATGCCAAGTTTTTCTAAATTGGCAACTATGAACTGGTATACAAATGTACCACATGTGATATACGATTTGAAAGGTAATTTCTGGGGTATGCTGTAAATCACACTAACAGGGATGGAGGAGGTCTCAGATTAGACTGAGAAGTGTCCAAAATGAAACAAAATTTTCAGAAAAATTTTTTCAAAAAAAACAGAAAAAATTTTCCTATTCCTCATACATATTGGGTATTTAAGCCCTAGACTATAAGTTAGAGGGGTGGTAAATCAGGTCTCATATAGGAGGGGGTTCAATTTTATGCCTTCAATGTGCAGATCTTTCCAAGATCTTTTGGCTGTGAACATTTCACTCAAATTGAATATATATTGAGCATGTAATGGCATCTTGTGCCATAATTGGCACTCTTGAGCATTAAAGGGTTAACCCTTTAAGCCCTGGCATCATTATACAAATTGTCCTTACTACTCGCCATACATTTCATTGAGTAATAATTGGGAGAGATTGTTTAAACAAAATATCCTCTTTGTAGATCATCTCCTTAATTCTCATGACCTGTTTGAGTAACAATGCAACAGATTTGATGAGGAGAAATTTGATGCTGATCACTATTGGGGCTTGACCCTTTAAGCCCTAAGCCCTGATGAAAATGAAATTTCTCTTTACATGATCACTACTGGTTTGAACATTTAAATGACAAGAATAAAGGAAGTGATCACTGAGGATAAGATGTCTTGATATTTAGGCAAATTCTCCTTACTAGTTCCATAAAAAATATGTGGAGATGAGTAGTGAGAATATGCATTTTTATATCAGGACTTAAAGGGTTAAAAGGTTAAGGTTGAGTTCCATTAAAGACTGTATAACTTTTCCTGTGCTTTTAAGCAACTGCTAATATCACTTGCTAGATTACTATAGAGATCACCCACTGATATTTTTTATTCTCTCAACCTCAAGCATGTTGATATTATAAACCACTGTAACTTAAGTTAATCTACAATTTTATCAGCACAACGCTATAAATACATAACATATATTTGCTTCCTCCCCAAGCTGTAACAGCTAGTACAACCTTGATGTGGATATAGATCTATCTGATCAAGTGCACTTAAACAGAACATAGCAACACGATCGTATACAGGGTTCATTTTTTGGGATGAAACCAGATTCTGAGATTGTACAAATTATAACCCAGGAATTTAAAGTACTTTATGATATCAGCTTTACGCCAAATATATCACTTCTAAAAGAAGTTTATGGTACAAGTTTACAGCTATGATTTCTAGCAAAGCTAAACACCACACAGTGATTTCTCTGGGATGTTAACTACCCAGAACAGTGAATTAGAAGATCAAAGAATTTCGAATCTTACCATTAAAAGGCCTGCACCGGGCTGCAACCCGAACATTTGTCCCTCCAGAAGTCTTCATGAAAGAAAAACAGGAGTTAAAACGCTGCCATAGCGTAATACTATTAAAACTGCATAAACCATCCAGTTACCATTTTAATATTTTTCGCGTAACACAGGAATTTTGCTGTAATCACCAATCCGCCATACTGCTTGCTGTCCGGGCTTCCTTGCGGGAATACGTGACGTCACGATCAAAACATAGCAACAGCGTAAACAGCCTGGGAACTAGGCACAGAAAAAAAATTGTAGGCACAGTTTTTGGAGCAGAAATGTTTTTTCTTTTCGTTTTTTTTTTCTTGGTACTGGTACTTCGTAAAAGGTGCAAAGATCTATGACTACAGTCCATTTTTTTTCTCGAATCAGTGAACACGTAAGCATCCTACATAAATTTTGTGTTCCTGGATCAATTGTATGTATAAGTATTAAATCAGGTTTGTGGAAGATATTTTTTAAAGAAACAAATATTTCATTGACTGCTGGCTGTCACTCTTTTCCTCATAAATTGGCGCTCGAACAAGCTAAAGAAGAGAAAAACTTGCGCAGAAGCAAACTTGAAGATCGCGTGAAACACGCGCGCACCCGCGGGCCGCGGCGGGTGTCCGCGAAATCTCTTAATAACAAGAGACGAGGTGGGCTACTTGTAGTCCAAGCTAATTCAAGCATAAAAAATAAATCAATTAGTTTGCCTTTATCAGTTTATTATATTTTACAATTACAAAAAGGGAGTCTTTTTTCCGCTGGGTTCCGGCGCTTGGGCTCCGAGCGGCAACTTTAGAAGAACCGTTTGCCGCACATGCCCCCATGTTAACTCATCCAACACAATTGTAACACCCAAGGGGCATGTTAACATCACAGGTCACTACAGCTGTACAACGGAGAACGTGGTATACTGCTTAACATGCGAGAAATGTCCATCGACCGTATATATTGGGGAGACTGGACGCAGGATGGCAGACCGATTCAGGGAACACCGCAGGGATGTGATCAACGGCAGGAATGACCTTCCTGTACCTGCACATTTTAACCAGCCGGATCACTCCCAGCAGGATATGAAGGTCGCTGTCCTGAAGGCAGGCCTGGTGAACCAACAGCACCGCAAGAAACAGGAGATGCGATATATCTTCAAGCACGGAACTCTGGCTCCGAGTGGATTAAACCACGACTTTAGCTTCACGTGAATTGACTTCTTTGTCTGATCGCGCGTTGTCTCGCGCGCGCGGCAACGTGCGCGAGCTTTTATTTAAATACGCGAGATATACAACGGACTTTTTAACGTTGAAATAGTTTTGACCCCCTGAAGAAGGCAGCATTGCCGAAACGTCGGGAAAAGTATTTTGACTACAGCGTAGTATTTACCTCTTTTGTCATTCATACATTCAGCACCTACTCTGCGCAGGGATTCTTATTCTTATTTTTATCACTCAACTTTAGAAGAATACCGCCAAGTGATTGGCAGGTGAACGTGATTGAGGGCATGCGCAGTGGATTCCTCTCATTCCTCCAGCAATGCGGCATAAATAGAATTCCCGCAGCAAAACTACATGCATGAGTGCGATTTATTTCAAAGAAAGTCTTTATTTTAGGACAGCTGAAATCCTGCTCCCGGTTAGACGGAGGGCAAGGTGATGACCATGAGAAAAAGCATAGTCTTGAAGTTATGCATTGCATTTTAGAGTGTTGTCGTAGCCATAGTTTCGAGTGGAAAGCCGAGCGCGGTTAGTAGCTGTGTGTAGAATGACCGATGCTCGCAAGCCGCGAAAGTGCCAGATCATAATGCTGGATGACCGGCGATTAGATCTCTTGGTTCAGGTAATGTAAATGTCTGTATTTACTGCCTTGAGAATTCAACAAAACCTTTAAATGGAGTAGATTTGTCATAGCGAGGCTAATATCAATCGCGTGAATGTTATTCCCGCTTGCAGCCTCGTTTGATGTCCTGCGATCTGCTAGATATGGTTGCTTCGCAAGTCGGACTTCACGAGAAGGAATATTTTGGCCTATCGTACAACGATGACACGTAGGTTGATTGTGTGCTATTTATACAGCGATTTTAAAGGCTTAAATGGTTTGTATTGCCTACTGCAGACATGTTTAAATTCAGCAAAAAGCGATGTAAACATTTGTCTTTCATATGTTTCTGGACAAGCGTCTCTGAAACTCTGCGACCTAACACAATTTTAATTCAAGCTTTGTAAATGTATCGATGTTCTGTGTTTGTTAATACTCTTCATTTAAAACATTTGCTTTTACTGCTTTCTAACTCCTTAGCAGTTGCAAGGTATTTTAATTTGTTGTATTAGTGTTGTATAATTTTTTGTTCTTCCATGTGAAATCCAAAATTCTCTCTAATTTGATTTCACCTCCTCTTAAAGGTGGTACGTGCGATGAGCTTATACTCATATTTTCACTTTTATTGTCATGTTAACACTGATGTATAGTGCAGCTTATTTCTTAATCGCGTTAAGTTAATTTTTGAATGTTGAAAAGGCGAATTCACGTTCCATTTTGCTCCAAGTACCCATCCAAATTCGTCGATCATATGCGCATGTTTAGTAGGAAAATTTTGGTGTAGGTATAAATAGGTGGGATCGTTATTTTCTCATGGACTCTTGCTGTTTTCCTCGTTGTTTTTTGTTTGTGTGTGTCAGAGATGAAAACGAATGAACTCATTCACTCATCAAAATAGGTACATTTCACCGAGCGGAAGAAGGTGAATTTATAACGTTATTAATTTAGAAGGTTGTCCGTTGAAGCATTTGGTGTAAATGGCCACAAAATTTATTTGTAACATTTCAACCTTGGAAAATGTTTGCAACATTATTATCTGCTGTTCCAGTTATAGATAAAGATAATTCTAAATCAACTCAGATCATTAAATTCACAGTTTTTCTCCGGCGATAACCCGAGTTACGGCTTTCCGTAAGTCTGTAATAAATATTTCAAGCATTTCCTGGGTCAAGTCTAGAGGTTTTTAAGAAGGAAACTACGTAAAAATAGCAAACTTGTTGTCGCTTAGGAAGTGATGATTGGTTTGGGTGTTTTTGGTGAGAAGAATAATGAGGTTAAGAGTCTTTCTTAAGACTTGTGACGTAAGAATTCCAAAGTTTATTTATTTTGAAGGATTTAGTTACAGATCTAGAACACGTGAAGAAAATTTGTGCATTTGGCAAACCATTTAAAAATTTCATCCATTTAGAATGATCCACCGTGACAAAAGCACTTAATATTAATTTGGAATGTAGAAACAGCAAGCTATTTTCTCTGTACTTGTAAATGTTGAGAATTATGTGAAGTGTCATCATTAACTTGAGCTTTCAATTATTTACATGTATTTGTGAAACTAAGGACAAATATTTTTTGATATCATGGTTCCATTTAGAGGCTGGGAAAATTATGTACATCCAACAGGTTGTAAGCTACACGTTGCATGTAGATCTATGAAACGATAACTTTGTTTTATGACAAAATTTGATGGGAGCAGGTCATGAAAACAAAGGATTTAATCATGACAGGAAATTTTTTCTTGGCCAGCTTAATAACCAAAATTTTCTGAGGCAAATAATGAAGTGTGGATAAAGGCATTGAGAAGTCTTCTGGTGTTACCCATCTCTGAATAACATGTAGTATGATAGTGGTGTTTTAGAACTAATTTTAAGTTAACTTCCTTATAGATTACTAAGTTTTGTAATTCATATCAGTTGAGTAGCATTTAATGCAAGTGGTTATTTCCGTCATGAAATAACTGAGATGCTGCACATGCTGTGATTGGTTAAACATCTATTGTTTATTAATCCATTGGGCAAGACAAGACGCAACACCTTTGACTATAAATTTGGATGATTTGATGAATGGCTGGTTAACCTGTAAGACAAACCGATGGGATGTTGCATGAATACACGGACAACTCCTTTGGTTCAGCTCATACTCTGAAATTCTGATGCTTACATGTTTTTCTAGCTATACCCTCAATTTTTCAGTCCTTTAGTGACAGCAGTGTGATAACCAGTCAAAAGAATTTGGAGAAAGATGAATATTTTTAAACTGGGATGTACATACATGTACTTGTATCTCTTCATAACCCCTTAAAGCCCAATACTGATCAACATCAAATTTCTCCTTCTTATATGAGTGCATTATAATAATGCAAGTCCTGAGAATTAAAGAACTAGTCAATTGTCTTGATTTTTATACAAGTTCTCCCAACCAGTACTCAACAAAATGTATGGAGACCAGTAAGGAGAATGTATATATATATAATGTGTAGTTCCAGAAAATATCCATACCCCCCCCCCCCCCCCACAGAAGGGATTGGAAATTCCAGGGAGCGTGGGGTTCTCAAAGGCCCCAAAATTTAAAGCAATGTATATATGAAGCTAAATTGGAATTTCCAGAAGGGTGGGAGAGAGGCTCATAGGGCAAATCCCTTCTGTGTGGAGGGGGGGGGGGAATGGATATTCTCTGTAACTACACAATGATGCTAGTGCTGAAAGGGTGAGGCCCTGTTAGGGGGGGGGGGGGGGTCTGAATAATGCACAATCCTGGGTAGATTTTGGAAATAATCCGTATCCCAATTTTGTAAACAAGGTATCGCTAAACCAAAATTTTATTTTATATCCCTAAAATACAATTCTAAAAAACAATAATCTGTAATCTTTAAATTTAGTGGCTAATAATCCGTATCCCTTCTCTAAAAACCCCCAATAATCCATAATCCTAAAACCCTAACAGGGCCTCAAGGGTCAAAACAAATCTTTAATCAAGTTCTTACCTTTACTTCTCTAGGAATAACCAGAACTGGTTACGACTTGACAAACGAGTTCTCGATCATGACCTTCCAAGATATCAAGAACCCATTATATTAACGTTTTGTGTCAGGTAGAGACAGCTCTCTTTTGTGTAGTTTTAATTTATAAGAGTAATCTGCATTTGTTTCTTCGCATACTTGTATGCAGTATGTATGTTAACTAGTCTTTTTAGTTGACCTACATCTTGTTTCTTCTTATAAATCTCTACAATACTACCGGTATGTCATTTTTGTAAAGGTAATCTGCATCTTGTTTCTTAGAAATGTATACAGTATTTAAGTCACTTATAAACCTAACAAATTTATCTACTGCAGCTCACAATGTGTCTCCCAGTAGCCAGGTGTTTAGTGGAAGAGGTCAGGGGGGGTGGGAATCCGGGAGAAAAGGGGGGGGAGACAAGAAGTGTACAAGAGACAGGAAAGGAAGTAGTGGGAAGCATGATTCCTAAGGTGGTGAGAAGTGGGTGAAATATGAAAAAATTGCATAACATAAGCATTGCATAACATTTTGCAACAAAAAAAGTTCAACATGGTAGCCAACAAAAAGGGGTGCAAACTGGGATTAAAGAGCATTTGGTGTGTGTAGAAGGTGGTGGGTTTAAAAAATTAGGATTTTGTCATTTAATTGCTGTAAACTAAGGAAAATGTCAGTTAAGAAGGCAAAAGGATATGACATGAAAATAACATAGCAGTGTAATGGGAACAGCTGCTGCAAATGTTGAATGGGAAGGACAATGTAGTAAAAAATGTGGCCAGAATAAGAGATTTATGCAATTAAATTTCAGTGAACATTTCAGAACATTTCAGTTGGAAAAGGTATAGGATTGTCAGTCTCCTTGGACTTAAATACATTTTGATAGAGATGTCAGAGACAGCCTGTGATGCTGTGAAACAATTGTTCTGCGTCTGACATGAATTCACATTTTTCAAATTTGAGTCAATGTCAAGCCAGATTTATGGTCTGTCAATTGTGGCACCAGGCGGTCATCTCCCAATAAATTTATTAGTCTATTTTCTCTTTTACAATCCTTCGTTTTAATTAGTTTCCTCCTAAGAAACCATTGTCACTTACTGACACATAATCTTGTCTATTTTTCCTCCCAGTAACAAAAACCATTGCCTTTTGCAAGCATAACCACTTTCAAAATAATCTTGAACCACAAGTACTGTAAACCACCGAGGGCTCAACATTTTTTTGTATGACTGTGTGTGTGTAAACAGCAATATTTTATGTTCTTTTTCCCCAGGTTTTTTGTCCCTAATATTTTAATCTTGAAGGAAACAATTACAGTCGAACTTTTCTTCCTCCAAGCACGGATACTTATCTTTAAGGTATGAAGTGAATGTTGGAAAAGAATGTGACCTTTTAAAGAAGTTTGATTAGTTTTGTGTACATCTTTGGTGGTCTGGTGAAAGGACCAGTATTGCCAACCATTCTTACATATTATTACTTGTTCAAACATATAGGTCAAGAGAATTAAGAAAATGGTCACCAAATGTAACATGTCTTGATGTGTATGTAAATTCTCCCAATAAGAACTATAGAAAATGTTTGGAGAATATTGAGGAGAACGTGCAAGTTGATCTTGGGGGTTAAAGAGTTAACCTGTCAGATCTATGACCTTAAGGTCAGGTGTTGAAGTTTGGTCCCTGTATCCCATTCTTTCCTTAACAAAAGGAGGACCTTCCTTGGGACTTGAACTTTTCTTATCCTTGTGGATAATGAAGTACCTGCTCTTAAGGGAGGTCTCTTTTTATCAGTGATAGGATGACAGGGTTGAGGATTAACTATCAATAATTCAGAAATATTCAGAAGGTGATGATTCAACAGTGTCATCACATTTGGTTGTTCTTGTAGGGCACAATCCAGTGTGACAGTGAAACTGTTTTTGAACTTGCTGCTCTTGCACTTCATGCAACAAGTGGAGACTTTACAAGGTATGTCATTGTTGTGCAAGTGTATTATTAAACAAGAATCATGTGTGAATGCAGTTGAAATAATTATTTTGAGCACAGTATCACTTGCAGTCAGTAGTGTCTCCTCTCAGAGTGGTCAGTTATATCAATTCCAAGTGCTGCTTATGTACAATCAGACCACCAGGGAATCCTACCAAATAAGGTGGGGGGGGGAGGGGTAACCCTATGATGGACTAGCATTCCATTCAGTGGGAGGGGTGCTCAGTAGTGATTCTCAGACTACATGTTTAACTTTGCTTTAGTTTAGGAAAACCAGAGTAAACCCTTTAAACCCTAACAGTGATAAAAATGAAATTTCTCTTAACATCATCACTACTTGTTTAAACAATGAAGTGACGAGAATATAGAAAGTGATCACCAAGGATAAGATGTCTTGTTATTTAGACAAATTCTCCTTACTAGTTCCATATAAAATATATGGAGAACAGTAAGGAGAAAATGCATTTGCACTGCCTGTCTTGCTCAATCCAGCGAGTGGATGCAAGACTTAATAATAATAATCTTTATTGAGGAAACTTTTTCACTTACGTGGTTTTCGAAAAGGACCTCAAAGATTAATACTAAAAACTAAAATATCTACATTGAATAATAAAAATAAGAAAGATAATACCAAGGAACATTCCCAAGATCTTCATTAAATAAAGTCGCGTCGAAGTTCTTATAAGAGCGATACTCAAACATTCTTGGTTGGGCTTTAGTGTGAACACCGGCCTTCAAAATGCAAAACACCAGGTAATGGTCACTCAACGGAAACGGAATAACACCAGATTTAACAATGCGATGTTCATTATTGACAAAGATCAAGTCAATCAGGGTCTGCGAGGTGTCAGATATTCGAGTAGGCTCTTTTATTAGCTGAGTCAAATCAAAAGCGCGCGAGAAGTTGAGAAGTTCTTGTTTATCTTTCTTAGGCAATTTTGAATTTGGCATCATGTTTGCATTTAGATCTCCTAAAATGACCACATCCGATTTTTCAAGATCAACTGCAGGCATGCTATCTCGCAGAGACGAAATAAAAGTTTGGAAATCGGCATCTGGTGCTCTATAGGCACAACACAATAGCATTGGTTTGCATTTATCTCGAATTAACTCAATCCATAAACATTCCTGACCACCAGTATTGATATCGCTCCGCAAATGAAACACCAAATCTTCTCTAACATACCTAGCAGCTCTGCCATATCCCTCTTTATTGCCAGTGCGATCTTGCCTTATGCACACAAACCCAGGGAGTTTAATTTCTGCATCGCTTGTAGAGGAATCCAGCCAAGTCTCAGACAAAGTTAGCACGTCAAAAGTTTTGTTGGTAATTCCCTCAAGACGCAGAGAGTCGGTTTTATTTGCGAGACTTCGTATATTCAAGTGAGCAATCTTGAGACCTCTAGTGGACTTGATATCCCCAAATGTCTGGTAGCCGGGATTAATCTCAATGTCACCAGCAAGAGCAATAAGAGCTAGGGCAAAACAGGCACGATGAAAAAGCTTACAGAGCATTACACTCTTCAGCCATCCATTGGACTCTTGCCTTCGGGTCGGTTCGTTTCGATGAAATGAAGCACCTGCAACTTCAGTCCTGCAATTCATCTGGGAAGCAAAATATATCTCCCTATCGTTAAGCAAAGTGCTCTCACGTAAATATGAGAACCTGTAACTCTCAAAAGTGATGTAAAAACAGAGAAAAACACATAAATTTGCAGAGAGCTTGAAGCTGCGACCAACCGCCATGACCACGTGGTGAACTCAAGACTTCACCTTTTACTTTTTAATCAGTGCATTCCCTAGTGCATTTTGTTTCACTACCCTTTTTAAATTAATTAGAACTCCCTTTTGCTGTCTGTGCTTACCTTTTAACTATGTGTGATGGGTGTTCCAAGTGGGTTATTTTCATTCTTTTGCCGAGAAACTGAAATGTGGGCATCTTGGAAGCTACAGTGTAATTTCTTGGAAAGAAATGTAAGAGAGCAGCTGTATTTCCAAAATTTGTTCGAAACATTGGCATTTTGTACACACTACATGTCCTCCTGCCTAAAACCAGAGGAAAGCAGTCAGTTGTATTTACTTTATCAGTCCCCAAATTAACAGCAAAAGTAATTTATAAAATAAGAAAATCAGTGGTTGTCATTTATCTCAGAAAGTAAAGAGTAAGACAGTGTATTTTACATCTTTTTTAGTGAGGAAACAGCAAGAGCAGATCTAAGAAAACTTCCTGTTCTTCCAACAAGAACACTCAAAGAACATCCATCTATAACTTATTGGTGAGTTAAAATACAGTTTGAAGGTCCAATCCTACTGAGCAGCAAGATAGAGCTTGTGATTGACTAACTCTCATGTAAGAGAACTTGTCTATGGTGTCCAATTTATTTTTCAGTCAAGTCACTATATTTGAGACCCTTTTAACCCCTGCAATGTCTTTGTGATGTGCTGAGTAAAATTTTAGTTGTAACCCTGGCTTGTAGGGAACCTGGTAACTACTGGTCATCAGTCTCCCTTTTCCAGCATTGTTTTTCTTAGAATAGTTAAAAATTCTGTTAATATTTAGTAGGTTTCTAATATATTTTATTTTCACTTTTACTTTTACTTAATTTTTTTATTCTTGTGTCTCCAACTTTAAGAGGAAACTTTTTTTCTTGGCTATACTACATTCAATAGATTTATTATTTGGAATCATTGTTAGGCAATGGAATCCTTTCTCTGCTTTGCTTACAACTGTTTCTTTGAATGGTTTCTTATACATGTTTTTGTAGTGAAAATAAAGTCATAGCACACTACAAGAAGTCTGCTGGTCAGACAAGAGGGGAATCTATTGTTAGGTAAGCTGTTATTATTTAGTATCAAAAATTTCACTTGTTCATCACATTATTCAATGGTTTAACGTAGAATACGGGCAGATACTTTGCGAGTTGCATAGTATTTTTCTGAGCCCCAAGCAAGGAAAATATGAGCAACGAGCAAAATGTCCACACGAATTATGTGGTAAACCATTGAGTAAGAGATTTGTTATTCCACTTGAAAAAGTCACATCAAAATATGGTTTTTCCAGTCCTTCGGCCAGAGAACTTGAATGTGAAACCTGGATTTTGTAGTGCAATAAATAATTTTACTGTGGGATACCGTGGCATATTTTGCGCATTCTCTTGACCTCATATGGTAAAATGGCGCAGAGTGGAATTATAAATTACATTATCAATTACTGTTGTAAGTTGTTATTGTTGTTGTTAATTTAGTTTAACTAATGAATACACAGGCAAAAACTAACAGCATTTTGATGTGTTCACGACACAATTAATGTAAGAATTAACTGTTCGACTACTGATTAACATTCAAAAGTCAAACAGTTTGGTATGAATAGAATCTGATTGCACATTCAGGGAAGGTCTTAGTTTTTTTTTTATTGATTAGTAATTTCATGTACAAAAGACAATTTACAATGAAAAAGATTTGGCTGTTAGTCTGGGTTGCACTGTAATAAAATAGTTATGTATATGTAAGCTTTTTCATCTTTTATGATGATTTCTTCATTTAGGTACCTGTGTATATTTCAAAGTTTACCCACGTATGGTGTGCATTACTATGAAGTCAAGGTAAGAAAGACATCTTGTTAAATCTATAAGTTCAACAGAAGTAGTGGCTGCATAGGTCATGTGGTTTGTGACAATTATGCATGATTTCAAATGTCAACTTATGTCAAAAGCCAAATATCTCCGGACACTTAAATAAAGTCATTCCTTTATTCATTCCTTTTTTTTGTTTGTCACTCATTCATTCGTTCATTCATTTGTGCGTTCATTTGTTCTTTCTTATGTAGACACTCTTCATTCATTGATGCATGCGTGCGTGCGTGTGAGCATGCTTGCATTCATTCATTCGTTCGTTCGTTCGTTCGTTCGTTGGTGCGTTCATTCATCCATTCATTCATTCATTTATTCATTTATTCCTTTATTCCTAGAACACTGATCATTGTGTTTTATTCTTTTTCAATTTTTTTTGCTCCAGGACAAAAGTAACAGACCCTGGTGGCTGGGGCTCAGTCCGAAAGGAATCGGCGTATATGACCATGAAGATAAAATCAAACCTAGAAAGGTAATGTTAAGTTATTAGTGTGTTGAGGGTTAATTCTATTAATTACATTACAGTCGAAGCTCTCGTAAACAACCACCTCGGGAATTCAGAAAAGTGGTCGTGACTAGAGCGACCACTGGTTTTACAATGCTGATCACAACTAGAGCTGATCACTTAGGAGAGTGGTCCCAAGGAGAGCTTTGACTGTAATTCATAATTTCATTAATTTCTTTGGTTTAAATTCCATTGCTTTCAGTTGTGAACATTGAGGACTTGTTTCCTTACTTTTCAGAAGGTACACAACTGTATACAAATTTGACATATTCTCTATGGGCAGTCATAACAGCAATAGTCTTCCATCAAGAGACTGTTGACTGCAAGCAACTTATTAATAATAACTGTTTGTCATACAGTAGCTCTCATCCAGTGAGATTCTGAAAAATAAGGGGTTGTGAAGATTGTATAACTCACAGCTAATAACCTCTTAACGGAAATGCTCTACTACAATTTAAGATGGAATCCATCAGGAAATCGAGTAATCAGTGGACAAAAATCTTGTACCAGAATAATTTAAAGTATATCGCATTCTTTTTTACACTTTTTAAGAGCTATAGACGTAATAAGTTATCTGTAATAACACCAAAGACAATTTCTTATGGGAGCCCGTTAAATTAAATTTCAAATTTCACAGGAATTGTGTTAACACAGGTAAAATAGGTAAATTTTTATGCGTAAGATTTCATTTTGTGAAATTTGAAATTTATTTTCTCTGGCTCCCATAAGAAATTGTCTTTGGGGTTGTTACAGATAATAAATTACATCCATAGCTCTCAGAAAATGTAAAAAGGAATGCGATATGCATTAAATTATTCTGGTACAAGGTTTTTGTCCACTGAAAATTAAAATTACTCAATTTCCTAATGGATTCCGTCTTATCATCTCTCCACAGATTTTGTTGTGGAACCACATTGAGAACATTTACTTCAGAGACAGGAAATTTTCCATTGAGATTAGGGATTCCTACAGGTCAGTTGCATATTTTTGAAATAACTACGTGTGAATAAGTTCGTCATTGTAATGTCAAACTTTTTATGAGATTTCACAATATCATCAGTTGAAGGGGTGCCTGGAATAAAGCCCCAAGTGACTTCTGACTAACTGCTAAATTCTCCTTCCAACTTGCCTTGTATGTGCCTGTGGGTCAAAGGGAGAATTTGACATTAGATAAGGAGTCACTTAGAGTGTTACTCCATGCGCCTCTTCAGTTACTGTATCCCTCAGTAGGAAGTGTGGCATTGCACCCACCTAGGGATAAAAAATTGTCTTTTCACTGTGTCATGGAAAGTCATGGATTTAACCCCCATTTAGGGGCTCAGTATTTTTCTTTGTCTTATTTCTTGTGACAATCTAAATACAGTTTACTGGCTAAGTTTCATTACAATGTATTTTCTGGTTGTGTGGGTTATTAGGGAGGGACCCCAGGCAAATACTGGTGTCCTCCACCCTTCTCGGCTTTTACTTCATGTAGAAGACACAGAATTTGCAAAACAATAAACACAAAAACTCAAAACAATGAACAGGGAAAAACGATGCCCTACTGTACAATGAAGAATACAATACACTAGATGTTTTGCAAGTTCTGTGTCTTCTACCCGAAGTAAGACCCCCCTTCTCCAATTGCAACTGCTCTGATTCTGGCTTTGTTCAGTGCGAATCCTCAGGGAGGATTTCTGTTAAAACTTTTCGTCCATGTGATCTTAGACTGACAGTCTACATTGTCAGTTAAAAATGCTTTAACTTAAAAACTTGTTCAATTTCAGTTGCATTTTATGGCTTTTTTACAAACTAGGTCCTGGTTGTCATAAGTCTTTCATAGCACTAGAAGAATAATATTATTTTATATTTGGCTTTGCATGACTAAAACGTTTTGACAATTAAATAAATAACCAGTTACCTTCTTTAACTTTTATTGTAAACACACTTACAGGGCCATTTCAATTTTGTGATCTGTTTTTTTTTAAATTTAACGCTCTTTTTATCTAACTGTTGTTTTCATCTTGCATGCTCTGACAAACCTTCAGATACGAATTTAAGGACAATAAACTTTGGTATGTCACTTTCTGTTGACAACCTTTGTAAATAAAATATTGAAAGAATTACATATTAATGTGTCATAGAGCAGTTTTCAATTGAGTGTCAAGAGTAATATGATTTGTTTTCCTGTGTTCTGGATTGGTTAGAAAACCTACACCACTTTCTCAACCAATCACAGGCAAAACAAATTGTGACTTACACGCACACATTTTCCTTTGCTTGATGCTAGTTACTAAAAAATCCAAAACAGGTCTTTGGTGAAACTTTGATGTGTTTTGGTCTTTCTTCCCTGCATTTGCTTTCAGTTCTGATTGGTTTATTGTGTTGTTTTTGCCTGTTTTGTTGGTAAGATTACTTTGGTTTTGGTTTTATGACACTCAATTGAAAACTGCTCTATTATGTACCAATTACTTATGTTCAAAATTTTCATTTTCACAGTTGTTTAAAATTTTTAATCCAAATTACCTTAAGGTCACTATTTTTAATGACAACTTTAATAAGAGTGGTTTTACTTAACCCATGAAACAGTATCTAACAATAATATTGTGCCTAATAGTTTAGTATTTATTTCATGGGTCAAGTATTGTGTTTAGCAATCTCATGTTAAATTGTGAATAAAAGTACTTTCTGAACCTAAAATTTGTGCAAAGAAAGACAAAAATTCCTAAAAATCATTAAAAAGAAGTGACACACAAGACTGGGAATAAATTGCCAGTGAATCATTAATCATTATCTTGTTAGAAAAATTAGTAACCTTGAGGAAACATTTATTTACTTCCTCATACGTTCAGTTATTAGAATCCAATACCTATTTCTTACTTAATCAGCATGTTTTAAATTAAGCTGAATTTTAAAATTGAAAGGCTTAATTAAATTGTGACAAGTTGGATGTTTCATGAGCATAAAGGGTGTGTCATATAAGCTTGCACATTATCATCCAATTAGGTTAAATAACCCTTTAATCACCAGTATGAAAGTACAAATTCTCCTTGTTGTCCCTGTATGTTTGTCATAGAATTAGTGGGGAGAAGCTGTAAAATATATAATTGAACTTGGGAGATCATATCCTTAATTCTCATAACATCTCTGATTGATTACGCAATGATCATACAAGGAGAAATTTGGTGATCATCAGTATGGCATTTTAAAGGTTAATAAACCTCTAAACAAAATGTGTGCATATGTCTCTTTAAAATATCCCATCATTGCACAAGTTTGAGTGATATCGTTTCTTTACCAAAATTATACTGAAAATATATCTTGAATGAGCAAATGGTACTAGGAGCCTTTTTTTGTAATCAAATGTCTAGAAATTAATGTTGGAGTACCCATGGATGTGCAAATTTGTTTTAATGTTTATTAATCATCTTTTACCTGCCAATCAGGCATAAAACCATGTCATTATGTACTGGTATTACCTTAATTTATTTTTTTGGCTTTAAGTGGTGAGTTAAACATTTTTTTGGTTTATCTAGGACAAACACAATTAGTCGCAAACCAGGAGCAGGAAGCATGATGGTACATGCATGGTTTTCAAGTACAGCGGCATCAGCGAAAACAATGTGGTCAATGGCAATTAGTCAACACCAGTTTTACCTGGACAAGAAACAGTTGGAGGTGAAAAAATTTAAAAATGTTAATCTGAGTCAGAATTTTGTGCAATAATTTTCTAGTGGTATTATCACTTGACCTCTGTATGCACAACCTTTTGAGCAAGTCTTTTTTCTGGGAATCTTTCTGTGTGTTTTAGGCCAAGATTACGTTACGCAGAACGCTGAAAGACATGGCACGTGAGTTGTCGCAGTCAACGGGTTCTCTTCCTTCTTCCACGTCAGACAGCCTGAGTACCAGAAGTGATCAGTCTCACAGTGTCTCCAGTCTCAGTATGAATGGAGGTAATTACTCACTTTCATCAGGTTCCTTCAAAATGCACTGTATTATTTCCTAGTGTGCTCAATTCCTGTTGGTTTTTCCACTTTTCCACTCTGTCTTCAATATTGTGGTAGACTTCTGCTATCATGAGCATGTTTCATGTTTCAGGCGGCATGACATCACTCTGTGCTACTTGATCTCAAATATTTTCTGTAAATTGTAACAGCTGATCTTGGTTTTACTGAAGTGGTTGCAAAAAACCCATAAAAATTCTAAATTTTGGATCTTTTTATCCGAAATTGTGACGTACTGGTCACCGAATAAGTAAACTTCAGTTTGAGTCTGTTCATCTCTCGCTTACCACTGACCCCCCTTTTTTCTTTTGTTGGGAGCATCTGCAGCCAGGAAATATGTGATGAGATCAAATGGTGTAACGTGAGGTCTCACCGCCTCAAACAGTTTCAATTATCTGGCTGTGGAGATAATGGGGGTCCAGGATAGCCAATACAGTGGAACTTCGATTTAATGAAGTGCCAAGGGACTGGGGAAATTGAATCGTTGTATTGAGGGTTTGTTATATCAAGGTTCTTTTCCATACATTACACTATTACTGGGTTGAAAAATGTCGTTCGTTATGCCGAGGACTTTGTTATATAGTGGTTCGTTAAATCGAGGTTCCACCGTAGTAGATATCCAAGAAATGTCAACCAAGGAAAAGTAGATTCAGTTATTCAGTTTGAGATAGGAGGGGATTCGGGGTAGCTGGGATTTGAAATAGCAGGGATCTACTTTACAGCAAAAACGGAGGTATTGTGAAAGGCAAACAAGTCAAATGGCAGTGAAATTTAATGCAAGATTTTGGTTGTCGGCCCTTTGTTTGAGAAGCCAACACAATGGAGGAACAATCAGGTACAAACTTAAATTAGCCTAGTTACACTGGTTTTGCACATTTTGAAATTTTTGAGAACTGACTTACATGTGTAATGGATTTTGTTAAAAGAAAGCTTTAATATATACTTACCATTTTACCAAGGAAAATTCAGGCTTCAACAGAAATCAGTTAATTGGTTGGAACCCATGAGCACACTGTGATTAGCCTTGCGTAGCCAGCGTAAACGGGAAAGGGGAAGGGCAGTGAGAATGTGGGAAAAATGGGGGTCTGGGGGCTAGGGCCCTGTTTTTCTCCTGCGTCGTCGCTCCCCTTTTCCTTCCCCATTTATGCCTGCGATCTGCTCGCCATACTGATGCAATACTCTTAGCACCCAAGCTATCAAACCAACTAGGAACTGGTCATTTGGTACACTCTGTTGTCCTTGTCATAACTGGCTTTGCCAAAACTACCATTAACCTACACCGGACACAGATTGCTTTTCTTAAATGCACTCCTATCCTGCAAATTGATGCTTAACTTCAAAGTATAACACTAACAAAAGGCGATTGTCTTAGGTGACAACTTGTCGTCCCTTCCCAAAGCTGCGGAGCGTGAGATGTTAACAGCTTTAGCAGCAAGAAAAGAGGCTTTACTGGAAAAACTTAAGGAAAAGACAGATGAGCTGAAACAATTGTGCATGCAAGAAGCGGTAAGTTTAAATTTGAGACAAAAACTGTAACAGTTTGCTGCAACTGTGTTTTACAGTAAACACTCATGTAAGAAAGTTATTGGGTGGGGAGCCTGATACAGTCAACCCCTGCCTTGCTGACATCTTGGTGTTATGGACACCCCGTTATTACAGATGGGAGCTGAAGTCCTGGCTTGGAAGAATTACTCAATATTAAATCTCCGTTATGGGCTCTAGTTACTTTGGACACTATATATTTGTCTCAATGTTGTCTGCTGTAACAAGACCTTATTTCATTTATTTTATTTATTTATTTGGTTCAGCGTGAAGAGCAATTTTTGTGCTTGCAGCTCGTCCAAATTTTAATAATACAATAATTGACACTCAATTGAACGTGGTTTTGGAGCCCTAATAATTATTCTCAATTTACTCCTAAAGCAGGTCTTAATTTAAAATGTATCCTCTGGATTTGTGCATACGAAAATAATGTTTTGGATGAACTTAATTTAGTGTCATTGTTTTTTTTTTATTATTTTTTTATTATTTTTTTATTATTTTTTTAAATTTTTTTTTATTTTTACTTTTCAACACAATACACTTAACAATACACGAAAAGAAAAATACAAAGGATAAATGAATAAAAAATACAGAGGTTACACTGCGATACACGTTTTACATAACTATTGTAACTAAATTATTGTCAGTAAAGGCTTCCATAAATTCAAAAAATTTTCTTTTTGTCCTTTCGCATGTGCGATTGTTCTTTGAATTAACATTTTTCCTTTTACTAACTCAAGAAAGAGAAGGAGATTAGGTAATTTGTGCTCATATTTTTGTAGAAAGACATGTCTTTTGCTAAGTAGTATATAATAATTAAAGATATAGGAGCCAGAACTTCCGGGATTATAGCCATACATTATTCCTAATTCATCAAAATTGTAATTGTCGTCATTTTGACTATTCCACCGAAATAAGACAGAATTCCAAAAGTCGCGTATACGGGAGCAGTTAACTAGCATGTGCGACAGTGTTTCTAATTCGTTACAAAATTCGCAAAGGGGAGATTCTGATATGTTCATTTTATATAGGAGGTTTCTGCACGGTAAAATATTATGAATTATCTTAAACTGAAATATACTTAGTTTCGTTTCCCGTGTTATTCTAAATGGTAGTTTATAAATTGCGCTAATCTTCATCTCTTCTACACCTAACCTTTGTAGCCTAGAACTAGCTAAAGGTTCTTTAAATTTCTTTTGAATAAGAATATTCCGGGCACTTTTACTGGTGAGTATTTGACCAGGAAGAAAAGTCGATTTTCTTTCCTGTCGATTCTCACCATTAGTAGATTGTAATTCACGCTTCCACCCTAATGGTATTGCTGCTATTAAACCCCAGAGGTTGGTAAATGGCGTAGCAAGGCCAAATTTTCTAAGAAAATTGCCGTATGAGAGGAATTTGCCGTCTTCTTCTAATAAATCTTTGATTCTAAGAATTCCAGCAACGTGCCAGTTTTCCCAGTATACAGATTTGCCTGCTATGGTTATGTTTTTATTATTCCAAATAATCGCTTCCCTAATGTCATGTTTATCTAAAGGGGCGGATTTGACATCATGAACTTCTGCCCAAGTTTTTAAGATGTCAATGTAGAAAGCTGGTATATTTTTTAGTTCTAAAAGACTTAGATCATAGCTACAGTCGAAAATGAGAGGGCCTCCAACATTTTTCAGATACCAGGATGGAATTATCATCCAATCCTCATTTGCACCATCTTGCATTCTCTTTACCCAGGCACATAGTAATGATTTTGTGATTATTTCATATTCTGGCAAATCTAAACCTCCTTTTTCTTTTGCTCCGATAAGCGTGTCTCTTTTTATTTTCGGTTTCTTACCGTTCCAAACGAAGTCTGCTATCAATTTGTTAACGGCGTCAATAACATAAGGTGGGGTGTGAAGACAGGCGCTAGAAGAAATGAGTTTGGATAAACCTAACGTTTTAGCTATTGTTATTTTTCCATACAGGGATAAATCCCTTTGTGACCATAAATTAAATAACTTCTTAACTTTGATTAGCTTGTCTACAAAATTTACTTGGTCGCACAAATTAAACTTATACGAGAAAGCGGTTCCTAAAGCTACTATTGGCCTTTGTGGCCACATAAACTCAAATGGCGTATCCTTATTTTGCACGTTTTTCCCCAACCATAAAGCTTCTGTTTTAGAAGAATTGAGTTTAAGTCCACTGCATTCCTCAAACAAGTTAAGCACCTCGAGCAGCTTCTCAAGGGAAGCCTCGTCTTTACAGAAGGCGGTTGTGTCATCAGCATACTGTGATAATTTGATTTCTTTGTTAGCAACTAGGATCCCTCTTATATCAGAGCGAGACCTTATCGCGCAAGATAATGCTTCAGCAGCCAGTATGAAAAGGAGACCGGATAACGGACAGCCTTGCCTAACTCCTCTCTTGAGTGTGAAGGGTTTGGAAGCGTTACCATTGTTTATCGTACAGCTGGAGATATTGTTGTAAAGTGTTCTAATCCACACCTTGAAATCGAGTCCGAAATTAAAGGCATCTAAGGCTTTGTCTAGATACTCCCACTCTAAGCTGTCGAAAGCCTTTTCGAAATCTATGAACAGAGCGATACCTTCTAAATTTTGATCTGCCGTGTAATGGAGAATGTCCGATATGAGCCGAATATTTTCCCCAATGAATCTGCCTGGTAAATATCCAGTTTGTGCATTATTAATAATATTTGGCAGGACCTTTTTTAAACGCATTGCTAAGGCTTTTGTGGCGATCTTGTAATCAGTGTTTAGAAGCGATATGGGTCTCCAGTTTTTTAGGTACGATAGATTTTTATCTTTCTTGGGAATTAGGCGTATAATTCCTTGTCTCTGTGATATGGATAACTCGCCTTTTCGAAATGCGTAATTGAAGCTATCTACCATAATTTTACCCAACGAGTTCCAAAAAAAAGTGTAAAATTCTGCAGTCAGACCGTCTGTACCAGGTGTTTTGTCTTTGTGGAAACTTTTTAAAGCATTCTTACATGCGTTTTCTGTTAATAAACCCTCACACAATTCTTTTTGGTGTTCGTCTAGCTTTTTAATACTCTCGTTCTCAAAAAATAAGTTGAACTTAGGATCCTCAACTTGTGGATTTAGTGACGAGTACAAATTTTCGTAATAACGTCTTTGCTCCTCGAGGATTTCTTCCGGGTCGGTTATAGTGGAATTGTCATCTTTGGTCAGACTGGTGAGACATTTATTTTCATAGTTTCTCTTCTCAAGATTGAGAAAATATTTGGAACTTCGTTCTCCAAACTCGTGCCAACGCGCTTTTGAGCGAATACATGCTCCTCGAGTGCGGTCGAAAGATAGTTTATCTAGTTTATTCTTGATGATATCGTACTCCTTGATTGCTTCCGGCGTTGTGTATTTGTATTTAGCTGTATAATTAAGATAATTGGGAACATTCTTCTAAACCATACATTTGAGAGATACTTGAGATAGCTACAGAATTTGAATTCCCCTAAACTAACCTATTTTCGTCCGTTACATCCAGGAGTTTACTGGCGAGTATCCACCAGAGACACCTTACACCCCTGGAAGCCCGCTCCCTCCAATCAGACGGAGAGTACGCACTGCCTTTGAGTTCTCTGAGTTTATCATCAGTGGAGAAGATGATAAAGTAATTACATTACATTTTTTACCAATATATGCCAGCTTCATGGTAAATGGTTTGAAAAATGGTTTGATAAATGGTTTGGCTGACACTTTGACGACGGAAGTCATCATCAGAGTCAAGTGAAGTTATTTACTGCACAGGTTGTCGAACAGCCAATGTCACCAACACTAGTCCTTCTCAAGACTGCACTTAACCAGACGATCAGAGACAATCTCCTTATGATATGCCAGCTTGTTTGGAGTGTTTCAATTTTACTATAAACTGAATTACATACAAAGCATATAAGGTGTGTTCATCTCTCGGACACGAACATTTGAAGCTTGTTTTTACACTGATCTAGGAAGATGCAGGAATCATTTTGTGTCATTTGCCAGTTTAACAAAATGGCTGTCATTTAATGATGTAAATTGGAAGAAAACTTGTGTCAATTAATTTGAAAATGCTTTTTCCAAGGACGAGGAGATCAAGACAATGGAAAAAGAGGTTGAAATCCAGTCACAGATCACAACTGCTGCTCAGGTATGAACCATATTCTTTCGCTGCGTAATTTCATTTAAAGATATGTACCTGCTAGGGTTGCCGTGGCAGTAAAATATCATAGTAAATCACTTTGTTATTTTTCCTTCGAGGTTGGGGAAGAGAATTTTGCATCCAATCGGGGAGAAATAACTTTGATCATGTCGTGAAGACAATCAGGAAATTTTTTCTTCACATCAACGCCCGTTTTTGATAAGGATTTTTGTTAGAAGATGGCAACGTGTTTTTGATTTGCATTTGCCGTGATCTGTTCGTTAATTTGTTCTTCCAGAAACTATCAGAGGACCGTAGAGTTGACAAGAATGTCAGGAAAACTAGGAAGTTAACGTACCAGAAGTCACTAAGAAGAGTAAGGAAATTTGCTCATTTGTTCATTACTTCCGTTAATTTGTTCTGTTTTGTGCTTAATCAGCCTGAGTAACTGGCGAAGTTGTTTGCGCCAAGGCGAAGATTGAGCGGTAACGGCGGCACTTGTTGCGCGTTACCTTCACGCGTGAACAATTCTGCCAGCTATACGTAGGTTAACTAAACCTGTACCCACCTTGGATCGTAATTTCCACCTTTTACCTTTTTGTTCATCATTGTAGCTCAAAGACATGGAGGAGAATTTAAGAAGAGTAAAGGAATCTCGATCGTCTCTGACGCCTAACCACGGTAATGGGACATAGTTTAACTGAGTTCCTTGTTTTGTTGTGAGGTTAGTGTGCTTTCAATGTGGATGTGACACTAAGCCTCCTTGGCTGATGATGTGTGACATGCGGGACCATGTTGACAATCATGCGAGTCATGCAGTGTGTGCAAAGAAGCCTTAGGGACCGTTCATTTTTTACGAGGTAGGGGGGCTGGTGGGATTTTTGAACTGTCATTAAGAAGTTGCATGGCCCCCCCTCAGTCAATAAATTTTTTGCCATGCCCCCCCCCAATAAGGGTAAATTTTTGGGGGTGACCCCCCCTAAAAAAAAGGAAAAAGAAAACTCAATTAAGCCAGCTATGCATACTGTACAGTTAACAAAACCATCTTTTTGACAATATCATTATATTACAATTAATACTACAGTTGCATTTGCCACTTTTAACTGTACTAAGTCAGCAAAAGAGAAATGTTTCAGCTCGCTATAAACTTTGAATTCGTTGAAGAGTCAAAAAAAAAAAACAGAAAAATCAATTTCTGATCTTCTGGTTATGGCTCTTCCCGAACGTGCTGTGGCTGGCCTCTCAACTTCTTCATCGTCATCGATGAAGGCAAGAATGACATCATTCGATTCGTCTCTTTCACTGCTGCTTTCGCTTCCACTGTTGTCGTCTTCATCGCTATCATCGTTATCAATGTCTAGCAAAGATTCATTTTCAGCTGAGTCTTTTTTTCTCAATCTTGTTTGTAGCAGATCCGTTCTTTCAGGATTCATTTGGAGAAGCCAGTGTCTGGCAATTACCTTAACCTTGTCATGTTTGGTGCTCTTCAGATGCTTGTCTAGTCTATGGTGCTTGAGGTATTTGTTAAGCTCTGGCACTCGAAGCTTTTGTAATTTTGTCGGATCTTGACACAAATCTTTCCAAGCATAATCCTTTTCTCCTTCGCCTTCTGGCTTTCCTTGGCCCTCTCCTCTGCCCTCTTCTTCTTTTTGAAATCTACCACCTCAAGATGCTTAAGGTGTTCAACAACAAACTTTGGCTTAACAATAAACTTGTCAGAAAATGCTGCTACACTTTCTGAATCTGACAAAACTAGTCTGCCACTGCCACGCTCCTTCTTCAACTGAACTCTGGGCTGCCAATCGTCTGGATTACGGCCCTCCCTTGGAGTGTTGTTGTATGGTAGGTAATGGTACTCGGGAAGACAGGAATGGTCAGGAAAAGGCTTCGGACATTTATCTATGAGTGGTCCAGTCCATTCTTTACAAAAAGAACAATTGGCTCCTACCTTTTCTTCCACAAGAAAACTTTAAAAACTCCCTGTAGTTCACCCCTTCCTCGTAATGTTCAGTTATGAACTTCTCAATCTTGGAAAAGTAGTTGTTACTAGGGACAGACTCTTTTTTCACTCCAGCATTGTGGAACTGTACCAGGTATGATGTGTTGTGACATCTATTGATATCGTTTGTCTTATGATTCCGTTTTGAAATGCTGCGAACTACATTTGAACTGCATTCGACCAAACGAATACAGCATTTAATAAGCGATTACAACACAATGCACTGAATAACATCTATATAAAACGTCGTCTTTCCTTTCCGGTAGGTTACTAGTTCCTCCCCTGCTGAACATGCGGACATTTCAAAGGGACTTCGGAAAACAAGTATTGGCCATATTGTAAATCCAAAAGGAAAGAGAGCGCAATACTACATGAGCATTTTCAAAGAGGCTCATTCCAAAATGCGAAAGAATGGCGAAAGTGACGAGTCCTTTAAGAATAGGTTCACCACTGAACGATCCTGTCGATACGATGTTTTACAATCAAAAGAGGTTACCTTTCTAAGTGCGGATGGGTGTTCGAAAAGAGCAAGTGAGTTTTCCAAACCAGGATATCATTTGAAGCCCAGTGATGGAAGAAGATTGAACTTCTTCATCAAAGAGCACAGAAGCATGTTTGACAAGTTGAATGGCATGGTGAAACATTTGAAAGAACATGAGTCCACACTCTTCCAGCCTAATGGGCTTACCTTGAAGCAAGGAGAAAAATTTGCTCACGATTTTAATGTGGAGCAGATCAAGTGCATTGAGGCTAAGCTGCTGAAGGTCAAGCAGGATATGGAAATGCTAGAAGAAAACAAGAAAAGTTTCCACACTATATATAAGGGCATACATAAAGAACATATAAGCAAGAGGTGAAGAAAGAAAGAAAACCGAAGAAAATCAAATGAAAGGAAGAAGAAGCGGGATGCAAACAACGTCCAACGAGTGTATGGCATCTGTGTTGGAAACCCGCTAGGCAATGATCTTGCAGAATGTCTTGTGTATCCTCCTTCCCTGGCCATCCCTGAAGAGTGCGTCAACGTCGAAGATGTTCCAGAATTACTGAATAGACGAGATGCACCATATATTGCACAGATGTTGCAATCAAACCACTTCAGCAATGCGGCAGGAAACAGAATAATCACAAACCTCAAGCCTGACATCAGAGATGATGTGTACTGCTTCCTGTATCCTGAAGAGTATGCTCTGCCTGAAAGGAACGAAAGCGACTCCCACAGCGCTAGCAGCACAAGCGACGAGGAAGAGCTTGAAGAAGATTAGCAGAGAGAAGCAATGTAGTAACAGTAACTTTATTTATTCAAGATAGTTTACAGGCCTTTATAGCAGCTTGCAGGTAGCTTAGGCTATTCTGGTCGAGCTACCACTAAAAATACAGAAATGAAAATTAAGTAACTAAATAGAAAGAAAACTTTGTTGGTTTATTAAAGTTCCCTAGCTTTAAAATTGTAGTCTGTAGCCGTGGAAACATTATTAAAAGCAGAAGGAACTTCTTTAATAGATTTTTAAATGTAATTTGTGTATTTCGGTGGGGATATATTTTTTAAAAGTAGTACAACATATCCCATCTTTAAGTATTACAAAAATATTTCACGTAACCCCCCCTTTCCCTTACTTTTTTTAGATGGCCCCCCCTTTAAGGCAATTTTTTTTACGTGACCCCCCCCCCCCCCCCAAATCCCACCAGCCCCCCCTACCTCGTAAAAAATGAACGGTCCCTTAGGTCTCTTTGCGTTTGTTGCGAGACTGTGTTGCGTGACTTTCGGGCGAGTCACACAACAGGTGTAAAGACTAGTGCTGAGTGTTGGGTTAGTCACTGACTGCCAGGCGTAGTTGATTTCAACAAAGCATCCCAAATATTTGTAGATATTTGTTGTGCTGGCTGAACTTTTAAGCATTATTTCGTTAACTGCACTGCAACGATTCACATCTCATTCGCACCCCTTGTTGTGCTGTCTCATGACGCTTGTGTGTCGACGTAAAATTTGCAATTTTTCAGCTTTTTTTAAATGTATTCTGAAGCGAACTGTTGTCTGACTTGTTGTCTGTTTGTATTTTGTTTTTCCCAGTAGATTTAGAGGACGGAAAACTACGAGAAGGTAATTAATTTATGACAGGAATTACTTAAACATCGACCATTTCATGCCGATCGGCATCGAAAAGTACACTTGTATAGTCAGAAGAAGAAGTCTCGACCGGCTGAAGTTGTCTAAGAAGTCAAACGTCTAAAGCTACTTTGATGTTTAGAGAGCATCGCAATCTTTTTCTCATCTCTGTTTCTTAAGAGACCGTGAAGTGCGTATAAATGTAAGAAGAATCGCCAGCTTGGAGCTTGAGAAGGCCGCTGGTGATTCCTCTTCTCCACATGTTTCATGATTCTCTGATAACAAAGGCAATGTGAAGAATTTCATGCAAAGCCAAGTAAACACTGTCTGGTCGCTTGTTTTCCTTCGTCCTTAAAAGCAGCACTTCCAAATTCCATTTCGTTGTTAGACTTGCTTTATGTCGGTCGTTTCTTCTTGGGAACAAAAGAGATGTTAAAATGTAAATGTGTGCGTGTGTGTGTATATATAGCGCGCGATGCGAAAGCGATGTTGTAGAACAAGCACACGGAATATGTGCGCATGCTGCTCGCGATGCGATGCAAACAAATTGTCTGCAAAACTAGCCGCCATTTTGATTCAATCGCACGCGTTCTCAAACGAAACGAGGGATCTATAGCAAGTCTGTTTTGGTGTGGATATACA
The DNA here is from genome assembly GCA_964030785.1 of Siderastrea siderea. Taxonomy (NCBI): domain Eukaryota; kingdom Metazoa; phylum Cnidaria; class Anthozoa; order Scleractinia; family Rhizangiidae; genus Siderastrea; species Siderastrea siderea. The sequence goes on from OZ034972.1 coordinate 44,533,022, forward strand.
ACTGGAGAGGAGCGCCACGTGGCTGACGTAGCTGAAAATTTCTTTAAATGTTATTGTCATTAGCAGTACAGACCATGTCGTAAAATGACCGGGGTTTTCCGTTGTTTTATCCACAGGTTTCTATCGTTCTCATTTGTCGTCCAATGCTAGTAGCTACTCCGCCACAAGTAGCACTGCGACTGAACTCAGATCGATGTCGAGCGAGAGACTGAATTCTCATCGCTATCGAACGAGTGTGAGCCTGAGCCTTGATTCAAGGAAATCAAGCACCATTAGTGCGGAGAGCCTTCCTGACGAGCGGGGGTCTTACAGCGGGCCCCCATCGCCGGTCATATCATCGTATAGGAGACCTCCCCCGAGCCCCACGGCTAAGTCTTATCATGGATTCCGAGAGACCAGAAGGAACCACAGTCCGCTTGCTAATGGCCCGCGGGCGGGGAGATTATCACCTCGGGGAGAAAACTTCCGAGCGGTGCCGGCGTTTCAGTATTCGGACAGCGAAGATTCCTCTACGAAGCCGTCCTCGGCGGCTAGTTCGTACGCAAACTCGGAAGACTTTGGAGAAAACCCCGAGCCTTTCTGGCATCACCGAAGGATGGGAAACTCGTGTGAAAGTCTAGACGAGAATCACTTCCGGGGATCCAATCCCCGGTTGATCGTCAGTCGGTCTGCGGGGCAGAGTTATGAGAGTTTGGATAGTGATCAAGATGGGAGCAGCAGCTCGCCGTATAGCCCCGTACGGAATCATCGGTCGTTTTCGTTTGATGCTCGTCCCCCAAACTTGAAACGCCCAAATGTAAAATATCTAAACACCAGTGACTTAGCGATAATGAGCACGTCAGGTACGGCTGGAAGTTATTCAGTAAATCACAATTCAAGGTTGGCTCCTAGTCTTTCCGGCAAGGGATACATTTCCACTTCGCTATCCACTATTAATAAACCAACCTCAATGTCGGGCATGAATCTTAGAACAGTTAAATCTCAAGTCAACATGTCTGGACCTTACATGGCAAATCCTGGATATTATCGGACTAATGACCCTTCAGAATCGTCGATTTTTGAGGAGGACTTGCTTGAATGGAGATCGAACGACGAGTCCGAGGCTACGTTGGTGTAACAGAAAAGAAAATCGACATTGAACACGAAAAATAGAATCAGTGCAGTTGCAACGCAAGCTTGTCGGGTCTTTCGAAGTGCAGCCGAGAACTCGCAAAGCTGGATTCGTGGATAGTTGCTAACGAATCAAGTTGCAATGGTGTTAAATCGATAGGTCGTCGGGAGAAGTTAAAGTAGTGCACCTTCAATCGGAAATCTGTTGTACCTCACGAGGTTCCGCTCAGAGACGACAAAACTGTTACACCTTGTGTATAGCTTAATTATAAATAGATAGTTTTGTTGTGTCACCATATGGTTGTTGAGAAGACAATTATTTTATAGGTGTTTAATTAAATATGTATAGAGTTTTTAAGAATAATACTGAACAGGTCTAGTAACCGTCTTGGCGGCTCACTTGCTCGTCACGCAACGCCAAGGATGAGCGTTGTGTGACAAAAAAAACATGAGCTCGTCTGGCAAAGATGTTGGTAAAGTGAAACTTGCAGTCTAGTGTACTTGGTTTTTGTTAGCATTTTTAAAGTAAAAGTATATTGTACAAATTGGAATTCTTGTTATTATTAACGTAGATAGGTTTTGGATGATATCTTACAGTTTCAACAGTAATTTAACTCCGTTTTCAAGTTTGAACAAATTAGCGTTGTGTTACTCAAGCGCTCAATGAAAACTGCCATATTCCAGAGAAATGGGGACTATGATGTCAGAGATTCTAGTAACGGAAAGAACTTATGAAAGATAAATAATTTTGTACATTTTAACTTCAAGGGTATATTGTCTACGATGACGTATTTATGTGAAATAAACAGTCCAACAGAATAAGTTTTATCATATCTTATGGAATTCTTTCCGTATTCTTCACTTTCATTGTGTAGAATGCCCGGGTAGAATGTTAACGTTCTTCCCTGCTTGCAGAGTTCTCTTTGATCCTCCTGAGGACCGGACAAACGGATCCAACATTTCCATCCAACAGCGTCAACATTCAACATGTTGCACATGTTTGGCCACCCTGTTGAATAATGTTGATTCAATATTTGCATTCAACAACGTGCAACATTCCAGATTTCACTATGCTGCACGTGTTTGGCCAACACGTCGAGTGGTGTTGATTCAACATTTCCCTCCAACAACGTCCAACATTGTTGACTCAACATGTTGCACGTGTTTAGCCACGTTAAATGATGTTGATTCAACATTTCCATCCAATAGCGTCCAACATTGTTAAATTCAACATGTTGCACGTGTTTGGCCACCTTGTTAAATGATATTGATTCAAGAATTCCATTCAACAGCTTCCAACATTGTTGAATTCAAGACGTTAAAAGCGTTTGGCAACCTTGTTAAATGATATTGCTCCAACATTTCCCTCCAGCAACGTCCAACATTGTTGAATTCAACATGTTCCACGTGTTTGGTAACCCTGTCAAATGATGCCGGATAATGTTCAATAATGTTGAAAAGCGTTGAACGAAATTTGATTGCCATTGAATTTTTGATCCAACACCATGTCGCATTTCTTTTGTTCTTAGTTGTGAGAAAAACAATGTTGAATTCTTTAGGTTGGCGCATGCACGGTGCTGAACATCTGCACGTGCAGGAAACACCAATTACATCATTCAACAGTACGGCCGAACGTGTAACATGTTAAATTCAACAATTTTAAGCGATGTTTAATCGAATAAACGAAATGAACAACAAGGATAAGCTGTCTCGATATTTAGACAAACTGTCCCTACTAGTTCCATTTCTTGAAGAAATGCATGCATGGAGAACCGTAAGGAGAATATGAATTTTTATATCAGGGGTTAAAAGGTTGAATCGTTTCAACATCGTACAACAAAGTTGGGTTCAACAATGTTGGATTTTGTTTCATCCATTTGTCCAGGTCTAAGAGGATTCTGTTTGCAGGGTGATTAAAATCAAGGGATGAAGGGACATTTTGGGTCGGAATCTACATAATTATCCCGCGATTTGCGATAGGATTGTTGCTAAGCAACATGATGTATTCTAATGACGACAGAGATCGTTCCACTTCTGTTCGGAACGAAGATCGATCGTCACGACTGATGACTACGTGTTTCCGATTTCAGCAAGTTTGAAACGCTCCGCGGGCTTCATGGTTAACAGGAGGATTCCAGAGCGAACTCTGGAGTTCCGGTTGTGGAATTTCTACCGCAGAAATCCTGCGGTTCCGGTTCTTAGTGTCGTTATAGCAAACAACCAATAAAAAAAATCGTATTATTATCCACAGACTGCAAGCAGTCTCTCTTTTGCTCTAAAATTCCTTTTTCGTCCAGCACGGATTCTAGAGCAAAAGAGAGACTGCTCGCAGTCTATATTATCTACCACGCCAGTGTTTCTCGGCGCTAACCAGCTGACCAAGAAGCCTGAGGACTCTGGGTACGAGATTCTTTCAGATGATAAAGAAACGGTACCTGCGTTTCAGATTTGTTGTTTAAAAGTATTTAGTACAACGCTGAAAAGAACACTTGAAAGTGACAACTGTTTTATTATGTTTCTTACTGCGTCTAGCAGGGCAGTGTCAGAAACATACTGTATGTAAGTTTACATAATGTTTTTCCACTGACAAGAAATAGCTCGCTTATTCTTATAATTACTATATCATGTAAATAGAGAATGCAAATAATTGTCAGTTTTATTCTGCCATTTTTAATCCCAAAAGATGTCTTCAGTTTTATTGCGTACAAGAAATATTTAAATAAAATTGAACGGAAACCATTTCTGTGTTGTTTAGTACTGACGGGTCGATACACGCTCTCCAAAGTCAACGTGCTTTCCCCAATGTCTACAGGGGATTTTGCCCAGTGTTGAATTTTTATTTTTATTTTTTCCAATCCCCCCCACCCCCCCCCCCCTTCCCACCACCACCACCACCATCTATCGGACACGTGGAAAGAAAATCCAGTCTAGAACCACCAATTCTTTTACGGCCCTAATTTGCATAAAATCTACCCAAAAGTCATAACTCTGCGGGGATTTGCCGAAAAACTCTCGAACTTGGCAACTGTGGAAAACCTGATGACCCTAACTCAGTTTTGACTTCAAGTGGCGATCATTTGGGTCACGTGACTAGTAAAGACTTAATAAAGGTAAAAATTTTCAGAGTGAAATGGGGAATATAAAATGAAATAGCATTAAATCTTAAGTAATGCTTTAGTAATTTCTAATATAAATAGAAGAGACCACTCCAGAAGGCGATCATTTTAAGCTCTAAGGATGTAAAAGTATGACACCCAAAAAGATTTGATTCTGTTTCATTTTATATTCCCCACTTTTTAATACTCTTAACATTTTAACCGTTATTAACTTAATCATCCTTCACTGGTCACGTGACACAAGCGTTAGGCCCCCTAAATGAGTGCCAAGTTTAAGAACTTTTCAGCAAATGTCCCTGAAGTTATGATCAGTTGAGATTTTTTGCAAATTAGTTTCTAACCGAGGATGCCTTAAGTGGCCTGAGCACAAGCTAGCACGAACTCAATTTCAGCACTTTCGACCGTCTACTTGATTGTATTCGTCCTTGTGAAGCCGGCCAACACAGCGTGGCATCGCCTCAGAATCTGATGGGACTTAAAACTCCCTCCTTTTAATTCGAGGACTCTTTTGCGGTCCTCAGCCACAGCTCCCACAAGTCTCACGTGCAGCTGAAGTTTAGTTTAGGGTAATTAATTGGCTGTGCCGTACTTCTCTGAAAGAGTCCAGACAAGGATAAAACAGCTGTGCAAGGATAATCCAACGTTGCTTAGGGTTATTAAGAACTGCAGAAATTGCGTTTGCTTGGTTTTTTCCGTAAAAAAGGCATAAGCAAATACTAATTTACCAAAACACGGTGCAAAGAGTAAATGATAAATCAGCGACGTAGCAATTGATGGAATCCACAGAGGGAAATTTTAAGGATTGTGCCTCCTTCAGTTGCGTATTATGGGATAGTCAGAGAAACTCACGTTTTTGTTAAGGACGGGGAAAGCCGTAGCAATGGCTATTTAAAAATTGAAGCTTTTTATTTCGGACCTAGTATAACTTTGAAGTAAAAAATTTTCGGAAGTGTTTTCGGCTTATTTCGCTATGTTTTCAGACATCTTGATCCCTTTAAACAGATTTCTTGTGCAAAAAAATGGAGCCACATAAACTACCTTTCTACCCATAAACCCAACTTAATGAAACCCTCTCTCTTGGAACATGTTTTCTCGCAAGCCTATAAGAGTTTGTGTGGAAAACACTGCTTGGGAAGAAGATTAAAAACCTCTCCAAAGGCGATAAAACCTTGACAGGAGGACAAAATACAACACCAGGTAACATTTTATCCACTTTATTAAGCAGCTTTACTTTTTAAAGCTTATTTATTTGTCGATGGGAATTCTCACTTCGATTTTCCATACATCAATTCTTATATTACGCCTAGGCTACCTGTGCTCGAATGAGCGCCGCAGTCATTCACAACTTTTAATCGAAGTATCATCAGATGAAATTGTTGTAGGAGTCAGGCTAAAAGAAGAGTACAGTACAATTCAATCTAAACCAGCCTCGGAAATTTATTCCCCTGTATTACACTGTTTTTCAGTTCGAAGAGGTGTATTTCATTATTTTCTCTGCTAACATTTGCTTGTTATTGTTAACAAATGTTATGATTTTTTAAAGCGCCGCCCTCAAATAAACGCCTCCCCCGAATAAACGCTGCATCTGAAACACTAAAAATTAAAAGAACGCCGTGGCGCTTAATCGAGTAAATTTCTACGCTTAAGCTGCTGACCACCTGATTCCTTGCTTTAGGGACGTAGTTGTATCAGAAAATAATAATGATAATGATAATAATAGTTTATTACATTTCCTCCAGATAGTATTCATAACATTTTAATTAAAAACAAAGCTACGATTACAATGATCTCCTATTATAAATTCCAATACGTTATACAAATATCTGAACTACGGAACCAGAAGACCCTATATCGTAAGCCCCTGTAGCTGGAAGTTAATTTTGCCCACATACCTCAGTTATGCAACATCACCAGAGCGAAGATTATACCCATCCTATATTACTGTGTCAGGCACCAGATACTTCAATACTATATCTTTCAATTTCCTAGTAAATTTTGCACATATGACTACACGGCGGTCTCATAGAAGTCCAAAACCAGACCCAAGGAGGGCTTCATTGTAGCCCAAACCAGGATAGATTATCTGCAGTGTTTTCCTTTGCACAGTTTCTATTAAATTAACTAGATAATTTGACAAGGCAGCTCAAACCGACGAGGCGTGCTCAAGGACAGAGGGAATAAGGGAGCAATTTATCCCAAGCAACCTCATATTATGAAACCTTACCCTTCCAATACAGCACTGCGATAGTAGAGAGTAGAGGCACTTCGTCAGATCCAGGTGCGATCACAAGAAATATAATATCCTCATGACTCCTAGGAACTAATAACTAAAACATATCTAAACGAAGCACGAATAACTTGAAGCAAAAATAAGTTTAAAGAAAACAACATGCGGTTTATAAATAATACTGCTGAAAAATTTCTGTGGGTGCAATATTGATAAACGAATCATATTCCGCCCACACTTTTTGTCCAATAATATTATTATGGAACTTGTTAGTTTTTCTATTTGATCGCCATAATGGCCTAGTTGCAGAGTAGAATATATATTACTTTTCCTTTTCTTTTTTTGAAATATAATTTTGGACAAGAAAATACGTAGACTTGCTACCTATTCTTACAATCAAGTTCTAGCAAATACGCATTGCGGACATATCTTTTCATGCCAGCCAGCCCCGAGAGAGCCCGAGAGCCTGGAACGGAATGACGTAAAGAGCCTGCGCGTTGCGTGTCAGGTTCTCTTCTTCACTCGCTGTGGCCATTGTCCGACCACAGTTGAATTTTATATTTCATTCCGTAAAGGCCGTCGAATTTTGGCCATAAAAAATTATAAAAAATGGGAGGTAAGTATTTTAAACATTGTCGATTGTGGTTGTGGCATTATATAACGAGTATCTCCTTGTTTTGGGGTAGAAATAACGATCTCTTTCTTTCTCGTGCACAGTAAAATTTCTCGAGGTGTTACGACCATTCATTTCCGTTTTACCCGAAGTCTCAAAGCCCGAAAGAAAGGTAAGTTTCAACGTAAATGGCTTTTGTGGACAACCAGTGTCTGTTGCTGTTCAATTAAATGTGGAATTATTATGTTTTCCCCTTATTTTTGGGTCGTAGGAATGGAGTAATGTTTGGTTAATCACTAAGCGTACGTGGACATTCGCGTGTGGCCAAAAAGGAATCGGTTGATAGTGTATCTCGAGTTTCTCTAAACAATCTCCTCCTTTTACCTTGCAGATCCAGTTTAGAGAAAAAGTGTTATGGACTGCAATCACGCTTTTCATTTTCCTTGTCTGCTGCCAGGTTAGTAAAATCATTTTTACCAAGTTAGAAAGTAGAATCATTTATATTCTACTTTCTACTTTCTTTGTTTGTTAACCGGCATTTTACAGTCGCATTCGTCGCTTAAAGGATTTCATATTTTAGAGTCGAGGAATCGTTTATTCTCTATTCCTTGTTGGCTTTCTTACTCTTTAGATTCCTTTGTTTGGCATCATGTCGTCGGATTCTGCAGATCCGTTTTACTGGATGAGAGTGATTTTAGCTTCAAACAGAGGTAAGCTTTTTACCGGTACAAGTTGTAGCATTTGATTTTACGTACCGGGTGAAATGCCCTTGATTAGAGATCTAGTTGTACCCGTACAAAGCCTAAACACTTTAGTGCATTATTGGGTTCTGGTTTTGTTTTAATAAATTTCACTTAAGGAGAACTTTAGTGCTACATTTCAAGGTATCTTAAAGCTCGACCAGTAGACATGCATGGCATTTTTTATTGTTCATTTGAATGCCTTTTGTTGTTTTCAAAAGGAAGTAACTTAGCAATGAAACAAATTGAAACAGATTTTATCAAGTGACTGTCTAAACCATTTTAAAAACTTTATAGCTTGTGGTATATTTTTTTAGTTAAAGGGAAATTCATAGACCTGCATATTCTATACATGTATATATATATGTATATCATAGACATTTCGTTACAATTCTTACATATATAGAGTGTGTGACTTGAGAGAGTTTGTATAGGTCCAACTTGTTAATCTCAATGATACTCCATTTGAATTGAAGTCATTTACTATTTATAATAATATTTTAAGTGAAAACATTTTGGACACGTACAAACCATTGCATCACAAAAAATATATACAATGCAAAGTTTCAAACTAGCCAATAATGCTAGTTGAAAGTTACATTATTTGCAACTCAATAAGAGTGACTAACAAGAGATCATAGCTGTACAACTCATTTAGTTTCCTTTGATCCATTCAATTTGAAATGTGTTTCCTGAAATCACTATCTCTTTTGGTCAAAGAAAACCTAAACTCGCTAGCATGAAAATAAAAAGAACCACTGATGCTTTATAGATTTAGTGAGCGGCCAATGACCTATGTTGATAAAGCACAAGCTTCAATTCAAGGCATTCAAAAGTTGGTCATGTTAATTATCTTGTGGCCAAACGGGGGAAGTTCATGAGTGTGAGATGAAGACATTGAGGGTAGCTTCAGCCCCTGAAGCAGAATTGAATCATGTTTTAGGACCAAATGGCCAGTGTTTTGGCTTCTGTCAGTTCTTAATAAAATCCCATAGTACAACATAGTGCTACTCAGTATACAACAGCAGTTGCTATGTCATCAATGTGGGAGTTTTCATGTATGCTCTTAAGATATCATTTTAAAGGTGTACAAGTGGCACTGCAATATGCCTGGTTTATTGACCAAAGCATTTTATCATATCATTGTCCTTTCAACTGATGAAGAAAAGCAATTCCTTACTTGTCAATGATAGATACTTACAGCATTTTATTGTGGTATTTTAGGTACTCTCATGGAACTTGGGATCTCTCCTATAGTTACATCTGGGCTTATTATGCAGGTAATAGAATTATGTTGCAAATTATTTCACATGTCTTGTATTCATGTGTAGGATTAATTGTGGCTGTAATGAAATCTAACTTGACACAATTTTTCAGCTTCTGGCAGGTTCAAAAATCATTGAAGTGGGTGACAGTCCTAAAGACAGAGCTCTCTTCAATGGGTCTCAGAAATGTGAGTACTTTGGTGTTGAGTTTTATGACAAGCTACATGTAGATCTTTGTAAGAACTCACTGTTTCTTGAACAGACCATTTCCAAATGTTGTTAGTCTCTTTTCCATTTATTGAAGCCTGGTGTTGTCTCTTTTCCAGAAGCTAAGAATGGTTAATGATCTCACTATTTCTTAAATGTCTTAAGTCTTTTCCAAAGCGAGGCCTGCTTAGTCTCTCTTCCAAAACGAGCCCTTATGTGATCCGTTTTCCAAAATGAGGTCTTGCCTTTCCGATGAAAATGAATATATGCATTCATGTGGAAGAAATATAGTAATTATAGAAATATAGTAAATTCCAAGTTCCACCTAAAATTCTGAGATTTTAAGGTCATTGCCCTGTATTGCATTGCGCATCCTTACTGTGCGCGATTTGTTGCATCATTAGCGCACGCTCAAAGCACGCCCACGTCCAGGCACTAATAGGTTTCCTAGGAAGTTAAGCTCACCAGAGAAAAGAAACGTCATTTACTCTTAAACAAGCATGGTGACCTATCTTTTTTCCCACATATTTTTGATCCTATTTTTGTTTAAAAAAACACATGCTCAAAAAAAAAATTATTACAAGAAACGCATTACTCATGGAGATGAAATCACGACCTTGAGAACACGCATGTGAGGAAGGTTTTAAGTCAATTTCGTCTGATGCTTCGAGCAGCTACCATAAAACATCTAGTAAATTGTTCCTTGTTATTGATATTTTACATCTATTGCATTGTTTCAAGATTTGCTCTAATTATGTGCTTAAGTAGCATAAACTGATCAAATAAACATGTGTTTGTTAGGCAAAATTGCATGGAATTATGTGGTAACTTGAGAGGATGATATCTTGTAAACAGACATCGGAACCTATTCTTTTTATTTTACATTTCAAAACATTGCACGATAGATCACAACTTATGAAAGTTTGACAAAAATCTTATGTTAAATTTTATTTTGGGGGAACGACCTTAAGTCTTAAATGTGGCAAAGATTAAACTCTAACCAAGGCATCAGGGTACTCCTACATTTTTGAATCTCATCCACTTACTCAAACATTAATCACTAAAAAGTCTTACTCTGGGAATGAAAGGTATAAACAAAAACACAAGTGATTTCTTGGATACTCAGTCAACAAGTCCACCAGAAATATCTTGCAAAAATGTAAGGATCATTCATCTGTGAATTGTCCAAAAGATAGCCAGGAAATGATATTTTTTCAAGTCAGACTTGTGCGCTGTTTGTGAACAATGCACTGATCAAGTGTACTTGTTTTGTAGTGTTTGGTATGATCATCACCATTGGACAAGCTGTGGTGTATGTTATGACTGGAATGTACGGTGATCCTTCTGACCTTGGTCCTGGGATCTGCCTTTTGATTATTATTCAGGTAGACTGTGAATCATTAACTTTGTTGTTTATTTCAGTTATCAGAATTATGATATTTGGGAGTGATATTTAACAATTATTCACCAAAGTGAAGGTGAATAGTGGTGGATATTTGCCGAGCTGAGAAGCGTCTAGGTAAATATCTCCACTCTTCAGCAACACTGAGGTGAATAATTGTTTTAGTATATACCAAACCAGTGGATAGCGAGCAATGAGGCAAAACTTGTGCATGAAATCCAGAAAAATGCTGGGAGGTGAACTGCAAATGCTATCCCCCATTGAGAAGCCAATCAAAGCGCACAAAACACGCTATCCACTGGTTTGGTATTTACTAATTGGGATTATTATGTCAGTGATTTCCTGAGATGACTCAATAAAGACTGATGATAATTATGTACTTTGTGATGTAAAGATATTGTAAGGGGAAACAAGTTGATCATTCAGTGTTTGTCTTCACAGTTGTTCTGCGCTGGTCTTATTGTGCTTTTGCTTGATGAGCTTCTTCAGAAAGGATATGGACTGGGATCTGGGTAAGTAGATAGATTAAGACAAAACTGGAATTCATATTCATTGCATCTAGATGAAGGCTGCAGGAAAAAGTCTGCAAACAAAACACACTACATTGTTTTGATGTACACTGTGAGAACAATGCTCAGATTGTTGTCTTTTGCGTGGTATCATTCTAACTGACTACTAATTCTTTATGCTGAAAACTTGAAACCTGAGAGTTTTTCCTCAAGTTCACTTTACTATCATTTTCTTTTGTAGAATCTCGCTGTTCATTGCTACCAACATCTGTGAGACTATTGTGTGGAAAGCCTTCAGTCCAGCAACCATCAACACTGGTAGAGGTGAGTGGTCTTGTGGCAGAAATTCATAATCCCAAACTTTCTTAACCACAATAAGAAATTTAGTATTTGTGTCATAGAAAAATTCTCAGAACGGGGATCCTAATTAAATACAATGTAACTTGAAGAAAGTGTAAAATCATTAGAATAGACATCTTGACCAAAATCATTCTAATGCTAATCTCTGATTGTGGCCTGTAAGTAAAATGTTTATTGTTCTTTTTCAAGGAACTGAGTTTGAAGGAGCTATCATTGCCCTGTTCCATCTGTTGGCGACCAGAACAGATAAAGTTCGTGGTTTGCGTGAAGCCTTCTACCGTCAGAACTTGCCAAATCTCACCAATCTTATTGCCACTATCTTTGTCTTTGGCATCGTTATTTATTTCCAGGTAAACTGTCACTGTCCAAACATTATCTGTGTTCATTCATGTGGGCATACATAATATTATAAATTCAGAGGAAATTCAGTCAAATATCATTTCTCCTTAAGATCCAAGCACATATTGAAGGTCCACCGAGACAGCATCCCCAGCGTTAATGTTAAGACTGTTAAATAATTTCTGAGATAGCTTCCAACTTTGCATTAAGGTGTTAAAGTGTGTACTTTCTTGTGTAATGGTTGGGAATGGTTACAAGGGGGATGGAGGAGACCATTGTTGGTATCAGTTTTTTCGTAATTTTGCATGTAAAAAATGCTTACTTTCAGGGCAGTAAAATATTCTTGCAGTTTATTTGTCCTAAATGCTTCAAAAAGTCCCTATATTGCCCCTATAATTTTTCCTATTCCCTGTATTGGCCCTATGTTTTTTAAAAAGAGACCCTATATTTAGCCCTATATTTTGGCTGGAGGCCACTTGAAGCCCTGTGTGTTGATACTGTAAGAAGAAATTAGTTGTTCGTCTTTTTCTTAAGTCAGTTGGGAAATGAAATGCCAATCTGATTTAATTTGTTAGTCAATACTTTTATGCCTGAGATCACTAATTAGCTTGCATGTCTTTATAGGGGTTCCGTGTGGATCTGCCAATCAAGTCAGCTCGCTACAGAGGCCAGTACAGCTCATACCCAATCAAGCTGTTTTACACTTCAAACATTCCTATTATCTTGCAGGTCAGTTCAATAGTAAAATATAGGTACATACTGTGAAGGTGTGCTATAATTGTAGGACATGTTTACTATAACTCACACAAACCATTTCTTCTTGTTTTGATTCTTAGAGTGCCCTTGTGTCCAACATTTATGTCATCTCTCAAATGCTGTCAACAAAGTTCGGCGGAAATTTCTTTGTTAGTCTCCTTGGAACCTGGGAGGTAAGTTTTAGAAAAGGCATTTGTTGTTATTCTCAATTTACTCAGTCGACTTTTAACTGACAAAGATCGGGTAATGTTATTAAAAAGCATAAAAGATGTGGAAGTGTGGATGTCCACAGATAACCACAGGCAGCCCAAACTCACAACACTTTTGTGGCAAAAATTACAAGGGTTTGTATGGGAATTGAAAGACGTCTAAAAAAAATGCTGTATTCTTGGCCTGTTGAGAAGAAAATCAATTAATATACTTAATTCTTTTCAGTAGGCTAACATACAGTGATACATCTTTAGTCATCTTGCAATTCCCATGCAATCCCTTTCCCAACACTAGTCACAACACGTCTGTTGTGAAAATTATAAGGGTTTGTATGAGAATTGTAAGGGGTCTGAAAATACTCATGTATCTTGGCCTATTGAGAAGAAAATCAATAAAATATGCTTAGTTCTTCTCAATACGCTAACATACGGATATATCTTTAGTCATCTTGCAATTCCCATGCAAACCCTTTCCCAGCACTAGTCATGTCATGGATTTGCACTGCCTTGTTCATCCCAAGTCAGGGTGGGGGGGGGGAGAGAAGATTCGAGGGCATTGGGGATTGGGGTGAGGGTTGGGGCCAAATGGTGGTTGTAAGCACACTGATTGTTCTTGATAAAAACTACGCTACATTAAACAATATTGTGAAACAAAATAGTCTAAAGAAAATTGTGAAAAGTACAGAAACTTCATGGGTTCTGCTCGCATTGTAGGACTGTGTTTGTTTGAAATGTCTCTTTCTGCATGACACAATGTTTGTGATCCATTTGTTATCTGTGATTGTTTGTTCTCAAATATCTTTCAGTGAATAGCTTACAGAGTGTTATTGTTGTTGTTTTCAGGAAGCTGGAGGTGGTCCAGCAAGGTCGTACCCCACTGGTGGTCTGTGTTACTACATGTCTCCTCCAGAGACAGTAGGTCACATCATAGAGGACCCTATACATGCTGTCATGTACATTATCTTTATGCTGGGATCCTGTGCATTCTTCTCCAAGACGTGGATTGATGTGTCTGGCTCTTCGGCTAAAGATGTGAGTCCTTTCACTTTTATTGCTTTTATTATTTTATTTATTTATTTATTTATTCGGCTTTGCCACACACACACAAAAAGAAATTACAAGAAAGATGCAAAAGAAAGGAAGCAAAAATTACTTAAAGATTAACTAGAGATTACACAATGTAGATGTAGATGTAGATTGCTTATTATAAAATTGATTTATTTTTAAGATATTAAATTAGAGGGGCGTGGAGACCTCAAGAAACCACCAGGCTTGTACGAGGGAGTCCTCCCCTTGTTACAGACTGATTAGCAATAATGATGATAATAATAATAATAATAATAATAACAACAATAATAACAACAACAACAACAACAATAATAATAATAATAATAATAATAATAATAATAATAATAATAATAATAATAACATCTCAAATTAGGAAAACAAAAGAAAAAGAATTGTAAAAGAATTGCTTCTTTTCTTCACATTCTTTCCATAACTTCAAAGTTAATTTCTTGCTTTCCCAGGTTGCCAAGCAGCTCAAAGAGCAACAAATGGTGATGCGAGGCCACCGCGACAAGTCAATGGTCCATGAGCTCAACAGGTAGATATTGGTTTGAGACGTTACTTTACCACCCTCATAAACTCTTAGAGAGTTTTTGTGGCACTCAAAGTGGTAAACCCTTTAAGCCCCAGATAAGCATTTTATTTCTTTTTACAATATCACCACTTGATCAAACATACAGGCCATGAGAATGAAGTAGGTGATCACCAAAGACAAAATGTCTTGATGCGTAAGCAAATTTTCCCAACTAGTACCATAAGAAATTTATGTAGAACACAGCGGAGAATATGCGTGCTAATGTTAGGATTCAAAGGGTTAAACCATACAGTAAAGTCCCACTTTTTCAAACACGCAAGGAAAACATAGTTTTTCAAGATTGTGAGAATTCATGATAGCAAGTAGTTAATTACTGAAGAGTGGCATATGAGGAAAATAGGTTTCAGTTTGAGAAAGAAGGTGATTTGAGATATGCAGGGTTCAAGATAGTGGGGATACAATAAGGAACGATGTTATGAAAGTATCTGTGGTCTATTAAACCTTTGAAATGTTCTAATTCTACGATTCTTCTTCATTCCCTCAGGTACATCCCTACTGCTGCTGCATTTGGTGGTCTTTGTATTGGCGCTCTCTCAGTCTTGGCTGATTTTATGGGTATGTTTACAAAATCATTATAGTGCTAAGGAGAATCCCATATTTTATTATCTGAATTCTGTTAACTTTAGAGAACAGCATAGGTCTTTTCTGCTAAGAAAAAATCTCAGAAAAGTGAAGATATGAGTTTTACCCTCACTGTGAAAGTGGAGATATAAATATTGTGACCTTGCAACCACTGACTCATTTCTGCCACTAAACGTTGAACAAACCAAAATTTGATGGTAGATGATCAAAACACTTCAAAAATTCCCTGGAAATCAAAAGGAGTCTTTGGAAATTTTCTGTTATCGTCTTGAGATGAAGAGTTGACCACGCAAAGCAGTATTTCATATCTCTGTGCAACCAGGTATTCCTCCAAAAGTTGAGATAGTTAAAACTAAAAGTTAAAGACATGGAAATGTATAGTTTCAGTTAGGTGTCTTGTGCTCTAGAGATAAACATTTTGGACTTAGCTTTTCCACTCTATGACGACTGTTGATTGACATAGAGCATACATGTAGTTAATGTAACTGTACCCAGGAAAGTGCACGTTTTAGATTGAACAAGATGGAAGTACAAGATTCTCAGATTGTTGTGACTATTGTCCAGACATGACCTGACATTCTTATTCGTTGTTTTCATAGGTGCCATTGGTTCTGGAACTGGTATTTTGTTGGCTGTTACCATCATTTATCAGTATTTTGAGATCTTCGTCAAGGAGCAGAGTGAAATGGGAGGCATGGGAACTCTCCTGTTTTAACCAGACCATCTTGCAATGACTGAGTTACCAAATAACTGCAATAAAGTTTCAAGCAAACTGGACAACGTTTTATTGTCTTAATGCAAGCTCTTTATATTAGAAGAAATACTCTGTGCAGCCCATTTTTATCGTGTTAGAGAGCAGCAGCAGCAACAACAACAACAACAACAACAAATAAACAGTCATGGGAAATACTTTGTATCTAGCTGCAATTGATATTGTATTATTCTTCCATGAAGTTAGCTCAGTGTGCGTTCATGAGCCATCTTTAATATAATTACTAAGCTGCTGACCACCTCATGTGTTGGTTTGATTTACGAATATGGCCTCTTGCTGCTTTGCAAAGGAAATCCCAGTTACAATTTTTAAGGAGAAATTAGGCTGTTTTGTTGTTTGTTCAATCTAAAACTCGAAGGCTTGTCAGGATTAAAATTGGTTGTCCAGGATTTTTACCAGTTTCTTTTACTGCAACATCAATTCACTATGCTGTGGAACTTGTGTCACACTCAGAAGACCAGTTTTAACATAAACATATGTTTAAGTCTTGCTCATTTAAATCATAATAAGAATAAAATTCTGATAAGGTGACGCTGGTCGTAAGTGTACAAAGATTGCATCTACTTTGGGCCAATCTGACTGAGCTTTTGTCACTTCAAACCCAAAAAAGAAAATGTTAAACTGGTCGGTGAGTTACAGCTCCTTTATATCTGAAAGAAATGACAGTCAACTCTCACTGAATCCCCAGTTTCTACTTTAGAAGAAGTTGACGGTTATTTCGTTGGGAACAGAGTTAGAACGGTTCTTTCTTATTATAGGTACAGTGTACTGTAATTTGCATTGTATTTGCTTTTGTTTGAGACATTGGTGGAAAGACTTGTCATGTGGAAAGGTCGTGCATACACCTCGGTCTAATAAATAAAATAAAGTGCTCTGTGTGAACCCAGTTGAGGTGAACATGTGTTATTGTAATCGGTCTGAAACACCAAACTTAAAATCTATCACCTGACTTCAAAGCTTTCTGACTTCCCGTAAACTCGCAATACACTCTTGGTGACTCAGGGGCTGCGTCAAATGATAGACAAGATGGTGGCTCGGAAAGGGCCAGTGCAGGAAAAACTTATCGAAAATTGCTTTGTTTTCCTATTAGTACATCTATAGTAAGGCCTAATAGACTTCATACTTTGCTTTTAAGTAAAACTTAAGATTTTCTGATACTGTTCTGATAGCCTTTTTTGAAAGCTGTCAGTCCTAAGTTGTAAGTGTAACAGCAATAAACAAAGAACGTGTTCGTTTTTTTCCCGTTTTTTTTTTGGGCTTTATATGCTCGTCAGAGATCGAAATGATTTACTTCAAGCATTCCTGAAGCCTGTGAACAGGCTCCGCGGTGGGGAAAATAGCGCGAAAAAGTATCAGACACACCCATCGCAGCAATACACCGCTATCTACAATAACTGTCTCTCAACCTCTCTCCTATTACCCTAGTACAATCTCTCCTCTGGCCAAACAGTTGACTCCCGATAACTCGAATCCCTAAAGGAAATGAGAAGTATCGAGTTATTGTGAGGTGGCTTCAAATTACCGGAAATAAGGACACGAACTAGTGACTCGTTTGCTATTCAAAAAGAAGTCTTGCTTAAACGTTCTCAAGGTCAACTTCACTAGCCAACAAAAACACATCATATCAACAACTGCCTGATGCATTTGTATATAGAACACTTATGGCACCCTTCATCAAATAAGGTTCAAGTTATCGAGGGTAAAATTGGTATGAACTGATGAGCTGAAGAAGACCGATGCACGATAATTGACTGCTTTATTTTGTGAATTTTTCCAATGCCCCGCTCCTCCTTCCTCCGTCTCAGGCATATCTCTAGCGACTTTTTTTTTTCGTGCTTCCTTTTTTTCTCTCTTTTTTCCATTGCCAGGCAGGAGAAAGCATCACAAACACATGCGAGTTGTTTGTATTTTGGGAGTCGCTAGTGCGCATGCGCAAACCTTTTTAAATTCAATGACAGATCATTTGTCCCACAAGCGTTGATGCTTTCTAAATATTAAACATGGTACTGAATCCATTCTTCCGTGTCACGCTATAGTCAAAATATTAAATGTAAAGAAGATCCTCGCAGTTATTTACGCAACTTATGCAGGCTTTCTTTTCGCAACTGCATAAGTTGCGTAAATAACTGCGAGGATCTTCTTTACATTTATTTCTTCATTCCGCAGTTCAAATATATGAATTTCATATATTCATAATTTCATCAGTCAAAATATTGCCTTAATCTTCCGGTTTTCGATAATCAATTTGTGGCTGCCCCCTGCCACTCGAGCGTTCGGCGGGGCTAAAAAGTGATTCAAAAGAATGATTCTCAGCCACAGACTGTTTACTATATAGTGAAGGAAACTGTAGTCTCACGGATAACCTTGACTTCATTAAATTTCCCGGGGTGTGGTCGGGTGGTGGTGGGGGGAGGGGGGGGGGGGTAAGTTTAGGTACGCTCCCGATCCCAGCTCCTAGGTTGTCGCACCCATGGCGTGAGGATGCGCTCAAGCCCGGGGAGGGGGGGGGGGGGGGCGCTCAAGCCACGACCAAGGACCGCCGCTGTGTTTGGACGTCCTGTCTCCGTCCAGGATCCGCCCCGGGTAGTTTAAGGATAGCGCACGAAAGAAAGGAATCAAAAATTTAGAAATACAATGCAACGATTCGGGTTTTAATTCTAGGGTATCCTGTTTATCTGAAGAAATGAAAAGATATTTTAATTATTTTTTCGATCGGTGCGTTTTCGTTAGGCTGAAACGTTAAAGGATCTTCATAATAAAATTTATTTTACCACAGTGTTTCTAAAGAGTTAACAAACATCGTGACAAATTAATATCGCCACCAAAATGCTTCCTTCGTTTCAAAAGCCACGTAAGAATTTTGAGTTGGCGCGTTACCCAGATGACAACGCGCCGGCTGGTCATCCGGGAAGTTGGACAGTGGGAAAGTCAAGTTCTTCTACGTGGCATAAGATGTCTTGTTTCTGATCGCAAAGTAGTGGTTCGTTTTGGGCTTGGGAAAAAAATTCCTGACGCTATATTGTAAAATTTATAACCCGTATTGCCTCTAAGAGGCCTATTCTGTCGTGTGTTTTGTTTATTTCCGCGTACAACATTTTACACGGTACGTGAAAGATGATGAATCAACGTCCTGAACCTCCGATGACTGGGCAAAGGTATGACGAATATTTATAGGTTTAAAATTCGTTTTGAAAGCCGATCATTAAGTACTGTTACAATAAACACAGGAACTCGCCATTTGATGGACCAGTCAAGGGTGGAATGGAGAATTTTATGTCAAATCCTGGTGGTTTTCCTTCACAACAGTTCCCTTCTAACAGTGCAATGGCGAACGGTCCGCAACACATGAACGGTGTCAGCTCTCAACAAGATCCTAGTCGACAACATCCCGGCTATTATCAGCAGCCAAAACAGCCACTTCCTCCGAAGGTAACTATGATCGTCTAGGCATTCCGCTATTAGCCATAAAAATTCACGATGAAACGAAATCTCGCGAAATAAATCCGACATTTCGTTTCCGATATAAGCTCACATGTAGGCTTACATGAAGCCGGCCATTTTAATATACACGTAAACAACTTGCTGTTTTTTTCTCGAGACCCTGACAAACAGTTTTCTTTTAGACAAATCATGTTCATTATGCTGAGGTTTCTACAGCAATACTACACCAATCTTAATCATTTACTCGGAGAGGAATTAGTCAAATTTTGTTTTGTTCAGTTATCACACCGTACACGTTTCTCACGTCAAACATTTGTCACAATGCATCCATGCGTGTATGCTTCATTCCTCTACACGCAGCTATTTAATAAATTGCTGATCTGATTTGCGGAAGTTTATTGGTGTCTGGCTTGTACTTTATTGCTGTTTTCATTGTGTTCACAGCAAAGCTATTTTGTTTGGCTGTGGAACATTCAAGTAGTTTAGAAGTGTGGTTGTCTATGAAAGTAAGTCCAGAAGGACTGTTTTTGAAGGCATTGGTACCATATTCGTTTAACCCTTTAAGCCCTGATATAAAAATGCATATTCTCTTTACTGTTCTCCATACATTTCTTTTGGAAGTAGTAAAGAGAGTTTGTCCAAATATGAAGACATTATATCCTTGGTGATCATTGTCTTTATTCTAATCACTTGAATGTTTGAACGAGTATTGATACTGAAAGAGAAATTTCATTTTGGCACCAACAACATTCCTTCTCAGGACTGCAGGACTGCACTAACCCAGGTGACCACAGTAGGCAGACTTTTAGAAACCGACCTATCTTTATATAAACCATTTACTGTGATACAACAAAATGTATTAACAACTTGCATCTTTTACAGCAAATTAGTATCTTTGTAATTAAAAATCTTTGTAATTGAGAAAATATATGTTTATACTTTAAAGTTGACTGTAAGTCACACACTTGGGGGGGGGTACTACTCGCGTGAGTATCTTGGTGGCGGAGCCACAATTTTGCAAGACGGCGAGCGAAGCGAACCAGCGGGAAGATTGGGGCGAGGAAAAGTTAGCCTTCGCGAAAGCCGTTGAATTTTGAATTCCGCCCCTTGCGAGGTGACAAGTCTTAACTACCCAGGTATCAAATATCTAACCAATACAAGTGAAACAAAACTGAAACAAACGTGACAGCAGATTTTCGCACTTGAGAGGAGTTCTTTATGAATGTGCCGGATTAGCGCTAACGAAAATTATAAACACAGCGGACAGTTGTCGCCACGTTTAAATGTGTTCTTTTCGAAATCAGTATTTTTTTAAATTATTTATTGAGAACTCACAAAATTTACGACTCACAATTTTCAAAACTTGTAATTACACTAACAAACAACAGCAACAAGAACAAAAAACTCACAAAAAATCTTACAAATTGGTACTAAAATACTAACGTCACAATGTTTTCATTATTAATGTTCATACATATTATTTAAGAAAAGAAAATGGGAAAAAAAAAACTGAAGACCTGTCAGCCGTGATGTCCCGTCACAACATGCCACAATTTTCAATACGATACTGTTCGAATAGCTTAGATACAAATTCTTCTAAATCAGGTTTCTTCGTCAATTTCTTACAAGTATATAGATATTTCTTTGCAATGAAATTAATAGCCGCAGTCTACTTTTATGGGGATTCGATAATTGTGAAAAAAGGAGCCTTCAAAAGAGTTGAATAGAATTTGTATGTTGGAAAGTTGTAACTTTGTGGTGTGAAAATCATTAAACCACCGCATGGTGTTAGTAAAAAAGTTAGTCGATTCATTACAGTGTATAAAAGCATGTTCTATTGAATCCGAATTTGGACGTTAGGAGCATGTGTCGTGATTGATCACATTATATTTCTTCAATTCTTTCTTAGACAGAATTATCCTGTGTAGGACTTTAAAAGAAAACTGTCTAAGTTTGTTATCCTTAGAGACGATTTATATATTTCAATGAAACACTTATTCCAATCAGTAAATTCCGGGAAACATCTCTTGTAAGACTTAAATGCGGTTGGTTCTACAGAAAGTTTTTCAATAAACAGCTTATAATAGTTTTTGCAACGTAATTTCGGAAGTACTAATGTTCTATCCTCCAGTTGATGGTATTCCAACGATGTACTAATCAAATCAGGTGTTGGAGAGTCAAAAGCTTTTCTCTTCAGATCTAAAGGAATCGCCGCTAGTAGTTGAAAAATCAGTATGGAACCAGGAAATCTGGTCGTATGTTCTCATGAAATCAAATCGAGAAGGCATCTGGTTTGATGACTCAGAATCCAAGGAATCGATACGCAAGAAGGCATAAGAAATTTAAAATGTCAAACTCCAGGGACATGAAACTTGTAAATTACAAAGAGTACTGAGCCGGGACCGCAGCAGACTTCACCCTTACATTATGCGTTGCAAACAACTGTAACCAGGAACAAGTGATACCATCTTGCCACAATAATAACAAAGACTGCAGGATAATGCCCATTGCATGGTCAAATAAAATGATACAGATCTTATCATTACGAAGATCCCAAGAAGAGAGGCTTAAAAACTACCACGCACTAAAACCAGCCTGGTTTAACCGAAACAAACATAGCTGACATGCCAAAAAATGACATAAAACCGGCAATTGCTAACCAGATGCAACCAGGTCACATTTAGAAATTGAATCGGTTAAAAAACCGAGAAAGGCGACGAACAACAACAGCACCTATCGAATGAGCAAGACAAAAAGTTGATTTCAGTACGCACGAGTGACAACTAGGTACAAGATTTAGCAAACTTACACTCTGTATAAGATGTCACGAAAGGAATGGTGAAATAAACTGATCGCTGATTGGGCACAAAAAATACAATGCCACAAAATTTGTGCTCAATCAGAAGCAAGAATGCAAATGGGCTCTTGAACTAGTCTGTTAGAGCTATCCTCTTAGGGGCTGTGTCTGCCTGTCTTCTAAGCTTTCATTTTCACCTATTTCGCCTGTTTTATCTGCCTCTCGCCCCGACTATCTGCCCCTGGGTCTCCGAGAATACCCCCCCCCTCCCTGGCCACACACTTGGTCAATTTTTTGATAAGCCACCGAGTACCAATACTACCTGAATCGGTAGTGCCTGCATGCCTGAATCGGCTACTGGATTGATTTTCATTTAAAATATTTTATTCTTCATTTGAAAAGTGGATTATTGAATCGGATATTGTAATAGTCAACTTCACTTTTTAATTCTTTGAGGGAATGCCAGTCTAACTTTGAGTGTACTAATTATTAGACATGTCTGTTTCACTCATTATATTAGTAGTTTTAAATAACTGGAAGCCTTATTTACATAACTCCATCAATTTATGCTCTGTCTTACTCTTGTGTAATTTGTTCACATCCTATCAGTGACCTTGTAAGTAACTCATAATTTGATTTTTTGTCAATCGCAATGACTGTTATTGAAATATAATGCTTTGTTCTCCATTTAGGTTGGAAGCCAGTTTCAAGGTCCACCCACCCAGCAGCCAACTCAGCGACTTTCACCGTCACCTCGTCAACCTCATGATGCTTCCCCTACTTTAGCTGATCAACAGAAGCAACAATTCCCTCCAAGCTCAGGTCCTGCTATGCAACAGCAGCCCCCCAGACCAGGAGGGTTCCCTCAGCAACCACATCCATCAAGGCCAGGTATACCCCCTCAGCTGCAGCAGCAGCAGCAGCAGCACCAAGCACCAGGGATACCACCTCAACACCAATCCTCCCACCAACAGCAGCAGCCACAAAGACCTGGGATGCCCCCTCAGTCCTCACAACAACAACAACAACAACAACAACAGCAGCCTCAGAGACCAGGAATGCCACCCCAGCACCAACAACCATCAAGACCGGGAGCACCTTCCCATCTTCAGCAGGGTTCGAGACCTGGAGGACCTCATCCACCTCAGCAGTATCCACCCCCACCAGGAGGAGCTACCCCACAGCAGCCAGGTACTCACCCTTCACAGCACCGGCAACAGGGATCCCATCCTACCCAGCAGCAGCAGGTTGGTCACTCTTCAAGTTTTTCTCTTGTATTCTCCCAGTATGCTCCCTTTACAGTGTCTCTTATTTACCCCTTGAGTTACATTGATATATTACAGCTTTTTCTCTGGGTTACAATTTACAGTTCAGCTTTTGATTGAGTGTGTGTTTGTTTAATGGCAGATGGTTCAACAGATGAGCAATGTACATATAAGCAGCTCGGCCAGTCATCCCCCATCTTCACAGCAACAAACCCCTGGATGGCCTCCCCAGCCAGGCTCAAACACAACAGTAAGTTGCAGATTTTTAGTGCTTCAAACGGGTTTTGCCATTAGTGTGACTTCTTTTGCCAACTCACTCACTCTCACGTTGAGCCCAAAGTCCTGGCCAAATGAAGATGCAAGTCTGCAAATGCAAACTTACAATAGGTGGCCAAACGGTCTTGCAAGTAGACTCAAGTTTACTTACTACATGTAGTTGCAAAAAAGTCAATTTAGTGCAGGCTTGTGCACTGAAGCCAACTTGCATCAACTTGTGTTGGGTGACCAAATGGTCAAGAACTTGTAACATTCGCTTGTGGGCGAATTTGAGCTCAATCATAGTGGTCTCAAGTCATTACAAGCTATCGCAAGTACACCCAAGTCATGGCCAAATCTTGAGTTGCAAGGTATTGCAAGTTGACTCCATTTGGCCAGGGCCTTGCACTTAATTCTCTTTATTCTGAGTGGTACATGCTTCCTTTGGTGTGTTATTTCTTCTTACTTTCCTTTCCAGCCTGTTGTTCAGCTGTTTGCTTTGTTCATCTGTAGGCTTTTCTTTTCTGTTGTGACAGAGAAGCTATTATTGTGTCTTGGGATTTTCTTGTTGTTTTGAACATATTTATGTAACTATAATTCGTAAGAATTTTGTTTTAATTTCTTACAGCAAGGGCAATACAGAGGAGCACCAACAGCACCCCCTCAGGGCACACCCATGGGACAGCAGATGGCTCCCCCGACAAGTCGACCTCCAGGCCCTCCAACGATGCCCACCATGACCCCAATGCACCAACCTGGTTTCCCCACTCCTACTAGCTCAGGTGCCCCTCCGATGGCAGGCATGACCCAATCCCAAATGGGTAGACCTAATGCCACACAATTGCAGCCGATGCCAGGCTCTTTCCCTGGTCCACAGGTTAGTATGTCTGGTCCTTCTTTTGGTGGGCCTGCTGGTGCGGGACTGGCGAACTTGTCAGGACCAACTCTAAGCCAGCCGGTACCTACTAGTGGGGCTTCTGGTGCTGGGATGTCTCATAGTGGCTTACCTGGTGGCCGGCGCATGTACCCAGGACATGCACCTCCAAGTCCTGTGGAGAGTCAGCCTTCACCTGGATCGATGGGAATGCCATCACATGCCGTGAGTTTAGGCAGTCTCGCTATTATGCATGCTGCATGCAGGTCATCTCCGATCAGACAGATTTGAGCATGGAATGATTGTACAGTGCCTTCTTCAAATTTGCATGGACTGTTGACTGGCAGTATTTCAAACTGAAGCCAGATTTGTAGAACTTAAGCCTTTTGGGACTATCATTTTTCAATACTATCTTAACTCTGAAGTTCAAAACTCAAACTAACAACATTGTGTTTTGTATGGCCACCAGCCGTAATTATAGTGAGAATCACTGAACCCAAACCCACTAATCACATCTCTTGAACATGACCTTTTGATCATATGAAGCAAACTTTGTTATTTCTTAAAATATCTGATTACATAAATATTAATCTTAACCCAGAGTTCTGTTATTGAAAACCATAGTAAAACCTGGTGTTAGCTGAAATGACCTTCAGTTATACATTTTTATGTAACATGCTTGAAAACATGTTAACTGTTACATACACAACAGATGTGCCTGTTTTCAATACTGTGCAAGATCCAAGATCTTACAATAACAACATTGTGACTTGTTTGTTTCAGGGTCAATCTATGTATCCTGGTGCTGCATCCATGGGAGGAATGCCACCAGCTGGACCTGGGCAGCATGGTATGGGACCTCACTCACCCATGAACTCTCCAATGCAGCAGCAGAGAAGAATTGACCCTGATCAGATGCCAAGCCCAGTAAGTACTACTCTGGTCTTACTCAGTCTCTGTCTTAAATCTCTATGGTTGATCTTTGCACACAGCACAAGGAACCTGCAAGGAAGAAGTGATGCGATCAGATGTCCAGTCCTAAAACAGATTTTAAGTTAGTGTGCTAGGAGGTAGTTTGGGCATCAACAAATTAAAGGGGCCTGAACGTAGAGGCGTGCCTGTCAACAGATAAGCTACACTTGGTCCTCTTTTTTAAAAAATTCAGTTTGGGGGATATGGTCTATTCCCCTTTATCCTAGCCCCATTGTTGGCTCTTGAAGGGGGATTGCCTGGTTATGCTATTGCACAGTTTTCTTGTGCATGTCTTGTTATGTTATTGTGCAGTTTTCTTTTCATGAGCCATGCTTTAGCTTCTTGGCATAGTTTCTTCTCGGTGATGTCGCACAGGCAACAGTTGTAAGAGAAGAAATAGTGTAGAGAATTCTGGCTCCAGCTATTCAGAGAGTGAACACGTGTAACATTATCCAGTTTAAAAAATCAATGTGTTAATTTGGACACATTTTGTCCACTTTTTAGGGATTTATCTACTGGTTGTTGCTGTCAAGTCTTTGTAGACTGAAACTGGTGAACAACTACGTGTTCTGTGTCCTAGACTAACTTGTGCTTTCCTTGAACAGATCCAAGTGATGAAAGATGATAATGAAGCACACAAAGGGTCACCATTTCTCACAAGCACAAGAGGACGGACCCCTCCGCTTGTTACAAGCAACTTTGTTGTACAGGATGATGGTATGGGCTCTGTGCTATTTGAAGAGTTGTCAAGACCATGTGTGGTACACAGCAGAATCTATATACAACCAAGTTTTTGAAGAGAGAAAAAACTGAAAGTTGTTACCATGTTGCTTGTTTGTTACTTCTACTACAACAATACAAATATAACTGTTGTTTTAATTGTTTAGGTAACTGCAGCCCTCGCTTCATGAGATGCACAATGTACAATATCCCATGTAACAAAGACTTACTTCAGGCATCCAGTATACCTCTAGCAACAGTAATAACCCCATTTGCTGAAACAGGCCCTTCTGAGGTTAGTAATGTTATTATTTCCCGAACTTTAAGGCCTAAGACAAATAGACGCAAAATTTCCATTCAACAAGTGAAACATTTTGGTCAATAATACATGTGGATGTTTTATAAGTTGCATAGTATTTTTCCTAACCCCACAGGGGCAAGGAAGAATGCTAGCAATAAGTTAAATGTCTGCATGTATTATCAACCAAAACGCCGAATAAGAGGTTTATTATTCCACTGCATTTTGTTTTTAAACCAGTCAGGATTGTGCAGTGTACATGTAACACGGTGGTAAATTTTGCGCATTCTCTTGCCCTTATACAGTAAAATGACACAACAGCATTCTCGTCCCCAGAGCTACGCGGCTTTTTTAAATTACGTCTCTTGTACCTCTTGTAACGGCCAAAAATTTATTTTTTTTGATTGGCCCATTCAAACTGTATGCGTAATAACGTTAAAATGTTTCGGCTTCTACGCATAACGTTTTATTTCCGGTTGAATTAATCAGGCCAGGGCATTAATTTTAAAATATATTGACTTGATCAATTTCCACACAAAGAATGTGGCTTAGGGCAGATTGAGGACCAAATTTTGCTGTTTGGTTAAGCACGTAAGAATTCAAAGTGTTAGAGATCGTCGCTAAATGCTGGCGATTCTTTTCTCGCTACAGCATTTTCTACAAAACTTGTCTACAGCTTGTCCATAAATAAACTTACATGTAACTGTCTCATCAACTTTTGTAATGACCTCTTGATGTCGATGTTTAAAAACTTGGGCGCCAAATTCTTCTGGAAATTTTCGATGGGGTGAAACGTGGCGAAACGATAAGTGCACAGTTGACATTCTCACACATCAGAAACCAGACGAATGTGATAAAATAACTGTACAATTCAGTATAACGCAAATGCAATACCTTTATTCAGGCAAGATACAAATCCAAACCCGTGATCGAAATGCAGGGACAATCGTTCTTCTGAACAACTACGGCACGAAAGGCAGCTTCTTAAGTTTGTTTCTTTTAAAGCTCCAGGTTTTCCGCTAATTGCAGGAGATTTAGAGGGCCCCGAACAGCTTTTAGTCGATCGGACACCAGGACTCGATAGGAATTCAAATTTCTCGGCTGTCAGAATTGTCATGCCCAGAGCTCCACGGACGAGAACAGAGCAGGCGCAATAGCACCTTAACGAATTAGACATGCGCTACGGGATGTCGTGAATTTCACGACATCCGGTAATGGCTGATACCAGAGCCCTACGATCCCACCGCTGACAGAACAGATCGTAGGCTCTGGGAACGAGAATGACACAACAGTGGAATTTATTAAACGTGTTACGCATGTATCAGTGACATTGGGTGGTATTGACAAAATCTGAATGCCATCAGCAAACTTTTGATCTGACATAATGTGCAACAACATTGGACATATAATGCATGTGTGGAAACATTAATTTACATAATTCAAGAGCATTGAACATCATTTAACAGTATGGTCAAGTGCTTTCAACAAGTTTATTTCTAGTATGGAGATGTAGAATTCATTTGGCCACCTCGTTCAATATCGTACAACAAAATTGTGTACAACCATGTTAGATGATACCACACCGGTTTGTCTGGGGTCTAATTCTTTGCCTTTTAAGACTGTTAAGTGTAACTTTGATTTGCAGACTGTTAATTGTAAGACACATTACGGCAGAAAAGTATTGCATCATAGCTTTTATTTGGTGAAACCTTGACTCACTGCTTGTGTCAAGGTTTAACTTCCAAGGAAGTTGCCTTTTGGGAATGCTTGAGAATAGTGGCTGGAGACTTTAGCAAGTTATTCATGTGTGCATTTGTTTTTCCCTCGCAGCCTCCTTTACGCATCATGGACTACAATCCGACAGGTCCAGTGAGGTGTAATCGTTGCAAGGCTTACATGAACCCCTTTGTTCAGTTTGTTGATGGCGGCAGAAGATTTGTATGCAATATATGTACCTACTCTTCAGAAGGTAAATCCAAAGTTATCTACATAAGTAATTTAATCACCCCAGTAGCTCTCTTTGCTGCTTGTCTTTGGTTTCTGTATCATTCATGAGTGAGAACCAGTTTGTGGATCAAGAATAATTATCACTTTGAGAAAATTGCCAACAGAGTGCCTCCCACACATCAGCTTGATTTTTTGTGTTTCAAATTTATTTGACTGTTAGTGAATAATATTATTTGAATTTTGTTTCAGTTCCTGCAGAATACTTCTGCCATCTAGACCATCAAGGTCTGAGACTTGACACTTACGAAAGACCAGAGCTTCATCTCGGGTCATATGAATTTGTAGCCACAAAAGACTATTGCAAGGTGATTCTTTAACTCATTGCTCAGTTTATCAGTGCATTCACAAACAGAAAAGTAATGGAAATGAAGAAAATTGTCAGTTGCAAGGTCAGTGGTTTGATGGTGCAGAATTAAAGTACAAAGAAATGCAGGGAGAATTTATATTTTGAGGCTGTTCTTTACTCAATTTACATTTGTGACCCTATCTGGGAAAACCAGGCTAAACGAAAATTGCATTGAAATGCGTTTCAACGAATTTTCAACGCGTTGTGAATGCATTGCAACGCTTTGATAATGATCCTCAACGCATTTGAACGTTTCTACACGAATTCTTGAAACGCAACGAATGTTCCAAAATGTTGAGGAATGCTTTTGTAATGTTTCTCAATGCACTGACAACTTTTCATAACGCTTGAGTAAAGCACTTTTAAGATCAACGCTTTTAAGGTCAACGCAACGGTGTACGATTATTTTAAAATTTTAAACAACAGTCGTGTTTACTTTGTATGTAGTGGCCCAACGCAACTGGTATCAAATTTATCGTAATACATAGATCGTCGTTTATATAATTTTACTTTGAAAGTTGTGCCTTTTTTATCCTATAGCATGGAAAATGGTAATATGTTTGCACAGCAAAACTATGGTGACTACATTGTAAGCTTGAACGGGATTCCAGTTGAACAGTAACCGCCGGGTTGTTTCGTCACAAAGTCATTTCGCTACAAATGAACGTATGATTATTGAATTCCTGATTATAAAAGCTCCAAAACAGTGGAAGACTGAACTGTATAGTGAACCGACTTTAGCATGCTGTAGCCAGTGGCGGGTGAAAGCTACATACTTTTGACGGTTTGACTCCGCGGACGTGACCTTTGTAGCCAAGGCGGGGATACAATTGAAACTTGATAACATCAAGTATCCATGCGAAATTGAGGTCGGTCGACATTTTGTGTTGTTTTCTGACATGATAGCACCCTGTATTTCGCTCTGCATCGAAGTGCAATTTATTATTACTATTTTTTAATATTATTCGCACCTTCAAAGTAAAGCGACTGTAAAATGTCTAAAAGAGCTAAAAAAAAATGTCTAAAGAGCTATCAAATGGTAAAGTTTTAGGTTAAAATCTTATTTAGTTCAAGAGATATAAACCCCTAAAGTATAAGAAAGTATAAGATTGATGACAGGTGAAGGCAACATGTCAGATGTTTGAAATGTTGCACGCGATGTTTGTACTCTTTTTGCAAAGTACTCTCCACCAAGTTAGCGTCTTTCAAGTCGGTGTTTTTTTAAAACTGTATTGTTACTCAAGTGTTAAATTTATTATATCAAAACAAAATCTACCGGAAATCACTCACGAAAAAAGAAAATGAAGTCTAACGTAAATCATTGATCAAATTTCAATCGGACCGGATGATGCGAGACAAAGGTTCCTTCAACGATCAATTTGCCCAGAATAAATGGTAAAAGAAGGGGCTAGTTAGGAAAATTACCAAAGAACAGTCCCAAAACGAACACAGAATCGACTGCAGAGCCTCAGATAGCGGTTATGCGTTTTTTTCAATTCATAACAGATGAACGAAGCAGCCGCATGTTTGTAATGACAACGGTCCGTTTATTGTGGTAGAACAATATGGCTCAATATGTATGGTAACTTTGCGTACGTGTACAGATTAAATAGAGGGAAAATTCTTAAGTTGTCTGTTTTATTCATCCCGAAAATGTCTATTGCCATTTGTAGCTTCAAATAAAGAAACGACTTGAAGGCATTTCCACAGCTCGAACTTGAACAAATTAACTTCAATACGCGCATCAAAATACTAACTTCGTTTTCTGAGGACATTCTTTCTTCCCCCTGTTTGCCTTTTCTGTCTCTGCTACA
This sequence comes from Siderastrea siderea, assembly GCA_964030785.1. Lineage (NCBI taxonomy): Eukaryota > Metazoa > Cnidaria > Anthozoa > Scleractinia > Rhizangiidae > Siderastrea > Siderastrea siderea. The sequence goes on from OZ034972.1 coordinate 44,563,681, forward strand.
GCAACTCGGTCCATTAGGTGAAGCTTCCTCCATCGAGGTCAGTTACACAGAAAATTAAAATCTCTCAGTTTAAGCGCAAAAGTAGATAGATGATCGGCGAGTTTTCTGCAGCACGTGTTCCGCCGACAGTCTAATTAGCGGGTTGCATGTGATGGGATCAAAGTTTTGCGAATCGGAAACGCCGTTGTGTAAACAATCCCTAATCCCCAGAAATCTAAAAATCGCTTTTTCTCGAATTCAATTTTAAGCACACAAGCGAAGTTTGGTGAGTTTATCCTCGCTAAGTATGTGACCAATTTACGTGAAAATTGCGCAGAAATTTTAACAGACCGCAAGACTATGTTCGTGACCTGGAGCGTGATAAAGTAAGCGAGTTTAGAGTTTCTGGTATATGTCGTATTCAATTCTTCAGCTTGAACTTGACACAAGATCCATGATAAGAGTAAATTGTTGGCGACCTCAACTTGCGCATTTCTCTATAAAAATAGAATAGATCTCTGAAGTTCGATAATTTTAATTACTTCCACTTCTGGTAAACCTGAACAGTTTCGTGTTTTCCCAGATAACAATAACAACATTTTTTGAGTTGCATTTTGTCTTAAGCTTTAAACAGAACGTTAATAGGCAGAGAGTATGAATGCTTCTCAATGCAAGGCTGTTTCGTGGAAATGCGTTGTCAATGTTTGACAACGCATTGCAAACGTTTTGCAACGATTTGGAAATGGTTTTCAACGTATTTCGGTTTCGTTGGGGAACATTGCCGACGTTTTAAAACGCATTGAAAATGATCTCCAATGCATTCTCAACGTTTGAAAATGCGTTGAGATGCAAAAACGGTTCAACGCTAATTTCGTTAAGCCTGGTTTTCCCAAATAGGGTCACATTTCTTTATGTGGTTTTTCAAACCAGTTTTATCAGTGTTCAGTGCTTTCAATAAGCACCAACAACCAATGAAAAGCATCTGCAAATTCGCTCAAAGACATCGGCTACTATTTTCCCTAAATTGAAGTAATTAAAAAAAGATTTCTTTCAAACCTTGTTGATACAGTCTGCTACTCTACTCAAACCAGCTGCCTAGCTCCCTTTGTGTTTAATTAAGAAATAGCTCGCATGTTAAGAAATTATTATTTTTTTGTTTCCTGATTACAAACAGGATCAAAAGTTGCCAGGTCCCCCTGCCTATATATTTATGATTGATGTGTCATACCAGAGTATGCAGTGTGGAATGGTTAGAATGCTCATGAAGGACCTGAAAGAACTCTTGGATGTCCTCCCTAAGTAAGCCCAAGTTGATTTGCTGTTTGAGTGCGTTTCAGTGTCTTATCTCCAGTCTTACATGGTATCTTGTTTCAGACAGTGAAAGTGATTTAGGCTAATGACTCTGAACTAAGTAATTTAACCCTTTAAGCTCCAGCATCATTATTAAAATTCTCCTTACGGGTCTTCATACACTTCATTGAGTACTAGTTATGAGGACTTGACGAAATATCAAGACAATCCATCTTTGTTGACCATTTCTCTAATTCTCATGACTTGTATGTGTTTTAATGCACTGACATGATGAGGCGAAATTTGATGCTGATCACTGTTGGGTCTTAAAGGGTTAAGTAATGTCAACCAGTAAATGAGTTACGAAGTTGGTTAGAATGCTTGGTGGTGGTATCTTGAAGCACTATGTTGACAGTCCAGTTATTGACTCCAGCAAGTGCTTGGAGATTACATATTATGGTATTTTTAGTCTTAACAGCTTATAATTAATGTTACACCTGGACTCCTAGTGTTTGTGAAGAGCTTTTTAGTGACAATCTAAAGCATTCCAGTCATTACCTGGAAGTTAAATCAGTATTTGCACTGAATAAATGCATTACCATTGCTATTAATTGAAAGCAAAAAAAGTGATACAAACCAGTTCAAGGGAGATGTTTGGAATTCTTTTTTTCCCTTGTTCTGCAGGGAGCATGGCCAGGAACATTCATCTGTCAGAGTGGGATTTGTAACATACAGCAATCATTTGCATTTCTACAATGTCAAGGTATTACTTTGTTATTTGACTATCCTAGCTACATCATGTGAAAATGAATTGAAAACTGCTTTTAAGTTCTGAAAATATTTTGAAATTAGGAAAACTAAAATTAGGTCAGGTAAATGCCATTGAGGTTCATGTGTTTGTTGTTTTGTTGTTGCTGAGCTAATTTTTTAGTATTTTCTGTTTGACAGAGTAACCTTGCCCAGCCCCAGATGATGGTGGTATCAGATATTGAAGATGTCTTTGTGCCTCTTGTTGATGGCTTTTTAGTAAATCCCCAGGAGGCCAGAGCTGTTGTAGATAGGTGTGTTTCTTTTTGGTTGTTCTTACAATTCAGATCATTACTTTTATCATATTTGTGAATGTCAAGGCTGTTATGTAAAAATGCCAAGGAGCTCAATGTCCAAATGTTAGAAGAAGGCTACAATCAGTGTCACTTTGTTGAAACACTGTGGGTACAATTGTGTCCCCCTCCCTCTCCCACTAGGCAATGTTAGAAAAAAGTTTCAACCAAATTGATGAAGACAAACGCTCACAACACTATGCAACATTGAATAGGGGAAGGAGGGGAGGGTGTTTCAACGACTTGTGTCACTGGTTGTATATGATTTAAAAGTATCATATATCTTTGAAATTAATTATGAAATTGCGTGATATTTCTAAACGACTGTTAAAATCAAGTCATACGTTGAGGCCTATTTTGCCTGCGCTATCCCTACAGATATCTTCACTGAACATGCATTGATTTCCTCTTTGAATGGTAGGCTCGTTAAGAGTTATTCAGTAGTTAAAATGCGTCAACAACAACAATTTTAGCTTCCCGTAGCGCGTTACATCACATGTGCTTCCAGAGCAGTTTTTTCCGGCTTAAAAGCGCACTTGAACAAAGCAAACTTAAAAACCCACAAGAAGGACAGTCTTCTGAACCATATATACTTGTCTGTAGTGCTATATGAAACAAGCTAGTAATGTGGTTTCTTTTACAATGGTTTATAATTTACATCGGGTTACCATTGTAACCCGTGGTCTTGCTAAAAAGTTATCTGGTTACATCTTTTTTAAATTTTGACGGGTTACATTGGTAACCCGTAAACACGCGCCGCAAATGTCCTCGGCTCTTTGATTATTATGTCCAGATCGTAGTAGAAATAGCTTGCTTCGTTTAATTTATATGAGACCGGTGCAAAAAAGGCATTGCGCTGTTATGAAAAAAGCGTTAGGGATAATTTGAGCTCGATTTTTGTGTCTGCTGGAGTATAAGTATGGCGCCTCCATTTACTCCGGTATTTTACAAGCCGTCTAGAGTCGGTGATGCTATTTGATTTAGGCATTGTGCATATCTTATTTTGGAATTTTCAAATGCTTCTTTTCTTGCCACATCGTATCACATCAAATGATAAGCGTTTTCTGTTGGCTTAAGGCTTGGACATCTAGCAAAATGGTTTAACGCAGTTGTATGGGGGTGATTTTGGTGTCCTCTCTTCACCGGTACATGTTGGTCTGTAGCCAATGCCAGTTTTCTGTGTTTTAGGCAGAAACGAAAGGTTTGGCGTCTCCTCTCTCCATTTTGGAAAACTTCAGAGCCATGTGAGAACACCACGCATTTTTTCCCAACCATATATACTTGTCAATTTTCAAGAAGTAGTTTGCGATCAAAGACCTGTATGCCGTGACACGTAATTAAAGCCTTTTCCGTTCGATACAATCAGTGTCACTTTGTTGAAACACTTTGGGTACAATTGGGTCCCCCTCCCTCTCCCACTAGGCAATGTTGGAAAAAAGTTTCAACCAAATTGATGAAGACAAGCGCTCACAACACTATGCAACATTGAATAGGGGAAGGAGGGGAGGGTGTTTCAACGACTTGTGTCACTGGTTGTAGGCTGTGAAATGTTGCTAGATTAGCCAAAAAAGGTATCATGCAGTCAAAAAATAAGGTGCTCATGCCATGCTGGGCTCCTGTGTTTCTGTCAGGCAATAGTGTTCCTTTTCTCTTTAAGCATTTTTGGTCTGAAAATCAATTGACTCTGTAATTCTTTTCACAGTCTTTTGGAACAGATTCCTACAATGTTTGGAGAAACAAGAGAAACAGAAACAGTCCTTGGTCCCGTTATTCAAGCTGGAATGGAAGCCCTGAAGGTAATAACCCATATTAACTTTACACCCATGCTTGATCATTAATTTTACTTTCATTTACTTTCATGCTGTATTATTCTGTTACACCCTCTCAAGATCACCATACGTTTTTTGGCAGCCACGAATTTTGCCTGCCTGTTCTTGTAGTCTGTCATAAAAAAGTTTCTCAACAGTCTAAGACCCTGGCGAAAGGGAGACGCGAGTTTGAAAATGCAAACTTGCGTAGAAAGACTTGCATTGGTTGGCCAAACAGACTTCCAAGTAGTAGTATCACAAGTTATAGAAAGCCATTTGAATGCACAGTTGCAGCAAACTCAAGATAAAGCAAGCAATACTGAGAGCAACTTGTGGAGGCTTGCATCTACTTGCGTTTGGATATCCAAAAACTTTCGCCTACTTGGGGGGAAATTTGACTTTGATCAAAGTGAATGCAAGTCATCACAAGCCATTGCAAGCATAGGCAAGTTGTGGCCAAATGAAGTCACAAGTTTTCAACTTGTTATAACCTTTGACTTTGTTTGGCCAAGGCTCAAAGTGGGTCTTGATCTTGGCAGTTATTGCATACCAGCCTTAAATTGTCATTGGTTGTAACGTTGTTTTCCCCAGCAGTGGTTAACTCTTTAATTCCTGACGTGAAAATGTGTATCGTCCTTACACATTCTCCATACATCTCTTATGGAACTAGTAAGGAGAATTTGTCTAAAATCAGCCATCTTATCCTTGGTGATTTCTTCCTTTATTGTCATCACTTGAATGTTTGAACAAGTAGTGATGATGTAAAGAAAAATTTCATTTTTGTCACTGTTAAGGCTCAAGGGGTTAAACCTATGACATGTTATCAAAGTATCAGTGTGCTGTCAATCATTTAGGTTATGAGAGTGTAGAACCTGATCAGAACAATTATCTGATGCATTTTTCTGTCTACTCAGGCAGCAGGTATATCAGGAAAGCTGTTTGTTTTCCACTCATCCCTGCCAATAGCAGAAGCACCTGGAAAGTTAAAGAACAGAGAGGATCGAAAACTACTAGGTTCAGAGAAAGAAAAGGTATAATTATCAAATGACATATACTGCCAAATCTATTGTAATAGTATTACTCTGGGATGTAAGCTTTCCAAATTCAGATTTCATGAACCTTGTAATCAGCTGACAACAGCAGAAGTATCTGATGAAATATCTGTTACAAACTTAAAGACTTTAAAGACAAGGTGTGAACAGTATTAAACTACCCAAACAAAACAGAAATGCTAGCTAATGACAAAGTATTCTGCTTTTGAGCACTTTTTGCAAAAAAAAAAAAATTAAGTATATGTTAGTACAATATGCAAGTGATGTGGTTTTTGCTTTTTTTTTCCTCAGACAATACTTACACCACAGAACTCATTCTATGAAAAACTTGCAAAAGACTGTGTAGAAAGTGGTGTTGCAGTGGATTTGTATCTCTTCCCAAATGCATACATTGATGTAGCCACCATTGGCTCAGTGGCCACTCTCACTGGAGGACAAATCTACAGATATTCTTATTTCAAGGTACAGTATGTTGACTGCCTAGTTTATGTGGGATCTTGGTCAGTTTCTTACCTATTTTAGCTCTAAAGTAAAGCAGCACTTATGCCCTTCATCTGTGTGCTTACTTTACACTCTGTTTGAATAGTTTGAGCATTTTGATTTCCCTTGAAATTCTTTCTATCCAAAGGTCTAGTTTCAGCAGGTACAAAAGTCTGGCCCATTTAATAATAATGTAGTTCTTTATCAAACAGGAAAAAGCTGATCAGAGATTTATGTTTTTTTCTTGTTGGTTATTTCTGGAAGAATTATTAGTTGCCACTTTGGGAAATGTTGATTAACTGTCTTGTACCTAGCTAGGTGTTAATAAAAATACCGTAAAGACTCGTGTATAAGCCGCATTCGTAGATAAGCCGCACCCCCAACTTTCAAGCTCGGTTATGAAAAAAAAAAAACTTAAAAAACGCCGAGGTGAAGTGTGTTTGTGTGTTTGCTGCGAGCTCAATGGGTTAATCAACTCTTAAATACCTTCTACAAGCTTCTCTTGAAACTGAATTCTCGACATCTTCTTATTGAGGATGCTCTTTTCACAAAATGTTGTCTTTTTTGCTGAAGACCACAGTGAAAAGGGATGAAATTTGAACGAAAATACTACGGACGCTTCGAACACCGATCTGATTGCTTAGTAGCCACGCAGTCAGATATAGAGACAAGTCTGGACACCAGTGAAGAACACACGTAAATGTTGGAAGTATCGAATATATTTTTAACTACTCCTGAATCTGCTGAATGATACATTGCATCCGAAACAGTTGCTACACGAGAATTTAACAATCCAATGGATAAACGTGCCGTACAAGTGGTGAAAGGAAAGAAAACGGTCGGCCATTTGCCCCGTGAGTTCTCTCGAATAGCGTGGTATTTTCTCGCACGAGGTGGAGAGATCAATGTTGAAGTGATCGGTAACAGACGACATTGTAAGCAGCTCTGTGGGGGAATGGAGATTCCATGCCATTTGGAGTTTAGTTGCTCAAGTAAACTCCAGATAGATCGCCTAAAAGAACTACTGGCGAACAAGATTCAGGTTTAGAACCTGAAGTGACAAACGGCTCCTTTAGGAGCCACCGCATCCATCAAAAGCAATGATCGACAACAACAGGTTTCAATATCTTTATTGGTTATTTCTTTGAGTTTTTAAGTGCTATATCTGACCCCAAACTAGGCAATTTACACCCCCTGAAAGCAATTGTCTCGTAGATAAGCCGCACCCCTGATTTTTAGGCCAAAATTGCAGCAAAAAGGTGCAGCTTATACACGAGTCTTTACGGTACTATTGTTTAGCCAGGGTAAACCTTATAGCACAGCTGGTATCAGTGGGTATCCTGGGTCATTGTTGTGTATAATTAACCTTGTTTTTGTTGATTAATTGTAGGAAGCCACACATGGAGATCAATTCCGTGGAGACCTCAAGCGAAATCTCCAGCGTAATGTTGGATTTGATGCTGTCATGAGATTGAGATGCAGCACAGGTGATTAATTGATTTTAAAAATATCTACTGGTGTTCAGTTCTGCAATGGCATTTTGTGTATCATTTAATTTTCAAGATGGGTGGAATATTCAGCATGTCATCAGCATTGGACAAAGAAAAATCTGAGTCTCTGACAGGAATTGAATGCACAACCTTCTGTACTCCGGTTGGACGCTCTAACCACTGAGCTGGGTCATATTTGCTAGGTTTATTATGATTTCGTGTCCTGTATGCTGCTAGGGGCAGCAATGTCGAAAGGGTCCAGTGTGATGATAAAGAAAGAAAGATGGTGAATTTTAAGCTTGTTGAAGACACAAGGAAGATGGAATATTCAGTATGTCACAAGCTTGGGACAAAGTAAAAACTGAGTTCTTGGTGGAGATGGATCCTATCACCTTCCATACACTGGTTGGTTGCTCTAACCACTGAGCTACTGGGAGACTAGTGGCAAGCCGCCAGCTCGCCACCAGTCTCCCAGTAGTCTCCACTTAGCTGATGTCCCATTTGCATGAAATGTCTGCCAGTTGTTGATTTTGCTGTGCACAATGATTGTGTGTCGGTTCTGGGCAAATGCATGTAGTGGAAATAAATTATGCGACCCCTGCAAACTTCAGTAGGTTTGGGAAAACCTATTTATGTGGCAAGCACTCTAGAGTCATGTAGCTACAAGCAGCTGCACTCTAGTCTTTCCTTAGCATTTGCAAGTCAGTTTATTCCAAGTGATGTTTTTATTAACCTAGTGTCTCTTTTACAAACAGGGCTGCGGCCAGTTGATTTCTGGGGCAACTGTTACATGAGCAACACAACAGATGTAGAACTGGCAGTTGTTGATCCACACAAGGTAATAGCTCATGAATGACACTGAACTGACTACTACAGTCAAACCTCCTGATGTGGGCAACCATAGGACTACATTTAAGTGTCACTTAAACTAGAGAGGTGCCCACACTTATGGGAGGTTAAAAATGCAGTGTTTTCATTTGGCTGGGACCACAATGGAGTGTCTGCTTCTGTTTAGGAGAGGTGTTTGCTTATGGGAGGTTAAAAATGTAGTGTTTGTATGTGTCTAGGACCATGACTGAGTGTCTGCTTAGTAAGCTTAGTAAAGGTGTGGATTATGAGAGGTTAAAAATGTAATGTTTGTATGGGGTAAGTATCACTACTGGATGTCTGCTTGGGATGGGTGTCTGTTTGGGATGGGTGTCTGTTTCTGAGAGGATAAAAATGTAGAGTTCATGTGTGATTGGGACCGCAACTTAGTGTCCACTTAGGAGAGGTGTTTGCTTTCAGGAGGATAAAAATGTACAATGTTTGTATATGGCTAGGACTGAAAGTGAGTGTCCATTTAGGAGAGATTACTGCTTGTGGGAGGTTTAAAATGTAGTGTTTGTATGTTGCTGTGACCACAACTAGGTGTCTGCTGAGTGGTGTCTGCCTTTAGGAGGTTGATTGTAATGGCCAGCTTTTTCCTTGTAACTTGACTATGACTAAGACTTGAATGCACCTTCCAGTAGACTCTTTGGACCCCTTTCCAATCAATGGTTTTAATTTATTTTTGCATGTCAGGCAATTGCTATTGAAATCAAGCATGACGACAAGTTACCCGAGGATAGTCAAGCTTATTTCCAGTGTGCATTGCTATATACGTCAATCAGTGGGCAGCGGCGGTTAAGGGTCCATAACCTGGCCTTCTCTACGTGTAGCCAGCTTTCTGACTTGTTCCGTTGCTGTGAGATGGACACGTTTGTAAATGTGGTGTCAAAGCAAGGTGAGAGATTATTTTACTTCTTCTTTATTATTTGTTGTTTGGCCAATATAATTTAAACACAAAATTAGGTAAAAGGAAAATTGTAAATTATTTCAGGTGATAATAATCATCCAAGTTCTTCTTGTTGTTCGTATGCATTTTTCGTATTATCATCGTTGGGGGAGGTGTTAGTAAAAGAGTGAATGGTCAATCATTGTGACTATGAAGCATTTTATGTACTGAGCTGCAAAAAAACCCTAGATGGACAGGTGTTCACAAAGGAAAAACAAAAAAAAATCATTTAGGTAGTTAAGACGGATTCCGCTCAACATTCGAGCAATAAGTGCAAAAAATATTTACCAAAAAACTACTCATAGCACGGTAACATTTTAAATGCTATTTGAAACATCTCACTCTAGTTCACTTGCCCAATTGACCCCACGATGAAATTCTCAAGCATTCTCACGAAAATTAATTTCAAATCTCGTAAAAGTATGCTAAAAACGGGCGCCATTTTGTTTTGAACTGATATGAAGCGTCTTTTTAATTGAAATATTGCTAACTTCAAATCCAATTTTCTCTCGCGGGGTCAGCTTGGGAGCAAAAGTAATGATAAGTTCTTCTTATCTGTTCTCAAAATGTGACAGTGCTGCACGTATTTTTTTGGTAACTTAATTTTTGCACTTATTGCTCGAACTTTGAGCGGAAATCGTCTTAATTAAGGGCACTTATATGAAAAAAGGAGGGAAAAACAGTATCGTGGTATTATTTGGGCTTGGGCAGAAAACTTGTGAATGGAACAGATCGTCCTCAGCACTGTTAAAATGTGCAGGTAGCCAGCAATTTTCCTTCCTTTAGTCAATTATTTGAGAGTTACTTGACATGAGATTTGTCCAGGAACCTCCTATCAGGCAGGAAAACCCAGTCCTTGCTTCCTCCTGCTACTACTATCATTTTGACAGGACTGCAACTTTCTTGCTGTGCCTGAATGTTCTGAAATTCAAACTAGAATGTTTGGTTGAGTGGAAAGCAGCCTCTAATCCTTTGCTGCAAGTTAGCACTATATTAAGGTAGCTGTGACTTTAGTATTTCTTATTTCTTTTTTATGCTATGCAGCTATTAGACAAGTGTACACATCAACTCCAAAAGCCATCAGAGAAAACCTAGTAAATCAATGTGCCCAGATCTTAGCCTGCTACAGAAGAAACTGTGCTTCTCCTTCATCTGCTGGCCAGGTGAGAAAAATTTATGTTTTGCTTCCATCACTAGGGCATTTCTCATATTGACCTCATCAGCCATTAGCATCATTGCAGTTAAAACTGAGATACTCTCGTTGATGCTGTAGTCCATCTTTTCTGATTATGTAACTTAAAGACAAGGGCACAGTGGTGAGGTGGTTAGTTTTCGGATTTTCTATCGGAACGTCAGTTGTTAGATGCTTGGTCTCTCTTGTGTTGAAACTTCACTCTATGCTGTTTCTCTCCACCCAGGTGTTTAAATGGGTACATGTGACCATTAATAAGCCTAACAAATGCTGGGGGGTTGGGTGGTACTCCTGTGATAGACTAGCTTTCCACAGAGGAGTTGTAGTAATGCTCCTACTTGTCTCATGCAGTGAAGCAAACCTTCTGACTTGGTTGTTTTGTTTGCAGTTGATCCTTCCAGAGTGCATGAAACTGCTGCCTCTTTACACAAACTGTATTTTAAAGAATGACATTCTTTTAGGAGGTGAGTGTGTTATTTGTTTAGATAACTGTGTTTGGCTCTCAGAAGTGATTTGGCTTGTCAAACTGCTGGAATTAAGTGGCTTGTTTTAGCTAGGTCATTTCTGATTTGTACAAAATAGAACATCATTCTTGTGTTCTTAGTCTCTAATTCAAAACTGAATATACTTTTTGTGAGAGTTCTTGAGAAATGAAAAGTCTTTCTTGAATATTTGTTGTTTGTTATACTGTACAAGGTGGTCCTAAGTTTTGAGTCTGGATGAAATTCTAAGTTGTGACCTCTTAAGTTACAGTTATTAAGCAGTACTTTCCTGTGGTGCTGTTTATTGTGCTGTGTAGGGTGGTTCTAACTTTTAGGTTAAATCCTAAGGTGTGACCATTTAAATGAAAGCTACTGAATATGGCTTCCAGGGGAGCTGTGGGAATATCATAAGGTGGTTAAATTTCTTGTTAAATTTTTGTTTCGTAGGAGATACATTTTTCATAGTAATTTGTTGCTTTCAATTAAAGGTTCAGAGATGAGTTCTGATGACCGCAGCTGGCTCATGAGGTCGGTAATGTCAATGGATCAGGCAGCATCAGTGCCATACTTCTACCCAAGACTTTTCCCTTTGGTATGTATTACAATTGGTTTCATCCGAACCTTTATCATTATAGACATTTTGCGTAATTATCACATGTATACAAAAGCTGGTGGATGGTGGTGAATCCCTCATTCAGGCAAACAACTCACAAGTAGCCACCCAAAATGCTGGGAAAAGTGGTCACCTAGAAGAGTTGTTCACTCTGGAGAGGCCTAAGGGCCGATTTCGATGGTACAACTTTGTTGCAGGTGACTTGCTGATGTAATAGACATAATCCGAGGCAGTGATAAATGATGTGAGTTGTTTGTGATTTTTTCCATGAGGCGAGCAGTGCCACTACAAAAGTTGTATGTGATAGCTGTGAGCTAAAGTTGCACTGTCTAAATTAGGCCAAAAGTACACTGGTTTTGCTGAAGAAGGAAAGAAATTAGGGATCATGAACAAGCTATTGCTTATGGGGGGAGGAGAGTTACTGTTAAGAGGTGGACCTATCTTTTTAAGCCCTGTTCTTTTTCATTTTTTATCTCTATGTCTATCATTATAGTAGTTTTACAAGTACTGGATTATTATGTTTCATTTTTATATTTATTTATGATTACTTGTAAGAGCATTGAGACTTTGTTAAATGCTCCCAGCACTTGTATATTATTATTATTATTATTATTATTATTATTATTATTATTATTATTATTATTATTATTATTATTATTATTATTAAATTTGACTGTGGATACAAGGCTTGCATAATATTCCTTTTGTATAGCTTGTCTACTCGTACTCTGGCTGCAGAAAGCCTTGCTAAATGACAGAAAGATAACTCAATCCTAGCTGAAGCAAATGCATTAAACCAGCACAAAGCTGTTGGTTGTTTTGGCGTACTTTTGTGCCCTTTATTGTCAAACGTTGTAACGTCTGTTGCACTAATGAAAGAACATCTGTCCAAGACTGGAACTTGTGTTGCATTATAATAAACCTGTGCGTACTTGAATATTGTGGTAGTGCAGGCATCCATAATGCTACAAAAACTCTGAAAACCCAGGCAGTTACACTTTTTGTCAACACAGTGTGACTTAAAGATTATGAACCTGGTTTACATGTGATGAACTGTACCTTTTCCTGCTAAGGAACTGAGCTATTGTACTAAGCTTTTCTCCAAGAACAGAAGCTTAATGATGTCGAATTGTTCTTGTTTTGTATTTCTCATTGATTTTGTTGTCTATTGGAAATTGCCTTATGCCTGTTTTTAATCAAATTTTGAGAAATTTTTGGTGGTTTTCTAATCTTCACAGCAAACCAGTCATAAATGGCAATGTACAATCTCCAAGATCTTTCTTGTATCCATTACACCAGTGGGAGCCACCACTTTACAAGAGTGACCGACCTGTATACTAACCTCTAGTATATACCAAACCAGTGGATAATGTTTTTTGCGTGCTCTGATTGGCTGCTCAAACTCGGGATAATATCCACTATTCACCTCCACTTCGTTGAATAATTGTTAAGTATCTTCACATCTGGACAAGATGTAATTCTCAGACTCGCAGGTTTTTACTTTGTTTTAAGTGGTCTTCCCAGTAGTATTGACGGTTTTTCCGGTCAGAAACTGCATAGTGATGATGAGGAAGCGTGTTTAAATTTTCAGCAACCAAACATTTGTTTTAGTTGTCAAGCATTTTTTAAAATCATTTCTCCTGTTTCTCTCAGCATGACGTGGATGCGGATTCATCAGATCTTCCTCAAGTCATCAGATGCTCAGCTGATCGAATGTCAGAGAATGGTGTTTACCTTTTAGGTGAGTTTATACTCAACCAAGTGTTGCATGATCATCATTTTTGTGGTCGTGTAAAAAGCATTGTGTGACTATCATTTGTGTGGTCACACAACACTATTTGTGATGCCCCCAGAAATAATAGTGATATTGATTGATTGATTGATTGATTGATTGATTGATTGATTGATTGATTGATTGATTTAACAGAGAATGGAATGTCACTGTTCATGTGGGTTGGACTTCAAGTTGACCCCAACTGGCTGCATCAAGTGTTTGGAGTCCAGACTATTGGCCAAGTGGACATCGAAATGGTATGACAATTACTTCTACAGAAAAGGAAAAGGAAAAAAACGATTTTATCCACAGACACGAAAGCAAGAACTGCCTTTTACAGCATAACATTTTAAATACTGAGGACACTGCACATGTACTGTACACAGGTTAAGGTGACAATTAGAAGATTTGCGTATTGATTAGGAAAAGTTGTGTACGTTATTTAGACTTGCCCACAAGTTGAGCTCAGAACTTTTTGGGGGGAAATGAAAAGCGAAAAACTTTTGAGAAAGTCTGTACCTTATTGTAACCCTAATTTACTGTAACTGTGACTGCTGCATGTGCTTTGTCTTTAATGTTAAATAAATTAATTAATTTTAAAAAAACCTTGGGAAAAAAGCTTTTATATGAATGATTATCCTAAGTGTTTTTTCCACAAACCCCAAAGTAAAGTTAGATCTGCCTTGCCCTACTTGTATAACGCAATAAACAGCACCACAGGAAAGTACTGATCAGTTTCATTGGAAAAGTCACGTATTAGGATTCTACCTCAGGCTCAAAAGTTAGGGCGGAGGCCCACGGAAATTATAATCAACTCAAAGTAATTTACTTGGTGGATTTAATACTGTGAAGTGAATGTAGCATTGATATGTTGCTTTCCTGTTTCTGTCCTCAGACTTCTTTGCCAGTCCTTGATAATCCTCTCTCTGCCCGAATTCAAAACATTATTCGGCAGATCCAGAACCAGAGGAAACATTATCTCAAGGTACAATGTAAACTTCTTCTATTGAATCTGTTGATTTGGTTGTTGTTGTGTTCCCAAGGAATGAACTGGGAAAGGAAGTTTCCATTCACATAAGGCATTTTGTTCAACATGTCGAGGAGGTATGATAACGGAAAACTGGAGTGGGATTTGGAGAAAGGGCAAATGTTGATTGGAATGCCCGAAATACATTCATGTGTACTGTGTTCTACTCAACACAACATGGTCCTGTCTGGCCCCGTAGCTTAGTCGATAGAGTTGAATAGAGTCGGTTTCCAACCAGTGATGTCTTCCTTATGTTTAAAACTTTTGGAAGTTGTTATGCTGTCAGTATGACTGTATACTGAATTCTATTCAATTATGATTGTTAATGTGCCTTTACGGGGTTATGTCACCACTTTAGTATTAATATTAATTTGGTGAGCGAAAAGGCATGTTTTTGTTTGTTTGTGTTTTTATCAATGGAAACCAAAATAATGGCCCCGTTTCGTTTAAAACTACTCTACTAGTGCAATATAACCATAGATAAGTGCATTTGGACATGGATGGTAAGGATGGAAACGGACTGAAAAAAGTTTTCTCTAATGTCTAGCAAAAACCATTATAAACTGGTTATGTTTTGTTCTCCTTTCATGTATTCACTTCATACCTTCTTGGAGTTCTAAGACCATTTTGTGTTAAAGAGAACGCTCTTGGTTATAACCAGAATTTTGACCTCCTCGAGACATAAAAATACCTGTACCGTAGCCACTTTAAAGCTAACGTGTTGTGGTACTATGTTCGTTTCTTTTCAGTTAACTGTTGTACGACAGCGGGACAAGCTTGAAGGATGGTTCAAGCACTTCCTTGTTGAAGACAAAGGCGTCAACCCGGCTGCTAGCAGTTATGTGGACTTCCTCTGCCAAATGCACAAAGAGATCAGAAGCTTAATGAACTGAATCAAGAAACAATTAAAGGAAGGCAGTCGAAAATAATAACAGCAAAGGACGCTTGAAATATCCTCTCATAGTCTTTCACGAGTACTCAAAACTACAGCGTTATTTGTATTATGTTTTAAGTAATCGTGAAAAATGCAAAGGACAGATGCTATTCTCCAAGGAGACAAATTGGTCGACAGAGGTTTATATGACAGTATTTGAAAAAGTACCGACAGAGTTTAGTTTTTAAAAACCAAAGCTGCATTGAAGATGTGTGGCCTCCGTAATATTTCCTTGTCCGTGGGTTTTGTTAGCTTTCAAAATGCGAAAAGACTGTTAGCGAATGCATCCAACACGAATTTGTTAAAAAACGTTTATCCTGCAAGATCTTATAGAAGTGACACAAACGTGTTCTGCAACTCTGTAAAATGAAAAAGCCCCCCCCCCCCCCCTTCTCCATGCAGTCCCACCACAAAGTGCTTAGTCTACTGGTTACAAAATGTAAGTTCAAAATGAATGATCGTTATTTTCTAACTCCTCTGAATTAAACCAAGCTTTATGACTGGTGTTGTTTGTAAGAGTTCTTTATCCTGTCTGTTGTGTGAATTTCTGCAAGTACCAACCAGGAATTTTTAAATCTCCTTCATCCAAAAGATTACTTGTATACTGCCTTGAAATTGGGTTGTAAAAAACTAGTTGGACAACGTTCCATTCAAGTAATTGTTCGGCTCGAGTGATTAAGCTGTTGACCAGTGTCGTCAATCTATGGCCTTGCCTTCTTCACCTAACAAAGCCCTACTGATAACAGTTTTACACCTTGCTATGGCTGAATACTCCATCCGAATAAAGGTATCTTTCTATCTCACCATACTGCGTGTTAAGTAACGTGGTCTGGCCTGTTAACGTTCTTTCTAGGAGGCTTATGGATGAGGTGGAGGGGGGGGGGATGAGCGGTGGGGGCTCGACTTGATGACATCCGATCTTTCCCTAAGCTGTAGCTATGGTAGCCATTCTAGGCAAATTGCTGGAGGGCCTACTAATCTTTCTTGATTTGATCCCCCTGCTCAGTGGGACACCCAAGCTTCACCAAAACATTGAACTTCCATCGAGAAATTGTGTGAAGTCTGAGTAAAAAGTTTGGGGCAGCTGATACAAGAAGTGGGGGGGGGGGGGGGGGGGGGGGGTTGGCCACGCGGTTCTCTCCGGCCTCGCCCAATTTCTTTTTCTGATTTGGTTTGGTTCAAATTTCATTTACCTTTTGTCTTGTTTTTCTTATACTTATCACAATCATTTATATGGTTTGCCCTTTCGTCCACATGGATAACGGTGGTTTTCGAGAACGATGGCGTTTCGAGATGAGGCAGGTCTTCAGTCGGTTATGTGTGGACGGTGAAAACGCACACGTGTGCACAGAAAACGTTTTGAAGTCCCGTATCCGAAAATCCCCAGTTCAGAATAAAAACGAGTGAAACCGGATCCGCGTGCACGGAACTCTCGGTTTTCATCAGCATTTTCTATCGTGAAAAAACGTTTATCATTTTGGTATGGATTAAGGTAAAACACATAAGAAAATGTGCATTTTCAACAAGAACCCGGGTTGGGAGGGGTGGGGGGGGGGGGCTACTCAATAAAGTTTTATACGAGGAGGCTCTGCCCAGAGGTTCACACCCTTACCTTTAATAGACTAATTTTTACCAAAATGGTACCCCTTTCATATGCCTAGAGCAAAATTGCACCCCTTTCTTATACCCCAAGGTTAAGCTAAAAACAATAGAATTTCCTGGCATTACCACGTTTATCCCGGGTTTTCGGTCTGATTCAGTTGCATAGTCATTTCTGCTAAAATGTGGTGCCCTTTGATATACTTCGCTTTAGCTACCATTTCTTCCACTTTGCAGCTGATTTTGTGGCCCTTTCGTATACTAAAATGGCAATTTTCTCTACCCTTCTATATACTGCGAGCTTACAAAAGGCACCCCTTTTGGGCGGAGCCTCCCCGTGTACATGTAGCCTACTATAGGGAGCCCCGCCCCCGGGACAAGAACGCATGAGAGTGAACGGAGAGCACCAGGAGCATTAACAAAAATGCCAGACCACGAAACAGTTTAACATAAAAGCGTAGCTTTAATTTTTCTCTTGTGTTGCCTTGAACACCAGAATATCTCGGAATATGAAACTGGTCAAAAGTTATTTTAGCATCTCTAGGTAGATGTGATAAATACATGAATTGTTGGCCTCTGGCTTTTTTGAAAACTTTAGCTAAACCGTAAAACACTATGTCACGCCCTCTCTGTTAAACCTCTTCTACAAATAGGCTTTCCTTAGTGTACATTATTTGTCTATGACGGTAGGTCCTTGTGTAACACATATTTGTTCTACATATATGCAAGTTTGATAAGCTGTTAACGCGGATAACGGAAGATCTGTCAGTGAAATATTAAATTAAGAAATCTGGCTCCCCAATACAGAAGTACCTATTCCAGCCTAAAATTTGAAACATGACTATAATTTATTCCTGTTGAAGCAATATTGCACCATTTTTGTGTCGTATTTTCCAACGTTATGCAAAAGTTATTTTACTCATAACATTGTCTCCACTAATAAAAACCCTTGCCTAAAATAATTTGTGAATGTTTTCTTTTTCCACTTTTCCTTTTTTGTCAGGCTCAGATTACCATATTCACATAAAATCTGAGCAACAGCTCTTCGTTGTTTGTTATGGCTTTCATCTTTCCCTGTATTCTGTGCTTTCGTCTTCAGCATAGCAAATCTTTGATAGGATAATGGTCATGGGGGTGACATCTTCCTTAAATAGCTCCACTACATTGGCAAATTTGTTTTTAATATTTCGCTTGCGAGTTGCTGCATGAAGAAGAATAACTGAAAAAAAAGGTGAAAATATTAATATGGACTACCAACTATTTTTAATGTTATCTAAGTCTTTATGGCAGCAAGTTAGAATAGTTAACACATACTGTGGTGATTTTCAGTTTCAACGGTCCAAAACTAGACTGAAGAAACAAGAAAGGAAGTGTGGAAGGGACTTTCTGACTTTGAAGGATGGGTGGATGAGAAAGGCATAGGAGAAAAGGAATGCCAGAAAGGCACAGTCCTGGGTTGGGGGGGGGGGGGGCGAGCTCAAGTATATTAGTGACTGGGGAGGTGTGAAGGCCTTTTTGCATTTGAAATTAGCAATTTGGGTCTCTTTAGGTTAGAAATTTTCTAGTGGACTTAAAGAGAGATTCAAGAGATTTTGGCAGGACATTTTTAGCATTGATAAATTATATTGTTTAATTGTACCTCAGGGTTCTCAAACTTAATTGAAAACTACATGCAAATAACAGAATTCCGTTTCTGAGAGTAGCCCCGCAGCTCTTAACAACCTCTAATTTCGTTGGACCTTGGTATCATGCAGCTCTATTGTTTTCGGGGCTAGGGTCCATTGCTTTGTTGTTTGGTGTATTGTTTTCTCAGCAAATCAGAGAAGACCTTGTAAGAGCTGCGACATCGCCCGTTTCTGAGCCTGTCAGGTTAATGAGAGGTTATGTTGCATCACTTATGTATGTAAACAGAAACTCATAAGGACTTATGAGTTTCTGATGTAAATTAATAACTCACTAGGTTCTTGATCTTGTAACATAAAAAACGTAACAAAAATATTTTGGAAAATAGTGCACTACGCCTGGTAGGTTGTCTGCAGTCAACCGTCACTTTCAAAGATTCTTATTTCCATGATCACACCAGGGCCGTAGCCAGAAAAAAATTATGACTGAGGCAATATCCATGGTTAAAATTATGACTGAGGCAATGTCCATTTTTAAATTCTATTCCTAGGTATTTAGGGTAAGACTGAGAGTGAGTGACTGAGAAGACGAAAAAAATGACCTTGCAAGTGCCTCGGTTTGCCTCATACTGGCTACGGCCCTGCACACTTCATATTGTCATCACTGGTTTCCTGAACAAAAATGTAGTGCTCCCCACCTTGAAATTGACTGCAACCTCCCTCCCTCAGGTTGTGACGATGATGAATAAAGAAAGTTGGAAGCATAAGCATAAGATTTTTTGAGGTTATGTCCTGGGTTGCTGGACTTTACTGGGTCCATTCTAGTGGGACTTTTGGGGGTATAAAATAGTTGGCCTTATTCTCACCTTCATGCACATCACTTTATATACTTGAGTACCCTCCCCCAGGGGGCACATGTACAGTTCAGCACCTTCAAAAAAGCTTCAGCTTTCACCTGTACATCCTACATGTACAAGACTGCCACTCCCACATCAGCCTCAACAAACACAGTGAAAAAAGGAGAACTAGGGGCACAAATACATTGTCTTTTGAGACTGATGGATGCCTCCTATTGTCTAAAAACTCTGCATTACAATCATAAAGAATTTAAGTCATTAACTGTAAGGCAAAGAGTAGATACCTTTATCCACTGGATAAGACACAATCCAGCACATAAAACATGTGGGAAAATCTTTACATAGCCCTATGATTTATGAAAAGAGCAAGAGTGCATCTATAATGAAGTGTACGACTTTGGAAAAATCTGGCCAAATGTGTAAGATGAAGTAAAATTGCTCTGTTGGATGGCGACTTATCCTCTGAGTATTGGCTATCCACTTTTTGAACTAGGACTTTTCACATTGAAATGTTATCCTAATATAAATAACTGTTAGAGTACCTACCTGCCAGAGGCATTGTCACTCCCCAAAGAAATACAAGAATGGAACCGAGGGCATGTACAATCAGTACAGCCAGACCAAGCACAGCAACAGGCACCAAGGATGGGTACTGACGGTTCAACCGTGCAAGTCTTGGTTCATGGCTTTGTGCAACTCCAAACAAGATAAAGGCACCCACTAGTGACACAGCACCAATTATCAAATCCTTTGGATATAGAGTTCTGGAGTGAAGATATGGACCACTGTTGTTATCAAGACTAAATGTCTGATTAAACATATAGACAGACTCTGATAATAATTATAATGTTAGAAAAAAGTGTTTCTTAATGACTGGTGACAAGCTATACTATGGATGCCCGAAGTTATTTTTCTTTGTTTTTAAGAAACAGTGGCACCTAATTATAACAGGTCGTTTCCACGGAAAATCTGTTTGGCAGGCCTAAATTGCCTGAGCTATTCCCATTTAATTAAAGTGAAAACTAGAGATTTCTTTGGAGAAACATCACCTCAGTCTTTTGCAACAAGGAGACTGATTAATTCCTATTGTTTTCAGAGGGACAATTATGTCATTTAGAGAATAAAATAGGGTCAGCTAGCATTTTCGGACAGCCTTTAGTGGCTCGGAAATTCGGTGGATAGGATTCTGTTTCCTAACATTTTCTGTCGCCTAAATTTTCAGCAAAAAAAGCGGAACACATCAACCTGTATTAGCTTACACAAATATGCCTTTAATAAGCTCTGAAACAATCTAAGAAAGCAGAAAATTACATTTGAGATATTTTGCTAAGATTTTCTCACTGGGTGCTCCTGGAGAAAGTGTGGCAGAGCAAGTCCAAGGATATAAGGAACAAAATCAGCCTTTGGCCAAAAATTATCCTCTGCTCTCTCATATTGAGAGACAGATGTTGCCATCCGCCCTCAGAGGGCTTACTGTCAGCCTTCCAAGGTACATCTGATTTCCCCTCTTGCTTTTTTTAGGCAGCCGTAATGCGCTAGCGCACGTCGCCGACTCATAAAATGGAAGTTGCATTCCTTTTGCATTCCTTTCATCGTTCGTCGTCATCCTTCACTTGGACTTAGTCCTCTTGGTGTCGCATGGCCAACAGAGACAACTGCACATAAGGCTTACTGAACGAGAATTTTCCATCTATGGTCGCAAAAAATTTCAGGGAATTTATTGACGAACTACATTACAATTGCTGCAGACGTGTTAAATCATGTTTTTAAAGGGAATACGGTGACAGATCGTGACAGTACACCAAGGGCTAATTGCACCAAGCAGGTCACTGAAGGCCAATGTTAAAAGTCTGTTTTACTCCTGTTTCTCAAGTAGTGGTGGTTACAAAAAAATTAATGCCAGAGAGGAGTCTAATTGTTTTGAGTATTGCTGCGTATGGAAGTTAAGTAAAGGTAAGCGTTAATAAATGTTAACTTTATGTCGCTGTTGTTGAGGACATTTGGTTTGGGAAGGGTCAGCGTTAATACAGGCTAGTGATTACTTGGGAACTGTCAGTGATGGTCAGCAGACGTGCATAGAAATAGTTTCATGTCTCCACTATTTTCTTTAACATGACCTTTACTGAAGATGTTTGTATTTGAATTTTCCACCTATGATGACAGAAAACTTCAGGGGAGTGTATTGACGAAGTACATTACAATAACTTATTGCTGCAGATGTGTTAAATCGTATTTTGAAAGGGAATACTTTAATGTATACTTGTTTTTATTCACGTTGCATCCTCGGTCTCCAATGTGTGACCTTAACACTTACAATTCGCAACTAATTAAGGGCCTGTTTACAAGGAGGGAGGGTTACCCTAGCAAACAGGTACCACCTACCCGGGTTAAATTTTCTACTTGTTTCTAGTCCCTTGGTAACCCTGTGCAGTTACCAACCACATTAAGTTGTCCCGGGTGGTAGGGTTACCTTACCTGTGAAGTTTTGCTTGTAAATCTGGGACATCTTTCACCCTCCCGCTAGGGTAAACCCACTTGCTAGGGTAACCCTCCCTCCTTGTAAACAGGCCCTAACTTGGTACTGATAACATAAGAGATATAAAGGAAATATAATCTGAATCACGTGCAAGAACTGCAAACACTATAAATACGGCACATCGTTCGATTGATCGGACTTCCATAAGCAAGCATCGTGAACAGTCATCTGTCACCGGCAATACGTTTACATACACTTAATTCCTTACATACCGGAAGTGCAAATTGTCCATAACAGGTCACCGGAAACCAAGAACTACTAATAGTTTTTGTTTTCCTTAGGAAAAGGGGGGGGGGGGAAGACTACATGTATCGGCTTCCTGTAAATTCTTCAGAATTTCTTGTCTTCAACATACACCTGCAGGGAGGGTAAACAAGCTAAACCTTTATAAATTACCCTATTTACCCGTGTATAAGTCGACCTTTCACGACCTATTACAGTCAACATGCTTCACGCATGAACGATCATGGAATGAAGATTGCATTCTTCACGTGCACATTCCTTCCTTTAATTGGATAAACGTATTCTTGTAGATAGAATGAAAGATAACGAATTTTTTTCGATGAACGAAATCGATTCTTCGAAAGTTCACACGTAACATCAGAAATCGTCTACATGGCGCACTCGGAAGAAGTGCTAATCAATTACTTCAGGGATGTCATCCGTTATCAAGGATCTTTACCTCCACAAGAAAATGGTTGAGTCGTTGCGTGGACTGAATAGTGTCGGATGATTTTATGAACAGCTCCTTTTGGCACTCTCATGTTCTGTGGAATATCTGACAACCCCAATCCAGCATTGAAAAGGTTAACGATTTCGTTCCTTGCATAGAAGGCAAAGGTTTACTCATTCCTTGCATTAGAAGGCAAAGGTTTACCAGGATCGTAAAAGCCCCCAAGCGAATTTCTTGCCATTTGGAGTTAGGAAACGTAAGCTTTCATGTTCCGATCATGTGCAAACCTATGCACATTGCAACACACCGCAGCGAAAACCGTTACAAGTATAAAATTGTGGTGGTTGTTGTTTATATTTTCTGAGGGTTTCCGATTAAGCCACGAAACCTCCAGCCAAAGAATGAGTTGCCTTGTTAAAATTTTAGAGACTCCTTTGGATTTTCTTTCTAAGGATTACTGTTGTCGATTTTCTCTTTACAGGTTATTTTTGTCGGCTTTATGTTCTCGCCATTTTTTGTGCTGGTCTTGAAAATAATAAAAATATCATGCATGACATACCGGAAAATTGAGCTAAGAAAACTAACTTTTCAGTTTCTGTTCGGAAAGTTTGAATTATTATTACGATGTTACAAAAAAATTGCGAATAACTTTAAATCGGTGTTTCGAATATAGAATCCAAGTTTCAAAGAATCGCTAAATTTTTCGAAGAATGACATCGAATAATGAACTAATCGATGAATATTTGGAGTTGAGCGTTCATGCGTGAAGCACGTTGACTGTAAGTAATTTAGTATTCTATTTTGCCATTTACCTCCTCCTTTAACTGCGTGTAACTTGTAAAACCCAGTTAAAATACTAAATAAAGATTGAGCAATCAACAGTAAAGATTTTTGCCAAGCCCCCTAAAATTAATATCATACAATCAGCAACTTTCATTCTGGACCATTGGACTTTTTTGGGGTTCAGTTTTAACCTAATGGTACCTAATGGGACTTTATTAATTATGAAAATTTGATCTCATTTACCTCCCCATCACAAATATACCTCAGTACCCCCCTGGGGTTTAGGGTAAAGTTCTTAGAGTCCTAGTACCACACCCCCATGAAAAAAATCACAGAGAACCATCCCCCTTGAGAACTGGGTTAGAGATTTGTTTCCAAGACCCTTTATCCCACTTTTCAGAGTGTTTGATTATATCAAAGCCTTCTGCTCCATACTGATTTCACTATCAATCAGAAAATTATCATGATCAAAATATTTCCTTGAAACACCCACTCCCCCATTTGGTGTTGATTTAAGTATTGCAGTAGCCTACATATCATAGTGTATCTGTGGACTTCTCCGCATGCACGTTAGAAGCATATCTTTTGCATTTGTGAAAAATGCTTCGATTGTGCGGGAATGCCCATGAAAACACTTGCCACACAGGCTAGGATTTCATTTCCAATATGCATTAAGATATGGTATGCACAGTTGACCTAGATCATCATCATCATCATCATCATTATTTATATTATTAGTATTATTATTATTATAATTATAATTATTATTATTACAATTATTATTATTATTATTATTATTATTATGATTATTATTAATATCTAGATCTCCACTTGACAAAAACTTACCCAACCAAAATGAAAATAATGATGGCACTCAGAAAGTAGTTAGTTTGATAATACACAAGGTTGTTAATCATCCTGTTTTCCATCCTATCCATGTCGTGTAAAGTTGGTGCCGTAAACTGAGCGTCAGTGACGAAGTCCTGAAGTGAACGCAGAGGAGGAAGTGCAACCGCCATTTTGATTCCGCCTGTCCTTTGAGAAGCTGCTGACAACCTGTTTACCACGGAGGGCTCAATATGAGGTAAAATTCGACCAAGAGGGATACTATATGTACACTTAACATGAAGGGCTTTCTCACTTAAGACTCGTGATAAAATTTTGAGAGGAACAAAGTATGACTCAAAATGAAAACAAGAATTCTGATCACTTCTGCTTCTCCTCCTGCTGTCTCTGACAACTTTTCAAAGGACCAGGTTCAAATACTCTTGGAAAAAAGTAATGCATGGACAGGCTAGTGGTACGGCGTGCGAGCCCAATTGCGCGTGGAGGCCTTGCGCGTTTCAAACACTCAAAACGGTCCTCAAAATGTGGAAATCAAACACAACAGACAAGACAACCAAGGTAAGATGAATTTTTTCTTATTGTCAACATATTTCAGTTGCTAGGATGAAACGCTTTGGTCATGTCCATAGATCATTTGGTACAACATCACAAATATTAATAGCACCGTATAGAAAAATTATGCTCAAAATATGCCATGCCCGCACTCTAGTATTTCATCCACTGACTGAAAGTTACAACCACTTTGCACAACATAATAAACAACACCGCAGTACTGTGGCCATGCATGCTGATTTGTTAATCACAAACACTGCATGTTCTGTTACTAGGTTAGTGTTGTGTCTCTTAATACATGAATTAGAGGTTCTTCTTTGAAGTTCACATTTAATATACTGCTTCAATGGGCCTTATGCATTAATAACGTCAATTGCCCAAAATTCACCACCAAGCGTCGTTTGCACTAATTTATTCTCATCCTCTGGCACATCGCACGTGGATATTCTTTTCATTTTTGCTGCTTTGGCATATTGGTTGTGGTAAAATATACAAGTTTCTACTCTGAAAGAAACATGCATAGGGGCTATTGTGTGGTTTAATAACTCCAGCAATCCCGTAAGTTCCCGTTACTACTTCATATCATACATGACAGTCCTCCTTTTCTTAAAGGAATAAACATAGTGCAAACAATTCTGGAAAGTTACAGAAATACAATGCCAGTAACCAAATGATATTATTCACTACAAAATATCAGCAATGTCACTGTGCTTAAACAATAAAGCCATGTCCACATGGGTGTCCTTTGACAGTCTGATCAACAGTGTCCATGACTTAACCAAAACATGCCCATTTCTTTCTAGTGTACCAGTCATTATTTCAAAACAAAATGCTTATATTTCACTGGCAAACTCCTCTGTATCTCTGAGGTTTTGTGTCCAGATGCTGTTGGCATTCTAGGGGTTGTCACTGGATTAGGTGTCACCTCTGCATTCACCATGGTTGGTTCGCCCTTGCTTTCTGAATTCACTGGTGTCATGGGTGCAGTTTTAGCTGCTGCGGGATCTCCTGATGCAACGGCTGATGTCATAGGTGTGGTTTCAGGGGAGTCTGACACAAATTTCTAAATGTGGGAGGTATTCCGTGAATACTGAGAACCACCCTGGGACTCCACCAGGACAATGTTTTCAGTCTTGCTCACAATCTGTTATGCTATGGGGTTGAATGGTGTGGAGAACATGTCAGTTTTCTCAGGTCTATCTTACAAGCACTTGATCACCAACTTGAACCTCGGACAGCTTTGCATTTCTGTGTTCATCTGCATACCTCATGGTCTTTGCTTTGAGCTCTGCATCTCTAGCCGATCTGTCACGTACTTC
The DNA here is from genome assembly GCA_964030785.1 of Siderastrea siderea. NCBI lineage: Eukaryota > Metazoa > Cnidaria > Anthozoa > Scleractinia > Rhizangiidae > Siderastrea > Siderastrea siderea. The sequence continues at coordinate 44,589,505 of OZ034972.1, forward strand.
CAGGTCTGGGCGATGATCAGAGTGCAGTTCTGGTAGTTTTCCCCTTATTTTATGATTGAACAACAGTTCTGCTGGGCTTTTACTGGTGGTTGCATGATAGATTCCTCTGTACTTGGTCACATATTTCTGGAGTTCTTTTCTCCAGTCCTTCTGTTTGAGCAATGCAAATGCTCTTCATCAAAGAAGCATTTTGTCCTTAGACTTCCCTGTTAGCTTAAGGCCAGTTTGGCATCACCTTGAGATGCAAGATCCCATTATGGGCGCAGTAGTCCTGGAACTCTTCTGAGCAGAACTGCAAGCCGTTGTCTGACATGATGGTTACAGAAAGTCCATGGTGGCTGAAAACTTCCTCTAAGCTGTTGATTACTTTTGCAGAGGTTGTGGATGTCAGTATCGCATACTCATGGTTATGTAATATGTAGTAGTCAACCACAACAAGTATTGAGCGTCCAGATGGGAGTGGCCCTAATAAATCTACTGCCAGATCTTTCCAAGGCCCTTCTGGAAATGTTGTGGATGTCAGTGGCTCGGTCGGATCTGGCTGCGCTACCAGCTGGCATCCATGACATAACTTACAGAATTTCTCTGTTGCCTTATCCATAGCAGGCCACCACACCTTACTTCTCAGGTTTTGTTTTGTTCCTACAATCCCTAAGTGACTTTCATGAGCTAGGGCAACCGCTTGTGTCCTGAGTTTGTTTAGCAGTACGATATGGGTTACTCCCAAAACTAACTGTCCAATTACACACAGTTCACCTGCTGTAGGTGAGTAAGCCTTACGTTGCACCAATCTCACAGGTATAGAACCTCCTTCTGTGATGGTCTGCAACAGGGAGAGCAAAGGCTTTGTTTTAAAAAGTCATACTTGCACTCATGCATCAGGGTCGGCCAGGGTTCAGATTATATATTGTGTACAGGGGATTTTAACCCACTGACACCCCTTTGCGCCCGTATGCGCCCACGAATGAGTAGGTGTCTTGTTCCACTTGTGACAACATCAAATTAAGTGACGTACCCTGAAAAGCTTTAATAGTAAGTGGATGCAACGCAAAAAGATCTTGTAAATGATACCTGAACGACAATGATTGGATCAAGTAAGGTTGAGTAACAGCCAGAAACCAAGCAACTATTGCCTTAAAAACACAAGGAAATCATCGTCTTCACACCGACTGCTACTTTTGGCCAACTCTTTCCTTTTGAAATGAGCTTTGAGGCCAAACTTTTCTCATCACCAGAAACTGTGGTCGTATGGCTAACTCGACAGCAAAAAGTGAAAATCGAAATGAGAACGAAAGCAACGGGATTGTGCGCAAAATCTCAGAGAGCTGTAGACAAGGGGGTTTTTCATGTAAAAAAGCTATCTCAAAATTCTGAATTGTGGGCATGCCCGAACTCAAAATGCTAGAAAACGTCCTTAAACTGAAAAAAAAAGCCAACGGTTCATGCTAGAAAGCAATTTTTGTGAGGATTGGGACGAAATTGGATCAAATAGGGCTAAAAAAGGCCATTTGGTGCTTGAAAGTACCATTTTTTCGAAGCTTGCTGGGTGTCAATGGGTCAAAATTGGGTATACAGTCTTCACATGTGGAAATTAATGTACTTAGGGAGGGTTCATAAGTTATGTAGAGGGCGGCTATGGTGATTTTCGATTTTTTCCTTACATTTTTTGGAAGCCCCCCCCCCCCCGCCCTATTATTTGGTGTGTTTTTTCTCTGGCCCCCCCTCATTGCATTCCCCACAACCGTGGGCAAAATACCATGACCCCCCCTCCCCCTCATCTACCACCACCACCCAAAAAACCCTGATGACTATTAACTAGACATTTTTAGACTCAAAATTAACCACATTAATGACAATTGTTTAATAAGCAAAACTACTAATTAGTTTATTGGGAATGAAAAACTTAAATTTATCAAACTGATAATCATAAATAAAAGGATACAGCTTACGCATTCACTGTAGTCTTCTAAACCAGCTAAAAATGGCCATTTCATTTGTTGGGGCATCATTCCAGTAATATTTCACATGAGAAATACACACAGAATGTGTTGATACACACACATTGTGCTAACTTAGCACACAAATTAAGTTCAAAATATTATCACACAAATTAGGTTCAAAATATTATCTTGCAATGGAGTCAGTTGTGGCCATTTTTAATGTGATCTAGACATGCTGTACAGCCAATTATAAAGCAGTTAGTGGTTTGATAGCTTTGCCACCAATTGGAATATAAACTTAGGAACACTGACTGACTCTCTCCTACCCATTAATAAAATTTTAAATAAAAAATAAAAATTAATAAGCGTGCAGGGGACGATGGGAAGTGTGAAAGGTGCAGTCTCCCTCCTTCTCTTTCCCCATCCCCGCCTCTTAGGGACGCAAAGAGATCTCTGCACAGAAGAGAGGAACACGGAAAATTTTATAAATAAATGTTCTGAGAAAGCAAGCATCAGTGTGAGTTTATTATTCATTGGCATCGACTGCTATTTATGAGCTACAGCTATACTAGAACTTCATTTACAGATCCTTCTGCTAAATATGAGTCAATATGAGGAAACTGTTGGTGGCGGTTTTTATGGATTTTTTTTTGGATGCCCCCCCCCCCCCTTATTTATACCTTCTTTGACACCAGGAGAAATTTGCGATAGCCCCCCTAAAACCTAAGAGGAAAAAATCATGGCCCCCCTAAAAATTGCCATAGCCCCCCCCTCTACATAAAGTATGAACCTTCCCTTAGTGTATCAAATATTTTGTTTTAATAAAACAAAAGAAATGTTAAGTTTCTGGTATGCAGTATGTTGTTTTCTTTTCTATTTTGATGGAGGGGCCAGGAGTGACGAGAGGTGGCTGTATTCGCAGGCCTTTTGATGGAAACTATTTTAGGGCATATCTGCATGGTAATTTATTTACGGTATAGTGGTATACCACTAATTAGCCTGTGACTAATTAGCCTCTTCTCGCACTGTGATCTGAAGCAAGGTTTTAGCTAGAAGGGTGTCCAGGTGTCCTAAGGACGTCCACTTTTTGTATAAAATCCTTTGAAATTCACTCAATTTTCATTTTCTGGCTAAAAGCCTGATCTGAAGGTTCATAGTTTCCAGTTTTGACCCTTCAGGAAGTTGGAAAATACCTCTGACCAATTTGCTTCTTGAGAGCAGACAAAGTTACAAATTGCAGTGTGAGGTAACTTTTGTTGAACTGTGCAGGAATTTTCCTAGCATATTTTGCTCAGTTGTTTTCAGCATGTAGAGGAAAATTTATGTCTGCAATGCCATTTTCCCCTGGCTTTGTTTGCCTTGTCCTCTGCATGGTTTTATTTTCTTCATTTAATTATCTCTTTAGGTCAAAGCTGCTGTTGCTGTGGAAACCTGCAGCATTTTCATCAACAAGACAGGCCTGAAAAAGAGGACAGACAGCGTAGCTACTACTGGCAAGAGAGGTGTGGACAACAGCATGAGACTAGCAAGGGTTGTAAACAGCTGGCATCTTACTGAAGCAAAAACAGGTTTAGAATGAGAAAATCATTATTATAACGGACAAGTTGCACTAGGAAAATTAGACTTGTTGACATATTTTTGGGCCTGACAAACCAAATTTGTTCTAGTGCGACCCCTGGATGAGAATTCACTGGGGCTGAGGGTTAAGTTTGATCAGCTGATCAAGCTGCATTTTTTCAAACCAGGATTAATCCAGTTATGTTAAATAATTGCATTTGTGAATAAATCTTTACTGTATTGCGTTACTCTCATCATGATTGTACTTTTCCTGTTACTCAATAGTTTTACTGTTCAAGGTACAAAGTAGTATTACTAATAACTACTATTGTACTCTTGATATATTTTAAGACAGAATTGAATAGAAGCAATGACACGAGTCACTTCTCTTCCGTATGAGTACACAACAAAAACAACCTTCAGGCAATTTTTCTGATTTAACGCCAGTACAGCCTCTATAAACTTTGTGTCTGATTAGTGCATGTGAGTAAATGATGTCACCGGATGGGGACTCAAATTTTAAAATAAAATTTTAAGATTAACTTTGCTTGCTGTATTTTGTCATCCTTATTATTTAGAATTGAATCATTCAATCCGATTGGTTAAAACGAAACTGCTGACCTGCTGTAGCTGGTGTCAAGCTTGAAAGACTCAAATACAGCATAATCTTGCTGAAGGTGCCTGTTATGCTCCTCTGTGTCAAACATGCAGTTCCAGGAAATATTTATACCCATCCCATGAGCAATGGTCTCTGTAATTCCACTTGAGGGGGTAGTGGTTTCAAAAGCCAAATTTTTTAAAGGAAAGTATTGAAGCAAAACTAGACTTTCCAACACGTTGAGGGGTAAGAGGTGGGTAAAATCAACAAGCGTTCTGTGGGGGGTATGGATGTTGTGCTGCCCAAATTATTAATTAGTGCCTTGTGAGTTTGAAGTAGAAGCTAAGGGATGTAGAGTTTTGGTCTTAAACGGGTTTGCATATTAGGTTAATTTGGAACTACATGTATATTGTAAAAAACCTTTTCTTTTGGTAGAAAATAAGGGAAAGGTTTTTAGCTGACTAGCTTCAGGAAACACAGTCTGGAAATCAAATTTCTGAGCTTCTCCTGCAAAGAACCCAGCTAAAAGAATTTTTAAGTTGACCTGATTGATCATTGGTAACAGAGACAATTTCGGGATGTAGGAGCCATTAAAAGCGGCTCCTGTTAGTTTTGGTTTTTTTAAATATTAAGACTGGACATGTGAGCAATACAAAATACTCAGGGGTTTTAAGCCCAGTCGCCAAACACAGTTACAAGTCAGCCCATGGTTGGAAATGCCAAATTGCGTACGTATGCAGACTTGCAAAGGGTGCATGGTTAAACGAACTCGCAAGTAGATGCAAGTAAGGAGCAATTTGTAAAAAAAGTGATTCTAGTGCAGCCTTGCATGCACACATTCCTACTAAAGGAAACAACACTGAGAGTCCAACTTGCATTGACTTTAGCCTGCATAGCAGTTGTTTTCGTTTCCTTTTAGCCAAGCAGGAGGAGCGGGAGTCAAGGCGGATACGTGCGAGGGTATGGGGCAAAAAGGAGCAAAAAAAATTGGTTAAAAAGAAAACGGAAATGACTGCTATGCAGGCTACATTGACTTGTGTTTGGTGGCAAAATAGGAAAAAAAATTGCATTCAATTGCGTGCAAATTTGAGCTCGAACAAAGTAAACGCAAGTTATCACAAGCCATCTTAACAAGTACATAAAAGTCATGACCAAACCCAACTTTGTTCCCAGGGTCCTCTCTCCTGGGAATGAGGTTGGGCCAAACAGAGTCAAACAGAGGCCTTAAAAGGTGCCCTGGAAAGAGACATAGTAGGTAATGCAAAAAAAATGCAAGTGCAAGCATTTGATTGGAAAGGTTAAAAAGTTTTGTGGGAGGATGTGTATTATTCCCATAATTTTGTTATTACTAATATCAGTAAATGTTCAGTAGCCTCTTTGTCAATGCACTTGTTGTTGTTTTAAATGTGTGGTTCCAGAAAATATCCATACCCCCACCGCAGAGGGTCATTGGAAATTCTGAGGGGGAGGGGGTCTTAAAGGGCAAATTTTTTTAAAGGAAAGTATGAGCCTAAACTGGAATTTCCAGAGGGGTGGGGGGGGTTCAAACCAAAAATAACCTCTGTGGGGGAGTATGGGTATTTTTCTGGAACAACTCAATAGAAAAAAATTAATGCAGGTCCTGGAAATCTATTACTCTTGTAACAAAGTTTTCCCTAAAAACAATTGTCTGCAGCATTATTTTTGGATTTCTATTTTGTACGGGTTTTAATTGCTTCAATTGTTGTGCATTTGGGAGACTTGGAAAAATCTGAGTCCTGGAAAAGTCCTGGCAAATTGTTTCTGAAAAAGGAAACGAACCCTGAATGTCGTGATCAACATGTAAATTCTCATAACAGTTTCAATTCATAATTTTCTCCAACACTTAATAGGAACAAAGAATTTAATCATTAAAACTGGGGATATGTTTTTGATGCGCCACTAAATTCTTATAAGTGCAGCACCAAACAAATTTGAATTTTCACCTTGGGGGTGAGAGGCTCAATGACTCATCACAAGTGACCTCATGATTTCTAATGATAGCCAGACATTACAATTGACTTAATTATAGGTAAAGACATCAGACATTGTACACAATCTAAAACTTCATCACAAAGGTTTATTTAAATCACTGCAGAACTTTGAGGAGCACTGCCACCTTAAAAAAGTTGTTCTAAACCAAACTTATTAATAACCATAATATTAAATAATGCAATTCATGTAGCAATATAGCAAAAAGGAAATTAAAATTTAGCATATTGCCATAATTCTACAGTGAAATGTTGTGCTGTTTCCATGTTTTTCGAGATGGAAAGCTAATCTTGATACTCACACAGTCTAATAAATTGCTAAGAAATCTTAAATAACTATGTTCATTTTAGAGTGATTTTTCAACCCTCTATCTCAACTGATGCTGATTTTCAGAACAATAGAGTGCACGTGCACTTGAGTATACTATTGTTACTTTAATAATAATTTCAATGCTTCAGTTTACTTTGCACCTGCTGATGTGCAATATTTATGTCAACTAATTGCAACAATGTTGTCACTTTACCAGTATTTTACCAGAAACATTTGTGGTTGTATTCATGTTTCACCTCAACAAAATTCTAAAGTTCTAATACTTCAAATATTCATTAAGATTCTCAAAACAATCAATTTCGATTAGTTGCATTGATCATTTTGTGTGAAAAAAATACAGTGCTACAATATCACCCTCCCACCCCAACCCACTCAAACTTCCAATGGAACCTCTCTCTTATTATTTAAAAATCTGGATATAAAGGCTCAGAAATTCATGCTATTTATTCAGATATTAACAAATGAACTGTTAAATTTTAATTCCTGGAATGTACAAAATTCATCCCTAAATTAAATCCCGTACAAATTATTTTTCTAAACATTTTCTCCTACTAATTTTCCAGTTATTCCACTGACAAGTTTTTAGGATCGAAATTTTTGCTACCCCCTTGTGATTGGCTAATTAAGGAATAAAATGCTGACTGCAGAGGAAACAAGTTTGAACAGCTGACTGCAGAGGAAACAGGCCTAAAATTCAGCTCCTGATTGGCTGATTTTGATCCAAAATGCTGACTGCAGTGGAAACAGGCTGTGTGGAGGTTTGTGATTGGTGGGTTTTGATCCTAACTGCTGACATTTTCGTGTTTTGCTCAAGTTTCTGATATTTTGCGTTTCAGTTCGACTTTTTGTGAGTATTCTTTGTGTTTGCTAACTCTGGGACGAAAGAAAAAACGCTGCTGTTCCGTAATGGTAATGGAGAAAAGCTGAAAAATCTTGTGGAGGTCATTTCAACTGACCGGCAAAACAGCTAGGTGATGCGCTTTTATTGTAAAGTATCTTTGTATTAGGTAAAATTGTGGTGTAATAAAGTGTTGTTGAATCATTGAAATTTGTGGTGGACTTGTTTTGTCCATTCTCATTTGCACTACATCGAACTGTTGCCAGATATTATGCGTATAATTTTTCTGCTATTTTGAATTGAAACATAAAAACACCAGACTTCAGCTTATGAAGTTGGGAAAATGTCTTTAAAAAAGGATACGAGTTTTTAATGAGCGTGCTTCAGACAAGAGCTTTTTACCTTTAGCGGTTATGTTGTTACCAGAGAGGTCTAAGTGCGTGAGTTTACACTCGTGGTGCATTAGTGCTTTAGTTAAATGCGTTAAACCTTCATCGGTTATGTTGTTATTCCAGATCGTGAGGTTTAAGTGCGTGAGTTTACACTCGTGGTGCATTAGTGCTTCAGTTAAATGCTTTAAATCTTCATCGGTTATGTTGTTAGCAGTGAGGTTTAAGTGCGTGAGTTTACACTCGTGGTGCATTAGTGCTTTAGTTAACTGCTTTAAATCTTCATCGGTTATGAAGACAGTACTGAGGTTTAAGTGGGTGAGTTTACACTCGTGGTGCATTAGTGCTTTAGTTAAATGCTTTAAATCTTCATCGGTTATGAAGACAGTACTGAGGTCTAAGTGCGTGAGTTTACACTCGTGGTGCATTAGTGCTTTAGTTAAATGCTTTAAATCTTCATCGGTTCTGTAGTTAGTACTGAGGTTTAAGTGCGTGAGTTTACACTCGTGGTGCATTAGTGCTTCAGTTAAATGCTTTAAACCTTCATCGGTTATGTAGTTAGCAGTGAGGTTTAAGTGCGTGAGTTTATTATCCTTATTGTGGTCACTTGTAAAAAACTTCACAATCTCCACACAGCCTAGCGGTCCAATATTGCTATCCTCCAAATTCATGCATAATATTCCCTTAGCATTTCTAATAACATGTAGTACAGCTGCAAAGTCAACAGGTGCGAGGCTACAGTGACTAAAATCTACAGCATTAAAACTAATCTCGGCTAATTTGTCTTGTACAAGTGAATCATTTTCATCAATTTCGAAAAAACACTTACATGCGTTCAGTGCTAAATGTTTGTCTTCCTCAGCCGGCCAACAGGTCAGTGTGCGTAGCTCTGAAACTTCACTCGTCTCATCCAAGATGTCAGTCATTTCTCCTTCGTTTTTCTCATTTGTCGTCATGGGGAGCAGGTCGGTAAAAATATCAGTTGGTGGCTTTTTTCGTTCCTTAAGCAGTCCAGCTACAAACTGTGTTACTATCTGCCACGCACCGTCATCTTTGTTGTCGCAAACAAATGTTCTTAATTGCTCGTCATCTTTCGTGTCGACAAGATGCTTTGCTGCTAAAAACTCCTGTATTGTTAGGTGCATGAAACAGTACTGTGCTTCGCGCGGCTTCAGTGGACTAGGTGCGGCTCGATCAGGTAAACGGTGAAGCAGGCCACAATCCTCCAATCCCTCAACTTCTCTTGATCCAAAAATCAATCTTTTTTCTCTAATCCCCTTGAAAGCGATTGCTCCCAGTCTCTTAAATACTTCTTGCACTGTGGAGGGTAACTCACGAAATTGTTTAAAAACAATCCGATCACAGTCAGTCTCAGAGTAGCGATATGTTGCGTTATGTCTAAAGAAGAAAACTTTGATGGCGATACTGTATATCTCGGTAAGCTTGGTGGGAAGAAGGGAAGAACCACGGGTACGTAGGACATAAAACAAGCAGGAACAAATGATAAAACAGTTCACTGGGATGTAACACAATGAAAAGAGGTTTACGTTGCTGCTGATGTGCTGCCATATTGTTTGTTTTGTTTCATCGGCGCCATGATCATCTTTCGTGAATTTCTCCACATAATCTTTAACTTTCTCACGAGTAAATCCAAGAATTTCAACTGTTCTGTCGAAATTAAGGTGTTTCACACACGAGACAGCAGTTGGCCGTGTAGTTGTTATTAGAGTAGCCCCTTTCAGGAGTTCTCCAGACGCTATCTTGTTGTAGAGGGTATGGAGAGGCATCTTGTCTTCTTCTGCGGTGTTTCGGTAGCCGTAAGAGATTTTTGAATTTGTAGCAAGTTCGTCAATTCCATCGAAAAGTAAACAAACTTTACTTGGGTTTTCACAAATGTGGTTCCAGACCTCATCATTAAGATCTGTTGGATATTCTGAGGCACACAACAGTTCACGAAGGTTAATAGGCTCGGTCAGTCCGGAAAAGCGTCTGAATTTCAGAAGAAAGGCTACGTCAAATTCCCTCTCTAACTTGTCAGATGCCCAGTCTCGAATAAGCTTGGTGCAGAATAGTGTTTTTCCAATACCTGGTCGACCGACAACCAGAATATTCTTGTGCTGAGCATCAATAACATCTTTTGGACGTACAAACTCAGACTTCTTCGGATTGGGTTCCGGGTAAACTTTCAGTTGTTCTCGCCTGTCTGTAGGAAAGTTATATTCAGCCCTGCCTTCTTGAATCTTCAAATTCGTGTAGATTTGATCAATTTTTAGATCTTTAGGGTGTGGGTCTTCACCTGGATTGGGACGATAGATGGGTTGTTTAAGATCTGTTGGTTGCTCTGTGCCTTCTAGGACTCTGCTCTTCATGATCTGGTGCAGTGAAGTTAATGGTATTTGCTGCGGATCAGTCTGCGGTTTTGCTTTTAGGTGATCAGCAAAAAACTGCGAGTCTTCCATGAACGTCTTTCCTTTTCTGGCTCTTGACAGGATCCAAACAATCTCAACGAAAACGACTAAACCAAACGCTCCATTTACCACAATCAAAGCATTAGTCCAGAAATTTTTGTTAGTTGCTCTCTGATTGTGGCAACTATAGGCTTGTGTAATTTGTGTGAAGTTGGTAGATTGAGTAATCGAATTATTTCCTGCTCTCGGTATCATATCACATTTAAAGTCTGAAGGAAAGTTTTGAGGATAGAGTACTTGGGTTTGCAGGGCCATGAAAAGAATCGCGAAAGAAATCCTGAAGGCTAGTTGGCAACAGTAGGCAACAAATAGTCTGTAGCGGCGAGTTGGGTGTGCCTGTTGAAGCTGGCTTTCGTTGTCTGCGTTGGGCAATTCCAGGTCATCAACTCGTGACTTGACGATCTGTGAGTAAATCACTGCCACAAGCGCGATTAGGCCGAAGTTCACTATAACAAAGCCGTACACCGGCAGTTTGTTGTATCGTTTCTCGTATTGCTCGAAACACTTTCCTTCGATAACATCCTTGTTGTTCTTCGTGGCGTCGCAGCTGAAATCAAATCTTGATTCGCTGTTTTGGATATCCGCAAAGATTCCTAACAGAATTACTCCTGACGCGACCCAGCAGATTACTGCAACAAAACTGAGTTTATTAAAAGTTTTGGGAGTTAATAATTCCTTAAAACATTCCATTTTAAAATCTCGGTTGAAGAAAATCATGTGCCGTGCACTCGGTAACAGTCTGTGTGTACTCTGCTGTCCGAATGATACGAGGTGGGGCTTTATACAGATTTATTCTGATCACAAGAGTTGATCTCATCTGACATGTTCGTTGATCCGTGCCTGGGATTCTTAAAATTGCGCAACTGAATCTATAGGTATCGGTTATCGTAGGTTCATGTTTCACATTAATCTAAAATAGTTGTTTGTACGTTACCCAACGCCGTCCGATTTTTGTTTTCTCACCCACCCACCTTGTGCATTTTTGCATGAGGGTGGCAGATCCTATCGTTGATTGTTTTAATAGGGTTTTCTTCTGATAAACTTCTCCCTGTGCCAAAATACAAAATTGCGTGTTGTCTTTCTGGGGATCAGTTGGGAATTCTATAAAGGTCGTCGGAGACTAGATTATGGCTTACGTCAATAGCTTCTGTAAAGTGCTGAAATTTTCAACGTGATGGATTTCAGATTAAGGATTTTGTACACGTGATCTACCTATTTATGTGTGTGTGTGTGTGTGTGTGTGTGTGTGTGGGGCGCTTTTCAACTTTCCGCGTAACTGTTGTTTTCTTTCCGCAGATTACAATACTTTTGGGTAGCGGAAGAAGGCGTTACTGAAATGCTTTCTTATTTATTTTGGGCTTAGTTTAGGGCCTTGAAAAAGTGACGGTTCTTCATGCCCTGGTAGGTTCAGAGATACACATCTACAATGGAAAGTTCGAAACATTCCCGGACATAGAACTTTCGCGAAATTCCCATTGTCAGGTTCTATGTTATTTTATTTCGATTGAGTGAACTTTGAACAGTTTAGTCTCTTTGTTATTTTATTCAGACAGCCCTTCTTTAGTTATGATTGGTTGCGTAGAAGTGGGGAGGAACATAGTATCCGTAGTTTCCGGTTAGCGTGAGGTGTAAGCGTTGTACACGTGATCTGTTCTACAATGACAGCCCAAACCCGGGGGGGGGGGGGGGGGGACTCCCATATGAAAGTCACGGGGATGCTCGTCGGAAAATTAGAATTAAACCCTAAAGGAGACCAATCTGGGCGTGGCTCAGGCGTTATTTGAACCCTAAAGGAGACCATGCCAAAACAGACAACCAAATAAAAGCTACAGCGATTTTTAATTGCGCTTAAGATTGACGCTAAAGGTTGACAGCGTTTGGTTTTTTTTCATATAGATATTTCTTAACGCACGACCCGAAGGTTAAAATATTGGCTTTCCGTCCTGTGAACCCTAAGCGAGACCAAAAACCCCTAAGCGAGACGATGAGCATCCCCGTCACTTTCATAGGGGAGTCCCCCCCGGGAGCCCAAACATTTCCATAATTTGCAAACGTAATTTTGTGGTCATTTATAACAGAGCCGTCAACCTTCTACCTTTTCAAACTTTCTGTCAAATTACAACTGTGTAGTGATATGTATTTACTAAAGGAATTCTAGCTTGCATCAATATTTATCATTTCAATTTTGTTTCTGTTTTCCTCCATTGAATATTTGTTGATGGAATTTGAAATGTTATCCGAGTGACACAGCAAAATTTGGCCTGAGGGTAAAGGTTCAATGGATTTAGCGACAGTTTGACGTAGTATTTCAACAACGATTTGTAACGTTTCAGACATAAAGCACTGTTGTTTGTTTTAAAAAATGTAATTAATCTAACGAATTCGGCAAAAATACGAGCGATTGGAAGTAATCATCATCTGAGAACCTCAGCTCGCTCTGGAATAAAGTTGTACTTTGGCCCGCCCTAGACTGCCAGCAGTCGTCCTATTTTCCTTAGATCCTACGGGCGAGTGAAAATGAATAAATAATCATGAATAATGCAAAATAACGGTAAAAACGAGGAGGGATTGGGGGAGAGGGAGGAATTTTCGCTAAATTTAGGAGAAGAAAGAGACGCTGGCAATCCGGCCCCGCCCTAACCGTGGTCTCGTCTTTTGATATGTAAGCGCTTAACTCCCAAAATGGACTCGATATTTTGTCGAAATGTAAATACACTGTAGAACAAGGATAGAAGTCCGTGGGAAAGTTAGTGCAGGAAGAACTTGTACACTGGTGAATAAATAAATAACAAATATATGAACTGATTTATATTGCGCAAATGTCAATCAATGAAAGATTCTCAAATGCGTATCTGGCAACCAGTTCGTAACTGTCAGTACCTGACACGGCACGGTAAAAATAAATGAAAGAGCTGGAAAACTTGTTAATTTAAATTTAGGGTTAACAAGTGTTTAGTTTTCCCCAGTTAGATCTAATTTTCTTATGGTCCAAACAGAAACGGAATACTCTCCAAGCCTTAAATCGCCTTCGCCTTGCGGCTCGTTTAGATGAATTAGTTCAGGACACTGGCTAGCGGGAGCTGCTTACCATTCGGGCTGACCAAAAGCGCGCGACAAAGAACATTTCCGGCGCCTAACTCGACTTAGTGTAGAATATGGACAAGTGTGTTTTAGTGGAAATTAGACCAATCAGTAAAGTTTATACGAAACTACATCCGGGACCCGACTGGGGTATTTTTCCATATTCTCACTATTGAGGATATCGATGATGTCATTTGCCGCTTTTACACTGTGCCATGTTTGCTAAACGTTAGCAGAAAAATGACGGGCGATAGAATTGAAGCTAACACAAAATTCGTCCACTGAGGCGCAGGAGATGTTAACACGAAGAAGAAAACTTAATTTGACTGAAAAGTATTCAAAATTCTTATCAGGGAAGACGAAAGTAGAGAACTACAAGAAATTCCTGCCGCTGAACTTATAACAGTGCAAACTCAGAACTCTAATAGTAGTCAATGAAGATAAGTGCCAGACCACTCGAAAATAGACTCATATCTTCGCGCCGCCGTATAATATCCTTTATGGATTGCGCTTTTCACCGACGCCCGTTGGGCGCCCGCTTATAATGAACCAAACCAAAAAGTTGCTGTGAAACATTTAGTTTACTCCACTCGGATCGTTTAACTAGTGTAACACTAGAAACTCACAACTCTTAGTGCTAGACCGTACCGCGAGAATGCGCCGTTTGAGGCAATTGACTCAAAAGAACTGTTTAAGTTGAAAGAATTATTTATTTTAATATTTCACTGTAACCTTTCATTTGATCATAGTTAGTAAGAGAATCCGGCTGTGAAGCTGAGCAAAGTCCATTTGTTTTATGTTTTTGTGACCGTTTTTAGCCTTGACCGTGCACAAAACTAACCAATAAAAATCTTACTGTTAAGTAATTCAGCCATAGTGTGCGAACGTAAATCAAAAGAGCGTGCACGGTCGAAGTACTTTCGACATAAATTGCAGCGCCTTGGTTATGGTCTCTGAAACTTGCAAGGTTTCATAACCAGTCCCTCGACTAACTATGATTTGTTACTCAAAACAAACTCATATTCTGTTTTTTTTTTAACGGTGACAAAAATGAATCTAAACTATCCCTTCTTTAAAAGAGATTGGTTTGGCTCTAATATATTAAACTGGTTATAACTGGTTATATATTATATACTGTTTATTCAAAAGAAATCGTATCAAATTGGTTTCTTATCAAATCATTACCAAATTATTGAATTGCAAATATAAAATTAGCTAACTTATTTATTACGAGGACTTCAAAATATTATCAGCGTTTTTGTGTATGCACGTGAAGATTTCATCCTTGATTCACAATCTGTTCAAAAAGGCTCCAGGTTTGCCAAAGCTGGTATTATCTCGCAGTAGATATCAATTCCTCGAAGAAACACCTCGTTGAGGAATTCACTGTGGTTGTGAAGAAGGATTAGAGTAGTGTTCATTGGTGAAAAACCGATGGCGGGATAACCAAGCTGAAAAGAAAAAGGGAAAAAGAATAATTGAGCTGCAACTAGAGTAAAGTTCCTTTTAGCTAATCCAATTGTTCGACTCAGGTGATTCATCGGGACCGGCCCAAACTGTGCGTCTTAGAGAGGTGTCCGTCTTAACGAGAGCTTAGTTACAGTAAAATAACTGAAAAACGGGAGGGACCAACACAAGGTGTCCGTCTTCTAGAATAGGTGTCCTTCTGTACACTGCAAACACAATAACAGGAGTGGTCTGTTCGATATATTCCTCATTCGCGCGCTTACAATGTATGTCTCAGCATGTTTAAACGGGTCAAACTGATTTACTGCGAAGTAAATTTTCACCCTGAAAACGTTAATTGCTTCCATTATCCTGATAATTTGAGAACATAACATAACCGCAACATAACATATACGTTCACAACAGGAACTATTTCCATTAATTAACAACCATTGCACACAAAATTGACGTATCGTTCCTGCAGTAGTCTCGGCAACTACGCCCGAGAGTGGAGGAAAGTAAAACGCCATCCCTTGTTGCAACCTTCGGTAGCTGGAATATGAAATGCTAAATGTTACCTCGCGTAGAAAACGACTGTCTGTGCCCGATGGAAAAATCTCTTTCTCTATTTTCATTTCCCTAAAAAATAAGGAGATAAATATCATGTTCAATAAGGGAAAACTCGACTACGTCGACTGGGGGTGGAAATTGTTCAAAGCGTTCAAAGCGTTCATGTTTACAAACGATTGCGAAGCGCGAACCCCCCCCCCCCCCCCCCCCTCCTTGAAAAAAGGCAAACATACCCTACCCGTTCCCTTTCCCCAAAAACTTCCGCCATCAAGAAACTTACAAACTTACATGACCAATCAGAGCAAACATCTTTGCTCTGATTGGTCATGGAATCTTACAGGTTTCTTTCAACCAAATTTCTTGCTAAACCAGTTGAGCCAGTTAGACCAGTTATTATAGCTCGCTAACACCCAAAATCAGGTTACATGACTCACATTTTCTTGCAAACTGTGCTGAGGGCATTCCACCACGGATCGTCATCAGCGGTTTTTTTTAATTCTATTTAATTTAATTTATTTATTACTTTTTTTTAAATGCAACTTTATTACAACACCGACACACTACGTACAATACCAAAGCAAGTCTACTACAAAAAACACAAAAAAAACAAAAAAACATATACTACATACAATACTATTGCTTGCACCATTACTTATAATGCGAAAACTAACACTACACATAATTACTTACACTACAACTGTAAGACTACACACACACACACACACAACACACGCACTCATACTCGGGCAAGGAATCGTGTTCTCTAGGCTTAGACTATTGTTATTACAATACTACTGGCACTACATGTCACAATCTTGTTATAGAAATGACAATAATTTAAAGTACTAAATAGCTATAGGAAAGTAGGTTGGTTGAAAAATCAGGTTTGTTAAGATTAAAATGGAAATTGGATGTGATGTTCTTGGGAAAGGAGCTTGTTCCATTTCTTATAATGGATAGAGAGTTTATTCCTCTCTTTGGCGATCCGATGCTCCATTTCAAAAACTGCTTTCACTTTGGTTAAGAACACAGCTCTAGATGGTAACACACCCTTTAGCTTGCAATTATAAATACACTGTTTTGAAAGTAGAATGAGATGATTGTTTAAAAGGGCATCTTCTGATTGGTGAGTTATGCCAAGAATTACGTCACTCTCAGTAATCATGTGATTCCCAAACAATTGTTGTATTGAGCTCCAAAAGCTTTGTATCACGGTACATTGAAAGAAAAAGTGTGACATACATTCCTCGTTGCAAAGACAAAACGCACAGAGAGGAGACTCGGTTTTGCCAATTTTGAAAAGGAAGGTGTTTAATGGTAATATTTGATTCAGGATTTTATACTGGAATTCCCGCGGTTTTGTATCAAGTGCACATTTGAAACGGAGCGTGTAAATAGTTTCCCAATCAAGATTACTTGTTTCCGAGGCATATTGATTTTCAAGTTTCTTTTTTGCTGTTGGTGGTTTACATATTTTTGAGATGAGAAGATTATAAATCTTCTTCGAGGATAGTTCTTCTTGAGCGAAAATATTAAACGGTGTCGTTTTGTTTGCTGCCTGAGTCACATTGTTGAGTACTTAGGGTGGTAGTTTGGGTCGATTTTCGAACAGCGGCTGGTAATCGAGCCTTGGTGGTTGTACGAGCGAGTTTTCCTTGACAAGTTTCATATCGTCCACGAGTGTAAAAGGCCGCGTTAGTAGTGGTCACTAAGGAAACTTGTCTTTCACTAGCAAATATAGCTTGTCAAGGATAACTCATCCCCCAAAATAAATTGTTCCCTTTATTTTCCCTTTATGTACACACGAACAGCTAAAAATTCGGTCACGAAACTTGTTGAGGAAAACTTGCTTTTGCTTAAAGGACTGTGTTGCGATCACCAAGGAAAACTTCTCAAGGAAACTTGCGAATCGTTTATATGAACAAATGTAACCGGTCAAGTCATCATAACGGAAAACTTGAACACATGCGTTTTACCCTTTACACAAGAAGAACTAGAAATTGTTTAAAACTTGCAAAGACAGGTAGCAATAAGTCAGAGGGAATTGATGGCCAGCACACAAAGGCTATCAGCAGGCTACAAGTGATTGAGGGGGAGGGGGGTGGGAACCTAAGAAAAAGGGAAAGCGGGAAAAGAAAGGCGGGAAGCGGCTATACCTAATGTGACGGAAAGCTGAACAAACAGAGAAAAACTGCCCAACATTGCGTGATACTGATTTCACAATCGAAAAGGAGCGAACAGAGGCGGGAGCCAACCAAAAAAACAGGATGGGAGGGGTGGGGGGGGGGGGAGCCGGCATTAAAGCGTACGGAATACGGCAAGTTTGACTTCCTGCCCCCACCCCCAAGCGAGTTACACTCACTTCATGTTCTCCTAAACCACAAATAGTGTGTGTGCCATTACCACCAAGAAGGAGATCGGAGCTATACCTACAAAAATTCAAATGATACATCTTCCCCAGCCTCTTCACACCACTGCTTAATTCTATTCTCCAGTTCGTAACAGGTCGAAAAGAAACATAAGACTTTACCGCTGGGGAAACACGAAAAATTTCTTACTTGCAAAGAAAATGTGGCTTTTGAACAAAAATGTATGTTGTGTTACTAGCTAACCATCGTCCAGTAGAAGTTGCACTTGTAGCAACTCTTGTACACACGTCAAGACAAGTCTTTCGAAGGTCTTTCCGAAAATTTCAACTCATCCTTTCAGCCTAAGCAAGATGGTTACACATGCGATTTTCACACATTGATGGCAAAATCGTGTCTCCTGTGAAAGTAAACTAACCGCTTTCAAGATCAGATCAAATATTCTCCTTCTGAGGTTATTCATATTTTTTAATATAGAGGGTTGTGTTTGCACGCGTTTTTTTTTTTTTTTGCGATTGACCATGTAAATGTGTTTTCTTCGTGTTCTGATTGGTTCATTGTCTTGTTTCCATCTGTTGTGATTGGTCAGGGTGACTATTATGATTTTGATTGACATAATTTGGCAAAGTCTCGGTTCTAAGTCAACGTGTCTAGATAATCAGGTGTCACGTGACTTGCTTATTACAAGAGTAAACAGAAGCTAAGGATGTTAAGAAAGGAAAGGAAAGGAACATTTGCACCCGCAGGCTGGTGACTAATCAAATGTTACATACCTCAAAGTTCGTAATTGGAGTTACACTAATGTCAAACACTAAAAAGAAACAAACATCATATCATTACAAGGATGCATGGTATTCAGTGCAGACTGTTGAAAATACATTGTGCAGCTCCAGAGAATATCCATACCCACCCCAGTGAAGGTCATTGGAAATTCCGAAAGTAGCGGGAATGGGGCGGGGGATCCCAAAGCCAAAACTGTTTAGAGGAAATATTGATTAGAAGCTAAATTGAAATTTCCACAGGGGTGGCGGGGTTAAGACCAAAAAACTTAGGTAAGGGGTATGGATATCTCCTGGGACAACACCCATACCACACAGCATCACACAGTAATAATAATAATAATAATAATAATAATAATAATAATAATAATAATAATAATAATAATAATAATAATAATAATAATAATAATAATGACTTTATCAACGTGTCAAGCAAAAATCTAGCGGAGGGGATTCCCCACTGCTAATAGAGGACCCCTAATCCAGTTTCAATCCTAATCCTAATCCAGTTTCAATGAGCTATGATTGTTTGTAGCCAGTGCTGTTTCTAATTTAATTAGACAACTAAGATCCAGAGTAGCTTTATTAGCTGTCAGATACTCAAACCTAAATAAATTATGTAAACTATGGATATATGCACCTTATATATACTCTGGAGTTTTAAAATAATGCTGACAACAAAGAACTGGGGTGTTTTAGGTGTTCAATTTGAGAGGGAAAAATGCTCCCATATTTGGAACTTTTCTAACGGGCGATGAAGTGCTTACAGTATGGACTACAAGGACTTCCCTTTTTCCAAGCGATTTTCACATGCCCACGTGTTCTATTAAATTATTTTGATCAACTATACTTGAGCAGAATGAGGAACTGCCATAGCCAAGACCATTGAATGAAGGCAATGTTTACCACATTGTTAATTATTGTGACCTTAACTTCCATCATTTTAATCCCAAATTCCGGATCTAGTCCAGACATGACACCTGAAAAACCATAGGTTTCCTAAGTTTAGGCCTTACACACCTGTTTTTAAATTCACCTCATGAAATAAATTTGTTCCAGTTGTTTCTTTGTGTTAGTTGCATTGATTTCCCTCAGTTTGAAATTTTACCCTCTTTTCCATGTTAATATTTTTCTTTGTTGGGGAGTAATTGCCCCTTCAAGTCATGTCATGTTAAATTCATATATTACCTTAATTAACACAAGCATAAATTTCCTATTTAAGCAGATTAACAGACCATTTACCAAAATAACAGAATTAACATGACTAGGGTAATATTTACTAAATTATTAGCATACATTTGTTGAAAACAAATTTCCGAGAGGGAATTACTAAACATAAACTGTGACATGTGTGGGTGGCATATATAGCCATAAGGATCCATAAGAGGCAGCTAAGGCCTGGGAAAGGGGGGGGGGGGGTTCTCCAGTCAATTTAGAATTAGATGCGTGCTGAAAAAAAATTCCAGAATTGATACCCTTTTTAGGACCCAAACCCAAATAATAACACCCTATTTAAGGTGGTCTTATACTCAAAAAAGGTGATGTTAGGTTGCAAAAGTCACTTTTTTTTAAATGGCAAAATTGTAAACTTTAAACACTTGGGAATGCTGTCTTGAAATAATCTCACTCGATTTCCAGCATTAAAGCAGCGAGATTTAAGAAATCTAATCAGCAGTATGCAACGTTTTCCATAGCAATGGCCATAACAACAATTGTTTACATTTATTAAATGCGCACAAACAAGCCTCAATAAGAACATTACCCCCCCCCCCCCCGCCTCTCTGTAAAATGACATCTGGTACTACTGTGGAGAAACACCTGACTGAGGAGAGAGTCCCGAGGTCCGAGTTTTAGCCAACAAAACATGACCCAAATCTTACAGAAATGATGGTTTTTGCATCAAATTACCGTTTAGCTTGTATTTTAGTGTGGCAACTTGAATTTGACAATAGGTTTAGGATAATGAGCGACGGATAAGCTGTCTAGAATCCGTTCCCTTATCTTTAAGACTGTTTTTCTCCAATAACAGAATTTCTCGAACTGAATGAACTTTTGAGCACGATATCTCCGGGGCATTGTAACCTAGTGTTCTGAAATTTTCAGCAAGATTAAAGGACTTAATTTCCTAGGTCGTAAACCTAAAAAATGCTCACGATCTTGAACTGCTTCTCAGTAAGTGAATCCTTGCCCTCTTTTTTATTTCCTGCTACCTTACTTTCTGGAAAAAAAGAATAAAAATAAATTCGAAAGAGGCGAAGTTGCTTAATTTTCGAGGTTTAGCCCCTGAAGAATTCATCTGTGGACAGATCTAAGTTGATTTCATACTTATCCAACTGTGCATTAGTTAGATATCGTGCTTACAATGAACCCCCTATTTTTTTACTGACAAGGCTGGTTAACCATTAACTATTATGTCATGTGACCTGAAAAGACTCAGTGTGAAGTCAGGGCGTGAATCCCTATAAAATGATGGTAAAAGTCTCCCGCAAAGTTCTTTTCTAAAGAAATTCACTTTTTGGGTATAAGACCACCTTAAGTGAATTACTACGAATTGTGTGAACATGTTATTTTTATTTCTTTTCTTTTCTAAAATTGCATTGTTGGGTAGTTCAGTTTAGATAGATCATATCTTTTGTTGTTTAGTGGGGCGTTTATGTGGGTCAATTTTATCTAATACAAAAAAGGAACCATATCTAAGGGTCACACAGGGATCACAATACCATAAAAGGGCAAAATGAATACCCTATTTAAGGACTGAGAAGCTCAAAAACCATTCCTTATTCTGCGGCACATACATATAATGTAGCTTATATATGGGAGTAATCCCCCACCCCTCCTCTTCTGGGAGGGAATGCTCAACAGTCAGGCCCCAGTTGTTCAAAGAGCAGATAACTTTACCCACTGGATAAGCCATAATTCATTAGATAAAGCATGGGAAAATCTCTACATAGCCCTACGATTTGTGAAAAGAGCAAGAGTGTAACTATAATCAAGTGTGTGGGTTTGCAAAAGTCTGGCCAAATGTGTAAGTTGAAACAAAAATTGTTCCATTGGATAGCAACTTATCCACTCTTTAAACAACTGGGGCCAGACAAATAAATAAATGTACCTACCTGCCAGAAGTTTTGACACTCCCCAAAGAAATACAAGAACGGAACCCAGGGCATGAATAATCAGCACAGCAAGACCAAGCACGGCAACAGACACCAAGGATGGGTACTGGCACTTCAACCGTGCAAGTCTTGGTTCATGGCTTTGTGCAACTCCAAACAAGATAAAGGTACCCACTAGTGACACAGTACCAATTATCAAATCCTTTGGATATAGGGATCTGGAGAGAAAATATGGACCACTGCTGTTATCAAGACTAAATGTCTGATTAGACATATAGACAGACTCTGATAATAATTATTACAAAAAAAAAAACTGTCTGACAAATTTTCGAGGTATTCAACATTATTTAAAATGAGGGGAAGTCCATTACCGTTGCTATGGTGACAGCTGTTGCTAGGAAACCAAGGAAAAATACTCTTTGGTCATATGTTGAAAAGGCAGTGTAGTATCAAGGAAATCAAAGCTTATCTTCTATGCAAAATTTTGATTTTGAAAGATGCACTCCAAGGCCAAAAAAATTGTTGCGAGCCTCCTTGAAGCATTGTAGCTCAAATTTGGTTTGGTTCAAATTTCATTTACCTTTGCCTTGATTGTCTTATACTTATCACAATCATTATCACCATGATCTGGAACAGAAGAAAGACAATGGGTAATAAATTTTTATACGGTTTGTCCTTTCGTCCACAACTAAAGATGGAGAACGGTAGTTTTTGAAAACTATGGCATTTCGACGTAAGGCAGATCTTCAGACGGTTATGTGTGGACAGTGAAAACGGAAAGAAGTCGAAGTCGCGTATCGGAAAATCCCCAGTTTAGAATAAAAATGAGTGCAACCGGATCCGCGTGCACGGAAATCTCGGTTTTCATTCATTTTGGTACAACACAAAAGAAAGTATGCGTTTTCATTAAACAAGAACGCATCAGAGTGAATGGAGCAAATTATAAGCTTTAATTTTCTCTTGTGTTTTCTTGAACACCAGAATATCTCGGAATATGAAACTGGACAAAGGTTCTTTTAGCATCTCTAGGTAAATGTGATAAATACATGAATTGTTGGCCTCTGGCTTTTTTGAAAAATTTATCCTAACCGTCAAACACTGTGTCATGCCCCCTCTGTTAAACCTCTTCTACAAATAGGCTTTCCTTAGTGTACATTATTTATCTATGACGGTAGGTCCTTGTGTAACACATATTTGTTCTATACATATGCAAGTTTGATAAGCTGTTAACGCAGTTAGCGGAAGATCCGTCGGTTAAAATATTAAATTAGGAAATCTGGCTCCCCAGTATAAAAGTTCTTATTTCAGCCTAAAAATTGGAAACATGACTACAACTTATTCTCGTTGAAGCAATATTACACAAATATTATTCTCCAACGTTTTGCAAAAGTTATTTTACTCATAACATTGTCCTCCACTAATAAAAACCCTTGCCTAAAATAATTTGTGAATGTTTCCTTTTTCCACTTTTCTTTTTTGTCATGCTCAGATTACCATATTCACATAAAATCTGAGCACTGTATAATTATACCTAATTCAATAAAGTTTGCTTTGGCAATTGGGCATTTGGGCATACAGAACACAATGCAATGATTTGCTTGAGTGAACGCCAAACGATAGCTTCCCAATGCCCAAAGCAACCTTTATTGACTTTTTAAGTATCTCTAAGTTGTTAGTTATGGCTTTCATCTTTCCCTGTATTCTGTGCTTTCGTCTTCGACATGGCAAATCTTTGATAGGATAATGGTCATGGGGGTGACGTCCTCCTTAAATAGCTCCACTACATTGGCAAACTTGTTTTTAATATTTCACTTGCAAGTTGCTGCATGAAGAAGAATAACTAAAACAAAGGGTGATCAGACAGTTATGTATTGGAATAATATTGTGGACTGCCAGTTATTTTTATTGTTTGGGTAAGTCTTTGTGGCAGCAATTTATTAACATTGTGGTGATTTTCAGTTTCAATGGCCCAAAACTAGTCTGAAGAAAGAAAGTATGAATTGGAATTTCTGACTTTGAAGAGGGGCAGATGAGAAAGGCATGGGAATAGGGACGGGAAAAAAGGAATGCCAGGAAGGCACAGTCCCGGGGAGGGTGGGGATGGGAGTATTCAGGTATATAAGTGACAGGGGAGGTGCAAAGGCCTTTTCTGCATATGAAATTAGCCATTTGGGCCTCTCTTTGGGTTAGACATTTTCTAGCGGAATTAGAGAGAACTCAAGGTGAAAGAGATTTTGGCACATTTTTGGGTTAATAAAAATTGCTTGTACCTCAGGGTTCCCAGACTTTATTTTAAAAACTACACGCAAATGACATAGACTTCCATTTCTGAGCCTGTCAGGTTAATGAGATGTTATGTTGCATCACTTATGTATGTACCAGGTAAATTAATAACTCACTAGGTTCTTGATCTTGAACATAAAAAACGTAACAAAAATATTTTTGGAAAATATTGCATTATGCATGGTAGGTTGTCTGCAGTCAACCGTCACTTTCAAAGATTCTTATTTCCATGATCACACTTCATGTTCTCATCACTGGTTTCCTGAACAAAAATGTATTGCTCCCCACCTTGAAATTCACTGAAGCCTCCCTCCCTCAGGTTGTGACAATGATGATGAATAAAGAAAGTTGGAAGCATAAGCTGTCTTGGACTTTCTTGGGTTTATTTTATACAGATAAAGGGGACTTTTTAAGGTTATGTAATGGGTTGCTGGACTTTACTGGGTACAGTATAGTTTATGCCCAGTGGGACTTTTTTGGGGTATAAAATAGTTGGCCTCATTCACACCTTCACGCACATCACTTTATATACTTGACTACCCTCCCCCAGGGGGCACAGTTCAGCACCTTCAAAAAAGCTTCAGCTTTCACCTGTACATCCTACATGTACAAGACTGCCACTCCCACATCAGCCTCAACAAACACGGTGAAAAAGGAGAACTAGCGGCACAAAATAATTAATGCATTGTCTATCAAGACCGACGGATGCCTGCTATTGTCTAAAAACTCTGCATTACAATCATAAAGAATTTAAGTCATTAACTGTAAGGTAAAGAGTAGATACCTTTTATCCACTGGATAAGACACAATCCAGCAGACAAAACATGTGGGAAAATCTTTACATACATGTTTGTAGCCCTATGATTTATGAAAAGAGCAAGAGTGCATCTATAATGAAGTGTGCAACTTTGCAAAAATCTGGCCAAATCCGTAAGATGAAGTAAAATTGCTCTGTTGGATAGCAACTCATCCTCTGGGTATTGGCTATCCACTCTTTGAACAACTAGGAGTTTTCACATTGAAAAAATAAACACTGAAATGTTATCCTAACTGTCAGAGTACCTACCTGCCAGAGGCATTGTCACTCCCCAAAGAAATACAAGAATGGAACCCAGGGCATGTACAATCAGCACAGCAAGACCAAGCACAGCAACAGGCACCAAGGGTGAGTACTGGCGCTTCACCTGTGCAAGTCTTGGTTCACGACTTTGTGTAACTCCAAACAAGATAAAGGTACCCACTAGTGACACAGCACCAATTATCAAATCCTTTGGATATAGAGTTCTGGAGAGAAGATATGGACCACTGTTGTTATCAAGACTAACTGTCTGATTAGACATATAGACAGACTCTGATAATACTAATTCATTATTATGAATTAATATTAGAAAAAAGTGCTTCTTAATGACTGCATGGTGACAAGCTATACTCTGGATGCCAGAAGTTATTTTTCTTTGTTTTAAAGACACAGGGGCACCTTAAATTATAACAGTCATTTCAGTGGAATATCTGTTTGGCAGGCCTAAATTGCCTGAGATATTCCCATTTAACACAAGTGAAAACTAGAGATTTCTTTGGAGAAACATCGCCTTAGACTTTTGCAACAAGGGGACTGATTAATTCCTATTGTTTTCAGTTTTCATAAGGTCAGCTAGCATTTTCGGACAGCCATTAGCAGCTCGGAAATTCGGTGGATAGGATTCTGTTTCCTAAAATTTTCTGCGGCCTTAATTTTCAGTAAAAAAAGCGGAACAGATGAACCTGTACATGTATTAGCTTACACAAATATGCTGTTATAGTCAAAATACTCAGCGCGTTCCACTTATTATTTGGGAATGACTTAATCATTAATCGAGAACGGATTGTGTTATTGGAATCAAGATTCCACTTTCAAATTGAATTTTGTAATGTTCCAACGTAGCCATGTTCCAAATAAGGAATGCTGATTGAGTTATTATTGACATCTGGCAAATGTTCACGTGCAAGTAGCAGACTGTTGGTGGCTTGACGTGTCTGGCCTGATTTGTGTTCGCTCAACAAAATATTAATTGCAGGCACTTTTCCACGTAAATGAGCAGTCTGTTGTTGTAAAACTGTAAAGAATAATTTCTTAAAAACAAGTGTGCTGTAAATGCACAACAAATGTTCCTGAAAATTGAGAAAAATTCCCTGTAATGTCAAACCGACTGAAACCAACAGCCGCCAACAGTTTCGTATTTTGCGTGTGAACTTTTGGCTTTTGTTAGTAACAATCCAATCAACATTCGTTACTTCGAATGAGTCTACTGTTGGAACATTTCAATCTTCAATTTGAAAATGGAATTTTGATTCCGATAATGCAATTCGTTCCCGAGTAATGAAAATCATTCCTAAATAATGAGCGGAACGCGCTGAGTATTTTGACTATAATAAGCTCTGAAACAATCTAAGATGGCAGAAAATTACAAATATTTTGCTAAAATTTTCTCGTTGGGTGCTCCTGAAGAAAGTGTGGCAAAGCAAGGCCAAGGATACGAGGAGCAAAATCAGCCTTTGGCAAAAAATTATCCTCTGCTCTCTCATATTGAGAAACAAGATGTTGCCAGCCACCCTCAGAGGGCTTACTGTCAGCCTTCCAAGGTGTGTCTGATTTCCTCTCTTGCTTTTTTCTTCTACATACATCTGCAGGGAGGGTAAACAAGCTAAAGCTTTACAAGTTATTAAGTAATTTAATATTCTATTTTGCCATTTACCTCCTCCTTTAACTAGGTCATGCCACCTGCAGCTGCGCGTAATTTGTAAAACCCAGTTAAAACACTGAATAAAGATTGAGCAATCAAAAGCAAAGATTTTTGCCAAGCCCCCTAAAATTAATATCACACAATCTGCCACTTTCATTCTGGACCATTGGACAACTTTTTGGGGGTTCATGCAGTTTTAATCTAATGGGACTTTATTAATTATGAAAATTTGGCCTCATTTACCTCCCCATCACAAATATACCTCAGTTCCCCCCCTGGGGTATAGGGTAAAGGTCTCAGAGTCCCGATAGTACACCCCCACGAAAAAATCACAGAGAACCCTCCCCCTTGAGAACTGGGTTAGAGATTTGTTCTCAAGACCCATTACCAGACTTTTCAGAGTGTTTAATTATATCAAAGCATTCTGCTTCATACTAATTTCACTATCACTCACTCTTCAAGATAATACTTGCAGCAGGAAATTATCATGATCAAAATATTTCCTTGAAACACCTGCTCCCCCATTTGGTGTTGATTTAAGTATTGCAGTAGCCCTACGTATTATAGTGTCCCTTGTAGAACCAGACATATGTAAAACCTATGCTCATCCTATTTCTTTACTATGTTGGACTATGTTTTAGCTATGTTCTGTTCACTACTGCCTATGTATTAACTATGTAAGGTGCCACATTACATAGTCCAAAGTATGTAAAACATATGTCGAAACTATGCCAAGGCTATTTGAAAATAACATAGCTTTTGAATGCATATGTAAATACTATTCAAAATCTTTACATAGTCTTCAGATAGCTATGTATTTACTATGTAATAGAAAGTTCTGATTTTCCTTCCAGTCAGCATCCTATGTATTTACTATGCATCAAAGCAAAGTAGGTTTTAAATAGCATGTCAATGTCCAATTTTATTACCAAAAGGTTACATAGCTTTTACATATTTCTATTTATTTTCTATGCCATATAAATGAAAAATATTTGTAGCCTAAGTATTTACTATGTTACATTCTAACAGAGCTTTATCACAAGTAAAAGGTTACATGGCCTTTACATAAACCTTTTTATTTCCCATGTCACTAATATGAAAAATATTTGTAGCCTATGCATTTTTTATGTGACATTCTAACGTAGCTTTCAAATAGCTTGTTGATGGAAAATACCACAGGTAAAAGGTTACATAACTTTGACATAAAGCTACCCATCTCCTATCAATCCTATGTAAAAGCAGTTTCACAAACAGCTCAAAAAGAAAGAGAGTATGACGTCTTAATTATTTCCAAAATTTTCTTACCATCAAACACTAATAATTCTTTTCTGCATGCAGGTAGTTTCGCAGTGTGAAGTTTTTTGCTCACAAGCGGTAGCTGCAGTATCCAAAGACATAAATCGATCATTTCAAAGCTATTTTGCTGTACAATCTTCCCTTTTTTCCTGACCGTGTTTTGATGGTTACTGTTGTCAGTGTTTCACCCTTTTCCTCAAGACTTTAAAATTGATCGCTTTCTTCACTTGAAACGATACTTCGAGGCGTCTTTAGTCCAGCTTATTAGCCGTGATTCTTCGCCTTGAACGTGGGTACAGTGTGTTGCCCAGTTTTCGTACACTTTAGTTTGTAATCGTTATATCTTTTCGTCTGTGAGGCGAAAATTTCTGAATTTTCTTTTAAAGATAGCCCATTTACTTACCTTCAATATATAAAACGATTGGCCGCTTGATGGACGTACGTTCAAAATTATGCCATTTTTCCCGAAACTCCTAAGTTGCCCAGTCTTCGTACACCTGGCCCAGTTTTCGTACATCGACAAAACAACATTTCTCCACGAAAACGCTCGACGCAAACTGATGTGTCAGCCACCCTGCTGAGTGCTTATCGTGTTTTCTCTTCGGTTTGTGAATAAATATCGGCTTAGCGACCAAAATTTGGCGTATAAAGCAAATGGTTATTCGGGGAGTGGATGTTTAATCGATCCTGCAGTGTTGATTTTTTGGTCCCTCACTTTTGGGCGGCTTTTCTTACGCTCAATCCACTGTCTCGTACGTCATTTACTGCCTTGGTAAAGGTAGTTGACAGGTTACTATTCTGCGTATCACAAGGCCTGTATAAGATTCGACGTTTTCCTTCCGTTTCCGCTTACGCCTTTAGAATAGCAAACTCTTTACTTCCGTTTCCGCTTACGCTTGCTTTTCTTACCTACTTTTGTAAATGTTTATTAGAATCGCAACGGAGTGAAAAAATCAGTAAAACCGGTAAGCTAACGATATTTCACGGTGTATGTCAACATTCTATGCATAGACATCTAGCTTAGTTAATTATTTGACGATTTAGATTGTTTGCGTGGGATTACGTTTGTTAAATATTCGTGACCTTTGCGTGACCTGGATGTAAAGCGTCGCTGTTATACCACAACAAATACATGTAGTGTATCGTACTTTGCAAGGATTGTTGTGTAATCTTTGCTGCACTTGCGACCTATTAGTTTTCGAACAGTAAAGTTTAAAATTCAGTTCTTTAACTTGTCTAAAAAAAGGTTTTGAGAAAGGCGCAGCTAAGTGTACGAAAACTGGCACAGTAGGTCAAAATGTATGCGAAGATTCTCACCGCTAAAATTCAGGAGCAGTTAAATTTAAGCTGGCGTTGAAAGTTTTTCCATTCACATTCATCTTTTGTCTATCAGCTGTCCAAAAATCATGAAGTTCCTTGCAAAATTACCAGCAAAACGGGCTATTTGTTCATCTACAATACCTTCACTGTGCAGTGAAAAGTGCAAATATTAGCCGCTAAACTTTTACTCACCTCGAAAGAAATTGTCTGCACTGACCTGCCTCTTCGTCAAAAAGCCCGGCAAAACCGGCAATTTATAGCTGAGATGTTCCTTTTACTTTTGGAATTCTTCGGTTGACGAAGATTTAAATGACCGACGAAAATAATCAAATAAAGTTCTTTTTGTACGAAAACTGGGCCCGTACGAAAACTGGGCAACATACTGTAACTCTTGAATGAAACTGCCAAGACAGTTCTTCTCCACGATTGTCCGCCATGTTTGCTGTTTCCACTAGTTTCCAGGGAAGCCCGTGAGTTCAGCACATGCGTATTTTACGTTTTATTGTCACGTGGGCCTTTTGAACCAATGGATAAGTGTGTAAATGTCCGTTTCGTTTCACGCGGGCGCTTTCGAACAAGACGAACTGTTAAGCGTGGATTTAAGCGTGTGTTTAATAAAAGATCACGCTTATTTTCATTCTAAAAGACTTCAAGTAAAGAATATTTCCAGCCAAGCTCAAGAATAAAGTATTCCCAAGGTTGGTTGAGAAAAGGGTAAGTGATGTTTCTCTCAATTTAAGTTTGGATTTGCTTGAATTAGTCTGTTGTCTACTCTGTTCATGTATCAAAGTTCGCTGCGATCAAAGTTTAGTTGGAGTTCAGGGAAAGATTTCCGCACAGCCCCAGACTTCATTATGCATGCAGAATAAATTAATTATGCATGCGCTCTATTGTTTTTTAAGACAATAGCCCTTTGAATATATACATTGATAATTACTACTTACTTTTTCAATAAAAATGGATTTAGTTGCGTCTGCCTTTTTTTCTCTCTTCTCTCACTCCTTCTTTTCCGTTCCTCCTCTTTTCTTCTATTTTTCTCTTACCCAGTCCCTTACCAGTTTTTTTCTTCTTTTTTTCCTTTGGATTTACCCTCGGCTTGCCTCGAACTCTCACTCTTCATCTTACCTTTGGATTAACTGTCCATCTACTATACCACTACACCACGATGATTTGTTGACATTTTCCCGGCGATAAATTATTTTTATGCTTAGCTACCAATCAACATTATTAAAATTCAACGAAATTTACATTTGAATTACTTCTATTACAAAGACACCTCACCTTTTAGACTTACTGCACGAAACAATGATTTATTTTTGTCCATCCATTGGTTCTCAGTTGAACAAATAGGCCACGCATTTCACTCTTCTGCTCGATCCAGTCTTCGGCGGCCGTGAAACGAAGGATTGCTTCCTTGTTCTGGTAGAGCGCAGTGATAAAGATACACTTTTTGCCCATCATACGCGCACACATCCTGCCAGGAACACGCGTGATGAGCGCCAATGGAAAGCTTATGATTACCTACAAAACGAGGGCTATATTCATCTCACAGTGAACTAGTACAGCTTGAACTTCGCAGACGTAGGGACCGAGGTTTGCCCCGCGCAGGAACGTCCAAAGAACTCTACGAAAGCTACCTACAGGAGTGGATGTAGCATCAGCATTATAACAAGGATCCTTTTGGCAACATTATCAAGCCTATCGTCGACCTTTGTGAGGTCCGCAAGGACGCATAAATGGTTCAGTTCCCGGAGTACCACTTTATGCACCGTTCGTAATTCGGCCGCGCCACATTTCAACAGGGAAAGCAAGAATAAAATACGAAAAATTCCTGCTTCACAAGCATTGTCTCCATGTTAACAAGGAAAGCAAAAATAAAGAAATAAGTAAATAAAATAAAAAATAGGCGACACAAGACACAAGACGGGTAAGAAAACCTTTTATTTTTAAAATGTTATCTGCTTTACGTCAACAAAATGCGCGCTGTCCATAACCTCATTTATGGCTAACCTTACGACTTAAATCCGCATTTTTTCTAACAATTTACACTCGAGACAGATTTAAAAACACGGGAAAAGTGCACAAATTTTTAAAAAATTGCTCGATTTTCCGTATTTTTGACCCGAAATCCGTAAATTTTGTCTAAGCCCATATGGACTTAGAAAAAAAATATAAACTTTGTTAAACAAAAGGAGTCATTAGAAATGCGCATTAGAAATACGCGCTATTGTTTTCTTTAAACAAAGAGCTGTATGCATAATGAAGTATGGGGCTGTGCGGAAATCTTGCCGAAAGCCGCAATCAGCCTCGCACGCCTTCACAGTACCACTAGCCTGTCCATGCATGCATTACTTTTTTGCAAGAGTATTTGAACCTGGTCCTTTGAAAAGTTGTCAGAGACAGCAGGAGGACAAGCAGAAGTGATCAGAATTCTTGTTTTCATTTTGAATCATATTTTTTCCCGGCCTTTTTCCTCTCAAAGTGTTCTCACGAGTCCAAAGTGGGGAAGCAATTCATGTTAAGTCTACATATAGTATCCCTCTTGGTCGGAAAAAGTCTCATATTGAGCCCTCCGTGGTAAACAGGTTGTCAGCGCCTTCTCAAAGGACACGCGGAATCAAAATGGCGGTTGCACCTCCTCCTTTGCGTTCACTTCAGGACTTCGTCACTGACGCTCAGTTTACAGCGCCAACTTTACACGACACGGATAGGATGGAAAACAGGACGATTAACAACCTTATATATTATCAAACTAACTACTTTCTGAGTGCCATCATTATTTTCATTTTGGTTGGGTAAGTTTTTTGTCAAGTGGAGATCTAGATGATGATAAGAAAAATAATAATAATAATAGTAATAATAATAATGATGATGATGATGATGGTGACCTAGGTCAACTGCGCATACCATATCTTATATCGCATACCATATTGGAAATGCAATCCTTGCCTGTGTAGCAAGCGTTTCCATGGGCATTCCTGCACGGTCGAAGCATTTTTCACAAATGCAAAAGATATGCTTGAAACGTGCATGCGGAGAAGTCCAGATACCCCTTGTAGAACCAGACACTGTAAAACTTATGTAAATGCTATGTCATGAAGCTATGTCAAGGGTATGTCACCAGTATGTATAAACTATGTTACAAAAAGTATGTTCTTTCTATGCCATAGCTATTTTTTTGCATAAGAAATGCTAAGTTTTTACTAGTCATTTGGAACCTATGTTAATTCTATGTAGTTAAGAGGAATTTCAATAACAGTAATGAAGTAGGTTTAAAATAGCATGTGCATACGTTTAAAATACACTTTACATAGCTTTTACATAAATCATCACAGCAGTAAAATATGCCACTGTAGTGATGAAATAGCATTGAAGTAGGGAAAACATAGGTAATAAATAGCATCGGCATAGAGAAAAAATATAAAACACATAGTTAAAAAGTAGTATCAGCATATGTTTGAAATATAGTTTGCATAGCTTTTACATAAAGCTCCGCAGCCCCAAAATACACCCCTCTAGTGATAAAATAGCATTGAAATAGGGAAAACATAGGTAATAAATAGCATCGGCGTAGAGAAAAAATATAAAACTCGTAGTTAAAAAGTAGCATCAGCATATGTTTGAAATATAGTTTGCATAGTTTTTACAAAGAGCTCTATAGCCCTAAAATACACCCCTTAGCTTACTGATAAGACAGCATTGAAATAGGGATTACATAGGAGATAAATA